>OX940981.1:37781196-38381196 GCA_954871275.1 Leptopterna dolabrata
CCTGACCGTGCAGTGGATCACCTCCCAGTTGCTCTATTTACGGGAACAAAAAGACTGGCTCAAGGCTCTCTTGAAAGCTGGTTCACACATGCAGCAACCTGATAAGGCAATTTCTTATTCTGCTGCAACACATCGCCTCAAAAGAAGTGTTAGATGAGGTTAAGTTGGACCATGCCCAGTGCTTTGAGGGAAAGGCCTTTTCTGGCTTGCTACACCCAGAGGGACGAGTCCCACTAAACCTAACTCACAGCGCACCAATTGCATGCTTCAGACTGGCCACCTGCCACGACCACCTCCAAGCACAACTCCACCAAATAGGTATAGCAGAAACCCCTATTTGTCCCCCTTCTGTCCACCGACATATCCTGTCGGGTGACAGGATATGTCGCAAACCCACCTCCACACATGTCCTGCCCTGGAGGACATACACCAGACACCACTCAACAGGATGACCACTGAACCGGGTCAGCCAAGATCTACTGGACTGCAAGGGATCTATTGCACAAACGGCATAACAGCCAATGGCCACACTGTACCTAAAAAACACACTACTATAGGTATGATGCAGATCCTTAATAATGTTACCATTGTTTAAATAACGATCAACTACCTGTACACTAGCAGAGATTCAGTGGACACTATAGGGTACGCTATAGCCGCCACATTCTGAAATCTATTCAAGAATGGCGTATTGTAGGAAATAACTGGTAACGTACCACACAATTGGCGTGACAGTTTATAACGGGGCAGTGAAAACAAAATACTCCCTTCGAAATAACGTGAAGGACGTGCATGCTCAGTTGATGCCCTAGAAGTTTCTGTTTAACGTGGTGCTTAATAGTGAGTAGTGCCTAGACCGGTAGACATGACTCGTAGATCCAGTAAAATTAGTTGATTCAACATAACATCATGTAAAACTATGAAGCGAAAATGTATAGGTACCTACCATGGTCAGCGTAAAACGAAGAAAAATCCTCTTTAGCTTCTCGCTTCCTTCCTTTCTTTTTGGTGTCACCGGTGATTTTTAAATTTAACGCGTTCATTTTTATATATGATTCCACTGTGAACAAATTGAACACATAGTACATTAATTCAGATATTTACATTACACTGATTCAAAGGACTCTTATAATTATAACACAGTAAAATACCTACCTACCTACAAATGAAAAATGTCTACAAGAGTGGAGAGACTGGGAGGGGGTTTGCTAGTGTGAGTCAAGTCTGCAGTATCGGTATTTCATTTTTGTAAATAAAAACAGCAACGTAAGCTGCAGTCGTGTTGGTTTTGCATTGGAGTCGATTTATTTCATTTTTCATCAAATTCATTTTACTACTGGTTCTTTGCATTATATAATACGGACCATACCAATTAGGTATGGACATGTCATAATCCAGACTCTAGGATACCGGAATTGGAAAAAAGGTACATTAATGAAACTTGAAGGAAAAATCTCTTTTCGCATGAGGTTTACGGAAGTCTATAAAAATTTAGGAGGGGGACGAGTTTTTTGGGATGGTGGGAGGGGAAAACCCGTTAATTTCAATTTTACATCTTCCGATCGAGCGGGGCGTCATTTTCGAATGGATTTCAATGCTGACTCGAATGAAACCCCTCCCCTTCCATGCCGGTAGGATTAGCCGGTTTCCAGAAAAATGCTATTCAAGTCCAAAAATCTGTGTGAAACGCTAGAAATATGGGGGGAAAGCCCAGCATTTTATTTCAGCTAACTGTGATTGAGTTTGGAATTATTTTCGAAAAAATCTACACGTTGAATTGAAATGAACCACGCCAAGTCGTGAGGATTGACCCTGGTAAGGTTAAGTGTTGTTGAAATGCTGAAAAACGTGTCAAGAAAGCTTAAAATATGATTGTTTCTCCATTTTCTCTGACAAATGTGATTTTCACAGATTCAAGACAAGTTGCGTTTCATTTTCAAGAGTTTTTTGCATGCTCGAAGAAATCACTCCCATGCCGGTAGGATTAAGTTTTTTCAGAAAAAATTCAATTTAATTCCAAAAATCGTGTGCAAAATGCTAAACTAGGGAGGAATGCCCGCACTGGTATTTCCCCCTCCCACTGCCCCAAAAACCCAATTTCCCCTCCTAAATTGTTATATACTTTTCAGTTACGTAAACTTCATGCCAAAAGAGATTTTTCCTTCCAGTTTCATTAATGTACCTAACAGTTTTTTTTTATTCACAACCTATTTTTCCTACGCTAGTAGGGTCGAACATCAACCAACCTATTCCTTTTGAATGATGATCATCTAATATGTCTTCAAGTTCACGACACGATGTCAGTAGATCACAACTAACAATTTTACAACAACGATTGACTCTCATGTTGCCGACTACTGATAGCCTAAACTTCAACACGATCTGCTAACCAAACAGGTGAATTCATGGTACCTACGGAGTTACGTACATGTTGTTCGCTTGCTTTCTATCTACACTGTACGTCATTTTTTTAACAGCATCATCGCAGTGAACATCGACAATCTGATCCCAAATGTGATACCTACTGTTTACCTACCTTCACTGATGTTACGAGTGCAGCAGGATGGATGACGTCTAGATCAAGCAAAAATGTTCATTTACCGTGGAAATCAACTATTTTCGTTCCACATAAAACGTAAAACTACATTATTAAAAAAGCTTACAGTGCATGTTAAAATCACCGAAAAACTACTATCATGCCACGATGTTTGTGTTGTGCCGTTTTTTAAGGTTTCAGGTTTGACGTCAACGTAGCCGTTCTTGCTGGTTATCACTGGCGTGACTCTCATAACCGTCAACATGGATGCTGTAACATGGATGATGCTTGATTAGTTGTGAGAAAGTCCACCATGGAGTCCACGAGGGAACCGTGGAAGAAGAGGGAGCCTGTTAGTGCCTACGTAGTACGTATCACCTACCTGTATTTCAAAAAAATCGTTTCTAATATCCCAATATACTATCGTCGGGATTTTTGTTAAACGTAAAGGGTCGAGCCTTCTGGTGTGGTTTCGTTTTTCCTTGCCCTTCTACCTTCAAGGTTTCATTTGAATTCAGCTCCATTGGACTGGCCATTAGTAAGTTACTCACTTGGCTGCCTTTATCATCTATCACCTCCCTGCATTATCAACTACATTGCAATTAGGAATTTTACACTGGATTAAAGATTTCTTGAGCATATAATGTGTGCTTCTCTTAGATACATATATTTCGAAAATAGGTCTTCAATTTATTATTGTCAGCTTGGACCAGAATTTTACACTCGTTTCAAGATTTCTTGTGCATACAGTAAAGAAGTTATGAGTGCTTCTCTTAGATATATTTCGAAAATAGATCCTCTTCAGTTATCACCATGTACCAGAGTTTTACACTCGTTTCAAAATTTCTTGTGCAAATTTCACATTTTCAACACTTTCGTTTTAACTGTTTTCAGGGGAAAACGATTATCTAGCTATCTGTTTTGGGAATACGAATAACGGCTACGTATATTTTAAATCACCTAAGAATGCCCAGTAAGGAAGTCTTATAATGCAATTTTGCTCAGCAAGAATACTTACGACCATTGCGCGTTTAAACGCGGTCACCATGCTTTATCGGGATAACTTTTGTTCCCTGGAACAAACCTATTGTCTCACGTAAAAAGGTAGGTCGGTACAGGCTACAGGCTCAAGTTGTCATATTGCCGGCTTTCCACGTGTTTACGGGTGCACCCTTCCACATGCGACACACAAGGGTAGGTACAATTTCTGATATGTCATTAGAATCTATCTCCCGTCCAATCATCTTTTGGCAAAAGATATTTTTATAGTATCCATGACAGTGTTGTTCAGTAACTTCTAAAAGAGATAGTTGGTGGCCATTTTCTATCTCTTTCAAAAGAGATACATATTAGATGTATTTTCTTCAAAGAAATAGTCTTTATTTCTTCTTTTTCACTTGTTTGATAGTGACATCCTACATCATCCTTCGTTTATCCGCTACCTATCACATCGGTCGTTTTGATCTGATCGTTTGTTTTGATCGTGTATCTTTTTTTCATATCATAAAGGTAAGTCGGTTGTTCATCAACAATTTATAAGTTAAAACGTCTACGAGTAAGTACGGGTTGAGGTAAGAAGGTCCCTTAGAGTGGGCGCTCATTATAAATATATATAATACAAGTACAATTCCTCAGGTTCCTGGCCACTTTTGTTGCCAAGCTCTTCTGCGGTGCTATAGACAACCCAGTTGCTATAATTATTTGGCTTGAGAGTCCCTTCACACAATAGCCGTCTCCAACTCCTCTTCTCGTTGCCTCACACCGCCACCAACTATCAGCCCCATCACCATAATGCAGAGGAACGTGAATTACTTGGCCTCCCTTTCTGATGACATGGACAATAGTAGCTTCCAGCCTAGCCTCTACAAAAAGCCATTTGTAGAGAATAGTTCGGGGTGGTAAACCCTTTTTCGCTTCGATTTAAATCTGTTAGTGGACTGTATACTCAAAGGAAACCCCGGGAAAGTATGTTTTGGAAAATTCGAGTCTTTATACAAAATGATACGGAAAATATCAATATACTCAACGTGCCACCCCTAATGACAACCTGAGGAAACAAAGCTGAGTAAACCAAGAAATGTACGAAATAGAGGTAAAGGAAGGGAAAATGGAACTTACCCCTATTCCAAGGTAGGTACTCGCCTTGTGGAAGTCACCGAACGTAGATCCCGGCCGGGAGAGCTGCGGCGTCGAGGAATAACCTGGAGGCGGCGACGTGGGGGCGGTACAGGTATCGCGAAACGCACCGGTCAGGGCTTCCGACTTAAAAGGGTATGTAACGCAACGTGGGCGGGTTTAGTTGGTGGCAAAAATGAAAGGTGTCAACTGGATGGCAAACGAGGATAGACTGCCCCGTAGGAGCGGGGAGAAGCTGAAGGTATGGACGAGACGGGGGGTGGACAGTTTACAAACAACTCGGAAACTACAGGTGCAGAAGAAGGGCACAGTCGAGTTCTACCTATTTAAACGGCTTTCAACATACCCCCCACCCCAAAATACTAATTTTGGAAAAATTCAATAAAATCCCCAAGAGAAAAAAAAAAATCCACATCTTGGCAGGAATCGGATTAAATCAGAGGAATGTGAACATTTATACAATCCATACAATGGTGGAGAAGGAAAAAAAAAACAAAAAATAAAAAAAATAAACAGAAAATAGGAGTGGTTGGAAAACATTACTGGGACGGGAGTGCGACCACCTTGCTAACGGGCCGCATCTGAGTGCCCCCCGAAGGGGTGAGGATACGTACCACGCGCACCGCTCCATCCGCCCCCGGCAGAATCTCAGAGACACGACCCAAGGGCCACTGTGATGTTGGGACACCCTGCTTGTGATACAAGACGAGATCGCCTACTTTTAAAACAGGGGGTTGATTGTACCACTTGGGTCTTTGCATCTGGGTGTGCAAATATTCGGCACTCCATCTTTTCCAGAAAGATTGGGATATTTGGCTGACTAACTGCCACCTAGACAGTCTATTAGAAGGGACATCCAGAACCACTGCTTCTGGACGTTGCAATAAGGGGGCACCAATCAAAAAATGACCTGGGGTCAGATAATCAAAATCGTCAAGAGGCGAGCTGGACAGTGAGCACAGAGGACGGGAATTCAAATAGCTTTCAATTTTAGTGAGAACTGTAATAAATTCTTCTAAACTGAGAATCCGGTCACCCACTATCCTTTTGAGATGCATTTTGGCGGATTTAACTCCGGATTCCCAAAGGCCTCCAAAGTTTGGCGCATAGGGTGGATTGAAAACCCACTGAATTTCCCTCAAGGCTAACCTGTCGGTAATATCTGGAGTTGCATCTTTGAGAAAGGCAGAAATTTCAGAAATTTCTCGAGCAGCTCCACGAAAATTTCGACCCTGGTCCGAGTATATGTGAGAGGGCAGTCCTCTTCTAGCTATAAATCTGTCCAGACATGCCAAACAGGCTTCGGTGGACAATGAAGTTAATGCCTCCAAGTGAATCGCCTTGGTGCTAAGGCAAACAAAAAGTGCGAAATATCCCTTTTCATATTTCCTACTTTTCACTCCACCCTGTCTTATTAAGAAGGGACCGCCAATATCAATCCCAACATGACTGAAGCATCGGCTAGGAGTTACCCGAGCAGGGGGGAGATCAGCCATTCTAGGCTGTGATGGTTTAGCTTGAAACTTATAACATATCCCACAGTAAAACATCCTCCTCCGAATTAAACTCTTAACAGACGGTATCCAATACTTCCTTAATATGAGGGATTGTACTAATCGCGGCCCTCCGTGTCCAGAAAATTGGTGATAGTAATCACACAACAAGGAAGATAAATGGCTTTCTCGAGGGAGAAGCACCGGATGTTTCGACTGGTATGGGAGAGCAGAACGGCTTAATCTACCCCCCACCCTAAGAAATCCTAGGGGACAAATGAATGGGGAAAGCGCTAAAAACTTTCTACTTGGACTCGAACCCTTATTAATTTTAGAAAACTGGTCACTGAAATAATATTGTTGCACTCTTTCAATCAGAAAGTCAAGTGCTTCACGGTATTCACGAACCATAATAGGGCCAGTCAACCAGTGAGAGACAGGAATCTTATGTTTTTTCAATAGCAGATTATAAGGGAATCTAACAATCCTGACAAAGGCCCTCAAACATTTGAAAAGCGATGAAAAGCGCTCCACAAAATCTACAAACATTTTATTATCCACATGGACACTTACGAGGGCAACTGACTTAAAATTGGTCTTAAATTCTAAAATGCTGCTATCGACCGTAAGAGGTGGATCAGAGGGCCACTCACACACAGGATTCTTAAGGTATTCTGGGCCAGACCACCAGAGGGAATTACATTCTAACCCGGAAGGCATGAGGCCACGGCTTGCAATGTCAGCCGGGTTATGCTCGCTCCTAACATGAAGCCACTGGGCATTTGGACAGTATTCTGTGATGCGGACTACGCGGTTTGACACAAATGTCTTCAACTTATACGGAGCAGTAGCAATCCACTTTAATACCGTCATCGAATCTGTCAAACAGAGCACTTTGGAAATCGACAAGGAGGATGATAATGGTAACGAACGTTTTATTAAACTTGCAAGAAGGCATGCTGCACCAAGTTCGAGCCTGGGTATGGTCCACGTTTTAAGAGGAGCCACCCGGGTTTTCGACTTCAGTAGGTGCATTGAAGTACCTACTTCCGTCTCCACTCTCAGATAAATGACAGCAGCCATACCAACGGAACTAGCGTCGGAAAACCCAACTAACTGAACCCGAATCAAGTTATCCTCCAACACCCAACGAGGGATCGAAATTTTTTCCAACAGTGGAAGTTCTTTAAGCATCTGCAGCCATTCTGCTTCTAAATCTGAAGGGAGGGGATCATCCCAACCTGTACCCTCAACCCATAGTCTTTGGAACAAAATCTTCATCTTAAATATGACGGGCGCTAAATATCCATTATAATCATATGTGCGCGCGACTCGAGATAAAATGCCACGCTAAGTGGCGGGTTGAGAAGCTACATTAATTTTATACCGAAAAGTGTCGTTGGCAGTATCCCACCATAAACCTAAAACTTTTACATCAGGTAAGGGGGTTGGCGCGGGAAACTCGCAGAGGTCTGGAGATACACTATCAATAATGTCGGTACAATTACTGGCCCACTTTCCAAGAATAAATCCACCTGCACTTAATAATGAAATTAAATCGTCTCTTAACCGGGTAGTCTCATTAATAGAATGAGAACCAGTAAGACAATCATCCATGAAAATCGATTCAGTCAAGGCAACGGCAGCGTTCGGCCATTTATGGCCTTCATCTAGTATAAGTTGACGAATCGTATTTTGGGCTAAAAAGGGACTGCTGGAAATTCCGAAAGGTACAGTAGTGTGCTCATACTCTAAAACTGGAGCATCTGGAGATGGCCTCCAAAATATGTGTTGATAGATACGATCATCTGAATGCATGTTTATCATTCGATACATATTCCTTATATCGCATACCAATGCATATTTATGAGTGCGGAACAATGAAATTACTTGTCCAATATCACTCTGTAGCTTAGGGCCAGACAGTAATGCGGAATTCAAACTTTGCCCCAAATGATCCTTTTCCGCGGGAGAAAACACAACCCTAATTTTCGAACCAGACGAAGTGTGCTTGACAACACCATGATGCGTCATGACATATGATGCCGGTTCAGAAGCTAATACCAAGTGACCTTGACTGATATAATCATCGATATTTTCCTTATACAATCTAAAATAACTCTGATCTCGAGAAAATTTAATTTCCAAACGTTTGAAACGGTTGAAAGCTAACTGGCGGGTAGAACCTAAATTCGGACGTTCCCCATTTTTAAATGGAAGACGTACTGTATATCTACCCGAAGCATCTCTAGTTACAGTATCAGAGTAATGCTGGTAGCAATAGGTATCCTCAGGAGAGGGCGGTACTGGAAGAATAACTTCTTCTCTTTCCCAAAATGATTTTACTACCGATTCTAATGAGTCGCATCCCACTGATAATAACGCGGGCGCAATAGAAGTGGGGGAAACTGCGGGTACAGAACCCATCAAAACCCACCCTAAAGCGGTATAAACCGCTGAAGGTTGTCCTTTAATGACAGCAGATTCCGAAGGCAAAATATCAAAATATGTTTGCACACCCAGCAAAACATCAATCGCTGCAGGTTTAGAAAAGTCGGGATCAGCCAGTACAAGGGACGATAAATGAGGTGGAAGCGTTGGGGAAACTTCCATAGTGGGAAGATCGGAGGTTATTTTACCGATCACAGTAAATTCCAGCGACAAGGCAGGATTATTTGCATCAAAATGTGGAGTCAACTGAGTGTTAATCAACCCATAAGCATGAAGTGGGGGAGTCTCACCCACTCCGGAAATATTATAAGAGCAATTAGATCTAGGAAGACCTAGCCTAGACGCAAGGCGATTCGTTATAAAGTTCACAGAACTACCAGGATCGAGAATTAAACGTGCTGAGTGCCACTGATTATTCTTCCCCAAAATTCGAACTTTAGCTGTTCCCAAAAGTGCAACAGATCTTTGGGAACCCTTACTAAGGGCGCGGGAAGAGTTAGCCAGAGTGACAGGTAGGTTTAAAGAACCAGAATTAGGGGGCTGCGGATTAGAGGCCCTATTATCAATATTCCTTGGGTTAGGTCTTGATGTCCCTGAACCCTGTCCATAATCGGTTCTATGCAACAATACATTATGCCGACCACCACATGTACCACAGCGTACCTTTGAACGGCAAGTGTTAGCCATGTGCGGTTTAAGACATATGAAACACCGTTTCATACCGCGAATCATGGACTCACGCTCTGATAGACTTGCGTTTAACAATTTCGAGCATTTTTCTAAACAATGTGGTTGAGCACATGAAGGGCATTCATTAACTGCCTCAACATCACCCTGAGTAACAGCAAGAGCTCGTTTGGCCGTATCTTTAGTATTAGGTTTGACTTTATCAGGTGGTTTGTCGGAAGAATTACTACGAAGGGGACAATCCATAAGTTCCGCAATTAAATGCTGATCTCTTAAATACTGGATTAACTTAGCAGTACTGGGGATCCCATGCTCTGGCTCACCACCCAGACAACGTTCCTCAAACCCCTGCCTAGTTTGATTATCAAGAAGTTTGAGAGTCCAAAATAGTATAATAAAATCAGCTAAATTAGGTAGTTCTAGATCGGCCAAGCATGTGATGGTGGAATCCACCTTATCAATAAGTGATTTTAACTCGACGGGGCACTTCTTTTTCATTGGGTTCAAAGAAAATATCGTATTTAAATAATGTGTAGCTAATAGCCGTGGTTGAGTATAGGTTTCTCTCAAAAGTTTATAACAAGTTAAATAGTTCTCGGGGGCAAACGGTACAGTTTGTGCTATAGTTAGAGCAGAATCCTTCAAATTACTGAGTAAATAACTGAACTTTTCAATGTTTGTGATATAATTGACATTATGAATAAGGGTATCAAACAAAGCAATAAACCCAGGAAATTCGTAGATTTTGCCAGAAAAACATGGTATAGTAATTTTAGGAAGGGCTACGCGGGAGGAGGGAGGAGCCCCCGCCCTCGCTTCATCAGCAAGATTGCCATTCACAGGAATTGTTTCGGGTTTATTTGCTTTGTACGCAGCTAAAATCTGAAAGTACAATTCATCAAAACGTTGACTCAATTGCATAGTATCAGTTTTGAAGTTGGCATGTTTATCACTAAGATGATCTAGATCTTCTAAAAGGCTATTAAACTGAACAGCTGCATCCTCTATTTGTTCCACTCTAACTATAAACACATCCAATTTTTCAGGTAACGCTTTAATTAGGTCGTAACAATTTTGAACTCTTGTCCATACTCTTTCCTTCCTAGCAATCAGTGAACGATATTTTCGAGTGTCCTCCTCTGAAGGAGGAGCCTCCTGTTTCGATTTCGAACCACCGGCAGCACTCGTCATGTCGTGAACCAGGAGGGCAGACGATACAGAGGCGAACAGAAACTACCCAAGTAAACACAATAGCGGACCCGGGAGCCGACGGCCACAAACCAGACACAACAATGATCAGGAATTGTAAGGAAAGGATGGGAAGGCCAGTGTGGACAATTGAAATGAACCCCTGACTTCAAAGTGCAGAGAGAAACTGAAACGGTGCGAATCCTGTCTCAGGTTTATCGAGTTCGAATGTGTAAAAGACACTCTTTACCGAAACCTAATCTACAACCACGTTTTGTACTTGAATTGCACGCTTAAGGAATAATGAAAAAACTGAGGATGAATTAAAATCCCAGTTATTGTGCGAATTAAAGTACCACAAAATTTGAAAATCTTCCAAAACTATGAGAAATTATTTTTAATAGTGAGCTAATATCGCAAATGAACGTGCTAAGCTACGTTCAAGGAAAAATTCGCTCGCTAGGACCATGCAAAAAAGGGGCTATGTAGAGAATAGTTCGGGGTGGTAGACCCTTTTTCGCTTCGATTTAAATCTGTTAGTGGACTGTATACTCAAAGGAAACCCCGGGAAAGTATGTTTTGGAAAATTCGAGTCTTTATACAAAATGATACGGAAAATATCAATATACTCAACGTGCCACCCCTAATGACAACCTGAGGAAACAAAGCTGAGTAAACCAAGAAATGTACGAAATAGAGGTAAAGGAAGGGAAAATGGAACTTACCCCTATTCCAAGGTAGGTACTCGCCTTGTGGAAGTCACCGAACGTAGATCCCGGCCGGGAGAGCTGCGGCGTCGAGGAATAACCTGGAGGCGGCGACGTGGGGGCGGTACAGGTATCGCGAAACGCACCGGTCAGGGCTTCCGACTTAAAAGGGTATGTAACGCAACGTGGGCGGGTTTAGTTGGTGGCAAAAATGAAAGGTGTCAACTGGATGGCAAACGAGGATAGACTGCCCCGTAGGAGCGGGGAGAAGCTGAAGGTATGGACGAGACGGGGGGTGGACAGTTTACAAACAACTCGGAAACTACAGGTGCAGAAGAAGGGCACAGTCGAGTTCTACCTATTTAAACGGCTTTCAACACCATTTAAAACAAATTTTATTAGTCAGTAGGCTTCTACTGACATATTTTGGTTTATTATTCTGTGAATAGTACACCCATGTATTCGCTCAGCAAAAAAATTTTATAACAGCCACTCAAAATTTGTTCTTTTCCGTTTCAAGGTGCGTAGATTCCAAAAATGCAATGTCCGTCCGCCGTACGCCGTATCACGTGTACAGTCTTCATTTTCGGTCTAAAAAAATCGTTCTTTCGCACACATGCTCCATTTGGGCCCTAGTTGTGCCCCGATACTTTTCAGCCCGATCGGAATATATCCAGGGGAGTTATGAGTGAAAAGTGTATAAAACTAGGTACGTTTTGTGTTTTAGTAACATAGTAGTAAAATGAGCTTTTGAGGTATCGTTTTCCATGTTTTTGGGGACGAGAAGACCGAATATGAAGTCGATTTTGACCAAGGAGTGGAAAATTGAGGTTGTACCAGATGTTCAGCTCCCAAATTTGATTTTTTATTAGTCAAAAACCTGCGAAATCGTCTGAAGTCACCATCAATTTGTATAATAACACTAGAAAAAGTGTCAACACGTGGATCAAGACGATTAAATGGTACAATCAATGATCAAAGGTAATTTGAAAAAAAAAAGAACAGCGTAGTACCTAATTCAAGTTTTGGGGCCAAAATTTGTGGAAACCACCAGAAATAGCTAGGTATTTCAATTATTTTACATGAAAGAAACAATAAATAAACAGCCAGCATTTCTGTAGACCAATAAAATAATAGAATAATAAACCCATGTGACAAGGACTTAGCAGCGTTTTTTATCCGTAATGCTACCGTTTTTTTATCCGTAATATTGGACAGTAACCCACAACATGTTTAAAAGAGGGTATTATTTCCCTCTAGTTATAATAAGATGCAAAACTGTAAACAATAAAGTTATCTGTATTTTCAAAAAAAAAATGCTATTGTTGTACACATAGTTAAGCAATAAATGTTTATTCCCTCGTATGTAAAGTCGATAAAGTCCGTACCTGTTTTTGTCCGTTATATTGTTTACATCGTACGCTGAAATTTATATCTTATGTGTCTTGATAAGGTGCATCATTTCTATGTAGTTATATATGAGTGTCAAGTAATATATATATATATATATATATATATATATATACACGTTTTCTCTCCTTAACGAACACCTGGAGTTAATGAACACCGGCTGTATTGAACAGATTTTTAGACGTCTCCTCTAGACTATACCGCAAGACATGGGTGCCATATAGGTTGGTGTTATTCAGCTTGAAGGAGACAGGGCAGGGTGTTCATTAACCCTATTCCTGTATCACAGAGGAATTCCTTCAAGATTATCCCCTTCAGAACTTGGGCCTGTTACCCGCCTCACACAAACTTCCCCTTCCACCTTCACGTTTGCAACTTGTACTTCCAGACTTGGGACTGACTTGTTCAATAGGAGATGGTGTTACAAATCATATTATCTCATTCGTACAGCATAAAATCCGTGAAAAAAGGTATCATTGTGTAAAAATCTAGCGGATTTCGATTTCGAAGCTTATTTTTTAACAGGAGGTGGTTGGACTAGAGTGGGGGTAATTATTTATGAATTATCTTACTGTTATAGTAAACAACCGGAAAAAATTTAGCATTATGTAAAAATCACCCGTATTTCAATTATCAAGCCCATTCTGTTATGAGAGGTGTTGGGACTAGAGTGAGGATAATTACATGAAAATTATCTTATTCTTAGAGTAAAAAATTGGGGGGGAATGGTGTCATTATGTATAAATCACACGGATTTCCATTTTCAAGCTTATTCTGTTATGGGAGGTTGTTGGACTAGAGTGGGGGTAATTATTTATGACTTATCTCATTCTTACAGTTAAAAACTCAGGAAAAAGGGTATCACTACGTAAAAACCACGCGGAATTCGATTTTCAAGCTTATTCTGTTATGGGGGGTGGTAAGACTAGTTGTGGGGGTAATTATATGAATTTTCTCATTCTTACAGAAAAAATCGGGGAAAAAGGAGTCATTCTGTAAAAATCACACGGATTTCCATTTTCAAGCTTATTCTGTTATGGGAGGTTGTTGGACTAGAGTGGGGGTAATTATTTATGACTTATCTCATTCTTACAGTTAAAAACTCAGGAAAAAGGGTATCACTACGTAAAAACCACGCGGATTTCGATTTTCAAACTTATTCTGTTATGGGGGGTGGTAGGACTAGTAGTGGGGGTAATTATATGAATTTTCTCATTCTTACAGAAAAAATCGGGGAAAAAGGAGTCATTCTGTAAAAATCACACGGATTTCCATTTTCAAGCTTATTCTGTTATGGGAGGTTGTTGGACTAGAGTGGGGGTAATTATTTATGACTTATCTCATTCTTACAGTTAAAAACTCAAGAAAAAGGGTATCACTACGTAAAAACCACGCGGATTTCGATTTTCATGCTTATTCTGTTATGGGGGGTGGTAGGACTAGTAGTGGGGGTAATTATATGAATTTTCCGATTCTTACAGAAAAAATCGGGGAAAAAGGAGTCATTCTGTAAAAATCACACGGATTTCAATTTTCAAGCTTATTCTGTTATGGGAGGTTGTTGGACTAGAGTGGGGGTAATTATTTATGACTTATCTCATTCTTACAATTCAAAACTCGGGAAAAACGGTATCACTACGTAAAAACCACGCGGATTTCGATTTTCAAGCTTATTCTGTTATGGGGGGTGGTAGGACTAGTAGTGGGGGTAATTATATGAACTTTCTCATTCTTACAGAAAAAATCGGGGAAAAAGGAGTCATTCTGTTAAAATCACACGGATTTCAATTTTCAAGCTTATTCTGTTATGGGAGGTTGTTGGACTAGAGTGGGGGTAATTATTTATGGCTCATCTCATTCTTACAGTTAAAAACTCGGGAAAAACGGTATCACTACGTAAAAACCACGCGGATTTCGATTTTCAAGCTTATTCTGTTATGGGGGGTGGTAGGACTAGGAGTGGGGGTAATTATATGAATTTTCTCATTCTTACAGAAAAAATCGGGGAAAAAGGAGTCATTCTGTAAAAATCACACGGATTTCAATTTTCAAGCTTATTCTGTTATGGGAGGTTGATGGACTAGAGTGGGGGTAATTATTTATGACTTATCTCATTCTTACAGTTAAAAACTCGGGAAAAACGGTATCACTACGTAAAAACCACGCGGATTTCGATTTTCATGCTTATTCTGTTATGGGGGGTGGTAGGACTAGTAGTGGGGGTAATTATATGAATTTTCTCATTCTTACAGAAAAAATCGGGGAAAAAGGAGTCATTATGTATAAATCACACGGATTTCCATTTTCAAGCTTATTCTGTTATGGGAGGTTGTTGGACTAGAGTGGGGGTAATTATTTATGACTTATCTCATTCTTACAATTAAAAACTCGGGAAAAACGGTATCACTACGTAAAAACCACGCGGATTTCGATTTTCAAGCTTATTCTGTTATGGGGGGTGGTAGGACTAGTAGTGGGGGTAATTATATGAATTTTCTCATTCTTACAGAAAAAATCGGGGAAAAAGGAGTCATTCTGTAAAAATCACACGGATTTCCATTTTCAAGCTTATTCTGTTATGGGAGGTTGTTGGACTAGAGTGGGGGTAATTATTTATGACTTATCTCATTCTTACAATTAAAAACTCGGGAAAAACGGTATCACTACGTAAAAACCACGCGGATTTCGATTTTCAAGCTTATTCTGTTATGGGGGGTGGTAGGACTAGTAGTGGGGGTAATTATATGAATTTTCTCATTCTTACAGAAAAAATCGGGGAAAAAGGAGTCATTATGTATAAATCACACGGATTTCCATTTTCAAGCTTATTCTGTTATGGGAGGTTGTTGGACTAGAGTGGGGGTAATTATTTATGACTTATCTCATTCTTACAATTAAAAACTCGGGAAAAACGGTATCACTACGTAAAAACCACGCGGATTTCGATTTTCAAGCTTATTCTGTTATGGGGGGTGGTAGGACTAGTAGTGGGGGTAATTATATGAATTTTCTCATTCTTACAGAAAAAATCGGGGAAAAAGGAGTCATTCTGTAAAAATCACACGGATTTCAATTTTCAAGCTTATTCTGTTATGGGAGGTTGTTGGACTAGAGTGGGGGTAATTATTTATGACTTATCTCATTCTTACAATTAAAAACTCGGGAAAAACGGTATCACTACGTAAAAACCACGCGGATTTCGATTTTCAAGCTTATTCTGTTATGGGGGGTGGTAGGACTAGTAGTGGGGGTAATTATATGAATTTTCTCATTCTTACAGAAAAAATCGGGGAAAAAGGAGTCATTCTGTAAAAATCACACGGATTTCAATTTTCAAGCTTATTCTGTTATGGGAGGTTGTTGGACTAGAGTGGGGGTAATTATTTATGACCTATCTCATTCTTACAATTAAAAACTCGGGAAAAACGGTATCACTACGTAAAAACCACGCGGATTTCGATTTTCAAGCTTATTCTGTTATGGGGGGTGGTAGGACTAGTAGTGGGGGTAATTATATGAATTTTCTCATTCTTACAGAAAAAATCGGGGAAAAAGGAGTCATTCTGTAAAAATCACGCAGATTTCAATTTCCAAGCTTATTCTGTTATGGGAGGTTGTTGGACTAGAGTGGGGGTAATTATATATGACTTATCTCATTCTTACAATTAAAAACTCGGGAAAAACGGTATCACTACGTAAAAACCACGCGGATTTCGATTTTCAAGCTTATTCTGTTATGGGGGGGTGGTAGGACTAGTAGTGGGGGTAATTATATGAATTTTCTCATTCTTACAGAAAAAATCGGGGAAAAAGGAGTCATTCTGTAAAAATCACACGGATTTCAATTTTCAAGCTTATTCTGTTATGGGAGGTTGTTGGACTAGAGTGGGGGTAATTATTTATGACTTATCTCATTCTTACTATTAAAAACTCGGGAAAAACGGTATCACTACGTAAAAACCACGCGGATTTCGATTTTCAAGCTTATTCTGTTATGGGGGGTGGTAGGACTAGTAGTGGGGGTAATTATATGAATTTTCTCATTCTTACAGAAAAAATCGGGGAAAAAAGGAGTCATTCTGTAAAAATCACACGGATTTCCATTTTCAAGCTTATTCTGTTATGGGAGGTTGTTGGACTAGAGTGGGGGGTAATTATTTATGACTTATCTCATTCTTACAGTTAAAAACTCAAGAAAAAGGGTATCACTACGTAAAAACCACGCGGATTTCCATTTTCAAGCTTATTCTGTTATGGAGGTGGCTGGACTGGAGTGGGGGGTAATTATTTATGAATCATCTCATTTTTACAATAAAAAATCGTGGAAAAAAGGTATCGTCATGTAAAATTAGGCGGATTTCAAGTTTCAGTCTTATTTTAAGGGAGATGGTAGGACTGGAGTGGGTGTAATTATTTGTGAATTATCTTATTTTGCTTTAATAAATCCCGGAAAAAAGTAGCATTTATGTAAAAATCACACAGATTTCACATTTAAGCGTATTCTGTTATGAGAGGTGGTGGGACTAGAGTGGGGGGTAATTATTCATGAATTCTCTCTAAAAGGTATCATTGTTTAAAATTCGAGGGGTTTTTTAAAATTTTTGAATTTTCAAGCTTATCGTGTTACAGGAGGTGGTAAGACTAGAGTGGAGGTAATTATTTGATTTATCTCATCTTTATATTATAAAATCGGGGGAAAAAAGATGAATGAAGGTGTAGATATCACGCTGATTTCGTTTTTCCAGCCTTGTTCTGTTTCAGGAGTGGGGGTAATTATATGAATTACCTCATTCTCACAGTATAAATCGGAGGGAAAAGGTATAATTGTTTAAAATTCACGGAGATATAAATTTTCAAACTTATTCTGTCATGGGAGGTTGTTGGACGAGAGTGGGGGTAATTATATGAATTACCTCACTCTTGCAGTATAAAACCGTGAATAAAAGTATCATTGTGTAAAAATCACGCAGATTTCGATTTTCAAACTTATTCTGTTACAGGAGATGCTAGGAATAAAGTGCGAGTAATTATATGAATTACCTCATTATTGCCGTATAAAATCCTTGGAAAAAGGTATCACTGTGTAAGAATCAAGCAGATTTCCATTTTCAAGCATTTTCTGTTACGTAAGGTGGTAGGACTAGTAGCGGGGGTAAATATATGATTTATCTCATTCTTATTGTATAAAATCAGTGGGGTGGGTGGGGGGGAATGGTGTCATTATGTATAAATCACACGGATTTCCATTTTCAAGCTTATTCTGTTATGGGAGGTTGTTGGACTAGAGTGGGGGTAATTATTTATGACTTATCTCATTCTTACAGTTAAAAACTCAGGAAAAAGGGTATCACTACGTAAAAACCACGCGGAATTCGATTTTCAAGCTTATTCTGTTATGGGGGGTGGTAAGACTAGTAGTGGGGGTAATTATATGAATTTTCTCATTCTTACAGAAAAAATCGGGGGAAAAAGGAGTCATTCTGTAAAAATCACACGGATTTCCATTTTCAAGCTTATTCTGTTATGGGAGGTTGTTGGACTAGAGTGGGGGTAATTATTTATGACTTATCTCATTCTTACAGTTAAAAACTCAGGAAAAAGGGTATCACTACGTAAAAACCACGCGGATTTCGATTTTCAAACTTATTCTGTTATGGGGGGTGGTAGGACTAGTAGTGGGGGTAATTATATGAATTTTCTCATTCTTACAGAAAAAATCGGGGAAAAAGGAGTCATTCTGTAAAAATCACACGGATTTCCATTTTCAAGCTTATTCTGTTATGGGAGGTTGTTGGACTAGAGTGGGGGTAATTATTTATGACTTATCTCATTCTTACAGTTAAAAACTCAAGAAAAAGGGTATCACTACGTAAAAACCACGCGGATTTCGATTTTCATGCTTATTCTGTTATGGGGGGTGGTAGGACTAGTAGTGGGGGTAATTATATGAATTTTCCGATTCTTACAGAAAAAATCGGGGAAAAAGGAGTCATTCTGTAAAAATCACACGGATTTCAATTTTCAAGCTTATTCTGTTATGGGAGGTTGTTGGACTAGAGTGGGGGTAATTATTTATGACTTATCTCATTCTTACAATTAAAAACTCGGGAAAAACGGTATCACTACGTAAAAACCACGCGGATTTCGA
The DNA here is from genome assembly GCA_954871275.1 of Leptopterna dolabrata. Lineage (NCBI taxonomy): Eukaryota > Metazoa > Arthropoda > Insecta > Hemiptera > Miridae > Leptopterna > Leptopterna dolabrata. The sequence goes on from OX940981.1 coordinate 37,799,953, forward strand.
TTTTCAAGCTTATTCTGTTATGGGGGGTGGTAGGACTAGTAGTGGGGGTAATTATATGAATTTTCTCATTCTTACAGAAAAAATCGGGGAAAAAGGAGTCATTCTGTTAAAATCACACGGATTTCAATTTTCAAGCTTATTCTGTTATGGGAGGTTGTTGGACTAGAGTGGGGGTAATTATTTATGGCTTATCTCATTCTTACAGTTAAAAACTCGGGAAAAACGGTATCACTACGTAAAAACCACGCGGATTTCGATTTTCAAGCTTATTCTGTTATGGGGGGTGGTAGGACTAGTAGTGGGGGTAATTATATGAATTTTCTCATTCTTACAGAAAAAATCGGGGAAAAAGGAGTCATTCTGTAAAAATCACACGGATTTCAATTTTCAAGCTTATTCTGTTATGGGAGGTTGATGGACTAGAGTGGGGGTAATTATTTATGACTTATCTCATTCTTACAGTTAAAAACTCGGGAAAAACGGTATCACTACGTAAAAACCACGCGGATTTCGATTTTCATGCTTATTCTGTAATGGGGGGTGGTAGGACTAGTAGTGGGGGTAATTATATGAATTTTCTCATTCTTACAGAAAAAATCGGGGAAAAAGGAGTCATTATGTATAAATCACACGGATTTCCATTTTCAAGCTTATTCTGTTATGGGAGGTTGTTGGACTAGAGTGGGGGTAATTATTTATGACTTATCTCATTCTTACAATTAAAAACTCGGGAAAAACGGTATCACTACGTAAAAACCACGCGGATTTCGATTTTCAAGCTTATTCTGTTATGGGGGGTGGTAGGACTAGTAGTGGGGGTAATTATATGAATTTTCTCATTCTTACAGAAAAAATCGGGGAAAAAGGAGTCATTCTGTAAAAATCACACGGATTTCAATTTTCAAGCTTATTCTGTTATGGGAGGTTGTTGGACTAGAGTGGGGGTAATTATTTATGACTTATCTCATTCTTACAATTAAAAACTCGGGAAAAACGGTATCACTACGTAAAAACCACGCGGATTTCGATTTTCAAGCTTATTCTGTTATGGGGGGTGGTAGGACTAGTAGTGGGGGTAATTATATGAATTTTCTCATTCTTACAGAAAAAATCGGGGAAAAAGGAGTCATTCTGTAAAAATCACGCAGATTTCAATTTCCAAGCTTATTCTGTTATGGGAGGTTGTTGGACTAGAGTGGGGGTAATTATATATGACTTATCTCATTCTTACAATTAAAAACTCGGGAAAAACGGTATCACTACGTAAAAACCACGCGGATTTCGATTTTCAAGCTTATTCTGTTATGGGGGGTGGTAGGACTAGTAGTGGGGGTAATTATATGAATTTTCTCATTCTTACAGAAAAAATCGGGGAAAAAGGAGTCATTCTGTAAAAATCACACGGATTTCAATTTTCAAGCTTATTCTGTTATGGGAGGTTGTTGGACTAGAGTGGGGGTAATTATTTATGACTTATCTCATTCTTACAATTAAAAACTCGGGAAAAACGGTATCACTACGTAAAAACCACGCGGATTTCGATTTTCAAGCTTATTCTGTTATGGGGGGTGGTAGGACTAGTAGTGGGGGTAATTATATGAATTTTCTCATTCTTACAGAAAAAATCGGGGAAAAAGGAGTCATTCTGTAAAAATCACACGGATTTCCATTTTCAAGCTTATTCTGTTATGGGAGGTTGTTGGACTAGAGTGGGGGTAATTATTTATGACTTATCTCATTCTTACAGTTAAAAACTCAAGAAAAAGGGTATCACTACGTAAAAACCACGCGGATTTCCATTTTCAAGCTTATTCTGTTATGGGAGGTGGCTGGACTGGAGTGGGGGTAATTATTTATGAATCATCTCATTTTTACAATAAAAAATCGTGGAAAAAAGGTATCGTTATGTAAAATTAGCGGATTTCAAGTTTCAGTCTTATTTTAAGGGAGATGGTAGGACTGGAGTGGGTGTAATTATTTGTGAATTATCTTATTTTGCTTAATAAATCCCGGAAAAAAGTAGCATTATGTAAAAATCACACAGATTTCACATTTTAAGCGTATTCTGTTATGAGAGGTGGTGGGACTAGAGTGGGGGTAATTATTCATGAAGTCTCTCTAAAAGGTATCATTGTTTAAAATTCGAGGGGTTTTTTAAATTTTTGAATTTTCAAGCTTATCGTGTTACAGGAGGTGGTAAGACTAGAGTGGAGGTAATTATTTGATTTATCTCATCTTTATATTATAAAATCGGGGGAAAAAAGATGAATGAAGGTGTAGATATCACGCTGATTTCGTTTTTCCAGCTTGTTCTGTTTCAGGAGTGGGGGTAATTATATGAATTACCTCATTCTCACAGTATAAAATCGGAGGGAAAAGGTATAATTGTTTAAAATTCACGGAGATTTAAATTTTCAAACTTATTCTGTCATGGGAGGTTGTTGGACTAGAGTGGGGGTAATTATATGAATTACCTCACTCTTGCAGTATAAAACCGTGAATAAAGGTATCATTGTGTAAAAATCACGCGGATTTCGATTTTCAAACTTATTCTGTTACAGGAGATGCTAGGAATAAAGTGCGAGTAATTATATGAATTACCTCATTATTGCCGTATAAAATCCTTGGAAAAAGGTATCACTGTGTAAGAATCAAGCAGATTTCCATTTTCAAGCATTTTCTGTTACGTAAGGTGGTAGGACTAGTAGCGGGGGTAAATATATGATTTATCTCATTCTTATTGTATAAAATCAGTGGGGTGGGTGGGGGGGAAGTTATCATTATGTATAAATCACGCGGATTTCTTTTTTCAAGCTTATTCTTTTTCAGGAGTAGGAGTAGTTATATGAATTACTTCATCCTTACAGTATAGAATTTCTTGTGGGGTGGCGGGGGGGGGGGGGGGGGTATTATTGTGTAAAATTCTCGGGATTTCAGTTTTCAAACTCTTATTCTCTTATGGGAGGTGGTAGGACTTGAGTGAGGGTAATTATGTGGATTACTTCAGTCTTGCAGTTTAAAACCCGTGAATAAAGGTACCTATCACTGTATGAAAATCACGCGGATTTCAATACGCGAACGTGATATGTTGAATAAATGTTTACTTAAATCATTTACGCATAATATTAGGTAATTTATGATTACTTACTATATTTTTTGCTATTCAATAATTTTGAGCCATAATTTTTTTAGAACTGATTCTATACGTCCGTGTTACAATAAGCAGGGAAGCTAGTCTCCCTAAGCTAGCCTACCCGAATTGGCAGAATTTTGGTTTATTATTATTTTTTTTTTTAATCAGCGCGATGAGTGCAAGAGCATGCAACGATAAATTTTCTAAATTTGGCTAACATCAAAGAGACTCCAGGGAGAAAAAGGTGGAACGCCCTCCTCACGTGTTACCAGACCTCACTAGACCCCAATCAACAGTCAAGCAAAGGCAAGCTATAGTAATTTCGTTCTTTTTCTCTGTACTCAACAGATACACATTACTCAGCGGATATATATAGTTTTTTTTGGTTTATTTTATTTCGTTAATTTTTTTATTGCCCATTGTCAAATAAGTAATCATGATTATCCTTTAACCGTATTACTGTGCAGAACTACCTACCTACCGATAGCAATTTAGTAATCTGAATACCATTTTCATCATGGAACCCTTCCCAGATAAAGAAAAAAGACGTACGGGGTACAAAATATATTGAAGGCACATGTGACGGGGCTGGTGTTCAACCTCACTAACTTGTTGAAGGTGAGGTGAGGCATATTTAGCGCAAAACTTTTTAAACCAAAGACTGTTTCTAAAAATCTGATAAAATCAATATAACAACTAGAAGGTTTCTTGTAATCAATAAATTTTGAATGATCTCGTTAGACCTTCGGAAACCGACGTTACATTGTTTTCCCGCTCCATCCTGCGTAGCAGTATCTATCAGTAGGAAATTTTCAGTGAAAATTTAAAAATTCACCCCGCCAATTCCGTGCCATCTTTTTGCCTAGTGTAGGTATTACATTTAATAAGCGTGATGAAACAAAGCGAATGAACTCAATTCTGATCACATTTGAGCTCATCACATATGTGTGACTGGGTGAAATTTTAAATTGTTTTCCATTTTTCTATAACTGCCCATATAATTATACTGTTGGCAATGCTTAAACTATTCATCATTTTCACATCTAAATTTTGAGGTATCAAATAGTTATGACTAGAGATATCCCTAACAAACACTTACCTAATATTTAAATCGGCAACTGACGATGAAGTACATGAAGTAGAGGCACTTTCCATAACTGGTCGAATAGATGCCCTATGTATAGAACATTTGGTAGGTAGGTACCTACTTACGTTTAACCAGCGCCTGATGATGAGGTAAATGCTGGTGCGAAACGCTGAAATGTGATATAAAACTGAAATTTCTCACTCCACCGCTTCAATTGTGGAAAACAAGATCAGCAAATGTTGGTTAGTAATATTGAGTAGTAATATTGATTATTTGGTTTGTTGAATATTTATAACAATTTTTCCGCAAGTTTAAAACCCTTCCGCAGCGAGTCTATAGTGATTTTTAGTTCGTCCCTCAGCAGTAACAGACGTCCTTATGTATTTCATCTGGTCAGAAGACAACACTCAGCTGAGAATGAAAAGAACAACATTTAAATACGTTTCAGACCTTCCTGAATCCAAATCTGTGAAAAAAACTATAGGGGTGTGTGCGTGTGTGTGCGCGAGAGCGTGTGTGTGTTTACGAAATTGTCATACATGTTTTTTCCGCCATATGAAACACCCCTTCCGAGCCTATTAGTTATTTTTAAACGTCAATAGGTACCTACCCCACTCTTCTCAACTCCCCGCGTAACTCAACTTAAGCCTGGAAATTGAAATCCGCGTAATAATTGTTATGCAATGAAACCTTTTTCCCGGACTTATACTGTTAGAATACGATAATTCATATAATTACCCCGCTCTTATCAAGTCACCACCCGTAACCTAGTAAGCCTGAAAATTGAAATCCGCGTAATAATTGTTATGCAATGAAACCTTTTTCCCGGACTTTAACTGTTAGAATACGATAATTCATATAATTACCCGCTCCTATCAAGTCACCACCCGTAACCTAGTAAGCCTGAAAATTGAAATCCGCGTGATTGTTATACAATGAAACCTTTTTTTCCGGACCTATACTGTTAGAATACGATAAGTCATATCATTACCCACTGTTATAGAATTCTGCGAATTAGAATATAGAATTTTGGGAGATTTTTACAAAGTGATTCCTTTTTTCACGTATTTTGTACTGTAAAAATGAAACAATTCATATAATTACCCCCACTCTAGTCCACCCTGTTTTGGTTCATTATCTTCCTATTGTGCCCATTAAAAAACTTTTCAGACAAAAACGATAAGCGGGATTGCATATCAGTCAAACACATTGAAAGCATCAAACTGAAGATCCACGTTTCTTGTTCATCTTGCAAAGCTGAAATTTTTTGATGTGAAGCATTTGTGGGACTGTTGGGTAAAAATGAGAAGGCATGGGTTCTGGGAGAAAAAGGGTGGTGGAAAATCATGTGGTGTAAGAAAATCTGTTCGTCGTAGAGATTGTGGTTGGTCCCAAAATTCGTAGAATGGAATCTACTTTCATATAAAAAAATATATAAACATTAGTCATGGTTACTCCTCATTGCTGCTTGTGCGACATTTTTCAACAGCGGTGAGATGCTACAGCATGTAACAGGGAGGAAGGTATTTTTCTTGCTTATATTTATTATAATCAAGCCGAAGGCTGACCAGTAAATTACAGTCGCACACAACCAAAGAATTTCAATTGAAGAGTGATTATCGTCAATTTACTTCTGAAAGTAAAATAATTTCTTAAGGAAATGCTTTATCTGATTTCGCTTTCATAGACATTACTCCCCGAAGTAAAGATAAATATTTACTTAAGTCAAATTTTTTCTTTTGCTTTATAAAATTAAGAAAAATCTTTATTCAAGTCAAAATTTTTCCCAACTCTCTGGTTTGAGCGTAAGTTGGCAGTTCTGGCAGGGTGTGTGTGTTTGTTTAGTTATATGTCCTCGGCTATTAGCCGTGCCGTTCTGTTGGTTTTCCGTTGTTGTGACCGCCGTTGTCCAGCATCCTCCCTGTGTCAGGACAAGTAAACAGTGGAGCAAGCAACCTTTGTTTTATTTTGAAAACTTTTCTATTACCTATACACTTGGCGCTCGCGTTTAGGTGTATTGACGTGTGTTTACCCCCTTTCCCTTCTGTATTACTCCTCCCTTCTATTCCCTCCTTCTTCCCTTTTGTTTTTACTCCCCCTTTAACTTTGTTTACTTATTTAAATATAAATTACGTTCTTACTGTAGTTCCTTGGTTTGCCTTTTCAGTGGAATCAACTACCAACTGGTCTTCAAAAAAGGAAATAATTGGGTTTTATCCTACTTTTGGTTAGGCAGAATCTTATTAGTAGTTGAAGTCATAAAGTTGGTCAATAATGCACAAATTGGAAACTTTTGGAACAATTTTTAAGGAACTATCAAAATCGATGGCAAACTCCCTGCTCACGTTAGGATTACTTCGAAGAGTGAACATTTACAAAATGCAAAGGAAATTGATAAACCAAGTCCTTGTCACATGGATTTATTATTCTACTGGATACACCGAAATTTTGGCTGTTCATTTATTGTTTCTTTAATGTGAAATAATTGAAATAGCTATTTCTGATTGTTTCCACCAATTTTGGCCCCCAAAAAACAAATTGTTTTTTCAAATTATCTTTGATCATTGAAAGTGCCATTTAATTGCCTTGATTCACCTGTTGACACTTTTTCTAGTGTTGTTATACAAACTGATGGTGATTTGAGAAAGTTTCCCAGGTTTCTGGTTCATAAAAAATCGATTTTGGGAGCAGAACCTTTGGTAGAACCTCAATTTTCCACTCCTCGGTCAAAATCGACTTCATATTCGTCTTCTCGTCCCACAAAAACATGGAAACCGATACTGAAAAGCTCATGTTACTATAACACAAAAAATACCTATTTTCATACACATTTTCGCTCATAACACCCTTGGGTGTATTCCGATCGGGTTGCAAAGTTTTGGGACACAACTAGGGCCCAAATGGAGCATGTGTGCGAAGAACGAATTTTTTAAACCGAAAATGAAGCCGGTATGCATCACCCGCATGCTCTTCGTTACATCGATCTCGTCATCCCACTCATCGAAGTCAAACAAAATTTCGTAATCCATCGTATAAAAAAAAAGAAAAAAAAAACTTGGGAAAAGAAACAAGAATGCCGAGAACGATGACACTGAAAAGATGACGTAAATGAAAAGAGAACAGTGCAAACGATCAATAAGGAAATGCTTAAGGTACCTTTCGACGTACCTCATTTTTTTCTACTTATTTAGGCCAGCAAGTAAAAATTTTTCTTTACTTATTGTCTATGAAATAGGAATAAAGTAAATACTAAAGGACGACTTAAGCCTTTCCTTTATCACTGACTATGAATAGCCCAAGTGGAAGATGCTTCCTTTTTGTTCACTTAAGCATTTACTTTAAATAAAGTGAGGACTATGAATACCCTTATTGTCTCTTTCAATGAAGAAAACGATTTTCAAGAACTTATAATAGTAACAGTAAGCTAACTAATGTAGTATTTAATTCTGGATGAGGATATAAGAACGTTCGTGTGAGGAAGCTATACTGCCTACTCGAATTGGCAGACGTTTTTACTGTACAAATGAGATAGTTCATATTATAATTACCCCCACTCTAATCCAACCACCTCCCACAAATGATTAAACTTGATACCTTTTTCCCCCGGTTTTTTACTCTAAAATAATAAAATTCATACATAATTACCTCTAGTCCTACCGCCTCCCATAACAGAATAAGTCTTTCATTCCTGTGCTGGAAGGATAAGGTATATTTATTTAGTAAAATAGGCATTTTTGTAAGTTACATACCTATGCGCTTTTGCTTTCTGTAGGTATACTTTTCTTATGGAGAAGCGGGGGACTTTATCACTAAATTTATCAAAATGTAGTCATGCTCCTTCTTACAAGCCAATAATAAGAGTCGAGAGGCAGTGCTGAGAGAGAAGCGAGAACGAGAATGAAGGAGGTACGAAGCCAAAGAAAAACGACCCAATTTTCAGGGAAAAACTGAGCATTTATTTGCAATCATCAGCATGGCTATAAGAGCGAATTTTTAAAGAAATATTCGTGCTACTGTGTAAAAAGATGGTATAACGAGAAGCCATAACACTTATGTAAAATTATATAATTTTTACTTGATCTCAGCGATATTTTGCTGACTTGAGCCATAAGTTTGACCCACTCTTATTTTAGAAACATATTTTTAAAACCGAAACAGTCCCTCTTTCTGTAGTGAATCACGATCCCAAACAACGTAAGGTGAATTAATAGGGGTATTGATTTTAGCCTTTAATATCAATTTTGACCCCCCAAAAATCCAAATTTGACCCCTTCTACTGTATGTAAACCACTGAAGTAGTATTTTTCTGTCTTTGCTCACCCTTCAATACCACTTTCAATTATTTTATACAGTTGATCGTGATTTTATCTGTTTTACCGATTTTTGATCCGCTTAGCATTTTTTAAACTGCTCATCTTCAAATGCATCCTTTTGCTTGGCAATACGAACCTTTTGGCGAAATTTGGAATTTTATTCGTGTACCCAAGGTCAGATATCTCTGGCGTTACGCATAAATAAATATATTCCTATATAAATACATTTAATATGTACATAATACACATAAATGTTTATTAAAATCTAGGGATGAATTCAGGATGCTCTGAAACGGATTTGTCGATCAACAAAATTTCAGGAACTCATTCTGAAAATTTTGGACTTATTGCAATAGCTTCATTTTCTTTGAAAATTGGCTAAAAAGGAGCGAGATCAGTATATCAAGAAGCGCTTAAGTAAGAACGTTAAATTAATGAAATGAATTATTTTAATTACTTTAATTCAAACGTTCAATAAAAATTCTATGACATTATCATTCCTCTGTGTTGAAATCATTCCTCTGTCAGGTCATAAGATTAATGACCTGGTTATCTGGGTCAATTATACGAATTATGTGGTACCTCTTCGTAAGTAGGTACCAGGGTATTAGAACTACAATTTAAGAGTGAATTTGTTGGATTACGTTGCTAGTAAATTTTGGGTCAGTTGCCGACTGGAAAATGCAATGACTCGCGAAAACACCCTTATGCTTCACGAATAACTACAAATAATTAATGATTGAATTACTGAATCCCGCGCATTTGTATGAAACATTAATTTCGGGGTACTCTAGTACTCGATTTAGGGCTCTCCTGGAGGGTAGGCATTGACCACAGAAAACAGTGATCCACTCAGAAGGGCCAACTATACAGGTTACAGGTAAATAATAAACCTTTGTGTAAACAGGTTCAGCGTTTTCCGCTGTTTTGCTGATAGCTAGACTATAATATAGCTCAGTGGTTTAGCGGTCGACCTCACAAGCAGCGGGTCCCGAGATCGGAGCCCAGCCAGGACCGAATGTTTGTTCACTCCAAATTTCCCTTCACAACTTCATTACTTGTATTTTTCTTTTTTCCATTTTCGCTACTGTTTGTCATCGGCAGAATATTATTTTAGCAACATTTAACACTTCATTTACGTAGGAACCTTGTAACGAGTACAGGGTTAGGTACTAAGGTACGGAGGGTCTGCAATCTACATAATATGTATAGAATAGTACAAAATATATTATAAATAGAAGGGTGAGAGCTGTGATACAGAGAAATGTGATCTGTAACAGAATGGTGTTCTGTACAAAGTAATAAACCGGTGTGTAGGGATTTGAGGCGTTCTGGTTTATTATATTCAAAATGAACCTTTGGAATCGAGCAAGACAAATTTTTTTTTAAACCCCTCAAAAATTTTATGGTTTACGTTTCAAGGTATGTAGAATCCGAGAGTGCAATAAAAACGATGCAAATTATTACACAAAGGTTTATTATTTACCTGGCTAAATGCCCCTTCTGCGTAGATCGCTTTTTTCATTGGTCAATACCCTCGAGCTACCCCCATGAAAGCCCTAAATCGAGTACTGGAGCCGGCTCCGGAATTGAAGTTTCCTACATAATATGCGCGGGATTCAATCATTCAATCATTAATTATTTGTAGTTAATTCGTGAAGCATATGGTAAACAATAAACCGTTGTGTAATAATTTACCTGTGTTGGTGCCCCTTCTGCGTTTGAATAGTATAATGAACCGTTGTGTAATAAATTACCGCTGTGTAATAATTTACCATTGTGTAATAATTTACCAATCAATAATACTTCAACGTTTGCTCAAGTTTCAAAAAGTACAGATATTTAGCGCAAACTTTGTTTTTTAAACCAAAAACTATTTCTAAAAATCTGATAAAATCAATATAACAACTAGAAGGTTTCTTGTAATCAATAAATTTTGAATGATCTCGTTAGACCTTCGGAAACCGACGTTACATTGCTTTCCCGCTCCATCCTGCGTAGCAGTATCTATCAGTAGGAAATTTTCAGTGAAAATTTAAAAATTCACCCCGCCGATTCCGTGCCATCATTTTGCCTAGTGTAGGTATTACATTTAATCAGCGTGATGAAACAAAGCGAATGAACTCAATTCTGATCACATTTGAGCTCATCACATTTGTGTGATGAGTTCAATTCTGATCTCATTTGAGCTAATCACATTTGAGTGACGGGGTGAAATTTTAAATTATTACCCATTTTTCTATAACTACTTATATTATTGATTATAGTGTTGACAACGGCTCAAACTATACCTACATAATTTTGACATCTACATTTTGAGGTAGGTATCAAGTAGCTATGGCTAAGGATATTTATCTGCAACAAAAACTTACTTACCTAATATTTTAACCGGCAACTGACGATGAGGAACATGAAGTAGAGGCACTTTCCATAACTGGTCGAATAGCTTACGTATAGGCAATTTCGTAGGTACCTACCTACTTATGTTTAAACCAGGACCTATTGACGACATAAATGCTGGTGCGAGAAGTTGAGATGTGATATAAAACTGAAATGTCCCACTCCACTACTCCAGTGGTGGAAAACCAGATCAACGAATACTGATAAGTAATATTGATTAATGGGGTTGTTGAATATTTATATCAATTTTTCCGCGAACTTCAAACCCTTCCAGAGCGAGTCTGATAGTTATCACTTTGTAGTACGTTCCTCAGTTACATAATGATACCCTTTTCCGCCGATTTTTTACTGTGGGAATAGGGTGATTCATATAATTACCCCCACTCCAGTCCTGCTACCTCCCTCAATAGAATAAGCTGGAAAATCGAAATCCGCGTGATTTTTACATAGGGAGACCTTTTTCCCCGATTTTTTACTGCAAGAATGAGATAATATTCATATAATTACCCCCACTACTAGTCCTACTACGTCCCATAACAAAATAAGCTTGAAAATTGAAATCCGCGTGATTTTTACATGATGATACCTTTTTCCCCGATTTTTTACTGCAAGAATGAGTTAATCATAACTAATTACCCCCACTACTAGACCTACCACCTCCCATAACAGAATAAGCCTAAAAATTGAGATCCGCGTGATTTTTACATAATGATACCTTTTTTCTCCGATTTTTTACTGTAAGAATGAGATAATCATAACTAATTACCCCCACTCTAGTCCTACCTCCTCCCATGAGAGAATAATCTTGAATATCGAAATCCGCGTGATTTTTCATGATGATACTTTTTTTCTCCGATTTTTTACTGTAAGAATGAGATAATCATAACTAATTACCCCCACTCTAGTCATACCTCCTCCAATGACTGAATAAGATAGAAAATTGAGATCCGCGTGATTTTTACATAATGATACCTTAAATAATGAACCATTGGAATCGAGCATGAAAAAAAAAATGCTTACCCCCCCTCAAAATTTGATGGTTTACGTTTCAAGGTATGTAGAATCCAAAACTGCAATAAAAATATTTCTGTCTGCCCGCCGTACGCCGTACGGGCCACTTTTCTTAGTTACCATGAAAGAAAATTGATGAAATTCGGGTTATAGGTTCCGTTCGGGGTCTAGTTGGTCCTCGAAGCTCGACGTTACTGTGAGTCTTCTCTAAGGGGTTCAAAATAGGGGTTGAAATTTTCAAAACGCCTATACCATTTTTTTACGTGAATATTTTTACGGTTTTAAATAGTTCTTGAACTTGCGAGTTTTTTAAGACCATCCGGAGCGTCGTACGTCCAGCCGTTCGTTCACAGTAAGGCCCCGAAGTTTGCACCGACAGGCATTTTCGACTCTAGTGTGAATGAAATTTTATACAATTCAAACCAAATCTCGTAACCAGAGACGCGCCCACAATAGGAAATTTGGCGGAGATGAAATCATTGCTAGGGATCACCTGATTATATTGGCGGAGTATGAAGTCGAGTTGGTTGTTCTGTGATATTATTTCATTTGAAAAATGATGGCTCTTTTGGAGTTTGTTGGTAGGTAGTGAAACTTGAACAAACGTTGAAGTAATATTGATGGGTATATTATTACTACGGTAAATCATTACTCAACGGTAAATTATTACACAACGGTTCATTATACCATCTACGTAGAAGGGGCTGGAGTTTGTTGGTAGGTACTTTTGCAACTTTTTTCACTCCTCATCAACAATTTCTTTTCAGAACTTCATTATGTGTGTTTCTTTTTGTTAGGTACTGTTTGTCATCGGCAGAATTATTTTGGCAACATTTAACTCGTGATTTAGGTAGGTACCTAGTAACGTGTACGGGGTTAGGTACTAACCTACGGAGGGTCTGCGATCTACATAATATGAAAAGAATAGTACATCTCATATTATATAGACGGGTTATCTATACATAGAGCTGTGATCTGTAACGGAAGGGTAGGTATACTATACAAAATAATAAACCGTTGTGCAGGGATTTGCAGGGTTTTTTACTGTAAGAATGAGATAATCATAACTAATTACCCCCACTCTAGTCCTACCTACTCCCATGACGGCATAATCTTGAAAATCGAAATCTGCGTGATTTTTACATAATGATACCTTTTTCCCCAATTTTTTACTGCAAGAATGAGATAATTCATCTAATTACCCCCACTACTAGTACTACCACCTCCCATAACAGAATAAGCTTGAAAATTGAGATCCGCGTGATTTTTACATAATGATACTTTTTTTCTCCGATTTTTTACTGTAAGAATGAGATAATCATAACTAATTACCCCCACTCTAGTCCTACCTCCTCCCATGACAGAATAATCTTGAATATCGAAATCCGCGTGATTTTTACATAATGATACCTTTTCCCCCGATTTTTTACTGCAAGAATGAGATAATTCATATAATTACCCCCACTAATAGTCCTACCACCTCCCATAACAGAATAAGCTTGAAAATTGAGATCCGCGTGATTTTTACATAATGATACCTTTTTCCCCACTTTTTTACTGCAAGAATGAGATAATTCATCTAATTACCCCCACTAATAGTCCTACCACCTCCCATAACAGAATAAGCTTGAAAATCGAAATCCGCGTGATTTCTACATAATGATACCTTTTTCCCCAATTTTTTACTGCAAGAATGAGATAATTCATCTAATTACCCCCACTACTAGTCCTACCACCTCCCATAACAGAATAAGCTTGAAAATTGAGATCCGCGTGATTTTTACATAATGATACTTTTTTTCTCCGATTTTTTACTGTAAGAATGAAATAATCATAACTAATTACCCCCACTCTAGTCCTACCTCCTCCCGTGACAGAATAATCTTGAATATCGAAATCCGCGTGATTTTTACATAGGGATACCTTTTTTTCCGATTTTTTACTGCAAGAATGAGATAATTCATATAATTACCCCCACTACTAGTCCTACGACGTCCCATAACAGAATAAGCTTGAAAATCGAAATCCGCGTGATTTCAACATAATGATACCTTTTTCCCCAATTTTTTACTGCAAGAATGAGATAATTCATCTAATTACCCCCACTACTAGTACTACCACCTCCCATATCAGAAGAAGCTTGAAAATTGAGATCCGCGTGATTTGTACATAATGATACTCTTTTCTCCGATTTTTTACTGTAAGAATGAGATAATCATAACTAATTACCCCCACTCTAGTCATATCTCCTCCAATGACTGAATAAGATAGAAAATTGAGATCCGCGTGATTTTTACATAATGATACCTTTTTTTCCGATTTTTTACTGGAAGAATGAGATAATTCATCTAATTACCCCCACTACTAGTACTACCACCTCCCATAACAGAATAAGCTTGAAAATTGAGATCCGCGTGATTTTTACATAATGATACTTTTTTCTCCGATTTTTTACTGTAAGAATGAGATAATCATAACTAATTACCCCCACTCTAGTCATACCTCCTCCCATGACTGAATAAGATAGAAAATTGAGATCCGCGTGACTTTTACATAGGGATACCTTTTTTTCCGATTTTTTACTGCAAGAATGAGATAATTCATTATAATCAGGAATTACCCCCACTACTAGTCCTACCACCTCCCATAACAGAATTAGCTTGAAAATTGAGATCCGCGTGATTTTTACATAATGATACTTTTTTTCTCCGATTTTTTACTGTAAGAATGAGATAATCAGAACTAATTACCCCCACTCTAGTCCTACCACCTCCCATGACAGAATAATCTTGAATATCGAAATCCGCGTGATTTTACATAGGGATACCTTTTTTCCGATTTTTTACTGCAAGAATGAGATAATTCATATAATTACCCCCACTACTAGTCCTACCACCTCCCATAACAGAATAAGCTTGAAAATTGAGATCCGCGTGATTTTTACATAATGATACTTTTTTTCTCCGATTTTTTACTGTAAGAATGAGATAATCATAACTAATTACCCCCACTCTAGTCCTACCACCTCCCATGACAGAATAATCTTGAATATCGAAATCCGCGTGATTTTTACATAGGGATACCTTTTTTCCGATTTTTTACTGCAAGAATGAGATAATTCATATAATTACCCCCACTACTAGTCCTACCACCTCCCATAACAGAATAAGCTTGAAAATTGATATCCGCGTGATTTTTACATAATGATACTTTTTTTCTCTGATTTTTTACTGTAAGAATGAGATAATCAGAACTAATTACCCCCACTCTAGTCCTACCTCCTCCCATGACAGAATAATATTGAAAATCGAAATCTGCGTGATTTTTACATAGTAATACCTTTTTTCCCGATTTTTTACTGTAAGAATGAGATAATTCATATAATTACCCCCACTACTAGTCCTACCTCCTCCCATGACTGAATAAGCTTGAAAATCGAAATCCGCGTGATTTTTACATAATAATACTTTTTTTCTCCGATTTTTTACTGTAAGAATGAGATAATCATTACTTATTACCCCCACTCCAATCCTACCTCCTCGCCTGACAGAATAAGCTTGAAAATCGAAATCTGCGTGATTGTTACATAGTGATACCTTTTTTCACCGATTTTTATATTTGTATCTTCAATTACCCCCTCCACCGCCTCTATGTTGATACAGAACATCTTGTATTGATTTGTATGTTCGCCTAATTTTTCTAACATTGAGATGATGGCGAGGCGTCGGGAGGGGTAAGGCTGTTGTGGAAGGATTGCTTGAAATACTGGCCTGGGACTACTTCCATGGCATCTAGTGAGATCTCCTGGAAGCTTGCTTGACTTGATTTACTTCATGAAAACGTTGCCCCTTCTATGGCTGTTAATGAACATATTTGTGACCGAAAATGTTCAATACAGCCAAGAAACCGGCTGTAATGGACACCTATAATGAACACATTTCGAGTGTTCATTAGCCGGCGAAAGTATAGAAAAAGTGTTCAATACCAGGGGAAAACAAATATATATATATATATATATATATATATATATATGTATGTATGTGTCATTCCAGACGATAACTCTAGAAAGAATTGAGATAAAAAGTTCAAATTTGCACGAAAAATCTGTCTTGGCAATCGACAGGCTAAGTTCGTAGATGGGCAGAATCGGGTCACTCTAAGGGGGAGTTTTGGGGAGTTTTATGGGGGAAAAATTACCCATAAATTCCCAAAATGAAAAAGTCTGACAAGTGACACCTCATTTTAAAGGTTTTTGTACGCTGAACACGATGGTGAAATCAGAATTGCGATATCTCATTCCGTTCTCAAACTAGAGCACTTTGAAGATGAAGGAACGTGGTTATTTCTTGAGATGTTCTTCCTGGTTCGTCTGCTCTAATCTGATAACGGAATGGGATATCGCAATTCTGACTTCACCATCGTGTTCAGCGTTGGAAAATCTACAAACCGTGGTGTTACTCGGCAAAAAATGGAACAAAAAATTTGTTACGTAGGTATGCCCATATTTGATGCATACCGAATTAACCGAATAGCGTCATACTTGAATACCTATAATTACCCAATAAGTTTAAGATTGCCCATATTTGAATGGGATATCCCAAAGATCACATTTTATATAAAATCCATATCCTTTTTCAAGATCACGGGAGCTATTCAGTAAAATAGAAGAACCCGGGTGACAACTGGAAGAGACTGTCTCCCGAGAGAGACTAACTCTTCCGGAAGATTAAAAAAAAAAACCTTTTTTACTATCTCTTTCAGTGAATAGGGCCCCCTTGTCTACTTATGTACAGCCATAGTAATTCCAATGGGCAATTTTCGTGGGTAGGAATTTTTTACTTTGGATCTCGGAATCGGATTTAGCACCTTGAAAACCCTCCATACTGCCAATTTTCATCTCAAAACTCGTATAGCTTGGGCAACAAACGGATAGAAAAGAAACGAAATGACGTCATTAGTGGATGGCGCTGAGGGTAGGATTACCTGACCTATGACGTCATTTCGCTTTCTTTCGACTGGTTTATCGCCCACTTTCGATCATCTGATACCCCTCATATAGCACCTTTTCGGAAAGCACTCGCCGAGATCTTTTACTTAAGAAAATACAATAAAAATGGTGAAATTGCCCATTAGCCACATTCGTAGTTATTTTTCTTGATATATGAAATTTCGAAAATTGGAAACTCCAAACAAGAAGTCGGGATTAATTAATCAAGTACTTACCTACTTACTTCCCAGAATGTGCGGGAAAGTCGTATTAGGTATATACTAAGCCCGCACGACTGACTGGTGTTGAAGGAAAGGAAAACCTTTGCGCCGCGCCGCCAACCCCAATGACTGCGCATCATAATATTATGCGATCCTAAACGTTTGATTTACAGAATAACGAGCACAATATATTTTTAAAAACCCATAAAATTGAAAAGTAAATTTGTTTGTAAGAATAATTTTCCAAACCTAATCAATAAAATTCGTGTTGTAGTAGATACGTGTAAAATCCATCTCAACATCAGTTCCAGGAAGTTCTGAATTTGTAATTGCGACTAATTAATTATTATGGTTTACGGACTACGACTAGGGATACAATTTCTGAAGTCAGCGGTTCTTGGTAGTAATGTATATTCACTGGAGTGTTGCTGATTTTTGATAGATCACCAATCAAAAATGTACCTATGATTGTTTTCTTAATGTATAGCCAAGGCCGCCTCAAAAATTTCGAGATTCTCTTTGTACAATCGATAATCTATACATATAATAAAACAGTGTCTGTTTGTCTGTCTGTTTGTTTGTTTGTTTGTCTCGGCATCAATTGAGAACGGCTGAACGTAGAAAGTTGCGGCTGGTACCATTTGACGCAGAATTTATCTGGGCAGGTTTATGAAAAATCCGCATTTGAATCTGTCCATCCGTTGAAACGCTATGAATGAAATACTACTAAAAAACGTGTTATAATCACTTCTATGAGGACGTTTATGCTTATAATAACTTTGAACGGTTGGACGTAAATCCGATTGTAATTAGATTCTGGATTCAGCTCGACGAGTACATTCAAGTGGTAATTCAATCAGGATGTTAGTGGGAGGGGGGTACAGGTTATGAGAGGGGGGGGGGGGTCTACAGAAATTTCAAAACTACTTGACCAATTGGAGTGCAACTTTGGGAATTTGTTGTGTGAACATTGAGGAATGTTTCTAATCAGGTAGGGAGGGTTCATAGGATACGGTAGGAGGGTTAAAGGCAGTTAGGGTTGGCATTGGGGAAGGTTTCTGATCAGTTGAGGAGGGGGGGATACAGGGGGTGTCTGTTCTACCGTTGCGAAGCGCGGGTACACAGCTAGTATAAAATAATAGGTGACTAGAGGCGCAATTAAAACGTACACAGTATTAACATGGGGCGATCTTCAATAATTTTACAGTCAAGAAAAAAAGCGATTGCGCTTTTAGGAGCGCTACAGTGTGGATATTGATGGAACAGGTGTTCGAGCCTCAGTTATCTCTTGATACCCTTTTTATCGCTCACGTGGTTTAGCCTTTAGCTGTCTTTAATACCATTTTGTGATACGATCGAACTCTTGTTTGGCTTGAATACTGTTTTCATAGCAAGTACAATATCCGTGAAATTATTTACTCTTTTCAAGATAACGAAAGTTCATTTTGGCCTAGCCAGCTACTTATATACATAATATTACAGGGCGTTTCCGATGAACCTTCTCATAGTACGGCATTCTGGAACAACTTCACCGCAAGAAGTTTTCACAGATCACGTGATGTAGGTACTAAATAATGATAATGGATTAAAAAAAAAAAATAAGCGTTACAGTGAGGTTTTCCTCGCGGTTGGAAGTAGCAGCAATAGTCCCTACAGGTATAAATATAACTTAAATCACTAGCGGCGGAGTAGTGGAAATCCATAGCAAAAAACTACAGGATAAAAATAGAATAGTCTATTTCCACGTAAACTAACAAAACTGTAGACCGGTTTCGGTTGTTAAACCATCATCAGTACACGACAGAATTCTATTGGTTGGATTCTATGGTTTAACAACCGAAACCGGTCTACAGTTTCGTTAGTTTACGTGGAAATAGACTAGGTATTCTATTTTTATCCTGCAATTTTTTTTTTGCTACAGGTATAATCTCAGCTTCATTAGGAAGTTTATTTAGAATTAATCTGAGTCACAATTTCGCAATCAAAGCTTCACATGAACTGTAAAAATGTATATTACGTTAGGGAGTATGATTATCTCGAATAAGATCACTGATCAATTTTATGGATAAAATCACTGACTGCATCCGTTCAATTTGTATCCAAGTCCATGCGGTCAGCTATTCTTCCTGATCCTTCCTGGTGTACTTTCTATGTGAGCTAGTTTGATTCAGTCGGCTTGATTCAAAATGGTTCACCTGTGATGGTGCGATACATTCGGAACTTGCACTGGAGGAGTTTGACGGTTCGAGCAGTGGATTAGAGACTGAGGTTACATAGTGTGTGCCAATATAATCTGAATGTGACAGGTGTGAAATTATCGTACACGCTTGACATAGGAACGCATCTTTGATAACCTCAAACCCTTCAACATCAATCACTTACAGTGAGGGACTTGCACCCACCTGAAATTCCGTATGAAACCTTTTTTTACTGTACACAAGACCACCTACAGTTCACGAAAATTTAATCGAATATGGATAAAAATGTTGTTGTAATAATAAAAATCGAATTTGAAAATCGGGAGAAGGGGAAGCTGCGTGAAACGCTCTGTGATTGGTCAACGCGTGTGACGTCACAGTTCTCTTATCCCCAGGGGACAAGGCGATTTCAGTGCTCATCATCAACAAACTAACAATTACGTTCATGTAACAAGTTTCCTTTCGTTATTTTCCGCGATGCTTCAACATCTTCCACACAATGGATGTGGCCACTTTATAACAATTACGATTACATACTGTATAAAAAACGAAAATATCTCGGAGAAGAAGACACAGAAACAACAACCTAACAAAAACAATGTTATGGTGTTGTGCCAGCTCAGCTGCTAAATCGCCCGAAAAATTGTTCATTTTTGTGCCAACTGGCCAACAACCCCAGAAAAATTGGTTCAACCAGATAAGGAGAAAAGGTACCACTCACCCGATGTATGTAAGTTTGCGGAGTTCATTTTAATATAAGCAGGTATGAATACTTACTAATACAGATCAGGTATTTACCTGACGGTGATGAAATCTCCGCCATACCTTTGCTTTTCATCGATGGATAAATTATTTCAGGTAGGATAAAATTAATCGTAAGTTTTGTTTCATCACCACGTACCTACAGAAGGTGGAACAGCTGTGTATGCAAAGTCAAAAAATGTTATATTCAAAAACCATTAACTAAACATCCTTTAGGTTAATCGTTAGTGTTTCATTCTGCAAACAAAGCTTTTCCCACCTATAAACATACATTATTTGGCAGGGTTTGACGTTTGCGAATGAACAAAAGCTACCATACATTTTAATGTCATCACATTTTTGTGAGACCATCCACCTTCAACTACTGTGAACCCCAAGTAATAGAATGAATGGGTGGCTTCGAAGCAATATAATGAATTTTATAAAAAATGCACAGTAGGTGAAACATACCTATCTACTGTTCAAAGATAAATGAATGATGAATAATAGTATCTTTTGAGGATTTGTAGAAGCATGTTGGTAAGTCCCTCACCTTTCCTTATTTTACTAACTTAGGTCAGGAATAGTTCGGAAATAGGTAACTTGTAAAATTAGGCTAGCCTAGGTATTGTGGGGAACTGATAGGCTAGGATAGAATACGCTTGCGGTAGAATAATATAGGTGAAAGTTACCTACGAATTACGGTAATCACTGGGAAAAAGGTTCAACAAGAAATCAGTGCGTTTTTCACCAATATACGACTCAATTCCTCTTTTTGGCAAGTTAGTTAGGTACATAATTTTATAGATAACTACATTCGCTACTTGTAATAGTTGATTCACATGATAACGACTTACCTCGTCATCTTCACTCCTTTCATTTCGAAATTCCCAAGTTTTATTTTTGACAAGTTTTATTTTTATTTCCCAAGTTTTGTTTTAACTCGCACAGGCCAAGTGAAATGAGAGGCGGTAAGTTGAAAGACGAGGCCTCATACCCACCCTTCATTTTAGCGAATTTTCGAAGAAAAGGAAGCTATTGTTCTCGGTCCAAAATTTTTAAAACTCGAATTTCCGAAAGATTTTTATACCAAAATCCGTTTCAGACCATCCTGAATTCACTGCCGAAAGACACCAAAAATTATATGTATATATATATTTATATATTTATATATATATTTATATATGTATGTGTCATTCCAGACGATAACTCTCGAAAGAATTGAGATAAAAAGTTCAAATTTGCACGAAAAATCTGTCTTGGCAATCGACAGGCTAAGTTCGTAGATGGGCAGAATCGGGTCACTCTAAGGGGGAGTTTTGGGGAGTTTTAGGGGGGAAAAATTACCCATAAATTCCCAAAATGAAACAGTCTGACAAGTGACACCTCATTTTAAAGGTTTTTGTACGCTGAACACGATGGTGAAATCATATTTGCGATATCTCATTCCGTTCTCAAACTGGAGCACTTTGAAGATTAAGGAACGTGGTTATTTCTTCGAAAATTCGCTCTTATAGCCATGCTGCATGACTGTGGTTTTTTATTTAGGTATTTTGCCCATCATTGTGGATTACAGTTGCATCAATATTGAGTACAGCACGACAAGTTGAATTAACAGCAGTCGTGAAAACACAACCAGCGATTCAGTACCTAACATGAAGTGCACAGGGGAAGTGGACGGTGGATCAAGACGTAAAGGAACGCGAAATGTGACGTCACGTGGGCGTTTCGACAGGCTCTCAGAAATTCAAAATTCATTGATTTTTATAAAATCACTGGCGCGTCTGAAACAAAATTTTCTTTCAACATTCGTCTTCAAATTCAATCCACTTTCGATTTCCGCAATAAAAAAACGCTGATGCAAATTATTACCCAACGGTTTATTATTTACCTGTATAGATGCCCCTTCTGCGTAGATCACTGTTTTCTGTGGTCAGTATTCCTCCTCCAGGAAAGCCCTAAATGGAGTACTGGCGCCAGCCTGGGAATGAAAGTTTCACACAAACGCGCGGGATTCAATAATTCAATCATTAATTAGTTGTAGTTATTCATGAAGCATACGGTAAATAATAAACCGTTGTGTAATAATTTACCTGTATAGATGCCCCTTCTGCGTAGATAGTATAATAAACCGTTGTGTAATAATTTGCCGCTGAGTACCTAATAATTTACCCAATAATACTTCAACATAACTGAAATCTAGATTTTATAGTGTACTGACGATGGTGTAACAACCGAAACCGGTCTACAGTTTGCTAGTGTACGTGGAAATAGACTATTTTATTTTTATCCTGTAGTTTTTGGTTTATTATTTTCAATAATGAACCATTGGAATCGAGCATGAAAAAAAAAATTCTTACCCCCCCTCAAAATTTGATGGTTTACGTTTCAAGGTATGTAGAATCCAAAACTGCAATAAAAATATTTCTGTCTGTCCGCCGTACGCCGTACGCCGTACGGGCCACTTTTCTTAGTTACCATGAAAAAAAATTGATGAAATTCGGGTTATAGGTTCCGTTCGGCGTCTAGTTGGTCCTCGAAGCTCGACGTTACTGTGAGTCTTCTCTAAGGGGTTCAAAATAGGGGTTGAAATTTTCAAAACGCCTATACCATTTTTTTACGTGAATATTTTTACGGTTTTAAATAGTTCTTGAACTTGCGAGTTTTTTAAGACCATCCGGAGCATCGTACGTCCAGCCGTTCGTTCACAGTAAGGCCCCAAAGTTTGCACCGACAGGCATTTTCGACTCCAGTGTGAATGAAATTGTATACAATTCAAACCAAATCTCGTAACCAGAGACGCGCCCACAATAGGAATTTGTGAATACGGCCAATCATTGGTAGGGATCACCTGATTATATTGGCGGAGTATGAAGTCGAGTTGGTTGTTCTGTGATATTATTTCGCTTGAAAAATGATGGCTCTTTTGGAGTTTGTTGGTAGGTAGTGAAACTTGAACAAACGTTGAAGTATTATTGATGGGTAAATTATTACTACGGTAAATCATTACTCAACGGTAAATTATTACACAACGGTTCATTATACCATCTACGTAGAAGGGGCTGGAGTTTGTTGGTAGGTACTTTTGCAACTTTTTTCACTCCTCATCAACAATTTCTTTTCAGAACTTCATTATGTGTGTTTCTTTTTGTTAGGTACTGTTTGTCATCGGCAGAATTATTTTAGCAACATTTAACTCGTGATTTAGGTAGGTAACTAGTAACGAGTACGGGGTTAGGTACTAACCTACGGAGGGTCTGCGATCTACAAAATATGTATATAATAGAATAGTACATATCATATTATATAGAAGGGTTATCTATACATAGAGCTGTGATCTGTAACAGGAGGGTATTCTATACAAAATAATAAACCGTTGTGCAGGGATTTGCAGCGTTTTTAATACTTCAACGTTTGTTCAAGTTGCAAAAGTACCTAGGTACCCTATCAACAAAATCCAAAACTGCCATAATTTGTCAAATGAATAATAATATCATAGAACAACCAACTCGACTTCACACGGCCATCCGTGATTATAATTAGGTGCTCCCTAGCAATGATATCTGGGCTGAATGTATAAAATTTGATTCACCCTCCTGTTGACGAAGCCTGTCGGTGCAAACTTCGGGGCCTTACTGTGAACGAACGGCAGGACGTACAATGCTCCGGGCGGTCTCAAAAAACTCCCAAGTTCAAGAACTATATAAAAAAGTAAAAAAATTGAGGTAACGGCGTCCTGGAGGTTTCAACCCCTATTTTTCACCCCTTAGAGATGACTGGCATTAACACCGAGCTTCGCGGACCAACTAGACACCAAATGGGACCTACGAACCAAATTTCATCAGTTTTGGTTCATGGTAACTAAGGAAAGTGCGAAGTACGGCGTACGGCGGACAGACGGAAATTTTTTTATTGCATTTTCGGATTCTACATACCTTGAAACGGAAAACATAAAATTTTGAGGGGGTTTAAAATTGTTTCTTCATGCTCGATTCCAAAGGTTAATTATTGAAAATAATAAACCAAAAGTGTGCAAGTTCCTCGTTGCTTATACAGTGAAATCTTAAGAGAAGATTGGTTCATGTTTCGAAGGATAATGTGATGGGCGTCATATCTTCACGCTGACCAAACCGTAAGCCCCAATTACGCATGCCGAGTACTGGGCCGAGACAGTGCACTCGGCCGAGTAAATCGCAGTGTGATCGGCCCAGACAGTACTCGGACTAGGTAGTAACGGGCGAGTGATTTTGGGCGAGTCAGTGAATAGAACCATGTTCTATTTACTCGGCCGAGTAGGGACCCCCCACCACTCATCCATTCGCTCAGTTGCTTCTCGCCCATCCACTCGGCTAATGTAATCAGGTTTGGCGGGCGAGCACGCCTTTTGGTTTATTATTCTGTGAATAATACACCTATAAATTCGCTCAGCAAAAATGTTTTATGACACCCCCTCAAAATTTTTTCTTTTACGTTTCAAGGTGCGTAGATTCCATAAATCCGCCGTACCATCCATATCTACTTCATCTTCGGTCTAAAAAATTCGTCGCCACTAGGGCCCTAGTTGTTTCCAAAAACTTTCCATGTTTAGGTTCTAACGAAGATTAACGATTAATAAATAATATAAAAT
Organism: Leptopterna dolabrata; assembly: GCA_954871275.1. Taxonomy (NCBI): domain Eukaryota; kingdom Metazoa; phylum Arthropoda; class Insecta; order Hemiptera; family Miridae; genus Leptopterna; species Leptopterna dolabrata. The sequence goes on from OX940981.1 coordinate 37,824,671, forward strand.
TTACGTGTAAAATCGTCTTTTTTCCGCACACAGTTTGGGTCTCGATTTTGGAACACATTTGGGTCCTAGCTGTGCTCCCAAGCTCGGCCGCCCGATCGGAATACACCCAGGGGTATTATTGGGGGGGGGGGGGGGGGGGGGGGTAAAAATAGAATAATTTTTTTTCACACCTTGTGAGATATTGTTATCCATGGTTTTTAGGGCAAGAAGACCGAATATGAACTTGATTTTGACTAAAGAGTGAAGAATTGAGGTTGCACGAAGGTTCAGATCCCAATATTAATTTTTTTATGGGTCAAAAACCTGGGTATTTGTCTGAAATCACTGTAAAGTAGTACAATAACACGACAAGTAGTATTAATAGGTGAATCAACACAATTAAATTACACTATCAATGATGGGAGATAATTTGTAAAAAAAGGAGCCTAATTTGTGTTTTTGAGAAACAATAAATGAACAGCCAACATTTCTGTAGGTATGACCAGTAGAATAATAAACCCATGTGACAAGGACTTTGCAGCGTTTTCTCTTTTTACTTCGCTGTGCCATATTGCGCGGAAGACTACAAGACGCAACTGTCTCGTCTCTGCCCAGCTGAAATCACCTACTCGCCCATCGAAGTAGCTCGACGGACCACTCGGCCGAGCTACTCGGTAGGTGTAATTAGGCCTTTAAGGGGTGATCCTCAGTGACCTATGGACAACTACACTGTCTCTTCACTAATAATTGAATAGTTACGTAGTTACTTAACTGTTAGAGGTAGGTAGTGGGTCACGTATATTACTGGATCACTACTATAGTACCTACTTATGGAACTTGCTCTTTCGTTCTGGATGATGGGAGAAGACGAGTTTTGGAGGACCACCACTTGGGAGTGATAGAGGAACCATCACTTGGTAACCATCACTGATAGACTAAAATCCATACTACTCATTCATACTATTCATACCATTTCAGTCAACTGCTGCGCCGCCACATAAACTAGGTACCTACCTACCTACAATGAGACCATTCATGTTCATACCAATCGAGGGCATCCCAGGGACACCTGAAATACAATCGATGATGTTATATAACATTTTATGCAATATAATCCGACATGTCTACATCATATCACATCATAGGCACACAAAAAAAGTCAAGATAGGTACCTAGTAGCTAAAGTACCTAATTCTAATATTGAGGTTACCCATCTAGTTTGTTATTTGAAGTTGGTATTTTCTAATGACAGTTTCTGTTAGGAGCAAAAAATATGGAGGGTAAAGAAAGGCGGCAACGATCATATTATTATTGTACGAAAATGGAGTACGGTGGTGAAAAGGTTTCGTGTCTTTAATATGACAAGAGAATCTCCTCACGCCAGCCCACTTACCTTTCCGCCCTCAAAAATATATCCACTCGCGAAAAGGAGGTGGGGGAAGCTACCGACCTAAATTGACCTAAATTCACAAATCATGTCGAGTTTGTTTCAAAAGAGCCAGCGGGCACGCACGTCTTCTTTGGAGCAATGCGGTGGTTAGAAATCACGTTGCGTGAATAATTTTCGGCGCGAGGGGGAACCTTTTACCTTGAAGTTCCTATGAAGGCAATTTCCTAATTTTGAAGCCGCAGGAGCAACGAATGTCGAGATTAAAGTACTGCAGGGAGTAGGCATACTATGTCCATCACCATCCATCCAAGGATTTTAAAGGGCTGACTGTATTTAAATTCGCAACATAGAACAATAAACAAATGCATTAATAAGAGCAGAGATTTTTCGTTAGTAAATAAAATTTTGTTTAGTTTGTAAAGAGTTTTTTGGGATTTGGATTTCTATTTACCTTTCACTTGTTTGTTAGAATTTTCCTGTACATTTTGAAGACTTCTCCATGTATTCTTTACCACCATTAAACAAAAAAAGTAGCTTACCTACTTTTAGAATTCAAAGAAAAATGGAGTTATTGAAAAAATAGCCTATTTCCACTAATACACGAAAAACGCAAAAAACACTGTTATACCGGTTTCGGTGATCAAACCATCGTCAGTAACACACAATAACTCTTTAACTACTCTCTAACTAGTTCTGCTCTCTACTTTAAATACTCTCTAACTAGTTATTGTGTGTTACCTACTGACGATGGTTTGATCATCGAAACCGGTATAACAGTGTTTTTTGCGTTTTTCGTGTATTAGTGGAAATAGACTATTTTTTCAATAACACCGTTTTTCTTTGAAATGGGTTTCCACGATTTCGTCGCGAGTGATTTACTTCGTTTAGAATTCAATTTCGTATCTACCTATTTCGAATTAAATTTCAAGTTAAGGTTAATTTGGAGGAAACAGCGTCAACATGAGAAAAAAAGATCATCTGAAGGAGGGGTTTTGTTCTATAGCTAGGTACTATTTATAGCTCTCCTGGTATGTTGCGGTCAATTATGAACCACCCTGTATACATATAATGGCACACAATCGCAGTAAGGCTAAGGTCATCCGAACATTAGCGTACCTACCTGTGAGTCGGTATACATAACATCCAGAACTACCTACAGAGACCTGTCATGATTGCTACAGTATGCACACTAAGTATGGATGGAAGTATGGTACCTAGTACAGACCTATTATTCTAAAAATATTTTTGTGTTGTTGTACTCCAGAAATAGAACTGTTTTCGGTAACCACACCCGAAAATCAGGCACATTAACCGATAACTGAACTGATATTTAGAACATCGCCGACTTTTCTTGAAGGTTAAAGTCAAGTCTTTTGATGGAACTTGCTCGTCGAAACACAAAGATGATGCTATAGCAGACGTTCCCACGTAGGTTCTAAAGAGCAAATAAGACTTTCGGTATAGATATAGGTACGAATGTCATATTTGCCGAACTTATCTTGGTAACGGAATATTGCAAGGTCCTTGGAACCACAACTTCTCTACTCACATGTGAGTGACACAGCTTTCAGTTGAACTTCAAGTTACGAGTACAACTTACCTAATAGTTTTTACCTCACAATGATCACCGAATGCTGCGTTCAACAAACTCTGATTCCACCGATGGCTCGATCTTTAGAAGGTAGGTACATATTTATAGATATGTTAAACTAGCTGTAACCGGCATGCGTTTCAAGGCCAACCAAAGAAAGATTGTGTTCTTACCCAGCAGTCCCACAGAAGCTTCATTCAAATTTCAGACTCGTAGGTTGAATAGGAAAAAATTGCTCTCGGAGCTCTTTTCAGCTGATCAGGGCGGACGCATTCGTGGGCGTCCGCACAGCAACTCACCAAAGTGCCATCGCAGTTGGATGAATGGTATAGGAACGAACAAAGGACAAAAAAAAGAAAGAAAGAAATACTCATTTTTATACACATAGATAATATTAATTTAGAAGGTAGGGTACCTATATGTACCTAGATGGTCAGTTAGAAAAAGCTCTCCTGTTGAAATTCTCATACCTTCAATGAATAAATGAAAACCTCAAAAAATTACTTACCATCATTTTCGTTCAAAGCAGGTACGAAACTGGCGGAATGATTCCGATTGCAGATGAATATTAATGAACGTTTGTTGCTAAATGCACACACTTAGTTCATGGCAATCCTTACATGTATAAAGCACTTCAATCAGAATTTGAAATATATTACCTATGTTTCTTCCACAATAAAAAAATAATAAGCAACTCAAGGACTGTTCAATATCGATGGAAAACCTATGTGAAGTAACAATTATAAATTTCAGTTCAAGCGCCGAGATAGTTCACTTCATAGGTTTGTTCGCAGTGGCTTTTTCTGACTGTTAGCTGACTCCCAGAAAACCGTAAGAAACCATCCATGATCCAATACCATCTTGATAAGCGTTTGAAAAGGGGTTGAGTTGGATATTGGTTGGGAATCGAGAAGGATTTTCTGTGAACTGGAATGAACATCAGAAAACTGGCTTTGTATAGTCAGGAAAACGGCGCAGCGGGTTATGGATACTATACATTCAGAAAAGAGCCCAAGGATCACTGCGAACGGCCGAACGCCTTTCTGACGGTCAGGCAACCGTCAGATGGTCACTACGAACAAGCTTCATATCAAAACTAATAATTTTGTATCTCTTCCCTGTGATTTGCTGTATCCTGCTGTGCTGTGCGGGAAAATGTTGTAGGTAGGTATCTATCTCTTCATTGTGTTTTATTGGAACGATGTATTTTTCCCAGGTTGCTTTTGAATCAGTATACCGCCTCCTCGAAATATTAGGTCTAATTCTTCAATATAACCGCTGAATTGAAACTGATTTTGTTTGAATTTCCTCCCAGAAGTTGAATAGGTACAGTGAACGTAGCTACCTATTACATTGTGACCTTCTTCCTAGCTTGTTGAAGTGGCCTGTAATGCTTGCTACAGCTGACATGAAGGTGTGCGGTTCTTACGGTATTCCTTCTCCGTGTGTGTGATGGAGTGGGGTAGGTAGAAGATGTTCTTTTTCTTTCAAGCTCTACAGGAGTCCTACTTAGCCAGCTTGTGAAGAAACATAATGAAACGCATTTTGGAACAAAATTCCTTTAGTCGATTATGTAGAACCGTAGTAGATTGTGTAGAAGTAGATTATGGAGGTTATGTGGTGGATTATGTAGGACATTATGGTGAACATCAATAGTCGTGGTAAGTACAAAGTATTAGTTTCAATGATCCCCGAGTGTTTGTTGCCATTGAATTTAATTGCTTATTCATTTGCCAGACGGCTTCGGTTGATGAGTACTCCAAGATCATAGGATAGGTATTCTAACAGGTGTGAAATGAACCTCCCGAAAGAAAGTTGAACTCCCACTCATCGCGTCACCTGTATAAATCAAATATCGAGAGGTGTCCTCCCGTTCGACGGAGCCCCTAATCTATAGGTGGTGGGGAGGTCAGAGCAGGTGAGATAAGTGTGAACATAATCAGTCGATGATAAAGTAAATGCGGTATTATACCTGGTGAAGTGACAGACGCCGGCAGTCATGATGGCAGGATTATACTCGGCCTACGACCACGACGCGAACTACGACGGGACATGGCTACTCTCGCAAGACTACCATACAGACGAGGGTTATGGGTGAGTTACATGGAACATGTCTAATTCACGTCACATACAAACAGTCAAGTTCCTCCCAAATTTATGGTGTTTTTTATTTAATATTATCTTACTATCTTCGTATTATAGGTCAGAACGAACAATGTCACTCATTGGAATTTAATTATTCATTAAAAGTGAACGAATAGTGAACCAACAAAATTCTTACAGAATAGTTTACTTATTATTTTCTCTGAATATGTAATCGTTCCGTTTTACACACTATACCTACTCTTGAAATACCTACAATAAATCTAAAATCTAATGAATATATCTAAAACTATCCCATAGCTGATATTGGTAGGTGAGGTTGATCCCAAAGGAATGATTGTGAAGAAATCGAATTAAGCACCGTTAGCGTTTGTGAACAACTGGTCGTATGCTTCAGGATTTTCATTAAAAGCGAACGAATAGTGAACCAACAACACACACACAACGGTTCGTTATTTTCTGTGAAGATTGTAATCCTTCCCTCTAGATCACTGTTCTGTACGCAGAACTCGTGAAGTACCTACCTATAATAAATTTGAAATCTAATAAATCTATCTAAACCTACCTATCTAATAGCTGACATGTAGGTTGGTCCCACAAACTGATTGTGAAAAAATCCGAATTAAGCTCCGGTACCTAGCCTTTGTGAACGACTGGTCGCATGTTTCAGACATTAAGGAACATGAATGAATGCATGCATTTTTATTTGGACAATACGTGACTTCACAACTTATTAATAAATTAAATAATCCTCTTCTTAAAATTTAATTAACCTAAAAATATTCGGCTCCTTGTCTGTCTGTGGTCAATTACTTGTCCCAGGAAAAACTATACGATTTAATGGTCTTAATGAGTTGAAATTCGGGCCACTGGCCACAGATGGTCTCATACTAAATTCAATAAGAAGGTAACTACTATAACTTTCGTCTACGCATCCGCAAAAGTGAAATTCTTCTAAAGCTCTTAACTGCCTTAGAAGCCGTTGATAAAAGCTAAAAGTTGGAGGGTGTATGCAGAATTGTACCCTATATTCCACATCGATTTCATCTAATTCGGACTGTAAAATTCGGATGCGCATGTGCAAACACGAAATGTTCGCCAATTCCTTGTAACGCCCATAACTTCCAGAAAAAATATTCGTAGTAAGTTGAAATTTGGAAGGTAAGGGCGGGTTGGAGCACATATGGCCCATATAAAATTCATTGAAAAAGTACTGTGACGTTCGTCTGTGCAAGCGCAAACGTGAAATCCTTCTAGAGCCCACAACTACCCTACAATTCGTTGTGAGGCGATGAGGTTTGGAGGGTAGGTGGGGGTTGGGCCACAGATAGTCCCGTATTAAAGTCATTGATAAAGTAGAGTAACTTTCGTCTGCGCATGCGAAAACGTGAACTCCTAGTAGAGCCCATAACTACCCTAGAAAAATGACATGTATTGGGATTTAAACTTAAAACGGCATGTATTCGGATTTCTCTCGCAATTTTAATTTGTTTCAGTATAAAATCTTGTAATGTACGATACGGTTGAAATAGGTACTTGTACTTCAAGTGGTATGATACCACAAATATTCAAAACCCTTACATGAATGCCTATAATAATCCTATTACGCATATCGTTATGCCTATTACTGCAACTCCTATTCCATCCTATTATTTTACAATTTTTGAACTTCTCAATATTTCAAATCCATACGTGTCAATTCTCCATCTATCCACCGGCTGGACTCACCAACTAATTATATACGTCCGTATTACATGTTACATAATAGGTGATGATGCTATACTGCCTACCCGACTTGGCAAACGTTTTGTTTAGGTTTTGAGGAAAAATCCAGAATTCACCCACTTCATTCTGATGAATGGCACCTGGATAGTGAGTGGAATCGTCTACAAAATTCTCCCCTTCAAAGACTTTAACGGCCATATCCAGGTTAGGGACAACAGAACCCGTCAAACGCCGTATAGCAGAGAACCGAATACGTAGCTGTGACACAAAGATCAACTTCAAAACAATAAATTATATGAAAAAAAAGAAGAATCCATCAGTAGAGGGAACTTTCCCTTTGAACTATTCCCAGCTTAATAGGAACGAGGGAATTGTTTAAAACGCTCTATGCGAATAGTGTACCCATTCCTAGGTACCTACTCCTTTCACGTGGAGTAGGTAGACGTGGCCTAGATATAATATAATTAAAGACACTAAAGATCCAACAAAAGAAGAAGTGATAATTCAGTAATTCATCGAATTTCATTGCATGCCTTATGTGGTAAGCCATCTTGCAATGTGAAATAAACACAAAATAAATAAACCTTTAGCTTACCACTAATTTATTAAATACATAGCTTTTCGCTCAACTTCTGAGCATCATCAGGTAAGTAATCACATAAACACAGATCTGTGTTTATGTGGGCCGTGAAGTTTTTCATGGATCACAATTTAGTGAATGCATTTGTTTTATTGATATTGCTAGTACCTGGTACATACTATGTACTAATTTCGAGGGTTGCCGAATTTGAAATCTGCAACCATCGGAATTTCAGAATACGCTGGAGCTATTATTTACCCATTGATAGCAATTTTTTATTTTACCGACTCATAATTATAATTTTGTTTGGCTATTGTGGTTTTATGACATACGTGCATAGCATGCGAAGCACAATGATTCATAAATGGTTTATGCATGTTATGAAGGCTTTACAAGTTGTGTGGGACACAAGAATCTTGGAGAAAAAACTGGGAATAAACTTAGATTATTCTATGGACCGGCTATGAAGTACCGTCATGGATCGTGATTTAGTGAATGAATTTGTTTGATTGATACTAGCCAGCACCTAGTACATAGTATGTACTAATTTCGAGGGTTGCCGAATATGAAATTTACAACCATTGGAATTAAAGAATACGCTGGAGCTGTTATATACCTATTGAGGCTCATATGATTCTGTTTGGCTATTGTGGTTTCATAACATACATTCATAGCCTGCCAAGCACAATAATTCATAAATTTATTGTTTATGCATGTTATGAAGGCTTTACAAATTGTGTGAGACACTAGAATCTTGGAGAAAAAACTGGGAATAAACTCAGATTATTCTGTGGACCGGTTGGGATTATTATTCGGCAGTCACATTTCGGGCCATTTGAAGGTGGCCCTATTCAGCTGTCCGCTGCGTTAACATTCAAAGCTCACCTACTGAGGTTCTCCAGCATTCCTTTAGTAATTTGGTAGATTTTATTGGAGGTAAAGTGTCAACGCTCTTTCACAGAACAAACCGAATTCCGTTGTATCGGTGTCCGTGGGAAGGATTTGGACGCGGAACGACATATACACACAGTTTACGTTGAATTAATTTAGGGGGAAAAAAGTCTGTATCTCGTCGATAGTTCACGCGGCCATAATGGCGACAATATACGCCGTACTACAATGAGGATCAGAATGAATTGGGATGAATTTCAAATGGGCCCAAGGATGGTGGTCGAAGGCGAAGTGGTTATTGAGGGGTGAAGACTAAATCGCATAGTAAAGCCCGGAGGCTTGTCATGGGGTAGGTAAGGTTAATATAGGAGTTAAAGAGGGGTGTAATTGGTGTGTGTACATGGGAATGCGGCAGATGTCTCTGGCCTTCCCTCACGCTTCACCCGACTAGATACACAAAACATCTGCTGCCCCCACCCAGTTATAGCTCCCCCATACCACTTAACCCTCAGGAGAATCAATCTCAACCAGCACTTTCCTTTTCTGCCTGAATATAATTACAGTTGGTTACTAGTTTGATTGAGCTTCGCACAGGATAGTATTTACACTGGTGTTATATTGAAGATATTCTAAAACCTGCTAATAACAAGAAAATTTATGAAATACCTACTAACTCCGTGATAAAATCCAATAAAAATAGAACTAATGGGCTTTGATTCAGTGTTAAGCACGAAATGTACTTACCTCACGTGCATCGAACTGGTTGTCATACGTACAATCAAAATGCATCAAGAAATCTTATTCAAATAAAAAAATCACAATAAATAACAGAGGTAAAAAATTGCAATTTTTTGCTCGGTGCAAATTTTAAAATCCAGCCGAATTAGTTATCCCCACAACTTTTCATTCAAATCGGATCAAACAAATAGGTACCTACCCATTTGACAGAACCTTACCGCCAATCAAAAATCCATCACCCGGTTCGACTCTCATAATGGGAAACTTTCATGGGTCAAAATTAAAAATTGTCAAATTATCCGTTCTCGGATTTCTTATAATCAATAAGAAATCACATTCCTCTTACTGCAGCTATTTGTAAAAATTATCTTCAAGTTCTTCCAAATTATAAAATAAAAAACATCGGCCAAGTTGGGTGGGCAGTATAGCTTCCTCACTTATTGTATCATGGGCTTATAGATTCAGTTGGTAAAACTACTGGTAAAATATCGATTTTTGATTATCTCTATTACTTGTAGAGCGACGGCAATGAAATTCATAGGGAACCGTATAAGGGCCTACACGCACAACCCCTGGAAATTTCAGTAAAATTGGTCTTGTAGTTCTGGAGTCTTGCCTGTACAACAACATCCGACAACTAACCCCCTCTTACCCTCCAAATCTCAGTGGATTACGACAATTTCCAGGTAGTTGTGGGCTCTACTAGGATCTCACGTTTGCGTATGCGCTGACGAAAGTCCCTGTACTTTATCAATGACTTTAGTATGGGACTATCTGTGGCCCAACCCCCACCTACCCTCCAAACCTCATCGCTTCACGACGATTTCTAGGGTAGTTTTGGGCTTGCGCAGATGAAAGTTACAGTAATTTTTAAATGAATTTGATATCGGACCATCTGTGGCCAAACCCGCACCTACCCTACGAATTTCAACTCATTACGACAATTGTTTCGTATAGTTTTTCCCGGGACAAGGAACTGACTTCAGACAGTCAAAAAGACACGGAACCAAATATTTATGTTCCTTGATGTCTGAAACGTAAAATGCGAGTAGACATTTTCATTTTGGAGGACGTGAATATTTTCGACTCTTGCACGAATACAAAGCTTCCATACCTTCGGTATTGAGAAAGCAAAATAATCGTGGAAGTTCCCCATTCCGATGATCCAAGATTTTAGACGCATAAGAATATTTTCTGCATTTCGTTCAAATTAGACCATTTGAGTAGGTAATTCGTAACAAGTGAGCAGCTCACCCTCTCCTTGTAACCCCTTTCTGGTCCGAATTTCACGATTTCGATGATTTCAGATTCCAGATTGGACAGCTCTGGACATGTCTTACGAATTCAGTTCAAATCGAAACATCTATGCAGATGTTTCTATCGTTTCTATCGAGAAGTTAGCGGGGTGGCTGGTAGTAATCGGTGGGTAGGTCGCATTTAAAATATTGCGGATAAATAACAGGGATTGAAACGCGTATGTTCTAATTATGCGACCGACGCAATGCAGCTCTGCCCTTGGTCTCGGATGTACTACTACTCCTTCGTTCTTTTGAATGACCTAAACAACCTATTTCATTTAATTTTATAACCATAAATATACAACATACATTGCTTGCTTTCTGATAGCGTGAGAACCAATATTTACTCAAACAGTCACGGGGATATAACTCAATGGATTAAATCAATCCCTCATACGAATGTCGTTCATGTCTGATGCGCTATAACTGATGAAGGATATCCTCATTTATTAAGTGGCCCCCACAATATCTCAAACTGATAAAATTTAGATTCCTTCTGAGTTTCAACGTGAGATAAAGAATACCAAACGTTATTGAGCGCCGGATCTACACATTTCGTCTTTTGGCTTATATATAACTTATATCCTACTCTGTGTATCACACCTAATAGGTGCTCTTGCTTATCACATTGGTCTGCAGTACGGATTTCAATCACAAGTACAGTTTTCAGAGGAATCTGACCATTTCATTGGAGTGGGACAGTAACAGCGCTGTTTGGCTCGGAACTTTTACTAGCATTCTTGTGTGTGTCCATATTGGCCCGGCGTCAGAGGAGGAGATGGCGTGTGGGGAACCCCAGTGCCTGGTGCCGACAGATGCTCAGTACACACATCCATGAAACTCACTTAACCTATATTTTCCAAGTGGTGAATTTTACAAGCCCGGAACAGCAGCTACTCAATCGAATGTTGAAATGGTGCCAAAAAATAAATACCAAATGTGGGTATTGGTGTAAGTTACGGTTAAACATGTTGAAAATGTCCATGTGGAAAATTTGCAAGATCTGTATTGGAAGCCCATTCTAACCAGAAAGACTCATCGGTAAGATACGTCTCAAAGAGTCACCAGTACGATAACTGAAGTAAACCAAAAGGCGATTGTAGTGAAAGAGTTTGATGGAAATGGTGGGAGGGAACCAAAGTGAAAAGGAATTCATCTAAGGAAGAGAAACCAATAATGAACATATCCTATCACTACATTATTTGGTGTATATCACTCCAGAGTTAAATTGTATTTAAATTCTCCATATGATTTCCAAATACGTTCAACATGCTTCCCTTGTGACAAAAATAGAGAAACACAAATAGACTGTCCAACGGCCAGATCAAAATGAATGCTACTGGATTCATTCAAATGACTCGCGAAGCAAAATTACTCTTGTTATTCTTATAGTATGCAGTGACCCTATTCGGGCTTGTTGTTGGCTTAAAAACCCAAAGACATGCGTTTGTAGTAGGCTTTTATTCGTGGCAGAAGAAGGGCTTGACCACATTTTGATCATATTTAATATACAGAAGCTGATCATGTTGAAACAGCTACTACTCCATCAATTACGTCTCATTTACACGTTTGAATGAAATCAGTTTGCCACTTTCTGTTTGTCATGAGACCTTAACTGCTCTCTTCAAACAGATCTTGAGCGAAAGCAACTACCGTTTCCGACGAGTGGATGATTTCGACAAAGCGTTGCGGGAAGTGTTTTACGACTCTTGTGGTTTTTTTGAAGGTGGAAAGCTCAGGGGATAATATTCGCGTTGGCTGATGAAGAACTAAGGCTGTTTGCTTTGGGGAGATATAATCCGGATCGGCTATATGGCCCTCTTATCTCTGGTCTTTGCCTTCCACCTCATTTCCGCTCTAGAGAGAGACAAAAATACAGAAATAACGCACTTGAAGTCGCTTGGGTTTGTGCCTCGCCGAATATCGACCTAAGGTTTTCTTCCATGAAGAAAGCAATCGATTTTGATTTGAGTAGTATGTACATGGCACTTGTTACATAGTAATACAATACATACTATCATGTAATATATGAATTATACTCATTTTAACACTCAAAATAGATTCGTATTTATAAAATCGTATTTCATGTAGGTATCTTCTCTATTTTGAGCCATAGGTATGTGTTCATCAAGGGTTTCCCAGCCTGACTTGTTCACTTACTGGATAATTATGTATCTTCACAAACATCAGATTATTGATAGATATAAGATTATTAGGTTAGAATTACAACATGTAAGATTTTTAGGCTAGAATTCACATTCAAGTTGTTAATCTTTTAAAATTGCAATTTTAATGGTAACAAACCTTCAAAGTTTTGATATGATTATCAACGTAACCCATTATCAGCTATTTTTTCCTATTTATGAAAATTTTAATCATTTGAAATTGTATGAAAAACTTTCTTTTACGAGAGGTTAAATTCTAAGGGGTTCATAGAAGGTACACATAAATGAGAAAGGAGTAAATCAATAACGATTATTTCAGAAGCTCCAACCGCGTTCGAGTGGCACTTAGCGTAGAGTGTGCTTGGAGTGTAAATGCTTAGCCACTCTCCAGAATGCGCCATATCCTCCGCCCACTTCTCTACGAGTGCCGGCTCCCACTCAGAATATGTGCTTCTCAATTGCTTAATCGTATTTGATTTTTGAAGCAGGGAAATATTATGGTTTGCTCAGTCAAGTAGGTCCTTATTGAGTGAAGTACCCTGGGGAACTCAAGTAGCCGCTACTGTCAGCTAGCATGGTTCAAGCACATTATGTTAACACGGCCTATCAACCACATGTCCTTATTACACATGACTGATGTAACGACTGGCCTCACTAAACCACCACTAAATTGCTGCCTTTCTGGTGGCAACCCCTAAATACATTTCTTGGATTTTACAGTTCCGTTCACTAATGTCATAATATAAAATCCAAGTCGCCGCAAACCTTGGGAGCTATTATTTCAAACAATGCTCCTGGGCAATTATTTTCATTTTTCTATACCTTCATTCGTTACTATTTCGTATTCATCGCAAAACAACACCCCCAAAACCAAAAAATAGCCCTGTCGCAAAATTACCCGCTAAGAAAACCTCCTCAACCGCAAAAAGGATTGATATCAATTTAACCATTGTAACCATAGTAGCACGGTAAACATTTTTTCCATTAAAAATTTTTTCATCAGTACCACAAAAATTTCATCTGTATTAGGACCTAACAAATTTTTCCTTTTCTTTAAAAATTAAAAAAAAATTTTGTTCAACTTTTTTGTAATTCTCAAAAAAATTATTTTCATGTCTTCATCATAATAGGGCGACGATGCAATTTTCGAATTCTAGGTAGGTAAAAAACTAACGGGTGTTCATTTCGAGACATTTTTCTCTTTGCCCTTAGTTACTAAGACAGAAATCGCCATTGGTTCGTCTTAAATGGGACACCCTGTATTATATATATATATATGTATAAAATGTATATTATAGATATTACAATGAAATACCTATTGCATTTTATGTTTTAAATAATACTTAAGTACTTAGACCCTTTTGTTATCCGTATGAACGTTTCATAAATAATGTTCTCTCGTCTTGTTTATGCCACAAAATACTTTCGCCCCCACAAACAACCCCGAAAACGCGGTAGATATTAATCTACGATGAGGGGGGGGGGGGGATATAGTTTATTCCAACGTTCGCCAAAAGACTCCTCTACTCAAATGTATTTGCCTCAAACAGGCGATATTCTTTATGGGCCTGGTAATGGGAGACGTAGTCAAAAAATGTTTGGGTGGGACCCGGAGTGGGGCGGCGAGGGAAAATATATAGTTTGGCTGGTCGGTATGCGTGAGAGAGGGCAATGTGTGGTGTGATGCGCCCCCTCGTTTGGGAGATTAGAGGAAATCGTTACCTACCTTATTCATCCTTATCCGCCCGGTTATCCATTCTCGCCCATTTCACGCCAACATCTTTAGACTCTGTTATTTCTACCGCATATCAGCCAAATAAATGGCAACTATGCCCCCGCTACTTATTTGCCAAAGTTGCTGTTAACTCGTACATATTTGGCTAATAAGTGGCGGAGTATATACTTTGAACCTGATCACTCAAAATTGACACGCTGTGTCAAATTTAATGTCGGTGCCTGTATCTCGTAAGAAGTTCCGGTCATGCAGCATGGCTATAACAGCGAATTTCAAAGAAATATTAGTGCTATTGTGTAAAAAGATGAATACCTAGCGCGAAACCCTACCGTTTTTTGTAACATTATATAATATTACAATTATTATTATTATTATTATTATTATTATTATTATTATATGATATTAGCCATTTTTACCGATTTCTGACCCTTATAAAGTCAAATGTGACCCACTTTTTTTGAGATAAATAGTTTTATCATCGAAATAGTCCCTCTTTCTGTCCTGAATCAACGTCCCACACAACGTCAGGTGAATTAATATGGAATTTTGCCCTTTTACTTTTTATGACCCCTAAAAACTCAAATTTGACCCATATTATGTATGAAAAACAACTGAAATGGTAGTTTTCTGTCCTTACTCACCCTTCCATTCCACTTTCAGTGATTCTAAATCAATTGTTCGCAATTTTAGCCGTTATTACCGATTTTTGACCCCTAAAAACTCAAATTTGACCCCCTTAGAAGTTTTGAAAATTGCTCATCTTCGTGAGCAATTTTCAAACATTTTGGCAAAATATGGATTTTTATCACGTACCCGAGGTCAGATATCGTCTCTGGATTACAGATAAATAAATAAATAAATAAATGAATATTATATATATATATATATATATATATATATATATATATATATATATATATATATATATTTGTATGAATCTAGGGATGAATTCAGGATGCTCTGAAACGGATTTACCTATAAAAAGTTTTCAAAAATTCATATTCTGACAATTTTGGACCCATTGCAATATTTTTCTTTGAAAATTCGCTAAAAAGAATAGGTTCGGGACGCACAATGTTTAACGTTCCAGATTTTCAGTACAGCACTGCCTTCAAAAACGGAAAGTGTCAAAAAATAAAACTTTCTCGATAACTCCCATACACGTTTTATTTCTGAAAGCATGTTATGGTTTTATAGTTCTTACCACTGATCCCTTGTTCTTTATTGTTAACGAAGTTACAATCATAGCACTGCAATGTAGGGTGCCAACCTATTATATTTTAAGATGAATGCCCACACATACCTTTAAACGTTCGCAGTTAGAGTTGCTTCTTGTTGGAAATGGCTAAAGGTTATTGTGCAGTGTTCCATGTGACACCCTTCCAAAATAAGTGGCTACATGCATGTATAAGACTCGTGTTATCGATCTGCACGTTGAGGGGTACGTATTAAACTATGAGTTGCAGTGTAAAACTGACTTCAAAGGAGTAAAATAGTCGTCAGAGTAGGGCGTCAGAGCAAAACCGGTTTAATCCACTGGAAGGTTCGGGCCAAAACCGAATTTCTCTCAGCCAGTCAAAGAGCAGCATCGCTGTTGCCACTTGACAGGAGGTTTGTTCGATGTGGCGAGAAAGCCACTCGCAATCCACTAGAAAGTCACTTTTGTCATGCGTTCGCAGGGGGGATATCCAACTGGGTACATTCTAGGCAAAACACCGCCCAACTGGGTACGAAAAAGTAGCCTGACTGGGTACATCTCCTCTGACCTACGACAGCCCAACTGGGTACAAAACGAAAGCGCCGTTTTTCGACAGTTTTGAGAAGGACTGGGTAGATAAACAATGATTTCGTGTGTGGCAAGTAGAGGGTTTTATTTAATAATGTCAAGGTCGTCAGTAAAAGGATTATCATCACCTGGCAGCAAAATGACTGATGTTCTGTTGGAGCAGGATGAGACTTCCGTCAAGAAGATGATGGAATCCTTATGTTCCTCATACCTGACCCAACATTCCATGACAAATGCCGATTTCTCCACAGAGGACTTCTTGGGCGGATTCATCATGCCTCGCTTGAGGCTGTTGATTTTGAGGTTCGTCTCTGCCTGAACTTGGGCCAATACAGTTGCAACAACGTGGATGTTGGGGTGGGGAGTGTAAAATTGCTTATTGAAATCGGAGTGGAATGTTTCCGCTCCGTTCGTTGTTCTGATCCGAGTTTCAGAAGGTGCAGCTGCCCAGATGATCGGGGGGAACCTGGATCCTTCTTCTACGTAAGACTTCGTAAGTTCTGTAAATTTGAATCCCGAAATCACTATAAGCGTCTTTCCGCGTTGGCTCAAATATTTCGCTTGTATTTGTACGTCCATGACCGGAGCTCATTCCACAAACAATTGACAAGAGACGGGATATCATCATCGAGACAAGATTAGAAAACCTTGAAGATCCGAGAACCTTGTACCCAGCTATACCGCTGCGGGTGTACCCAGTTGGTCTATCGCTTGACAGCGGGCGCCGGCCGTGTTGTACCCAGTTGGACGCTCCTCGTTCGCAGTGGATTTCCTGACTCTTTTCTGACGGTATATTATCCATGTCGTCCTTTTCACTGTGTTCTTCTGATCACTTGCTGAAGGTTTTCGAGTTGCCATATCGGTCAGGAGGACTTTTCGGGTCAGACGAGTAGCTCCACCATCTTCCGTCAGCGACAGATAATCAGATCATATGATTTCGAGCTAAGGACGCGTCCCTCTTCTTGTTCGTGCAATGCGAAAGCCGTTCTCTGAGCTCGTGACGTTCCATTGGTTTCAGGTGGTGGCTCACAAGGCGGTTCACAAAACGGTTAGCTAGTGATTGCTGGACACCGGTAAAACTCACAGCGAACAAACCTAAGGTTATAAAAGTTTGATGTTTATTGAAGAAATTCGGCCTTTTTTCACAATTGGTGGAGGGGTTCAGAGCATTGTCTTAGTTGGAACAAAATTAGAAAAAACAACTTTTAATTTGGACTTTTTGATGATTTAAGAGAAAGAAGTGATAGATGTGTTGACAAGTTACCTTACAGGTGGACAAAACCGACTATAACATAGGTAGGTACCGTTGGTGCAAAACCGAATTTGTGTTCGGAACGCTAGTGCAGAACCGACTTTCTCCAGCGATTTCTGTGCAAAACCGACTTTATAAATACCAAGTTGTTGAATATCTCAAAAATGAGAGATTTTTCGATTTACTTCCACTAGACATAAAAATCTACTGAAAAACGTGCGAATATAGAGAAAAATTATCATTTACCTACCCACCTTAGTTACTCCATTAGTTATGAACGAATACCCAACTGAGATCACCCTAGCAACCAGCTGGAAGACGGAGTATTTTACAAAACATAAGAAAAATAATACCTACTCCTACTGTCGCTTTAAAACTTAATAACGTGTTTCGTTATTTCGTTAATGTAGCTAGGACCTAACCAACATTTTGATTTGTGAGAGAAAATCGGTTTTGCGCCGCACCTCCTCCGCATTGCGGATTGAGCGAGGTAAATCGTACGTAGTGCAGCGAATCGTATAGGAAACTTGGCGATGATGTCTTCCTAATGCAGGATGGTATTATGCAAGGGTGTAGGTCTGGTACCTGTGGTTGCCTCTCAGAATGATCGTGAAGTGTGCAACCCTTCACTTGCCCTCATTTCACATATGGGTTGACTGAGGCGATAAGATGGGAATTTCTCGGTGAATCGTCATGACCTCTTTGTAGCCCTACTAAGAATGGTGACTGACTCCTGACGTCCATTACTGCCTTTGTCACAGCTTCCGCCCCGCTTTGAGGATTTCTACGGCCAGATCGAAGTCAGTCCGCGGCAAAATGGAACCAGCATTTTCACCGCCATGGGAAAAACGCTCAGCAAAGCCGCTTTATAGGCATCGCCCTGTAAAAAAAGGTTCACAGAGCCTCCGTGTGAGGTCTCCCGGATCGCTAATGACCTCGACGGTTTGAATGGGCCAGAAAGGCTTTAATGGATAAATAAACATTCATTCATCTTCAAGATTCCTATTCATTGAAGGAAGGCCTCTCCCAATCCTAATCGTTCCTGTGGGTTCGTGACTGGGAAACCGACACTCTTGAAGGCTTTTGATGAAGGAACCTCATTCATAAGTCGGCAGTGGCGGGATCATTTTTTATCTAGTTCATTCCATGGCGCTCTACCGTGTTGATGAGCTCAACACCGGCGAGTTTGTAAAGGTTTTGAATGCATTCTGGTGCTTATATGGTTTTAGCAAGCTTCCACATTCCAAATCCACCGCCCGACATGGACTGTTACCTATTGGGCTCAGATGAAAACTGGGAGTTCTCGTTATTATTGGAAATATGGTATTGAATGGAAAAACACGTTATTCCTAAATCGATCAGCAATAATAAGATTACCTCAGAATTTTCTGCTCAATGTCAGTTCACTACCTGATAAAATTTTGGCCAAATACCGTTCCATTTTATTTTCCTGTTCTCAATTAGGATGGGCGACATATGGATCTTTCCCAAAGGCTTTAATTTGAACTAACTTCGGGCCATCCCAGAAGGTCTGCAGTTTGTGGGTAAGGCATTTTGGTACCTTCATGTCTCCCAGCGAATTTCCGTAGGTCACCTGTATCAGTCATACATATAGTTTTGTTTTGGTGTGGTATCCCATAGATCTAAATTGCTTCCGTCTTTATGGATTCAAAGCTTTTTTGGTAATCTACGAAGAGGGCATAAATACAGAGGGCTTTGCCATTCCATGCTTCGCTCCAAGATGATACGTGTAAATGTCAACCTAAATTGGAGCTTTTACATTGCGTGGAGCGATTCTATCATCACTTGGGCACGGTACTGAATTAACCATTGGATTATTCGGTGAAGATTACAGTTATTTCCAGATCTTATTCTTTATGTGCCTTATCCGGCTAACCGGACGTTGGCAATCACAGCGGCGAGAGCGTCGCGGTCGTCTGCTGTTCTAAATAGCTCTTCTGCACGCTGAATCCCGGTCCACTGCCTCAGGTTGTTCAGCCAAGAGAGCCGTCTCCTTCCGGCACCGCGCCGACCCTCGATCTTCCCCTTCATGATCAATTGAAGCAGCCTATACTTAGGACATCGCAAGATATGCCCAAATTAAGCAATCTTACGGCATTTCACTGTGACCACGAGCTTCCCCTGTACTTGAGCGCGCTGGAGTACCTCCTCGTTCGAAACATGTGCTGTCCATGGGATCCGAAACATACTGCGTAACAGCCTTAAGGGTCCAAGCCTTCGCTCCGTACAATAGGACGGACCACACATAGCATTTAACCATCCTCCACCGCAGAGAGAATTTGAGGTCTTTACTTTTCCTTTTCAAGAAAACGGAACGAGCATTCTCAACTCTGTACTTTACCTCCATGGATTCATGGATCCATGGATTTATTGATGAGGCAGCCCAAGTACCTGAATCTCCTCACTCGCTCAATCTGGCGGCCATTGAGTGCCATCATTGCACCTTCATGAGGTGACCGGCTAAAAATCATCCATTGTGTTTTTGGCAAAATTGATTGTGAGACCCGCCTGCTCGCCAGCACACGAAAGCCTGTCCAAGAGAAGCTGAAGATCCAGCAGACTGTCAGCCAGCAGCACGGTATCATCAGCATATTTGATGGAGCTGATCCATTCATCCTCATCCCAACATCCAGATCATGGACAGCCTCCTTGTATATGCTATCTGCATGAAGGTTGAAAAGAAGAGGTGAAAGCAGGGATAAGTTGATCCAAACGTCATTCATTAGTGGGGAGAACAGCCCCTATCTACCCGTGTCACTATCAAATTAACTTACTCCAAATGCACAGCGTAGATAGATCAGCTGATGAACGACCGTTTTGGAAGTTCATTGGAGTTGCTTGCCACTTTCCGGTGCAAAAATTTGAGTAGACAACAATCTTTTAATTGGTCCAGAAAGCTCCGAAGCGCTAAACATGAAATGAAACTTCGATTTAAAACGAGTAACCAAAAATTAATTTGGTACTGAATATTCATAGGGTATAGAACTAGGAAAACAAGGGTTCAGCCGGTATGTGTGCATACCATGAGCCTTACAAACAACAAAATCGCAACAAAATTTCGATGCGGTTCAGTCATAGTATAGGCACCTACATAATAGTTAATATTACTTCTGGGTTCCCTCAAGACCACAATTCGTATTTACGACAGGAGAATACCAACTTCTTCCGCGTTGTGAAATATTTGTGCTCAAGGTGTGGCTGAGTTGTTTCGCTGTACGCTGGACTGATTATAACTTTTAATCACACTTGGCCGATGGTGTGTAAACGTTTTCCTCCATCGCCATTACGAGCTGCCTCTAATAAAACATTTTCCGGCGCAGTTGCGCTACAAATAACGGTGCAATTTTATTACACAAAGGTTTATTTTTACCTTTTTAGATGCCACTTCTACGTAGATCACCGTTTTCTGGGGTCAACACCTCGTGCTTCCACCAGCAAAACTCTAAATCGAGTGGTTACTGGAGCCGGCCGGGCAATTACAGTTTCATAAAAATATGTAATGGATTCAAGAATATTCTATCTATAATTTATTATTTGTTGTTATGCATGAAGCATAACGTGCAGTTTAGATAAAGTTGAAAGAAAATTCCTCCGTGTAGTTCGAAGAAAAGGTCCTGAAAATTCCATTTAAATTGGGCCATAGGTTCACGAAGAACTGATTGTTGAACTGTAACAGCTCAACTAGCTCGAATGGTGGCACAGAGGCTTTACCGTCAAAAAGAGTCATTGTCAACTGACAGCCGCTGGTTATCCCATTGTCTAAACAGACACAGAACTGGTATTGGGCGCTTTTTGAGAACAACGTTTCCATAATCTTTCCTTCCGCTATGGTAACCAGAAACCCTCTCAGCTAACACTCAATTCTGGTCTGGTTCGCTGCACTTTTGGCCATCCATTGACAGGAGCTCCAGAAAACTCAGCTTTGGCGAAGGATCATCCCTCATCGCCAGTGCTCCAACCCAAAAATTTTCGCCCCGGTGCTCGTAATACCAAATAAAAAAGATTAAGCAGCAATTTTCAAGAAAGATAAATTTTTTAAGACCAAAGTTGGACAAAATATGAGGTTATGAGGGTCAAAAATGGCTAAAAACCGGTAAAAATGTGTCTGAAAATCCCCGAAAAATCGTTACGTATGTAAAATTACTAAACGTGGTGTATAGTACTAACTCGTGACAGAAACCGACGATAGTTTAAAAATAGGTGCCTACGCTGCCTCCGAAATTCGCTCATTATGGTCATGATGCATGTCTGGAGATCTTATTAAAAATCGACTGTACCTCCATCTGGGCGTGTGCACGCGTGAAATCTTTACCACAGTCATAACACGGGTTCTAATCGTCCGATTATGATGAATTAATTCACAGAGGTACCTACCTAGGGTAGTTAGGCACATACCCAGAAGAAGCATTATGTCAGAGTAGCTAAAATGTAATCTCAATTACAATTACTCACCAATTACTGTGATTTGAAATTGCAAAAATAAAATTACTACTAGATTGATACAAATATAATTCTGATATGTAGGTAATTGCAATTACGTTATGAATAATTGTAATTGTAATTATGGTCCGCAGTTACAATAACTGTTTGAGCCATATTAATTGAAATTAACAATGTAACTGGAATTTTATTTGTGCAATTCCAAGTTAATTAATGCAATAACAAGTAATTGTAATTGGTAATTGCAATTATTAACGCCGAAACGACACTAACACAGGTAATTAAATAGGTACCTCCTAATCAGCTGAAAGCGGTAAAAAAAACACACTGTCGCATGATAAAAAATAATACAAATAGAACAATATCATAATACATCAAATAATACAAATACATAATTGAGATACAAAATACTGAATTTTCTTGAAATGTTTGCCAAACATGAAAGTTTTGTCATTTAAAAAAAAATTGGAGACCGACTTTATTTAACAAGGGGCTGTTGAGTGGATATGCGGCAACATTAACTTTTGCCTGCTTTTTTTCCATTTTTGTTCAATTTTTTTGTATTTGTTATTCTATTACTGCAACATTTACAAGTAATTTTAATTAATATGGCTTAAATTACTGATAATTATAATTTTAATTGCAATTACTTAGCGTCAAGAAATAATAAATTGCAACTGAGAGCCTTAATTACAATTACAGCAATTGAAAGAAGTAATTACAATAACTTAAACGATTACAGTAATTGTAATTGAATATTACAGTTACTTCAGTGTAATTGTTCTGTGAAACCACTTGTTTTTATGTTTTGGAGGACCATTTATCTGTTTTTATATTGATATTATAGTTCACTTTTGCTCATGTAATTAAATGTTCATGCAAATAACTACTGACCCATTCTGCATCATGTAATCTTCACGAGGAAGCTATGGGCCACACCTTGGTGGAAGCTTTCGTATCTGTAGGAAAAAACGACAATATCAACATTAGTTTCGATATTTCAAAACGATATTTTCACTCTGATCCCTGGATGTTCTCCAGGAAAGTGTTTTTCCAATGCTGGCGATAGAAGGGGGACAGGATTTCTCGAACATATTTATTTATTTATTATCCGTTCCCAAGTTGACCCCGCCGCTGTACTGGGGGATGATTTATAATAGGGCTCTATTTTCCGGGCATCACGAGATCCGGCTATTAGGTGCCATGCATTAGGGGATGGAGTCGATATCACGATCCGTCGAGTAGCTCTTCTTTCTAATGGCTCTTCTCTACTTCACGTCAGGAGAGGCGTCCTTCTTGACGTCACTCACGAAAATTGTCATCTTGGAAGAGGTAGACCTTGAGAGGCACATGGTACCTGGGGATGTACCTGTGAAGGTACCCATACAAGTAGATACAACAATCAAAATACAATACCTAGCTGCTCAAATCAGAGTTTCTCAACTTGAAGGCAACGTACCAAGTTTGCATCGGCGGTTGACAATTTTTGTGGGTTACAAGTCTCCTTTTTTTCGGCCAAATTCTGTTCATTAACGGAAATTAATACTTACTGACCACATAATGATGTGTTCATATCGGAAAGTCTACGCAGAAGACGACTGTGAAATTTGAATTTCTGAGACGCCGCTAGAAATGACGTATCAGGTAAACTGTCGAGTAGTTGAACTCAAATCGAGTGATTATACACTATACAGTAGCTGAACGCTAGTGACTATACACGACGAACACACCATAATGGATGGACGAGTGTAACCGCAAATTCATAAATAAATTTTAAAAACGCTGCAAATTATTACACAACGGTTTACTATTTACCTGTATAGGTGCGCTAGATGCGCCTTCTGCGTAGATCACTGTTTTCTGTGGTCAATACCTACCCATGAGCTCCCCCTAGAAAAGCCCTAAATCAAGTACTGAAGCGGAATTACAGGATTACAGATTGCGGAATTACAGTTTCATAAAAATGCGCGGGATTCAATAATAATTCTATCGTTCATTATTTGTTGTTATTCACGAAGCATAACGTTTGTTCAAGTTACAAAAGTACCTATATGTCAACAAAATCCAAAAGATCCATCATTTTTGAAACGAAATAATATCACAGAACAACCAACTCGACTTCACTCAGGCATCTGTAATTATAATCAGGTGCTCCCTATAGCAATGATACCTGGGCCGGATTTATACCGTTTCATTCACAATCATGTTGACGAAGCAATTCGGTGCGAACGAACGGCTGGACGTACAATGCTTCGGGTGGACTCAAAAAATTCTTTAGTTTGAGGTAAATTTAAAAACGTAACTCGGCGCTCCGCGCCTCGCCAGGGGGCAAGCCCCCTGGACCCCCGGTTACCTCTATTTACATACTTCGGACGAAATTATAGAAACACAGAATGTGTTTTAGCTCACGCGTTTCACATAAACCTTTTTCGACTGATATATTGACTGTTCATAGGTTACACCAGGTTACACGATCCTTAGTTCCGTATCATCGGTACTTATATAAAGCTTGCAATCGTGTTCACAATATAAATTATTGAGAATGATCACCTGTGTGTAAACAATTATTATTTAAACAATCACGCTCATACCGCAGCTTGTCGGCCACGCACTCCGCATTGGTTAACGTAATATGGTTAGGTAAATCGAGAGCTATCCAACGAGTGGTGAACGATTTTTTTACGATGATAACTGGCGAAGTTAAAGTTCCGTAGCAACGAATCGGTTGTACGTGAAAATCATTAGAAATTTTTCATAACAGCTTCCCAGATTTCGTTACGAAATTTCGTTACCTTTTTTGGCTAGTTAGTCCATGGCTAAAACACATTCTGTGTTAAAAAGTCATGACCTTCTATTGAATGTTTTCGAGCTACGGTGTTTTCAAAATTTCAGCCCCTATTTTTCACCCCTTAGAGATAACTGTCATCTAGTTCATTGTAGTTAAGAAAAGTGACAGAAATTCTTTTATTCCATTTTCGGATTCTACGTACCTTGGAACGGAAACAATGAAATTTTGAGGAGGGGGGGGGGGGGGGGGTTAAAATTTTGTTTGATGCCGACTACAAAGGTTCATTAGGTATTGAAAATAATAAACCAAAAACACTTCATGAAAGTTTGCCTATTCCAATGTTGGGTTGTTGGCAGCATTGAGAACCTTCGCCTCCTTGGGCCAACGGCCAATCAGATGTCAATAGACCTGATACTTCAATTTGTGCCGGATTTTTTTAATTTAATCGCCCTCATTAAAAAATAACGCTCATTTTTGAAAACGGGCTTCAAACGACAATTTTTCCAAGAGTTCTGAATTATATTTTTTTATTTTTTCAAATACACTTTTTGACGAACAATTCCACATTTGCTCTATAGTTGATGTCGCATAGCTGGAACCTCCAAGGTCTTATTTACAGTTTTAAAAAACTGTATGTGTGTAATGTGCAGTGATCTGTGGGTCGAATTTTGAGTTATGCTGGTCAAAAACCGTCAACTAGGTATCGAACCACTCCAGTTTTGTGTAATGAACTGTTTTGGGTGTCACTCCAGATATTCCTCATAGAGTTTTTTCTGTACAAAAATCGTGAGAATTAGTAGGAAACAGTTTTAAGTCGACCATAATCTACCTCGACAATTTGGGCAATAGTTTATATTTACTTGGCTGTATTGCATTCTCCAGTGTTGTATAATGAGTTGTTTTTGGCATCTCTCGAGATATTTCTTATTCGACCATAATCTACCTCGAAAATTTGTACAATAGTTCATGTTACTTGATTGTATCAAGCAGTGTTTTCTCCTGTCTTGTATAATGAGTTGTTTTTGGTGTCTCTAGAGATATTTCTCATGGAGTTTGTGTGGTGCAGAAATCGTGAGAATTAGTAGGAAACAGTTTCAAGTCAACCATAACCTGCCTCAAAAATCGTTGAAATAGTTCATGTTAATTGGCTGTATTGAACAGTGTTTTCTCCGGGTTGTGAGAAGGCTGTATCGTTTTCTCCAGTATTGTAAAGTAAATACTGAGTATTTTTGGCGTCTTTTCGTGTTGACTGTAGTATTGGTGTTTAAATGTAAGTAGTACAGGTACAGTGTACTTACAATCAAGTATGAATGGACGGTGAAGTGGAAGGGGAGGTAATGGGGTGGACATACTTATAGTGGAGTTCATAAGGTGGAGAAGCCCTTCTTAGGTGGAGTAGAGAACCAGGAGCTAATAAAAAGGCGGTACAAAGGGCGCGAGGGGTGGAAGAGGAGGAGACTGAGACAGAAGAGCAATAGTTCATGTTACTTGACTGTATTACACAGTGTTTTCTCCTATCTTGCATACCTAATGAGTTGTTTTTGGTGTCCGTCGAGATATTTCTCATAGAGTTTGTTTAGTAAAAAAATTGTGAGAATTAGTAGGAAACAGTTTCAAGTCAACCATAAATAATCTGCCTCGAAAATTTGGACAATATTTTATATTTATTTGACTGTATTTAACAGTGTTTTATCCGGTTTGTGAGAAAACTGTAGCGTTTTCTCCAGTTTTTTATACTAATCAGTCTTTTTTTGTGTCTTTCATTGAAATGAAAAACTTGTTATAACGATTATTTCTAGTAGCACCCTCGATGGTTTGTGTTGCTTGGTGTATCAATGTAAGTAGTACAGGTACAGTGTACTTACAATCAAGTATGAATGGACGGTGAAGTGGAAGGGGAGGTAATGGGGTGGACATACTTATAGTGGAGTTCATAAGGTGGTGGGTGGAAGAGGAGGTATAGACAGAAGAGCAGTAGTTCAAGTCATTTGACTCTATTACACAGTGTTTTCTCCTGTCTTGTATAATGAGTTGTTTTTGGTGTCCGTCGAGATATTTCTCATAGAGTTTGTTTGGTGCAAATATCGTGAGAATTTATAGGAGCTAGTTTTAGATCGACCATAGTCTACCTCGAAAATTTGTACAATAGTTCATGTTACATGACTGTATCAAGCAGTGTTTTCTCCTGTCTTGTATAATGAGTTGCTTTTGGTGTCCATCGAGATATTTCTCATAGAGTTTGTTTGGTGCAAAAATCGTGAGAATTGGTAGGAAACAGTTTTAAGTCGTCCATAATCTACCTCGAAAATCTGTGCAATAATGCATGTCAATTGACTGTATTAAACAGTGTTTTCTCCGGTTTGTGAGAAGGCTGTAGCGTTTTCTCCAGTATTGTATAGTAAGTACTGAGTCTTTTGGCAATAGTTTATATTTATATTTATATTTATATTGTTTAGTTTATATTTACTTGACTGTATTGCAGTGCTTTCTGCAGTGTTGTATACCTAATGAGTTGTTTTTGGTGTTTCTCGAGATATTTCTCACAGAGTTTGTTTGGTGCAAATATCGTGAGAATTTATAGGAACTAGTTTTAGGTCGACCATAGTCTACCTCGAAAATTTGTACAATAGTTCATGTTACTTGACTGTATCAAGAAGTGTTTCCTCCTATCTTGTATAATGAGTTGTTTTTGGTGTCTCGAGATATTTCTCATAGAGTTTGTTTGGTGCAGATATCGTGAGAATTTATAGGAAATAGTTTTACGTCGACCATAATCTTCCTCGAAAATTTGGGCAACAGTTCATGTAACTTGACTGTATTAAAGAGTGGTTTCTCATAGCGTTTTCTCCAGTTTTGTATACTAATGAGTCTTTCTGGTGTCATCCGCTGAAATTACAAACTTGTTATAACGATTATTTCCAGTGGTGCCCTTGAGGGATTGTGTTGACTGTAGTATTGGTGTTTAAATGTAAGTAGTACAGGTACAGTGTACTTACAATCAAGTATGAATGGAAGGTGAAGTGGAAGGGGAGGTAATAGGGTGGACATACTTATAGTGGAGTTCATAAGGTGGAGAAGCCCTTCTTAGGTGGAGTAGAGAACCAGGAGCTAATAAAAAGGCGGTACAAAGGGCGCGAAGGGTGGAAGGGGTGATGGAGACAGAAGATGAGAGAGTGGCGATGGCGGGGGCGGCGGGGAAGGGCCGGTGGTACACATGTACTCGTAGTGTGCGCACCCTCGACTCGAGAGGGGCGGGTACTCGTGGATGGAGGGCTCTGGTTGGCCGGCTCCCCTTTTCAACCCGCGTGGGGGGGTTGGTTATGGCGGGGAGGGGAGGGGACACCCTCGAAAGACGCCCTCAAGTGCCCCCGTTCACAATGTGCCTCGCGCTTCGTTCCAAGTGCCATGGGTTCCCCGCCGCCTCCGACGAGATCGCCGTCGCCGCCTCCGCGCTCGAAGGAGTCGCCGCCCCCGAGCGGTCCGCGGCGCCAGCCGCCGCCGGGTTTGCCGCCGGCCCTGCTCGCTTGGTGCCCGGCGATTGTGCCGCCGTGGTGTCACCCCGCTCTCCTCCCCCACTGGTCTGCTTTGCCGAGGTAACTGCACCAAAATTCCAACTTCCGATTATGCGCCAACCACATGAACAAAAACCAATTTCCAAAGTTTGTACATTTCAGTTATTTTTCGTTGATTTTGACCTCCAGCAACGCGAATTCCAACCAGTTTCTTAAGATAATTTATTTATTATTAATTATTTATGTTCAATTATACACGGGCGTTTGCCCAATGTACAGAAGTAAAGCAAAAGAATATGAAAAAAAATACAAACTACAGAAACAAAATATAAAAAACACATTATGAAAAAAAAGAATAAATAGAAAAATTAAATTAAAAAAAAACTCGAATAGAAACAGAACAAATATTCAAATATATAAAATATTGTTCAGAAAGAAACTTTTGCACTTTTGGTGATTTCAGTCTTTTGCACAGATTCCTATTTATCCACCTTTTTTTATTTTTTATTTTTTTAACCCCCAAAACGCAAAATTTGACCCACCTTTTTTTTTGGTTATTTATTTTTTCTTTTTAGTGATTTTATCCAATACTACTGGTGGTTTATAGGCATTTTTATTGACAACAACAACAACTTTTCGTATTAGAATGTTGCTCATCTTTTTGGGCCGCTTAAAACGCTTATTTACGA
Source organism: Leptopterna dolabrata (assembly GCA_954871275.1). Taxonomy (NCBI): domain Eukaryota; kingdom Metazoa; phylum Arthropoda; class Insecta; order Hemiptera; family Miridae; genus Leptopterna; species Leptopterna dolabrata. Next base: position 37,853,354 of record OX940981.1, read on the forward strand.
AATTCGGAATTGTCAAATAGCCTCATATCAAACAAATACGTACAAATATTTGTTGAAAATTTGCTAAAAAAAAGAAGAAGGTTTCAACCGTGCAGAAGGATCTAATGATCGAATTTTCAAACCTATTGAATTAACTTGCTACCTTCTCCGCCGCTTGTAACCGTGGAATCCACATTTTTTCTGATTCAAATGATTGTTTATTGTCCAAAATTAGTTATTTATATTGCTGGGTCGTACAGTCAAAATTACGAGCGATTTATTCGAATTAAAAAACTAAATTCATTGTTAATACTTTTAGTTGATGTTTTCATTGGTGATCATAGTGACTTTAGCCAACAATTATTTGATTTAACCATTTCGCATCATATGCGGCTTCTCTGAACCAACTGTTGATTGGATGTAACGTTAATAAGATGGATAATTAGCTTGAACAAAAAAATAAATAATTTGGACACGGCTGAAATACGCTTAAACCCAGCGGAATGCAGCCGTTTACGCATTTCATCCCCTATTCGTTAGTTATATTTAGTTTTCATTATATAAATGTACACTAACGGACTGAAAATTAAATAATTTTTTCGTGAGATTAGCCGTTTTTACCATTTGTTAACCCTTATAAAGTCAAATTTAACCCACTATTTTTTGAGAAAATTTTTTTATCATCGTAAAAGCCCCTCTTTCTGTCGTGAATCACCATTCCACACTACGTCGGGTGAAGTAATATAGATTTTAGGCGATTTTAGCCCTTATTAACAATTACTGACACCCTCAGAAGTCCAAATTTGACCCCTGTTTTGTATGAAAAAATAACTGAATTTTTCTTTATCCGTCTTTACTCACCCTCCCATACCACTTTCAGTGATTTTTATATCAATTGTAATTATTGCTGTTATTATCATTCTTATTTGACCCCGGAAAACGCAAATTTGACCTCCCTAGAATTTTTGAAAATTGCTCATTTTCAAATTTGTTTGGCAATACGAACATTTTGGCGAAATTTGGTATTTTTAATCACGTTCCCAAGGTCAGATATCATCTGGAGTAACACATGTATACAGGGTGTCTTGCAAGTAAAAACCAAAAATAATTTAGTTGAACGCTGTCAACGGCACCTCTCTCTGTCAATCTGTTCCAGAGATAGGTACGCCGTTTTAAAGGCTTTATCGAGAAAACCACGTGTTTGTCATACATACTCGAATTTCTCCATTTTACCCATATTTATCTCAATTTTTTACCTCATTTTTGGAATCAGCGTTAAATTTCATGTAAGATTTTTGTACTTTTATCTTTGAAAAGTTGAGTACCACCTGGTGCCACCTGGAACCTTGATAGCCGTTCAAAACAAAGTTTGTAAAAAGCTATCATTTCTAAAAACCTTGAAGGTTCCCTACGTTTCCAAAAAACATCCTCCGAACTGCCGAATCTCACAAAAGATGTGAAATTTAATCAGCTTCCCAGCGGTATAATCGAAATTGCTATTATCTTTCAATTTGGTGGAGAAATTCAAGTTGGAATGGGAGAAAAAAGAAATACAAGGAGGCAATACAAGAAGGCGAGGTGATGAGAACATCGAAGAATGATGTTATTTTCCGGATTGAAGTTTGTTATTTTTGTTTGTTTACTGAACAAATGTCGACAGTGCGGAACCATAATTAGCATAAGCAACTCTAATTTTATTGTTGTTGTAACTCAACGACTGTACTAGAAGTTGAATATTTTAATTTACTTAATTTACTTAAAGTAAGCAATTTCGAGTATACCGTTGGACAGCTGATTAAATTTCACAACTTCTGTGAGATTCGGCAGTTTTTCGGAACTGAGGGTTTTTTTGGATGTTTTTTGGAAACGTAAGAAATCTTCAAAGATTTTTAGAATATATATTTTTTTAGAAACTTTTAACATTTGAACGGCTATTGAGGTTCGTAGGTGGTAATTTTCAAGAACAGAAGTACATAAATCTTACATGAAATTTAACGCTGATTCCGAAAATGAGGTCAACAGTTGAGATAAATATAGGTAAAATGGAGAAATTTGAGTTTCTATGACAAAAAACGTGGTTTTCTCGTTAAAACATTTAAAACGGCGTATCTCTGGAACAGATTGACATAGAGAGGTGCCGTTGACGGCGTTCAAAATGTTTGGTCTAGTTCCACCCCCTTGAGTATTGTCATACACTTGCACTCTTACTGCAAGATGGATTTATCAAATAGACGGTGACATACATACACATAAATTTTTGTCGGGATGAATCCAAGATGCTCTGAAAACGGATTTGCCTGTAAACAAATTTCAAAAATTCGTGTTCTGCAAATTTTGGACACATTGCAATAGCTTCATTTTCTTTGAAAATTCGCTGAAAGTGATCTGACGCTGAAGAGAATGATATACCGTTGTGTAGTAATTTGCGGGGTTTTTATTCCATCTTCGGATTCACGTACCTTGAAACGGAAACCAGAAGATTTTTATTGGGGAGTGTTGTGGGTAGGGTATAATTTATTGACAATTTTCAATTAAAAAGCAGTGGCTATCTTATAAGAAAAACAGGAAGTAAGTGGGAACAGCTCATTTGTGGCAAATTGTTGTGGCTCAAAGGCTATAATTTTCATCAATCGTTACGGTATAGGTAGATTTCCACTGTTTCGTCTGACCATATCGCATCATTTTTTGAACTGCTCAATGAATTTAACGCTGTTTTGGAACATATTAATGTTCAAGGGGCAAAAAACTAAAATTTCGGTCTCCATTTTGTCTTTACATTGTCTGCAGTATTGTTGGTTATTAAAATTATTGTTTTCTATGTAGAGTCGCATTCCCATATTAGTTGTGGTTTTCTAAGCCTTACCTGTCTATTTATTAATTTTGACAAACGTTTTTTGACTAAAAAATCAAACTGTATTCGATTTTACATATATTACAAATTGCTCATCTTTTTGACTTACAAACATTTTGGCAAAATATGGAATATATTCAATCATCATGCCGATGTCAGGATCAAGAGTGATAGGTACGTATAAACATAATCAACAGGAAACGACAGGATAAAAATAGAATAGTCTATTTCCACGTAAACTAACAAAACTGTAGACCGGTTTCGGTTGTTAAACCATCATCAGTACACAATAGAAGTAAACTCAATTACAGTAATCAACAGGTATACATGTACGCATAGGTACATAAACAGTTGAAATCTGAATATGTATTCAGAAGGTCTTGAACAGATTTCTATATCAAAAACTCTTCAAAGGCTGTGTTACACAATTTTGAACCCGTTAAATATTTTTCTCGAAAATTTGCTTGAACTATGACTATCTAGAATGACGTTTCAATCAACGATTGGTGCACAGAAGCCGCATATTATGATGCGAAATGGTTAAATAAAATAGTGGAAATCTACCTGCATCGTTAAAGGGTAGGCACTTCGGTATCGATTATTCGATTATGCAGAGTCCGTTAAAAGGCAGTAGGATTAAAAAATTAAATTTAACATTTCAAGTTTTTAATAAATTAAAATTTTAAACTGAATATTAGAATAGAAAAGGGGTGCTCTGAACGCAGAATTTGATGCTATACAACTTTAGTTATTATGACTATTCGAATTTGGAATGAATACTGTGTACAGATTTGAAGGTAATGCCCCATCTTCCGCTGCTTTTTTTCGATAATATTCAGCTTAAAACGGGTAGGTTTATCTCTTGAAACAATCAGAGATACGAGAAAAATGTATATCTTAGTCGATTTTGTAGGAGATTTAATTCGTTTTCATTGGTATAAATTAAGTTTTGCGATAAAATCAGCCGTTCTCGATATATTGGGGGGGGAAAGCTAAAATGGCGGCTAAGATGGCGGTCGGTTTCGGACCCCCCCCCCCCCCTCCGATACTTTTCATATCGTTGATGGGAAGGTTTAATGAGCCTAACATTTCCAGCAATAATTAAAACTAGGTATGAAATTAATGTTTTTGGTTTATTATTTTCAATAATGAACCATTGGAATCGAGCATGAAAAAAAAAATTCTTACCCCCCCTCAAAATTTGATGGTTTACGTTTCAAGGTATGTAGAATCCAAAACTGCAATAAAAATATTTCTGTCTGTCCGCCGTACGCCGTACGCCGTACGCCGTACACCGTACGCCGTACGCCGTACGCCGTACGGGCCACTTTTCTTAGTTACCATGAAAAAAAAATTGATGAAATTCGGGTTATAGGTTCCGTTCGGCGTCTAGTTGGTCCTCGAAGCTCGACGTTACTGTGAGTCATCTCTAAGGGGTTCAAAATAGGGGTTGAAATTTTCAAAACGCCTATACCATTTTTTTACGTAAATATTTTTACGGTTTTAAATAATTCTTGAACTTGCGAGTTTTTTAAGACCATCCGGAGCATCGTACGTCCAGCCGTTCGTTCACAGTAAGGCCCCGAAGTTTGCACCGACAGGCATTTTCGACTCCAGTGTGAATGAAATTGTATACAAATCAAACCAATTCTCGTAACCAGAGACGCGCCCACAATAGGAATTTGTGAATACGGCCAATCATTGGTAGGGATCACCTGATTATATTGGCGGAGTATGAAGTCGAGTTGGTTGTTCTGTGATATTATTTAATTTGAAAAATGATGGCTCTTTTGGAGTTTGTTGGTAGGTAGTGAAACTTGAACAAACGTTGAAGTATTATTGATGGGTAAATTATTACTACGGTAAATCATTACTCAACGGTAAATTATTACACAACGGTTCATTATACCATCTACGTAGAAGGGGCTAGAGTTTGTTGGTAGGTACTTTTGCAACTTTTTTCACTCCTCATCAACAATTTCTTTTCAGAACTTCATTATGTGTGTTTCTTTTTGTTAGGTACTGTTTGTCATCGGCAGAATTATTTTAGCAACATTTAACTCTTGATTTAGGTAGGTACCTAGTAACGAGTACGGGGTTAGGTACTAACCTACGGAGGGTCTGCGATCTACATAATTATGCATAGAATAGTACATATTATATTATATAGACGGGTTATCTATACATAGAGCTGTGATCTGTAACAGAAGGGTATTCTATACAAAATAATAAACCGTTGTGCAGGGATTTGCAGCGTTTTTAGAGCCATTTTTGGCTAAATAAGGAGTACTTACGTAGCATTTTTTCTTACAATGGACATTTTCGAGGGTTAAATGTTCTCTTTTTTTGGTCAAATTCTGTTCAATAACGGATATTAACACTTACTGACCACATAATGAGGTGTTTATGTCGGAAAGCCTTCGCAAAAGACGAGTGTGAAATTTGATTTTCTGAGATCCCGCTAGAAATGGCGTATCAAGTAAACTCAAATCCCGCTTAGAGCGCTAGTGCATCACTTTACGCGATGTACAGAAGCGCAAAATGGATGGATGGATGGAAACGCAAATATGTACCTACATATAAATACATTAAAAACCAATTCCTCAAAATAAAACCAAGGGAGAAGTCATGGCAAGGTTCAGTCATGAAGGTTTGCCATTTCATTTGTTGGGTTGTTGGCAGCATTGAGAATCTTCTCCTCCGACGCTTCGTTCCGCCTCCTTGGGCCAACGGTCAATCAGATGTGCTACGTCATTTCTTGCCACATTTTTACATGTAATCGCCCTCATTTAAATAATAACGCTTATTTTTGAAAATGGGCTTCAAATTACCAGTTTTCCAGGAGTTCTGAATATTTTTTTCCCCCAAAAAATTTTTGACGGAAATTCCCCATTTCACCTGAAAGTGGTCAAGATGAGTTAGTGGATACTTATTCGTAAATTCTTAAAGCACCGAGGATGTCATTAAATGTTACAGCGGATTTTCCGCATAATAATCCATGACTCAGTGGAGGCACGAGTTATAATTGCCCACATACATATTTATACCATATATTATTATACATATTGCTTCAAGTTTGTTATTAAAAATCCTCACTTTCCGAGCGCTGTAACAGGGTAATATTATTACCAATCAAAAATAGTTTCAAAAGTTCCAGTCATGCAGCATGGCTATAAGAGCGAATTTTCTAAGAAATATTTGTGCTATTGTGTAAAAAGATGATATAGCGAGAAACCTTACCGCTATTCGTGAAATTGTATAATTTTTTCGTGATTTTAACCATTTTTAACAATTTTGGACTCTTAAGAAACCAAACTTGTCCCGCTTTTTTTTTTTAGAAAAAATATTTTTATCTTCGAAATAGTCCCTCCGTCGTGACTCACCATCCCACACAACATCAGGTGACTTAATTTTATTTTTAGCCCTTAATACCAATTTTTGACCCCGAAAAATCCTAATTTGAACCCTATTCTGTATGACAAACGACTGAAATGGTATTTGTTTTGTCTTTGCTCACACTACCATATCACTTCCAGTGATTATATCAAGTGCTCGCGATTTTAGTCGTTTTAACCTATTTTTGACCCCCTCAAACTCAAATTTGACCCCCTTAGAATTTTGAAAATTACTTATTTTTGAACTCATTCTTTTGTTTGGCAATGCGAACTTTTTGGCGAAATTAGGAATTTTTATCATGAACCCAAGGACAGATATCGTCTGGAGTGACACATGCAAATATATGTATATATATAATTTTGTTGAAATATAGGGATGATTTCAGAATGCTCTGAAACAGATTTGCCTATGAAAAAATTTCAAAAATTCTTGTTCTGAAAATATTGGACCCATTGCAATAGCTTCATTTTCTCCAAAAATTTGCTAAAAGTAAATGAAGAAAAAGTTCATTAAACGAGCTGAAGTTATGTTTAGGATAACATTCAGACGCGTGTAGGAAGAACCGAACAGTGTGACGGCACTGGGATGCAAGTAGGTAAATTGTGTAGGTATTTATTTTTCGTTATTTCGTTATTCGAGAGACAGAAATGAGGACCAAGCGGTCCTCATTTCAGCCGTCTGTTATCTTAATACAAGCGGATGAGTAAAATGATACTGTGGCAAGTAAGATCATGCAAAGCTCGCTCGTTCGTCTCGAATAAGAACAACAACTCTGAATACAAACGGATGATCTTGAAACCGCTTGGACCAGTTCACCGCTTGAAAAGGACATTCTTAAATGTCAAGTATGTAAGCATTAACACGTAGACCCGAACAGCTTAATTCATAATTTATCAAAACAGTACTGTTACGAAAATCTCTTGACCCGCTTGAGAGCTCGGAAGGCTTGAGCCGGGTAATAAACTATCGACTCGAGTGCTGTAAAGACGGCAGAACAGAAACGACTAATTTCTTCTGACCAACAGATTTCAACGGTTTTTTCGAGGTCGGAGAGCTTCTTTAGTCCGGTGTAGGATTACTTATGGGCAGAGCTCGGAGAGCATTTTTATTTTTTCGTGGAGCCAACTTTGTCAGGTAAATCCCTTCTTATGGAAGACCGGTAGCGATGAGCCCGAGACTGTCCTGAAGGATCCAGAGGATCAGAGAGGAAAAGAACGTATAAAGTCCCGGTTAGGAGGGGATATGGATTGGGCATTTTCCCCTTAGGACCGATCCATCAAACCTGGCCAGGAAATGGGCTTGATGGTCCTTCCTTTTCCCTTATTGGACGGTGAAGACAGAAGGAAATCGCGGCTAATAACTCTGTTTCATCCCCTACTTGGGGGATCTCAATTGATTTTCGTCCCCTACAAGACGGCCATTGCCTCAAGCAAGTTATTGAGACGTTAAGGTTAAGATTATCAACTCATCATGAAAATCAATGTCCATGATGGTGTCAGAACACGCGTCGTGTAGTGGTCAGAACGTAGAAATCTTCGTGAATAGCTCAATCGGTTTAGGCATAGGCAACCCGCACAACACGGTCTCATTGGGCGCACCTTGCCTGTGGTTTCCCAAACGTTTCTCTTCCTCCACGCCGTACCACTCCACATCTTCCCCACAAATTATATAGGTACCAAAATGAAGCTCTTTAGTCGCTCTACAACTTTTATAGAAATAACTTTTTAACCGAATTCAAAAAAGGAGGAGTTTCTCAATTCGACCTGTTTCTATGTTCGTTTTTGGTTTATTATTGAAAATAATAAACCTTTGGAATCGAGCATGAAGAAAATTGTACCCCCTCCCCTCAAAATTTGATGGTTTTACGTTTCACGGTATGTAGAATCCGAAAATGCAATAAAAAAATGTCCGTCTGTCCGTCGTAATCCATACTTCGCACTTTTCTTAGTTACCTGAACCAAGTTAATGAAATTTGGTTTTGGTCGAAGCTCGGCGTTACTGTCAGTCATCTCTAGGGTGTGAAAAATAGGGGTTGCGATTTTCAGAACGCCGTAGCTCGAAAACTCAATAGAAGGGTATGGTTTTTTAACGTTTTTAAATTGATCTTGAACTAAAGAATTTTTTGAGACCACCCGGAGCACTGTACGACCAGCCGTTCGTTTGCACAGAAAAACTTCGTCAACATGATTCTGAATCAAACGGTATAGATCCGGCCCAGATATCATTGCTAGGGAGCACCTCATTATAATCACGAATGTCTGCATGAAGTCGAGTTGGTTGATCTATGATATAATTTCATTTGAAAAATGATGGATCTTTTTGATTTTGTTGATAGGTACTTTTACAGCTTGAACAAACGTTGAAGTATTATTGGGAAAATTATTACACAACGGTAAATTATTGCACAAAGGTTTATCATACTATCTACGCAGAAGGGGCATCTATACAGGCAAATTATTACACAACGGTTTATCATTTATCTTATGCTTTATGAATAACTACAAATAATCAATGATTGAATTATTGAATCCCGCGCATTTTTATGAAACTTTAATTCCCGGGCCGTCTCTAGTACTCCATTTAGGGTTTCCTGGGGGGAGCTCGAGGGTATTGACCAAAGAAAACAGTGATCTACTCAGAACGAGCATCTATACAGGTAAATAATGAACAGTTTTGTAATAATTCGCAGCGTTTTTCATTGAAAAAATATAGGTATATAAAACTGATAACTCAATAATAATTTTTATGCTGAACAAACGTTCATAATTTATTCAAAGCCAATGCAACAAAATTTTTCAAGTTGGCGCCCTATTTTAACTAAAACCCCACATAATACAGCCTCATATTGTATCCCTTGGTTTTTATACATTTTAGTTGAAATTTGGCGCTGACTTCAAAAATGTTATTTTATTGATTGGCTTTGAATAAGTTATGTACGTTTGTTCAAAATAAAAATTATTCTTTACTTTTTAGTTTTATACCTACAGCTTTTTTGAATTAGTGTTTTCGTTGAATTTTTATTTATTTATTCGATACACAAGCACGGTTATTTCCAGTTTTATATATATACACAATTTATTCTGGGAACAAACCATTAAGAAAATTATTTCGGGAAATTCGAACATCACTTCTTGTCTTGTGAGTTTCCTGTAAACGGCGGCAGAGGTAGTAATCCGACCTTGTCCAACTTTTTGTTCCCCGACGGGGAGGTTACCCCTCCAGAAGAGGGAGAAGAGCGCCGTCCTCGAGACCCAGCCCCCGTCTCTCGGCCATGTGGGAATCGCCCGAGTACCGCAGAGGGCGACGGCTTCCCCTCAGCCGGAGCGAAACGGCCCGAATGATGGCTATTTGGGTCTTTACTCGAACCCATGCCGCGATTTGCGAGCGAGGTTTGCTCCATTTTTCGGTCAGCGCCTCTGTGACTTGCTTCTGCATCCGGGCGAACTCTCTGTGTAGGACCCCGTCACAGGAACATACCAGGGGGGTAAAAGATGCACGAAGATCTTCTGCCGCCCTGTCGTACTTCTGGTGCTTTGCTCTGGCGGCCTCATCCGAGACAGAAGACCAGGATCGGGAAAGATACGAGGGGGCGTCGGCGTTGATCACTCTGTTATCGAAAAACGCCACCCTCGCTCTTTCCCAGACCCCCACCGCTCTGAAATCGGCAATCAAGCCCGGTGTTTCCTCGTCACCGTCCTGCATTATTGGTTCTGTTGTGACGCCCGGCCAGGCAAGATTGCATATCCCTGCAAATTCGTCCCGAATCAAGTCGTGGCCGTATTTCACCAAACCCCCTTTTTTGCAGTTGAGGGCATGATCCGTCGTCATTTGGCTACCACAACCATCACAAATGGGCGGCAATCCCCGGATCTCCTTTCCGTACCGGAGGGCAAGTGCGTCCCTAAATTGACTTGCAGACAAATCTAAATTGTCGCTCGCCAGAGGGATGGCCGAAAGCCATTGGGACGCTTTTCCCTCAACTATCCTCTCTACCGTGTGTTTTACTTTCGAGGGGAGACATTCTAATATTTCCCGACTCCGCGCAGCGTCTCTTGCTTCCCGCCTGACCCTTTCTGCCGACAACTCCGCCTCCATACGGGCCATGTGTTCCTCCCCCGAGAAAGCCTCCTCGCCTGCTATGCTCTGAGCTAGGACTGCTGTCGCACGGCGGGATACGGCAAAACTGGTCTCACTCCCGGCAACAGGGTCTTCCATGGCCAAACCTCCATATTTTACGGGCAGCGGAAAAAGTGTCTGTTCTCCACCGACCGGCTGTCCGAATATTGCGGGCATCAGCAAGTCTTGGATAGCTCCGCGTAGGGGTAGAAATTTTTCCGAGCAATTCCCAACTACGCGCTGCACATAGCCCCATTCTCTCTGTAGAGACTTTGTGAATGCACAGTATACTGCCTGAGGGCTATCCTTCGCAAGCTCGGCAAACATCTTGATGTATTCTGCCCATTTTTCTATTTTTGAGTCAATGAAGCTCATCTGTTCTGTTGATGGACCTAAAACACCGCCCAGGAATCTCTGGGATTTTGTGATCCTGATGTTGTAGTCGCCAAATAGCCTTGTGGCTTCGTCCTCTAAACCCTCCTTTACCACCAAGTAGCTTTTTCCAGGCTCGGGGTGATAGCCCCATTTTGGTCCTTCGGCCATTAGGAGATTCAGCCAGTTATGTATGTCCTCCAGCTTCCCTGCGCAGGCGGAGTCGTCCGCGTACCAATTTTGTTGCCGGCTGGGGGCTTTCAGCTTTCGGATCAGAGGAAGAGTTCCCACCGCGTACATTAACATACCGAGAGGATCCCCTTGGGTTGTGCCCTCCCGGCTCAGGATGACTGCATCACTGCCTCGAAACAATGTTTTTGGGTAGCCCCTGTATGTATTGTACAGGAACCGTGAGCATCGCGGCCAGAGGACTCGCGCGTTCCAAAGTGCAATGGGGCGGCTTAGCATGTTGAATGCATTCGCTGCATCCATTAGGAGTACGCCTTCACAGTCGTCGCTTTCGAACAATCTGGTGATCCCATGTACGCCTGCTTCCACGCCTCCTTTAGTCCCTGCGCATAGTTGATCGGCTCCGCACTCGTCTCGTAGGTCTGCTCCCGTTATTCTGGCCATTGTTGCCGAGCACACTCTGTGTAGTACCTCTCCTACTCCAATTGGTCGGACCCCGGGGCGTTTGTCCAGCGCTACACCTCTACGGGCTAACAGCGCTCTAATGGAGTCCCAATCCACGATACCGTTTGCAAGGCGTCTTGTTAGCGCTGCGACTGCCTCCCGTAGTTGTATGCTGTGGGCACCATACCTCAAGAGCATGTCCCTCCATTGTTCCGCGTCGGTCCCACTCGGTCCCGCGCTGCCTTGCAAATGCCTGGCCGTGGCCTCGATGTGGTTTGCTGTGATGCTTACGTCTACCAAGAGTGGCATCTCGGTTGTGATGAAGGCCTCTGATGCGGGCGGTTTTTGGGGAGGGTGCTTTGCTTCCAGGACCTCTAGGACTGTCTCCCCCGACTCCAGTCGGAACTCTGGTCGTAGTATTGCTCCTCCCGACCGCCCGGTAGCCAACCTGGTCGCGTCACGTAGTTTCCCTTTCGTTACTAGTCTCGTAAAAACTCGGTTGTCCCCTGTATTGCTCCGTAGCCGGCGTCCTAGCTGTTTGTCGCATCTCATTGCTTCCTGTAGCAGCTCGTCAAATTGCCCTTCTCGCCACATCGTCATTCTGTTTTGTATAACTCGCCTGACGTCTACACCCGCCGTCACCCCTTTTTCGCGTTGTAGTATGGTTGAGCATAGACATAGGACTCTTGCCGACGGGTAAGTGCCGTCTGCGAGGGCTTGTGTTTCTGATGCCAATAGTGAGACAAATTGACGTCCAATGGCCCCCTGTGGGATGGTGTATTGCTTGCCGTGAAGCTTCGTTGTGTTTTCCCATCTCACGTCCCAGGTACTTCGCTCACCGCCGGTTGTGTTGATCATTGGGGCCCCGAACGCCTCTACCAGTTTATTGGTGAGCGCTGGTCCTGTATCGTCGTGGTCTCGTGGTCCTTCCGGGTCTGTGACCAGGGCGCTGATTCGTCCGGGTCCTGAAGGTGTAGGTGGTATGATCGAACTTGTCTGAGAGGATTGAAAGGAGTTGTGTCGGCCCAAGGCAGGGGGTTGCTGGCCGGGGTGTTGAGATTGTATGTGCCTGTTTAAGTAGTGTCTGTTGTAGTATCTATGACAGTATTGACATTCTGCCTTGTTTCCTAGGCTCGTCCCTAAGGAGTCGCTCATCTCCGCATCGCCTCTCTTGACAACCCCCAGACAAACAACGCGGAGAAACTCAAACAACGACAAATTTTAACCTAGAGACTGGTGGCAAGGCACCTTAACAACAACGCACGACAAATTTCTTCAAACTTTAAAACAAGATACGAAAACACGAAAACGCAAGATTTGCGTCCGAAGATCACTTCCACCACTTCGTTTTTGCGAATCGTCTGCCCGAATGCACCTGACAAACGCCCTTGCCCGAAAATTACTTCCCTAATCTCACTGTTTTAGGCACTTTTTAAGATTTTTGATGGAGAGAAATTCTATGCTGTGATCTGTAACATGAGCTTCTGAGATATCCAGTACATTACTTATGTGAAATAAGAAAAGTGTGAATACGTTTTTTGGTCATTTACGTCACTTTTAACACAGGTGTTTTAGCCATGGACTAACTAGCCAAAAAAGCTAACGAAATTTCGTAACGAAATCTGGAACGACAACATTTCTAATGATTTTCACGTACAACCGATTCGTTGCTACGGAACTTTAACTTCGCCAGTTATCATCGTACAAAAATCGTTCACCACTCGTTGGATAGCTCTCGATTTACCTAACCATATTACGTTAACCATTGCGGAGTGCGTGGCCGACAAGCTGCGATATGAGCGTGATTGTTTAAAAAATAATTGTTTACACACAGGTGATCATTCTCAATAATTTATATTGTGAACACGATTGCAAGCTTTATATAAGTAAAGACATAATTTTAAGACCAAACAACCGATAAACGAATTATCTCTTGGAGATGTAGGAGTCTTGGAGATGAAGCTCGGACTAGTTTATGTTTAACAAAATTTTTATGAAGTGCACTCGTGAGTGTGTATATAAGAAGCTGTGTATCAGGCACCACCAGTTACGACGAAACATTAGTGGGAGGAAGTTAACCAATCTTCAACCGAAGATTGAAGACGGGTTTATGTGAAACGCGTGAGCTAAAACACATTCTGTGTTTCTATAATTTCGTCCGAAGTATGTAAATAGAGGTAACGGGGGGTCCAGGGGGCTTGATGGCGAGGCGCGGAGCGCCGAGTTTTTCACACATAGGTAATACGTAGCACTAACTTCGTCCATACCAACCGAAACTAGAGTTTTTTATGAGACATTTTGGCACTAAGGACGACCTGTATTGTCTGATTCGAAAACTATGAATTTTCATAGAAAATTACTTCACCGACTCCTTTCAACCGCCGCCATTTTTAAAAGCTACCAATCTGTTATATGGCTAACTCCCAAAACATATTTTGAGAGTTTGGTCTGGTTATCTCTTTGGGTCTCAAACCCCATAATCAGGGGCCTGGCACACGGAACACAGTTTTTTAAAGTCGTCAGTATGAAAACTTCGACTTGATTCGTACATTATGTCTTCCAGTTATTCACCATGAGCTGGTGATTCCGAAATCGTTAGAAACTTCAGGGTTAGAAATTCAAGGGGAAATAATGTTCTTCTACGCACATCGTCTGTTCTTTGGTGAATACATCAAAGGTTTATCGCCGCAGTCGGGAAGGTGGAAGCAAAATCGAAGTAGCGTTTCTTCTTTACAACCGAATTTCAAAAGGAATCGAACGAGTGCAGCCCGCCTATTGAACAGACTTGAACTCTGAATACCTCTTGCACTCTTGAATGTACTGTTTACTTTCGCGGCACACTTCTTCACCCCTTGCTGAAAAGTGCATTTCTGAAACTTCTCTCAGACTGTGTTTCATTATCCCGAAACTGAGTTTTCAGGTAGATATGACACCTTGACTCCTACCTCCTCCCTGTTCATTTAGAATTTAAAATAAACATTCCAGAATGTGACTTCTGCCCTTAAAAATAACAAGAAAGAGCGTTCATCCTAGCGGTGCCTTCGGGAGCGTGTCCGAAAAGATGAGACAGGTTTTGAGTTCCAAGTGACACTGTTTCCTGCCCTCCGCATTGACGGTATTTCACACCACGTTATCTCCCACGCACAGGTAACAGAGGAAGTGGTCTCTGAAAAGATCTTTCGCCTTTAAGGTTTTGCCGGATGGATACTTTTGTGTCATACGGTGGGGGGTGCATTCTTTTTTTTCCCCGCTCATTCATGAAAAACGGTTCGCTATACTCTCACGTACTCCCATTGACTGGCCTTTTGGAGGCATTTCCTTGCCTTCCTGGGGAGGACGGACCTCAGGAGTTACCAGAAGGTGACTGCGAGTCTTCGGCACAATTGGGTTAATGAGGCGTTTTAAAAACGAAAACTTTTTCTCACCGTTGAGTAAGAATTGCGCCATTGCGGCAAGTATGGCCTAAATCTGAAGGCCCTCTTTCTGTTAGCCTTTAGTGGTCTTATAAATCACCTTACTGCATATTGTCTGACCACCTATTAGATCACTCGCTTCATAGATTATCTCTAAGACAGCTCAACTGAAAGTGACCAGATCTATTTTGCTGCAATCAACAAACCAACAAACATAAACTATTAACGCACCACTGCCTTGCAGTCTTGTCTACCATGCAGATCATACACTCAAATACTTGAACGCTTCCTTGCATTGTCTGCTGGATTGGACGAAAGATGAGGTTGATACATGAGTTAAATTCGAAAAGGATGATGTTAACCCTGTCCGGTATGTCCCTTGTCACTAGCGCTTCCTCGTGCTTGTAAAGATAATCTTCTTCCTCCCGCTTAGCTGTTCTTCATCTTCATAGCTCTGTTTACGTAAACCCCCTATCTTATCTCAGGTATCAATATAGATCCTTTTAATCATTAAGGTAAGGACGTTTCGGCTCCTACTTTTCTGGGGAGCATCGTCAGGAGCTCCCCACAGAGGTTGAGTAGCGCGGCAAATACCGAACCGAGTCTAGATTTTTCTAATTCGAAAGACGTTCCACTCTTTAATTAAAATCACAGGAAACAATGTTTTAATTATTCCGGTTTAGCCATCCTCCCAGTGTACATAACATAAAATGATTTTCATCAAACTTGCTTAAGCTCGCCATAGCAAGACTTTTCCGCCATTTATCGACGGCAACCGCCTGAACTGGTTGAAAGGCGGTTAAACACGTTCATCCAAAAGATAATGGGTTCGCCGAGAGACAACCTTTTCCGATGGCCGTGATAAAATTATTGAACGGATTTTCGAGCGCAACGCTGCGTGTGGTGGCAACACGTAAATCGACGATGCGTCCATTTCAGAAAATATATAGACCATTAGACAAGGCCACACGTCATTTGCATCGAGAGTCCGATCGATCTAAATTATTCATACTCAAATTATAGCTACTTTTGCAATTTATACGACAGGATGCGAGTTGAGGTTGTTGGATCCATAGAAAAAACTTCTGCTGAAGGAAAAAAGTAAAATATATAGGTATATTAAAAAAAACAAAAAAAAAACAACACGCACTTCAGCGTGTTTGGATTTTGGAGCTCCTTCTTCGTGAACATAGATAATAATGAGTTGATTTTTTTACATTTTTGAATGCTATGGCGGAAAGAGCGCAACAAATTGTTTGCTTTAATTATTTATTTATTTCAAATTACGCGGGAATTTTCTTCCCTTTTCTAAATAAACATAAATTTACAGCCCACTTCATGTTGATTCGTACCTAAAAGATAAAAGAAAAAGACATGCATTTGTCCATGAACAGGTAACAAAATGAAAAAAAAAACGTGAAAAACCGAATAGATAGGTAATTTGATTCAAAAAACTTCGCAAAAAATAAATAAATAAATAAATAGGTAAACAAAAACAAAAAAACAAAACAAAAAAGAACAGAGTGGTGTTTATCATCGCATTTGGACCAAGATTTGATTTGAGTGGGAGTAGCCTCACGAATGTCAATACACTGGGCAAGAGAGTTGGCAGACTGCTGCGGTCTAACGATAGGAGAGTTGTTGCCGTAGTTGGTCCTGTAGTCCTCAGGGAAGAACGGGCGACGGCTTATGGTGATTCTTGAGGGACCCTAAAGTTCACCTTTGCCAATAACGATGGAGAGTCGTACTGATTTCGGATGAGCTTCTCAACGTGGATAAATCAAGTTGGAGTCTCCGCTGTTCGAGTGTGTCAAGCCCCATCAACCTACTCATGCCAGTCTCAATGTACTCATCCAGTGCATCAGTCTTGTGGAAAGCCATTCTTAAACATTTATTTTTAAATCTTACAAGGCGTGAAATTATTTTATACTTTTTAGTCAGTTGTAAAAATGCGGTTTTAAACATTAAAAAAATTTAAATAATTATTGTGATGTTAGTAATGTTTGTTTAAGCCCTAAGTAATAGACTGGTAATTATACCAGTAATAGAGTACTAGACTGGTAATTATACCAGTAATAGAGTAATAGACTGGTAATTATACCAGTAATAGAGTACTGGTAATTATACCAGTAATAGAGTAAGTTAAATAGACTGGTAATTATACCAGTCTATTCACACCAATAACCAATAACCAATAACCAATAACCCTGTACAAAGAGATTCAATTACTAAGAGTTTATTGTCAACTGTATGAATCGTGAGGGTACTAGAGAGTGGTTCTAGCAGTTGTATGAGGTTGTAGTACTTAGATCAAACTGTGAAAATGGAGATTGCATGGGAAGTAACTAATTTATTTAGGTACTTTGCGAGACCGAAAAGTCCTATTTGCTGGCCTCAGCAGGAGGAAGTGAGACGGCGGAATTAGAGAGACGATGGAAGTAGCAATGCTGAAAGAAAACCAGTTCATTGATTTTCAACTTCAAAATAATGAGAGGGTCCTCGAAGTAGCTTAAAAGCTCTGACTCGTCCCAATTACAGCCAGGTTTCCCACACTCTGGATGATTGCTCGAGAAACGTTCAGCCAAAAACCGTCAAGTGCTATTAGTTTTACCCCACTCACGTTTCGATGACTCTTGTCGTTTTTGCTCTCCTCAAAGCTTGAAGAGCCGTTTTCCCCTTTTGAGTGCAGTAGGTGGTCGGGGGATTCACAGGTGTAGCTACGTGCGGTAGACAAAGCGACGCCAGCCGGAGGTATCAAGTGCCCTAATCCACGTCATGGCCCTACGGTCACGGAGGGTTTGACCAAGGCCCTTCAGGTAGGGCGGATCTGTACAGGTAGAGTGTGACCTGCTGGGCTCCTTCAAAGTGAAAAAAAAAAAAAATTGTTCCCCCACTTCAGTAGAAGACAGAACGTCGCCAAAGGTGTTGCCCTTCTGCCAGAGGCGCCCACTAGTCTGCCACATTCAGTTCGCTCCACCGTCCTTCGCAAGGCCCATCTGCACAGCCCAATTTGCATTCAGCTATACTAATTGGAATCTTCCCACCTCCTGATATTGCCGATTCTGGTGAGTCTGCTTCCATAGTCCCGTACTTACCTACAGAGTTTCAAAGTGTAGCTGCCAATTTGCCCAAACAAGAGCTATGGCCCACTATACTTCCCTGACGTCATTTCCATTCAAATTCGACAATACAAAACCGCTGCCAGTTATTACACAACGGTTAATTATTGGTATGTACCACTTCTGCGTAGATCACTGTTTTCTATTTGAGCATAATCGGGCCATGTATTCGTGATAAATTGAGTTTGTTGGATTCACGCATGCGCAGTAGCGGTACTCATGATCCAATTGCTATGTAACTCATAGGGGACCGTCCAAGAGCCAGACCCCATTTGAGCAAAATCGGGCCATTTATTAGCGAGTAATTAAATACATCGGATTCGCGCATGCGCATTAGTCGTACCAATGATCAGATTGTTGTGTAATTCATAGGGGACCATCTAAGAGCTGTAACCCAGCTAACCACCATTTGAGCGTTATCGGGCCATTTATTCGCAAGAAATGTATTAAATTTAGCACCTCGCTTTCGCGCATGCGCAGGGGCCGTACAAATTATCCGATCGTTCTGTAATTCATGTGAGACCATTTGGGGCTCAACCCACATGATCCCTGAACATTTCAGCGAAATCGGATTCGAAGTGAAGAAATTATGGACGTGGCAAGGATTTGCGGACACACAGACAGAGAAACCGAACCAAATTTTTGGTTTATTATTTTCAATAATGAACCATTGGAATCGAGCATGAAAAAAAAAACGCTGCAAATCCCTGCAAAACGGTTTATTATTTTGTATAGAATACCCTTCTGTTACAGATCACAGCTCTATGTATAGATAACCCGTCTATATAATATGATATGTACTATTCTATTATATGCATATTATGTAGATCGCAGACACTCCGTAGGTTAGTACCTAACCCCGTACTCGTTACTAGGTACCTACCTAAATCACGAGTTAAATGTTGCTAAAATAATTCTGCCGATGACAAACAGTACCTAACAAAAAGAAACACACATAATGAAGTTCTGAAAAGAAATTGTTGATGAGGAGTGAACAAAGTTGCAAAAGTAGCTACCAACAAACTCCAGCCCCTTCTACGTAGATGGTATAATGAACCGTTGTGTAATAATTTACCGTTGAGTAATGATTTACCGTAGTAATAATTTACCCATCAATAATACTTCAACGTTTGTTCAAGTTTCACTACCTAACAACAACCTCCAATAGAGCCATCATTTTTCAAATTAAATAATATCACAGAACAACCAACTCGACTTCATACTCCGCCAATATAATCAGGTGATCCCTACCAATGATTGGCCGTATTCACAAATTCCTATTGTGGGCGCGTCTCTGGTTACGAGATTTGGTTTGGATTGTATACAATTTCATTCACACTGGAGTCGAAAATGCCTGTCGGTGCAAACTTCGGGGCCTTACTGTGAACGAACGGCTGGACGTACGATGCTCCGGATGGTCTTAAAAAACTCGCAAGTTCAAGAACTATTTAAAACCGTAAAAATGTTTACGTAAAAAAATGGTATAGGCGTTTTGAAAATTTCAACCCCTATTTTGAACCCCTTAGAGATGACTCACAGTAACGTCGAGCTTCGAGGACCAACTAGACGCCGAACGGAACCTATAACCCGAATTTCATCAATTTTTTTTCATGGTAACTAAGAAAAGTGGCCCGTATTTTTATTGCAGTTTTGGATTCTACATATCTTGAAACGTAAACCATCAAATTTTGAGGGGGGGTAAGAATTTTTTTTTTCATGCTCGATTCCAATGGTTCATTATTGAAAATAATAAACTAAAATTCTTACCCCCCCTCAAAATTTGATGGTTTACGTTTCAAGGTATGTAGAATCCAAAACTGCAATAAAAATATTTCTGTCTGTACGCCGTACGGGCCACTTTTCTTAGTTACCATGAAAGAAAATTGATGAAATTCGGGTTATAGGTTCCGTTCGCTGTCTAGTTGGTCCTCGAAGCTCGACGTTACTGCGAGTCATCTCTAAGGGGTTCAAAATAGGGGTTGACATTTTCAAAACGCCTATACCATTTTTTTACGTGAATATTTTTACGGTTTTAAATAGTTCTTGAACTTGCGAGTTTTTTAAGACCATCCGGAGCGTCGTACGTCCAGCCGTTCGTTCACAGTAGGAAATTTGGCGGAGATGAAATCATTGCTAGGGATCACCTGATTATATTGGCGGAGTATGAAGTCGAGTTGGTTGTTCTGTGATATTATTTCATTTGAAAAATGATGGCTCTTTTGGAGTTTGTTGGTAGGTAGTGAAACTTGAACAAACGTTGAAGTATTATTGATGGGTAAATTATTACTACGGTAAATCATTACTCAACGGTAAATTATTACACAACGGTTCATTATACCATCTACGTAGAAGGGGCTGGAGTTTGTTGGTAGGTACTTTCGCAACTTTTTTCACTCCTCATCAACAATTTCTTTTCAGAACTTCATTATGTGTGTTTCTTTTTGTTAGGTACTGTTTGTCATCGGCAGAATTATTTTAGCAACATTTAACTCGTGATTTAGGTAGGTACCTAGTAACGAGTACGGGGTTAGGTACTAACCTACAGAAGGTCTGCGATCTATATCATATGTATAGAATAGTACATATCATATTATATAGACGGGTTATCTATACATAGAGCTGTGATCTGTAACGGAAGGGTATTCTATACAAAATAATAAACCGTTGTGCAGGGATTTGCAGCGTTTTTCAAGTTGCAAAAGTACCTATCAACAAAATCCAAAATGACCATCTTTCTTCAAACATACAGCCATCCGTGATTATAATCAGGTGCTCTGTAGGTATGATAACTGGGCTGGACATATACTGTAAGATTCAACCTCATATTGACGAAGCTTTTCGGTACAAACTGCTTTACAAGGAATATCTATAGCTATACAATCAAATTCGATTATACAACCGTCTGCGCTTTCCACGTTTTGTGTTGGTGACTGCTTGAGTCGGACTGAAAGGCATTTACAATATTTTGTCCCTACCGGGGATGAACTTCGCGCTCCTCACCGCTCGGCCCCCATAATTAATATTTATGTTTATTGACAAATTCGCCTCGTGAATTAGATATCATGGGGACATAACAGTTTCTGTGTGGTTGAACACTTGCAGTTCACAGAAACGAGTGCATAGGGAGGCAGATTATTCATAAACCATAATAAACTATTAAATTTTCTGTTCCAGGTTGTTAGACTCGATCAAAATGCCTCCTCAGGGAAGATCAGGGTTCCACATCGTCGACATCCTCGATCTGAACGACGCCGCCAAAACCCAACACTCGGATGGTACCGTCCTCAATCCCACCCAAGCTCACGGTAAGCGAAAATTTAGTTTAAAAATAGCGTTATCAAGTCGTGAAGTTAACACGAATTTGTGCAATTACGAAAACATCAATAATACGTCTTTAGTGAACGTTCAAGTTATACAGTAATGGCATTGTCAGCTGGCGAAGCCGTTATATCTGATACTTACCTATGAAAGAGTAGTATAATTATGTAACTGAATCATTACGGTACGTGTTTTCCGTAAAATCCTTCGTTATACTATCAGCACTATATAAATCAATCGAATTTATCGCTCTTATGCGCTGCATTGATCTGCAACTTGCGATGATACCTCAATATAACTCAAATTACTTTAAAATATATATCAACGTACCCAACCCTCATCTGATCTTGATCCCTGTGGCCTAGTCCTTCTCTACGATTAAATAGTAGGTAGCTAACTGCATAACCGCAAAGGTGCTAAAAATAAATTTGATTACTTATGAACGTTGAACGAAGTCGTCTTAGTCGAAAAAGGGCATGCCCCTGAAATTCTTTTTCAAAGTAGGTACTTAAAATGATATTAGAAATAAAACAATTTCGAGTGCAATTTTGATAATGATTAGTTACTTATTTTATGTGATTTTGTAACTGTATTAGCAAAATTACTCAACGTCAAGTTATTTTCTTGTTTTCCTATTCTAGTTCAATAAAGCCCAGTCGCTGGAAATCCAGGAGTTAGGGCAGTTGTTTTCTTCTCGATTTCTCTTAAAAATCGACTGGGGATCCTGGAGAACCCACGCAAGTACTTACCTAGTTGATTTTTCTAGGTGCTAGAAACTAAAGGTTCAGCTTTGGGTGTGATTATATAGTTTAATACGAAGTGTGATGGGTTTCGAGGTTCAGTCAGGGAATTACGCAACCTTATTCGGGGCCAACGTTTCGGTTTATTAGTAAACCACCATCAGGGCTGCAAAGAACATCCGGAGGATATTATGTAGGTTCGTAGGGTCAGTTTTCGTAGGTTTTTCCCAGATAATCACGCTGAGGAGGATTGGGAAAATCGGTTGTAAATAACCCGATCTATTGATATAAATTGTCTATTGTTGACGGACTGAGACTTATTTTGTTTATTTATCTTGTAGACGATATTTCAGGAGGTGAAATGACAAACCTCCAGCAGCTTGGCAACCACCCCGGCCTGCTATTTGCCGGCGGTCAAGTCACCACGCCCATGGAAGCCCTCCACCATCACTGGGGCAACTCCATCACCGAGCTTAGGGGTGAGTTTACCTGTTTGACCACCTCACTTGTATCCATCGTAGGGTAAATTATTTATGGATAGCATAGACGCTCATGTATACTGCTGCAAAATGTACACAGATCACGCACACTCAGAGGTTAGACCGATTCGAACAGTATTACACATGCGGTATGTGGCATACCGCTTGATTTTGAAGGTGAAATTCCGTCCTACAATTCCGTAGCTCCACAACTGGAGAACGATGCGCCTTTATTTCATGCTCAATTCCGAAGTTTAGTTATAGAAAATGATGAACCGAAATTTCTGTCCGCTGGCGGCGTACTTGGAACTTTCCTTAGTTACCATGAACCAAAATTAACGACATTCGGTCCACGAAGCTAGGCATTCCTGTCAAACATCTCTAAGGGGCGTAAAATAGGGGGTTGGCATTTTCAAAAAGCCGCACAGTGGTCCAGGGGTGGCCGAAACCCCTACATTTTCCAGTTCAAAAAATGTTATTTTACTATTGTATCCACTTATAAAATAGTTAGATAGAGCATCCCATGCTAAATAAGAGAAAATAAATCGCTGAAATTGCTGTGCTGTCTTTAAAAAAGTTGATATTTGTGAAAACCCATATTTTTAGTTTAAAAAAATCGCTGCAAATTATTACACAACGGTTTTTATTTACCCGTGTAGATAGATGCCCGTTTTGCGTATATCACCGTTTTCGGTGGTCAATACCTACGCCGAGTTTTGCGGACCAACTAGACCTCTAATAGGACCTACACACCAAATTTAATTAATTTTGGTTCATGGTAACTAAGAAAAGTGCGAAGTACGGCGGACAGACAGAAATTTATTTATTCCATTTTCAGATTCTACGTACCTTGAAACGGAAACCATCAAATTTTGAGGGGGAGGGGGGTAAATTTTTTTTTCATGCTCGATTTCAGTAAGTTTGACATAACGCAAATTCCAAACACTTATTGCTTATTCGGGATACTTATTAATTTCGGGATAAATAATTCTCAGTAAATCATTATTTCCAGATCAAGACGATATGAATTATCTTAAGCCACAATTCCACCTGTGAATGACTCATTCCAGTATTTGTATCGATAACGCGCTGAGTCATTTTTATACCTCAGAGGAACATTTTCCAAAAGTCATCGCGAATATATTAATTTTGTTCAACCAAGAATATTGATCAGTTTTGTTTGTAAGTAAGCAATTTCCGTATTGGACTTCAATCCTGATTGCGTGATGAAAATTTCAAAATACTTCGTGATAGGTATCTGATCTCCAACATAGTGTTTATTATAATCGAAATTCAATGGGAAAGTGCCTAATTTTTGTCAGGTGCTCCATTTTATTGTTTGAATGAGAATTTACGAAGCTAAAAAATATTCATCTTTGAAATAACTTGAATATGAGTCTCGGAAACTACTCACGCCATTCCGTATTATTTCGATAAGGGGCGAGCACTCCGTACATTATGTAGTTGCGTGTCTATGCAGGGTGAATAGCCACTCAACTACTACGAACCTTAAAGTACAGCAACTTTCCATTCATTCGGCTACCGTACCTAAACTTAGGTAGCGTAAAACTTCCCAATTGTGTGACACTTTCTGAGTTTTCTTGAACATAACTGCCTTAATTTTTTGAGAAGAATGTTGAATATTTCGCTCAAAATAGCTTACATAACTCAATGTGGAATAAACACAAAATAAATAAACCTTCAGCTTACCACTAATTCATAAAAACCACTAATTAATAAGAATTAGTGGTAAGCTAAAGATTTATTTATTTTGTGTTTATTCCACATTGCAAGATGGCTTACCACATAAGGAATAAAACGAAATTCGATGAATTGATTACATAACTCATCTTTTGAATTCCGCCTTTAAAAACAATTTATCTGTTATAGGGAGGAGGAGGGGGAAATGTTTAGTGCCTCATTGTTGGGCAGCTATAAATAACCGAACAATGTGGCATCAAACATTTCCCCCTCCTCCTCCCTACAACAGATAAATTGTTTTTGAAGGCTGAATTCGAAAGCTGAATAGCTCAACAATGTGGCACCCCCATTCCACACAGACAACTAGTAGGAGAAGTTTTCATGTCCTCAAAAATGAACATTTCCACCAGTATTTTGCGTTCAGAACACCAGCGAACAAAATTTGGTCGAAATATTGACTTTTTGTGATATAAAGATAGTAAGTACATTAGTACATAGTTACGAAAGCCTTGAACGTTGTTATTCCTGGGTAGGTATCTAGTGACCGACTCGAGCCAACCGAACTCGGCCGATGTCACCCGACCTGCTCCTTACTATACGTAGCTTGCTTCCAGAGCGGTTTTTGCGCTTCCAGATTCACTTTTGTCACAATTGCCATTATTATTATCAGGTTCGGGAATGTATAACAAAATATACGATGAGGAGCTATTTTTGGTTTATTATTTTCCATGAGAAAATAATAGCCACCCCTCCCTCAAAATTTGATGGTTTCCGTTTCAAGGTATTTAGCATCTGAAAATATAATAAAAAATGTCTGTCCGTCCGCCGTTCGTCGTATGCCGTACTTTGCACTTTCCTTAGTTACCATGAACCAAAATTAATGAAATTTGGTTTGGCCGCGAAGCTCGGCGTTACTGTCAGTCATCTCTAGAGGGTGAAAAATTGGGGTTGAAATTTCCAGGACGCCGTAACTCGAAAACTTTCAGTAGAAGGGTATGGGTTTTTAAAATGTTTTTAAATTGATCACGAACCAAAGAATTTTTTTGAGACCACCCGGAGCATTGTACGCCCAGCCATTCGTTTGCAACGATAAGCTTCGTCAACATGATCGTGAATGAAACGGTATAAATCCGGCCCAGAAATCATTGCTAGGGAACACCCGATTATAATGAAACATGGCTGAATGAAATCGAGTTGGTTGTTCCGTGGCATTATTTATTTTGAAGAGTAATAATTATTTAGGATTTTATTAATAGGAACTTTTGTAACCGAAGCTTCAACAAACGTTATGCTTCATGAATAACAACAAAATTTATTAATGATAGAATTCTTGAACCCACCGCATATTTATGAAACTTTCAATATTGCCTGGACGGCTCCAGCACTCGATTTACCTAGGGCTTTCCTGGGAGAAGCGCGAGGTTAGGTACTGACCATAGAAAAAAGTGATCTACGCAGAAGGGGCATCAGTACAGGTAAATAATAAACCGTTGTGTAATAATTTGCAGTGTTTTACTTGACTTGTCCTATTCACAGACTGATTACTTATAAATTTAAACACCTCACATTTCATTACTTTCAAACAGCTTATGCTTTTCAGTATTGTATACTCTGGGAATCACTCTTCATAGGTCAAGTAGTAATATCACAATATCTTGTAAATCGCATAAATAAATCATAAATCGCAATTTTTATAGGTACCTAGGAAGTACTATTTCAAGTCAAGCACAATGACAAAGGCACGTCGGGACGAACATTAAAACTTCAAAAACTAAACACATCAAATATAAAAATAATATCACAAAATTCACAAAATCATGTCACAAAATTCAAAAGTTCAACACGCTGCAAATCCCTGCACAGCGGTTTATTATTTTGTACAGAATACCCTTCTGTTACAGATCACAGCTCTCTGTGTAGATAACCCGTCTATATTATATAATATGTACTACTCTATACATATTATGTAGATCGCAGACCTTCTGTAGGTTAGTACCTAACGCCGTACTCGTTACTAGGTGCCTACCTAAATCACGAGTTAAATGTTGCTAAAATAATACAGCCGATCACAAACAGTAACTAAAACGGCAAAAAGAAACGGGAAGAAGAAAAATAATGAAGTTCTAAAGGAAAATTGTAGATCACTGTTTTCTGTGGTCAATACCTATAATGAACCGTTGTGTAATAACTAACTTCAACGGTTGTTACAGTTGCAAAAGTACCGATCAACAAAATCCAGCCCCTTCTTGGTAGATGAACCGTTGGTTGTTGCCGTTGTGTAATAATTTACCATTGTGTAATAGTTTACCCATCAGTAATACTTCAACGTTTGTTCAAGTTTCACAAGTACCAACAAAATCCAATAGTCCATCACTTATCAAATGAAGTATAATATCGCAGAACAACCAACTCGACTTCATACAGCCATCCTTGATTATAATCAGGTGCTCCGTAGATACCGGGCCGGATTTATACCGTTTGATTCACGATCGTGTTGACGAAGCTTTTTGGTGCACACGAACGGCTGGACGTACAGTGCTTCGGGTGGTCTCAAAAAATTGTTTAGCTCAAGGCAAATTTCATAACGTAAAAAAAACCATACCCTTCCATCAAAATTTTTCGAGCTACAGCATTCTGAAAATTTCAACCCCTATTTTGAACCCCCTAGAGATGACTGACAGTAACGCCGAGCTTCGAGGACCAACTGGACCCCGAACGGAACCTATAACCCGAATTTCATCAATTTTTTTTTTCATGGTAACTAAGAAAAGTGGCCAGTACGGCGTACAGACAGAAATATTTTTATTGCATTTTCGGATTCTACATACCTTGAAACGTAAACCATAAAATTTTGAGGGGGGGTTAGAATTTTTTTTCTTGCTCGATTCCAATGGTTCATTATTGAAAATAATAAGCCAAAAATAATATCACAAAATTCACAAATTCACAAAATTCAAAAATCATATCACAAAATTCACGAAATTCAAAAGTTCAAAATAATAATATCACAAAATTCACAAATTCACAAAATTCAAAAATAATATCACAAAATTCGAAAATAATATCACAAAATTCACGACTCCTGGACTCCCTCGGTCGCCTCAAGTCGTCACTGTTTGCACGCTCAGTGATACGATTACTTATTATCCGAATCTGATGTGAGGAATCGATGGCTGTTACAGCTGCTTGATTAAATAGAGTGCTAAACGCTATAAGCGATGGAAAAGTCAGCGATGACCAACTTGAAGCTTTGAGTGGTGGGAAGGGGGGGGGGGGAGGCTGAAAGCGATAAAATCTGAAGGCAAACACCCCCTAGGGAGCAAATTGACTGATCATTGTTTAAACATAACCCCAGGGGGTGTTCCGGGTCGGGGATGGGGGATGAAACAATGGGGTTGGCCCCGGCATTACAAGGGCAATTAGGTTGGTGCGGCTTGCCGCCCTCTGAAAACCTCGAGGTGTATTAGCAAGGGTTGATAACCCATCCATCACGCTCCCTGATACCGGCCTCGCTAATAACGGGGCCCTTTTCCAATAACGCTGTTCTTAATCCGAAGGTCCCTTTAGCCTGTTAAATCTTTCCCAATTGATTTCCGGGAGCCCGACATGGAAAACACGTGTCGATTTTATGGGATTAGGGCTGCGCTGGGAGAAGGCAATTGTGGAATGAACGTGGTTTTGAATAAAACGAGCTATAAATACAGCTCCGTCTCATTTTACTTTAATACCTACCTACTGATTTCGATCATATATGCATTCACTACTTAGTAGTTTTAACAGGGTCGGGCTGGAGCCCCGGGAAACTCATCTGTGAGGGCCCCAGACAGTGATGCAGTAAATCTAGGGGCTTGTGATGGGCTAAAGCGTTATTTTCTGATAACGGGTTATTTGATAACAGTTATCAGTCAGTAACCGGTTACGATAACCGGTTTTTCTGATAACCGGTTACCAGTTTAGTGATGGGGGTGCTTTTCACCCACGGAGTAGAGAAACAAGCATGAGTGTTTACCTGAGAGCCGATGTCAAAAAGTTCATCTTTTGAGCATTGTTGAACAACACTAGCTTCAGCTCTGTATTGCCCACGTATAGGCCCTGGCCTACTGTGGGATTTCTACCATACTAAATATCGACACTTACTTTGATTACTAAGTCTCAAATTGTTATATAGAACTCACGTTTAAGAAATATTTTTGTAACTAAGATTTTATTTTGATATCTATAAGAATCTTAACTTGGACGTAAGTAAAATAGGTATATTTAACCAATTTAAAAAAAGAAACTTTTTATTGAACTTACCTACCATATTTGTATATTTCAAAATTTGTCTATAAAATGTTTTAAGGAATAAAGCAATTTCTCTGTCTCTCTCTCTCTCTCTCTCCATACTATGATGCCTGTCTACCGATTGCTTCATCATGTGAATCTGTCACTTACACTGATGGGGCTTAAATTCAAATCCTGGCCATAAATATAACAGAAATCAATTGTTGATAGAGGAATAAAAATTTTGAAATTTCCTAATCTCAACCCCCCCCCTCCATGGGATCTCACAAAATTGAGTTTAGTAGGTCGGTAACTATGGTTATGTCCTGTCTAAAGTTTAATGTGACAGGTAGATAAAATCTTGAATTAATTATCGGCAATATGATTTAGAACTTCCTGCATCACAGCAAATTGGAACGCGAAACGCATATGCTGTCCACCACAAACTGACATTAAGTGGATGCTATACATTTTGAGTGGTGGAAGAGCTCCCGCTAAAACTTGTAGTCACGCAGGTCCGAGGTTCCTTCTTTCCGAAGACAGGGAACGTTGTTAATTTCCATTAAGAACAATACACTCTGTTATACAGGGTTCAGTGATCAAACCATCTTCAGCAACAAGATAATAATAACTGAATGTACCCTGGAGAAAGGTGAGCTGATAATAGTCCAGAAGTGAAAGGAGGTCAATTACTGGCTATTGAATTGGAAGGAACCAATTTAAAGTAGAATGGATGAGAGGGGGGGGGGGGGGTGAAAGGGATCCGTCTGGGGAGAAAGGATCAAAGCTGCTACAAAGATTAACTCAATAATAGAAAAACGCTGCAAATTATTACACAACAGTTTGTTATTCTCTTGTATGGATACATACCCGTTCGGTGTAGGTAACTGTTTCCTGTGGTCACTACATACCCTCGTGTTTCCTCCAGGAAAGCCCTAAATCGAGTAAATACAACCAGTAATCGGAGCACTACATTGGGAACCATCTAAAAGCTGCACCCCATCTGCCCACAGAATTTAAGCAAAATCGGGTCATTAATTCGTGAGAAATTGAATACCTCGGATTGGCGTTTGCGCAGACGCAGTGGCCGTACTATTGATGTTCGTTCTGTAATTCATAGGTGGCCGTCTGAGGCCTGAAACATTTCATCAAAATCGGCTACGAATTCGGAAACTTATGCGTGTGGGTACAGACGGACAGATGGACACCGAACAAAATTTGTTCAGTTTGCAAAAGTAGGTTCCTGTCAATAAAATGCAAAACAACCATCTTTCTTCAGATGAATAAATAATACCACAGATGACAGGTTAGGAGGTCAAAATTGAATCGTATCTTCCCTCTGAATTGAACTGTGCATTTTAGTTGATTATGGGGAGGGGGGGGATAATAAATATAAGAGAAACTCTCAGCCAACCTTCTTACAATGCAAAATCTAGATTATTAAATAATGATGAAGCATATTTATGAAAAACTGTACACTCATGTGGGAATCATGCGACTTTGTGTAGGTACTTAACTATATGATCGCTGTAGCAGCCGGTTTGGCAAATGAGAAAAAGCCGGAAGCAAACGGCGTAAGTGTACAGTTTGTACTTAGTCATGGAGTATAATGAAGGGAAGGCGGTTTTGATTAGCAGGGGAAAGTGCCATTCAAAGGGCTGGTGGCTCGAATACATTCAACGGATTCGAAAACTGTTTGAAACAATGGCTGGCGGCAGACAATAGTTCCCATCCCGAGCCTGTCCCTGCAGAGGATATCACGGGTGGAGGGCCTTTACAGTGTACACGGCAAACGCATTTACTCTCCTCTGGTTAACTCAAATGAAGATTGATGGGAGGCTTCGGGTAGGGGTTTTTCGCTTCACAAGGCCGCTTACTGAAGTCCCCTCCTCTTCCACTGTGACTCTCGCCCTTATTGATCAAATAACCTCCGCAGGAGTCGGGAGAGGTGGGGAGCATTAGGGGTCGAGCTCCTTCTTCCCCACTCCAAGGCTCCACCTCTCCGGCCTTTCGAAAACCTGCCTTTTCACGCCCACTTGTGACCTGCCTTGTAACACTCAGGCCGTATTCCTCGGCACGTAACGCCCAACTCCTAAATTCTAATTAACAACCTCCTAACAAACGCCTTTATATTCAATCTATTATAGCCTCAAGTAGTTAAGCTTAGGTGTGAAACCGCTGGCCCTTCAAACCCCCGAAACTCTTTCTTCTTCCAAGTACAAAACAGCATTTTTCGACTTCAAAGAGACAAAATAATATGATCGCAAAAAACTAGGTACCACATTTATATACACGATAACAAGAACGCAACAATTCAGCGATTATAGTACCTAGTTAAAACTACGATACAATATCTGCTTCTAAGGCCAAACAATTGTGCCCGTTTTAGTTCCTAAAGTTGCCACCACCACCACTTCGCATGTTGAAATGACCAGTTTATAGTCATCGATTTTCTTTTGAATGGATAATCGGATTTTCATTCTGAAAACTTCATCCAGTTGGTTTCTAAACTCCTAAATTATAATTGACAACCTCCTAACAAACGCCTTTATATTCAGTCTCTTAGAGCCTCAAGTAGTTAAGCTTAGGCGTGAAACCGCTGGCCCTTCAAACCCCCGAAACTCTTTCTTCTTCCAAGTACAAAACAGCCTGTTCCATATAAGTTCAAAGAGGCCAAATAGTAAATCGCAAAAAACTAGCAACCAAATTTGCGTACAAGTAATAACAAGAACGCAACAATTCAGCAATTATAGTACCTATTAAAAGTTAAAACTTCGATAAAATATCTATTAAAATACCTTACCTTACAATACCTAACTACTTATTAAAAGTTAAAACTTTGATACAATTTCTGCTTCTAAGGCCAAAATATTGTGCCTGTTTTAGTTTCTACAGTTGCCATCACACTACTTTGCATGTTGAAATGACCAGTTTATAGCCATCAATTTTCTTTTGAACGGATAATAGGATTTTCATTCTGAAAACTTCATCCAGTTGTATAAATCGCAGTAATAAATCGCCCCACTCCTAAACTCTAATTAACAACCTCCTAACAAACGCCTTTATATTCAGTCTCTTATTGCCTCAAGTAGTTAAGCTTAGGTGTGAAACCGCTGGCCCTTCACACCCCCGAAACTCTTTCTTCTTCCAAGTACAAAACAGCATTTTCAAACTTCAAAGAGACGAAATAATATGATCGCAAAAAACTAGGTACCACATTTATATACGCGTAATAACAAGAACGCAAAAATTCAGCGATTATAGTACCTATTAACAGTTAAAACTTTGATACAATATCTGATTCTAAGGCCAAAAAATTGTGCCCGTTTTAGTTCCTAAGGTTGCCACCACACCACTTTGCATGCTGGAGTGACCTGTTTATAGTCATCAATTTTCTTTTGAACGGATAATCAGATTTTCATTCTCAAAACTTCATCCGGTTGGTTTTCATTGTATAAATCGCAGTAATAAATCGCCCAACTCCTAAACTCTAATTAACAACCTCCTAACAAACGCCTTTATGTTCAACCTATTATAGCCTCAAGTAGTTTCAACTGAAATTCGTTCTATAGTAGAAATTAGCAACACGAAGGAAGTTTATCGAACTTTTGACGGACAACCATTCTCGTGTAGCTTCTTCGACTGTCGAATTTGCAGGACATCAAATAAGTTTGACAAACTTGTTGTATGTACAATACAGAATTTCTGTAAACCATTCGACAAATTTCAGTTGAAAATTTGGACTGAAATGAAAACCCAATTATCTAGTTTGAATAATTAAAACGTTGATTTGAGGACCGTTCTGTTTGAAAAAAAAAACACACCTCTAATTTGACTTGGAAAATCTTGAATTGTTTCGGACAACGTTGAGTTTGACTTCGAAATAATGAAAAATGAAACTTCTTTCCATAATCTAAACTTTCACTGGCCACCGAAAATAACAAAAGAGGTGGTCTAGCAGGGCTAATTCTCTATGTTACCTGCCGCTACTTGCGTCAATTAGTACACGCGACGAATTACTGGAACTAGGACTCTGATATTTCGTGCAGAGCAGAACTTACTTATGGCCCTTCGCTGTTCTCATCAATGAAGATTGCCTCGTATGACTCATACCATAGGATTTCAGGATTAATCATCTTGCCTACCTACTTTTACCTTGCCTAATTTTCTTGATGTCATCAAACGCTAACTTGAATTTCTGATGCCCATCGAAATGTAACAGTCTTATAAATATATATCGACAGCAGTTGACATCGACAGACATTCAACAGCAAAAAATTGCCGTTTCTGTTTCGATCGTCGTCAGTGTTTATTTAAAGTACTGCTAGATCGTGTGTGTCAGACTGGTATCTAGGAGGCTGTTGGTTCTAATCCCAGTCAGGGGAGAGTTCTCCTTAATTTTTTAGCATTCATAGTAAATTATTATTAGCTAGGCGGCAATTCAGAAATTTGTCCGACCGACAAGAAATGTTTGATGTCAGGAGTCGTTGCTAAGAAACTATCATTCATAATGATTATGGGCAGGCTATTCAGTGAAATTTGTACGACCGACCGACCTACCGAAACCAAAAACGCTGCAAATCCCTGCACAGCGGTTTATTATTTTTGTATAGAATACCCTTCTGTTACAGATCACAGCTCTATGTATAGATAACCCATCTATATAATATGTTATGTACTATTCTATACATATTATGTAGATCGCAGACCCTCCGTAGGTTAGTACCTAACCCCGTACTCGTTACTAGGTACCTACCTAAATCACGAGTTAAATGTTGCTAAAATAATTCTGCCGATGACAAACAGTACCTAACAAAAAGAAACACACATAATGAAGTTCTGAAAAGAAATTGTTGATGAGGAGTGAAAAAAGTTGCAAAAGTACCTACCAACAAACTCCAGCCCCTTCTACGTAGATGGTATAATGAACCGTTGTGTAATAATTTACCGTTGAGTAATGATTTACCGTAGTAATAATTTACCCATCAATAATACTTCAACGTTTGTTCAAGTTTCACTACCTATCAACAAACTCCAAAAGAGCCATCATTTTTCAAGCGAAATAATATCACAGAACAACCAACTCGACTTCATACTCCGCCAATATAATCAGGTGATCCCTACCAATGATTGGCCGTATTCACAAATTCCTATTGTGGGCGCGTCTCTGGTTACGAGATTTGGTTTGAATTGTATACAATTTCATTCACACTGGAGTCGAAAATGCCTGTCGGTGCAAACTTCGGGGCCTTACTGTGAACGAACGGCTGGACGTACGATGCTCCGGATGGTCTTAAAAAACTCGCAAGTTCAAGAACTATTTAAAACCGTAAAAATATTTACGTAAAAAAATGGTATAGGCGTTTTGAAAATTTCAACCCCTATTTTGAACCCCTTAGAGATGACTCACAGTAACGTCGAGCTTCGAGGACCAACTAGACGCCGAACGGAACCTATAACCCGAATTTCATCAATTTTTTTTCATGGTAACTAAGAAAAGTGGCCCGTACGGCGGACAGACAGAAATATTTTTATTGCAGTTTTGGATTCTACATACCTTGAAACGTAAACCATCAAATTTTGAGGGGGGGTAAGAATTTTTTTTTTCATGCTCGATTCCAATGGTTCATTATTGAAAATAATAAACCAAAACGCTGCAAATCCCTGCACAACGGTTTATTATTTTGTATAGAATACCCTCCTGTTACAGATCACAGCTCTATGTATAGATAACCCTTCTATATAATATGATATATGTACTATTCTATTATATACATATTATGTAGATCGCAGACCCTCCGTAGGTTAGTACCTAACCCCGTACTCGTTACTAGGTACCTACCTAAATCACGAGTTAAATGTTGCTAAAATAATTCTGCCGATGACAAACAGTACCTAACAAAAAGAATCACACATAATGAAGTTCTGAAAAGAAATTGTTGATGAGGAGTGAAAAAAGTTGCATAAGTACCTACCAACAAACTCCAGCCCCTTCTACGTAGATGGTATAATGAACCGTTGTGTAATAATTTACCGTTGAGTAATGATTTACCGTAGTAATAATTTACCCATCAATAATACTTCAACGTTTGTTCAAGTTTCACTACCTACCAACAAACTCCAAAAGAGCCATCATTTTTCAAGCGAAATAATATCACAGAACAACCAACTCGACTTCATACTCCGCCAATATAATCAGGTGATCCCTACCAATGATTGGCCGTATTCACAAATTCCTATTGTGGGCGCGTCTCTGGTTACGAGATTTGGTTTGAATTGTATACAATTTCATTCACACTGGAGTCGAAAATGCCTGTCGGTGCAAACTTCGGGGCCTTACTGTGAACGAACGGCTGGACGTACGATGCTCCGGATGGTCTTAAAAAACTCGCAAGTTCAAGAACTATTTAAAACCGTAAAAATATTTACGTAAAAAAATGGTATAGGCGTTTTGAAAATTTCAACCCCTATTTTGAACCCCTTAGAGATGACTCACAGTAACGTCGAGCTTCGAGGACCAACTAGACGCCGAACGGAACCTATAACCCGAATTTCATCAATTTTTTTTCATGGTAACTAAGAAAAGTGGCCCGTACGGCGTACGGCGTACGGCGTACGGCGGACAGACAGAAATATTTTTATTGCAGTTTTGGATTCTACATACCTTGAAACGTAAACCATCAAATTTTGAGGGGGGGTAAGAATTTTTTTTTTCATGCTCGATTCCAATGGTTCATTATTGAAAATAATAAACCAAAAAGGTTGATTTCATGAGTCGTTGCTAAGAAATTATCATTCATAATAATTATGGTCAGGCTATTAATATTCAGTAAAATTTGTTCGACGGACCGACCAACACCAAATGCTCAATGTATAAAGCATGCTTTGACATTCTTGTGTGGTCTGATATTCATTTTACATCAATCATTATGAATGATCCCTAGGTCAGCCGCGTTTCCTCACTACCGGAAGGTAGGGAAGCCTTGGATTCGTGATTGAGAGGAAAAAAAAAAAAATTGGTGTCCTCCAAAATGAAAATTTCCACTTCTGTTTTGCGTTTCAGACGTCAAGGAACATTTTTGGTTCCGTGTCTGTCTGTCTGTGCTCAATTCCTTGTAACGCCCATAACTACCCAAAATAATGGTCGAAATGGGCTGAAATTTAGAGGGTAGGTGCGGGTTGGGTCACAGATGGTCCCGTACCAAAATCTGAAAAAGTACTGTAACTTTCGTCTACGCATGCGCAAACGTGAAATACTTGAAACGCTCATAACTACCCTGAAAATCATCGTAAAGCGGTGAAATTCGGAAGATAGATGGAGCTGAGGTGTAAGATGGTTTCAAATACATTCCAACAAGATCAGACCATAACTTTCCTCTGCGCATGCGTAAACGAAAAATCCTTGTTGCGTTTGTCCGTTGTCCAACCTTTCCACCGACAGGACCTACCCAACTAATTCTGTTAGTCTAAGTGACCTGAGTCACCCATGCATGGGTACTCCAATTGTCCACTGAATGAACGCACCCAACAATTCTATACGTTCATGTGATTCAAGTGAGGAAGCTATACTGCCTACTCGAAATGACAGATGGGTCTATTTATTTTTTTAAATCTCAGTATGCTTGCTGTCCATAGGGTATTATCAATTTACCTTCCCTGGTGTGCTTGACCAGAGTATCGAGTCACTATATAAAGGACCTTGAAAATCGCTGTTCCGTCCTGAGGCGAAACTTCTCGGTCCCACAGATATTGAGACACTGACCTGGTTGAACAGAAGATGGATTTTATAAAAAGTAGTTGCATCTTGGTTTTGCTTTCATTCCATTTCCTTTGGGGTTTTTCGTCTATAAGAACTCAAACAGTTGGTGTAAAACTACTGTATTCCTCATCTGCTTTCTATTCCACGCTCATTGGTCGAAACGGGGACCGACACTCGCCCGTAAGGGTGTGAGAAGGTTCGACTGCGACCGAAACCAACCGCTGATGGATGACTGCGTAATGCGGTTCATATATGTTCGGAACAGACGAATCTCATTGTGCCCACGGTCTGACCCGACGCCCAGAGCTTCAAAAGTTGAAGAATGAAGCGTTGAAATCGCCCTGGGACAGCCGCTCGTAGAAAGGGGGACGTGGAGCAGCAGTTGAGAACAATGTATGTGTATCTGTAGCCAACGTTTTCGAGGGGGGAATGTCATTGTAAAGGTGTCGGTTACCAGTACATCTGTTTGGGCGGAGGGAGAGATCACCCCTTGGGTTGACAAACCCCTTGGAATGACGCTCCGATCACAGGGCGTGAAAGAAGCACAAAATAGCTCTACCTTTTGCGCCATTTGTCAAAAAAAAAATATATATATATATATATATATATATATATATACAGCTACCGCACTCCTAATAGGATGTTCGTATTTTTTCACGGCTCATCTCTCCCTCGTCAATATCCTATTCCTTTACCATCTGCCCTAAGGTGGGCGTGATGGCCCTTGCTGGCTTCAAAGATCCTAGGGAGGTGATAATTCACGCCTACAAAAGATCTCGTGCCCATCCTAAGACTCGCAAGAAAATCAAATATGAATTGACAAATTTCTACAGAAAAAAAGTCTTCACATTGGAGCTGTATACCACTTCCAAGAAATCACTTCTCCTACAGTTTAGCCAGGTGTTGCCACAGCAGATGTACGTACCTACGTTTCAAAGGGAAATGCACTAAATCAGATATTCTAGTATGAGTAAATCCCACTTATAATTATTTTAGCTTTCTTGGAAGTTTGTTAGCTTCATGGACCACAGCTTCATTGGACCTTACCGGATCTTCGTATGTAGGTTTTATTTGAAAATTTTCTCTAAATGGAGTGAAGTTTGCAAGCATATTTCTAATCACAAAGACTTTCTCCAGACTAATACACCACGTGGCGGTTTTTTCTGCGGGAAGGGCGAATTTGTGTAAGAACTTACTAGTTGGTTAATTAACGACAGGAGAAAAGAAGAGAAGAAGAATCCATTCAGTCAACATTAATTCTGAACAACATTAAAAGTAATCAGACTTTGACAAGTGAAGTCAAACTCCTCTGGAATGTTTCCAAGTAAATTTCTAACTGAATATCACTTTTCGCTGGGCGGTTATTGTTATTTCTGGGTTTCCATATTTGTTCTGAAGCTGAAAACTGACTCTGACAATCGCGTGTACACACTAAATACCGTCCCACTTGAAAGAACTAGGTACGTCTTTAGTATACCCAGGCGCTGACACAGCAGATATGGTGCCTCGAGGTTTGCAATAACTTTATTATCCTCAACCAGTAAGCATTGACGACACCAACGTCCTCGAAATAGCCTGAAAAATTTGGTGTCAAATTTTCAATTAAAATCAGTCTTATCGTCCGATTCGAGGCCGCCGTTCCAATAACAGAAAACAACTAAAAACGTTTCAAGTGGTTCATGATCAAAATTAAAATTGATTGCGGTGGCAAACACGACCTCAGCGCCAGGTTGTTCTCTTCAAAACGTGTTCCTTTATTTTTTCGGAGATAAAACTTTTTATCGAACGTCAATCTTTTCCAGCAAGTACTTTGAGCTATCAGCTCACCGGAGGCTAAAAAACGATTTATCACATGCGCCTTATTTTTATCAAACAAATCGCTAACGTGTGACAAATAAGTAAAATGAGAGAACAAACCGCAACCGATTTAATGGCATGGAGTTACAGCAATGCTTTCTAGGTAGTTCCGATTCCAGGCAATGTGTTCTTGGAACTCATAATACTTTGAAAAAATCGCATTTCCACAGTGAATCAGTTATTGGGGGAATCAGTAATCCTATAATTAAACTAATAGGATTTGAGGAAATCTTCAAAATATTAGGTATATCAATGTTCACATTTTTCTAAAGAAAATATTGTTGTTGTTGTCGTCGTTAATCATTTCAGTATCGCTGCTGTCATTATTTGAATCCTCAATACGCAACGTATGAATTAGATCATTAGTCCATTGTGACCCAAGAAGCAACTCAGGAACTCATGTAGAAACTGATTATTAGTGTATAGTGGTCGTTAAATCAACTACTTGGCTACTTTTTACAGTTTGGTGATACAACAAAATTTCAAGTTTATCATTCTCGGGGAGACAGTTTTGAATAATCTAGTTTAGTGATGAAGTTCAAATTTTCGAAATCTTCACTGTTCTTTTGCCTAGACTACCCGGGAAAAGCCCTGGCCCTGTGATGAAGCCTTAAAGACACCCCCATGGCGTGGAAAATAATATTTTAGAGCGAGGTAGTTATGATGAAAACCACGCATATCTGCATCGGGTAGATAATAGGTATTCCTCATGATTCCCTACAATATGAATCCATTCTCTTATATAAAAACTTGGTACCTATACCTATTTATATCTGTGTTGTTACTCACGGAGTCCACAACCACAGTTTCAATGAAGTAGCAGGTATTTTTCATGAATTTCTTCGTTACTGTCGGCAGGACACCAGCAAGCCAGCCCCGACAGCACGTCACCCGGCGTCTCGGAGCTGACGGACCCGGGCCCGATGATCCACGGCATCCCATCCCCGGGTCTCAAAGACGACAGGATAGAGGATGACGATGAGGAACAAGCTCGGGAGCAAATGGCGTCGGGCCCCGGCCACAAAAAACGGAAGAGGCGGGTTCTCTTCAGTAAGCAGCAGACGTACGAGTTGGAAAGGCGATTCAGGCAGCAGAGGTACCTATCAGCTCCCGAACGGGAACATCTCGCCTCAATCATCCACCTCACGCCGACCCAAGTCAAAATCTGGTTCCAAAACCACCGGTGAGTGAAATGTTATTCGTCATTTAACACCTATAATGTAATATTTCTCCTGATTACATCATGGTACATCCTGTAAGGCCAAACGGGTGTGTGTAAATGCGCGCGTATGTGAGTTGGACCGAGTTTGTTGTCTATTCTCCAGCTGATCACCGTAGATTTACTATTCATAATGTAAGAATAGTGTAGTGCTTAGTGTGTATGGTTAAAATACAAGACATTGCTCAAAATCCTGCTTCGGCCGTATGAATTCATTTGACCTCGCCATCCTGATCTATAACTCCAGCTACCTATTCAATATTTTTCAAGGAATTGAAAAATATTGCCTTTTTTGTGACTGCTAGAGAAGTCATAGAGATATGAGTGGCGGGTCGGCCTTAATACTCTCAAACTCACAGGATTTTCTCATCTCC
This sequence comes from Leptopterna dolabrata, assembly GCA_954871275.1. Taxonomy (NCBI): domain Eukaryota; kingdom Metazoa; phylum Arthropoda; class Insecta; order Hemiptera; family Miridae; genus Leptopterna; species Leptopterna dolabrata. Next base: position 37,892,943 of record OX940981.1, read on the forward strand.
TTAAATCAATTTCTCTACTGATTAAAAACGAAATGTTCAAATTACTTCAGAATGGTTTGGTATTATCAACTGAATGCAGACAGAAGGGATGGCATTGGTTTGGGTCAACTTGGATTAGGCAGCAATGCGAAATGTACCTATCAATGTTAATAGGTACATTTCGCATAGCTGTACGGCTCCCACAGCAGTCTCGATAATTTGGCGGTTTGACGTGAATGCAGATCCCCTTTCTCATTTCCTCGCTGGGGCTCGCTTCGAAATAACTACAGGGCGACATACACTTCGGTCGAAAGCGATTTATCCTCTTTCTGTTTTGATCTTGTAGCTTCAGAAAAAAACCATTACGAAACGAAGAGATTCAAAATTGAGTCGGTTCCGGGAGTCGCCGCGTAAGTAAAATGGATCATAAGTTACCTACACTTTTCCATATATTACGTGAAGGGTGTCATAAACCTTTTCTTCTGAGAATGTCAACTAATGAAACAAGAACCTTCGAGAATGAAATAATGTTCCTGCTTGACATCTGAGCTAAGCTACGAATTGAATAGGAAGGGAGATTATTGTAAAACAAACTGGGAAAAAGCGGAGGGTGACTCTAACCCTCGTGGAATGATAGAAGATGTTGAGCTTTGTAATGTGATTGTCATAAGATTGCGGTGATGCTCGCAATGATAATCCTCATGTGAAAAACACCCTGCGTGAATGAAATAATACATCCTCCTTGTACACAAATTGTATGGAACCATTTCTGGACACCAACAGTACTAAGTACCTACATTTCAGCTCGCTGCCATTTTCATAATAGATAATTCGCATTTCCCTTGAAACGAGCATTAATAGTAGCAAAGTTGATGGTCTGTGTGATCCCACTGGACGTTCTTAAGAATCTCGTCTGCTGGACGTGCATTGAAAAACTCTGCAAATTATTACTCAACGGTTTATTATTGACCGGTATAGGTTCTGCGCAGATCACTGTTTTCTGTGGTCAACACCTAACCTCGAGCTTCCCCTCCCCCCCCCCCCCCCCACACCGAAGAAAGCCCTAAATCGAGTACTGGAGCCGGCCCGAGAATTGCAGCGTCATAAAAATGCGTAGGATTCAATAATTCAGTAACTAATTTATTATTTGTTGTTATTCATGAAGCATAACTTTTGTTCACGTTACAAAAGTACTCATCAACAAAATCCAAAAGTTCTTCAAATCAAAGAATATCACGGAACAACCAACTCGACTTCGTACAGCCATCCGTGATTATGATCAGGTGTTCCCTAGCAATGGTATCGGGGCCGGAATTATAGCGATTCATTCACTATCATGTTGATGAAGCATTTGTTGCATACAAACGGCTCCGGGTGGTCTCAAAAAATTCTTTAGTTTGAGATCAATTTTTAAAAACGTTAAAAAAACGCAGCAATGTCCTTGTCACAAGGGTTTATTATTCTATTGGACATACCTACAGAAATGTTGGCTGTTCATTTATTTTTTTTATTTTATGTTCAATAATTGATATAGCTATTTCTGGTGGTTTCCACCAATTTTGGCCCCAAAAACACAAATTAGGTAGGCACGCTCCTTCTTTTTTTTTTTTTTCAAATTATCTCTGATTATTGGTAGTGCCATTTAATCGTCTTGATCCACGTGTTGAGACTTTTTCTAGTGTTGACAAATTTATGGTGATTTCAGACGATTTTCCAGGTTTTTGCCTCATAAAAAATCAATTTTGGCAGCTGAACCTTTGGTAGAACCTCAATTTTCCACACTTTGGTCAAAATCGACTTCATATTCGGTCTTCTCGTCCCCAAAAACATGGAAAAAGATACCTCAAAAGCTCATGTTACTAAAACACAGAAAGTATCTATTTTTATCCACATTTTCACTCAAAACACCCCTGGGAATATTCCGATAGGGCTGCAAAGTTTCGGGACACAACTAGGACCCAAATGGAGCACGTGTGCGAAAGAACGAATTTTTTAGACCAAAAATGAAGCCGGTATGCGATACGGCGGACGGACATTGCATTTTTGGAATCTACGCACCTTGAAACGGAAAAGAAAAAATTTTGAGAGTGTGTTATAAAAATTTTTTGCTGACCCAATACATAGGTGTATTATTCACAGAATAATAAACCAAAACGAGAACCTTCTATTGCAATTTTTCCAGCTACGGCGTTCTGAAAATTTCAACCCCTACTTTTCACCCCTCAGAGACGACTTGACAGTAACGCCGAGCTTCGTGGACCAACTAGACCCCAAACGGGACAGAGAAACTAAATTTCATCAATTTTGGTTCATGGCAACTAAGAAAAGTGCGGAGTACGGTGGACTGACAGAAATTTATCTATTCCATTTTCGGATTTTACGTACCTTGAAACGGAAACCAATAAATACAAATTTTGAGGGGGGGGGGGGGGGGGGGTTAAAATTTGTTTTTTGTTTCATGCTCGATACCAAAGGTTCATTATTGAAAATAATCAACCAAAATGTGAGAAGTTTGTCTAATAAGTGCCAAGCAACAAACTTTTTGCTTCTGAGAGACCGAGCTAAAACGAAAATCGTGCGCACTGAGCAATGCCGAGTAGGTACACTATTTTCTGAATGCAGAAATTGCACGATTACCTATACCTAATGCCTTCTTGACGATAATCCTTTGCGTTCCAGGTACAAGACAAAACGAGCCCAACAAGAAAAGGGGATGCTGATGGACAGCAACCACAACGGTGGACTCACGTCCCCGCGAAGAGTCGCAGTGCCAGTTCTCGTTCGAGACGGCAAACCCTGCACGTCCGCCCCCAAAGAACAGATGATCCCGTCCTACCCAATCATGCCCGGGCCACCGAGGAATTGGCAGTGGTGACAACGCCAGGACGGCGGACGGTGAGGAACCCATTCAACGATTGATTGGTTCGAATAATCGAAAAAAACCGAACGATGCTGATCGATATTATGTCGTCAGATAGCCGATCTGGCTCCGCTCGCGTCGGAAAAGGCCGAGGCTTGCAAGAAGAAAAAGCTGTTATACCAAAGAAACTCCGTTTTGCCCCGCTCCCATCTCCTCATTCGACTCTCATCCCTTAATTGTGGTTTCCTTCGATATTATTAACATGTTTGTTGAAAAACATGCATCTGCTCCTGCTGACCCTTCCCAATACATCGCGAAGTACTGCGCCCGAAAAATGAGTCAATTTCTTAACGAAAACGGGTTCAAGTCAATTCCTGGATCATTTCAATAAGAAAAACGAGGTGAATGGTACATTACATAGTGGTGGTCACCAAAGAAGTTGAATCGACCATAAAATTCAAAATTCAGCTCCTAATGACAATTTGATTTCAGAATCAGATTCGGCGTTGCATAGTGGAAATAAATTAAAGCAAGTCTTTGTAACTCCATGGAAGACTAAAAAACAATGGGCAATTACCATGAATTCTGTTTTATTTTTTTTCTCATTAGTTGAGATAGACTATCTAAAGAGCCGGGGAAATGGAAGCCCTGCTGCTCCTGTGACGTTGTACGGATATGGTTTCTGATTCGCCTTTTTCGTGTACGTGCTTTTCTTCACCCATAAAGCAACTTTACCCTCAACTTTCAAATTTTTCAAATGCTCAGAGGAAGGTAATTATAAAATCAGTACCAAAACTGTTCTTTGTGGATACGTGATAGTTGCCCATTAGCGATTTCGAGCGAAATTTCAAACTCTGGTTTCCCAAGTGTGAAGTCTGACTTATTTCCCTTTTCGCATGCAGTAGCCATCAAACCTGTTCAAAGTACCTACCGAAATTTGTATCCATTACACTGCCGAGCGTTAAAAATGAGGAATTCTACCAATTCCAACTTCGCAAAGCAGAAACATGCTTTTTGTACCCACCCAAAGGTCAACGAAGGCTTGGTGGGAGTCACACTGTAATCTTTCAACTAGTTATTAAATTACTGCAAAACAGATATTGTATCTGGAAACTTAAATAATTTTATTACTGATTGGTACTCCATATTCCACGACAGTAAATCATATTTCTAGCTCATGAAGTTAATCGTAACCAGATCGTATAATTAGTCTCGTTAATTATTTCATCCAAAGATATGGAATAAAGTGTGGATTACCTAATACCTACTGCACAGCGTGGATGTCGTTCCAGGTATTGTTATTTGCAGTATGAACCCCTGACAACCACTTACTGCATTTTGGTTCCTTGATCTCTTATCCGTGATATTGTGATAACCAGGCGGACAAAAGACACTAAGTCGTATTCGCATAAACTTAGTCATTCCATGTAAATCATGTAAATTTTCTATTACTCGTTGTATGTGAGGAAACTATTTAGAACAAATTGATATATTATATATATAACAAGAACCCTGTACGGGGATTATATTGAAATGATCCTTGAGAAAATCCGAGAAAACCATGGATTTCCTTTTTTCAATTTGAATAATAAGCCATTGTTTTTCGTCTTGTGCGGGACATGCTTAAGTGTGCAAATATTGTAGATATTTTTATTTTCTGAGTTCAACTAGTGATGACTAGTTAAAACTTGTGATTTCCTAATCATGATTAATGTACAAAACTATGTAAATACCGATATAGAAAATGTTATTTATTGTCTTGTAAATAATTTCCGTTAGAAGGAATAAATGTCGGTGATGATAAGCTCTGTTTATTCTGTCCAACCCAGAAAAAACCTCTCCTTTAATTAAATCTTTTTACTCCCGATTCCTTATCGCAAAGTTAACAAAATCACTGATAAATTCGATAAGGTGCAAGGCCCGCCGTACGGGTGTTGCAATATTTCATAAGAAACGGTTGATACGGCCTCACTTAATCAAATGCTGTTTGCTCAGTTTGTTTGAGAAACGAACAATTTAATCGATGTACCTACGTATCGACGTCAAGGAAACAGTATATCAATCTATGGTGTTTGCTAAAAAGAGAGAATTTTATTTTAGCGTCCAGCCAGGGCCGAGGCGAAAATTCCTACCTTAAAACGTATGTGTTTTGTTGTAAACTTACTCGAAATTGATTCGACTCATGTTGATCTCAAATTCGGTTCTTGTTCGAGGTTTAAGGAGGAATGCCCTGTCTATTGCCACACCTTTCATAACAACTCACAACCAAGAATCATCAAGCAGGCTCTTCCAGTGCTTGAAATATTATCTTTTTTGTCGTAGTCAGTACACCAGTAAAGTGAAAAGAGCATCTTTCGTTCCCGAACTCCATCATGAATCAAGTGTGCCAAAGAATTCCCTCGCACTTCAATAAAACTGAAGAGCAAATCAGAAAGGAGTTCAACAGGTAAAGACTTGAGTCAAGAATACGATGTGTCACTACTTGAGAAACCAACCCCTTTGTTAATTTTGATTACGAAATGAGTAGGTACATGTACATTCCCGTCCTATTAGGAGGCTCATCTGCTGCACACAGCTACTCTGCAAGTTTTTGTATTTAAAGTCAAAATTTTAACTATTCTGTGCAACGCCCGGGTCATTCTTCTAGATTAGATTAACAGTATCGCATCTTGGAATAGAAAAAACACATTTTCTCCTCATCTCCATTGCAAAAACATCACCATATTAAGGGAGCGTTGACTACTGTAAACTGTAAATTGAGCTTTGACTCACTTGATCAACATTTGAAATACTGTCTTGTTAAGCAACATCTGAAAAAAAAATCTTTAATATGCAACTGGCCTTGACTTGTCAAATCACTGAGGAGCATCTAATCCTATTCTCCAAGCGACTGTTTCACAGGACAGCCTCGTAACACGCTGTTCTCATCCAATTTTCTAATACACTCCACAAATTCAACCAGTAAACGACTAAGAAAATTCAGCTATTATTATTATTATCAGATGTAACTATCAATACCTAGATATAACGAATTACCAAAACACATCTACTGTAAATATGGTACCTAACAGATTGTGGAAAAGGAGCCCCCAGGCGAAAAACTCCCGCCAGACATCGTTGAAAGAAATTTCAAGGTTTGGGGAGGAAGGATCAGGTTTCTATACATACGTATGCCCATCCAAGAGCGAGGTGCGAAGCACCGAGCGTGGTATTTTGGCGGGCAAAAGGTATATCAATCCTTTTGGCGGCTAGGGTGGTTTTTTTTGCGGGGACATATCAACTCCAGCTAACAACGGATTGAGGAAAAGGAATAGTCCTGAGGCAGGAAAAGTATTTTCACGCTCTTTGGAAAATGAGGGCGTATTTTCTCATTCCAGACTAATAAGGGAAGTGAGAATACGCCCTTAAAATTTCGTGCCCGTTGAGAGTTAAATGAAGAGGCAGACTCTTCCCGTTCCTCTTTTACACTTTGTTATAATTACACTGTTAATGAAGAGCTCTTGGAAAATGCTAGAATGCGCTTCGTTTGGAGGGGGCGTTATCGACCACGCGCCGCGGAGGATCAACTGTTTGTATAGATCGTTAGCCCGACAGACACGGAATTAAAACATAATTTTAAAGTTTTTTACTCGCTGTCTCGAACTTTGGCGGACCTTGCAGTGGAGAATATTTTTGTTGGAGTGGTAAACTTGGTGTCACCTCTATAATGTATTATAAGAGGATTTGTTTCAAATTTGACAAAAATTTGCAGTTAAATAGGAAAAAATTACGATTATGCATAACAGATTATGACGTCTGAGCGAGTTATGCGTAAATTGTTGTTATTAGCTTATTGCTTGCACGTGTTACAGGGCAGACGATCAACAGTGTGACTCTCCATAATAATTTGTAAATTAACTAAGTAACTGACCAGTTGTTGTAACAGGCAAAACCTTTATTTGCCTGAGCCATGATTGTAAATAAAGACTCAAGTACTGAATTCACCCAATTACAATCATAGTAGCTATTGGCTGTGTCAGATGGAGTTGCCACAATCTCTTTATTTTATTTAGGTACAAACAGCGACTTCAAGTTGACCAATTCAAACAAGAACCCATTCGTGTATGGCTTATAATGGTAACCGTTTATCGATCTATCAGGCGATCTCTCAAGTCGTACCCGATAACAGATAAGATAAGCAACTGAACCAGTGAGCGCCAATACTGAAGTAGCCTTTACAGAAAAACTTGGAAAGGGTAAGTACTGCAATACTGCTTGGCTTATCAACATTCAAGTAACAAAACAAGCTAAATCAGAAAATGATTTTATTATTCATTTATTGATTTAAGGAAAAACATGTAAAATAATTATGCACACTGTAAGATGGAAAGACATATATGTGCACTGTCCATCACAGCTCGGTGTCGTCTAGTGCAGCAAGAAGGGATCTAGTGTGAGACCCACTTTCACTACATAATGGACAATGAGAGTCTGCCTCTGTGAACAATTCAACATAAGATGTAATTATGCCAAGCTATCCACTAAATTTTGACACAACCGAAAATAGTTTTGATTTTATTCAGTAATGTATTATATAACAGGGCAGTTTTACTCGTAGCAGGCTATATAGGACTTCCATGTGACACAGTGTGTTACAGCAAGAATGGTAGTTAAATAATGCGAGTCCCTATGGATCATGAGACTCTGATTATGGTACAACGTAATGGTTTATCAAGTCGGATGCAAGTCAATGAATGAAGTCTTGAAACAGCAGTGGTATTGAGGTTTTCTTGATGCTAAATGAACCGAACTACTGCAGCAAAGACATAATATTATGGAGAGAATAGGTTATATACTGACTCGCTTAGTAAGTTGTACCGCTCCAGGATCGGTGTTGCATCGAGCCATAAAACCAGGAAATCCATTCGATCGTTCCTGTTGTACTCCCCCTATCCGAGACGAAAAAACCGTTCTTAGAACGCATCTTAGTGTCCGACAGAAGTTTTCCAGTTGCAAAACACAAGAGGAAAAGATCGAAATACACCGAACGGCGTTGCCTTGCATCTTCCCGTATAGTCGTCCAACAGTTGAAAGAAAATGCGATGCCGGAACCAGTAGCTTCCGCCTTCCCCTGGCTGCCATAGCAATTCCCCTCTTCCTGGGCCTTTTGACTTCTTCGTCAGAGGGGACAGAGAAGGATCCACTCGTAAACCAGAGGTTTAGTGCCCACTCGGAATCTTTCCTATTGTCCATTCCCGCCCCTTCCTCAGCTCGGAATGATACTATGGCGAAATGCTTGTCGTTCCCGAGGTTGTTTTCTTAGTCTCGTGGGCGAAACTGTTGGGTCGCCCGTAAAAGTTCATTTCGCCCAGTACTTCTCTCGTGGCATTTATTCGTGTTTTTACATCTGCCTGAGCTTTACTGCGGGGCATTTGAAACAACGAAAGATTGGCCCAATGGAGACATACATGCTTCTACAAATTCTTCAAACCTTCTAGAATTTCAAGCAACGACATTTTCGAATTTTCTGGATGCAAATGTTGAATGTGGGATGTCTTCGATTTGTTTTTACAGAACAAAGTGAAAATCCTCCATTTAGAATAAAGATAAGTAGGTTTCCACTCTGATGTTGTGATTTGGTAGGTATTTCACAACAGAGAGGCAGTTTCCCTCCAACTCATATCTTCCTCTTGTGGCCAATTTATTTGTTTCCTGAACAGTCTTCAATTCGCATCGCCATCCACATGCCACAACGATTATTGTGAAGGTTGTTACCACTTGAACAACTGTAGTTTTGTTATGTAACCTTTGAGTTTTCGTTCGAAACTTTTCGTAAAATTTCAATTGTTGACTTAACGGTTGACTTAACTTGAAGTTTTAAGTTTATTGTTGAATTGATAATTCCGCGATTTAACGCGTAAAACGACTAATATAAATAACACAGATTCTACATTAACTGAGCAAGTGTCGGACATAAAATTAAAATGAGTTATCTTTCACTTTTACGAAAATTTGCAAACCTACATATTGATACGAGTTTAAATAATATAGTTATACTGGAGTTTATAAATTAAGAAAAAAAAAACTGGAGTTAGGTAATCACCAGAAATATTTTCCCAACAAAGTTTATCGGGATCCTCAGTCAAAGGACCCCGCACTTTTTCAATGTAGAAGTGGTTTCACTAGATCGAGCCAGAATTTGGCACGGGGCTTCCTTTCAGTCTCCTGAACAAAAGTCTCAATGGGCACAAAAAAATCTACCGTCAGGATTTTGAGCTATGGCCAGATTAAGCGCTTCAAGTTCGACTTTTTAAACACCTTCAATTGCTTATATCTCTCTAGGGATGCATTTTAGAGAAAGAAGTGCATGAGTAAAATCGTCTTAAAATCGTCCAAACAACTCGATGCCATACTTGTTTTAAGTCAAAAAATGTTTCTTAACGTTTCTTATATTTTCTTATACATAAGCACACGGGGACTTATTGGCCAAAATGAAGAAACATCCTGAAATTGGGGACCATTGAAAGCATCTTTTCCAGCCTTGAAACATGTTCAATTCCAAAGTGCTAATTTTACCTATATTTTTCAATTAGATTATTACAGGGACCATATTTTCCCATAAAACATAGGAAATATTATATTGAAAATTGGAGCAACTAAAGGCTTAATTTAGTCTCATTCGATGCAGAGTTTAATTTACTGTAACATGAGGGGTTTCCTATAAAAACAAGCTCATTCCATTTTTTTTTGTAAAATTCACTTTATCGCATTTTTCGCTAGTTCGTGGGGTTCTATACTACCTCGCGAAGGGATATAGCGCAAATCAAGCTCATTCCCACCCGAAATGAAGCAAGAAGGTTCTCCATCTGCATCAAATCCAGCTCATTCCAAGTTCTGCCATCTCCCAACAGGAACGCTGCGGATGCGCGAGAACCCCACATCTACCTTCCCCATTTCGCTGTGATGCTCGGTATTGTTGCATATTATGTACCCCCGTTTTTGAGTTTATCGGTGTACTTAATTTTGCTCAATTTTCGGTACCTACCGCAGGGAGAAACAGAGTATTAAAATGTCCTTTCTCCCTAAATTTTTCTTTTAATTTGCCTTACATTTTGAATTTTTAGCTTGTTTGTAGAAACAAACTAGTTTTAATCCATCTGAAACACAAAAGTATATTGCATTAATGTTAAAAATCGTTTAACAATAACTTTTTACGATAAAAACAAAAAACAAAAAGAAAAACCCGACTTTTTTACATCAAAACCAGTTCAATCCAAAATCATTCGGATAGGGTTAAAATTGAAAGCTAGCCTAACTCTTTGTGGCCATAACTACAATTTAAAAGTAATCTTTGAAAGAGTGTGGATTTGAGGAATTTTTCGTCTGTCCTCTAAATTTTACGAAAATGGAAAGAGCTGCTTTTGAAACTGAACGCCTCACACGTAGTAGTAGGTACGTCGTGGTTTTCGATTTGCTGTTCATTTCTTAGTCAGAAATACTAAAAGACGCCGAAAAAGGTTGTTCGTAAGTTGAAAATTAGCTATTTCATTTGAAAATGTGTTAATTGTTTAGGGCCAGGTACCAAGAAATAGCCCCAGCAGTCACAAAATGCCCTCACTTTACGGGACTTGTTGTCATCAAGCAAAACAGAAAGATCGCGTTTCAACTCGGCGTTTCCTCGGGGAGTTTTTCTTTTCCCCAACATCGTTTTTCCGTTCGTTTCCAAACGACTTTGAAAACCATCCTCGGAACAAGGCGGGTGTCGCCGAGGGTTCTTGGTGAACTTCCAAAAACCTTCGGGACGTTCTGCGGTTTCGGGCGCCCAAGAGAGAGGGTCGCTACAGCCTTCGCCCATAAATATGGAAGGTTGTTATTCCTTTTGTGAAACAATAACCGCGCCTTTTCCCGATAGTTTCTCCCTCCGTTGCACCGGATGCGAGCGGATTGATTTATCAGGCTGCGGAAATTATGCGTTGGAGGGGGCCCTACGAAGAGCGAGGGGTTGAGAGTGAGGCAAAGGGTTTCCCTTTTCACTGAGCACTCCCGACCTCGACTACATCTTCAACAATTACACGTTTTTCACATTACCGGTTTCCATGAGAAATATCACAACGTTAATCATTTCTGTCCGTTACCGGAGTTTCGCTACAGAGTTAGATAAATGCTCTGAATCAACAAAGTGCTTCTACCTTCTTACAACGCCTACTCCTATCGATATGAATCCCGCCCAAGTATGCATTAGTTACCTGAAGATTTCCCTCAAGCTTATCGTACAAAAATGTCATCAGGCTGTAAGATTCACTTACGATAAAATTGTACTTTAAGGCCGAATGTGGAGGGTAGTTGGGAAATGGCTCATTGGCAAGATCATAAAATTCAGCGTTTTAAAAATAATTTTTATTAATTAGGTATTGTATTTTTGATAACGCATATGCACCTTTCCACTGACATCAACAAATTTCAATGGTGGTGGGGGAGGTCGAATTTGTTGTTTCTTTGATTATTGCGAAGGTTAATTATTGAAAGTAATTTTTATTAATTAGGTCTTGTATTTTTGATAACGCATATGCACCTTCCTACTGACGCCAACAAATTTCAATGGCGGTGGTGGTGGGGCGGGGGGTTCGAATTTGTTGTTTCTTGGATTATTGCGTAGTTTAATTACTGAAAGCACCTAATAATCCAAAAACCAAGAAACATAGGTACTTGCTCAGTGAAATTTGTGCGCCACTGACGAGTACGTGTCTATTTTTTAAGGATTAGGTACCATGACTGTGTTACACCAGATGCCAGAAGCACAGAAAACTTTGAAAAATTCCTAGAATCATTGTTACATAGCTGGAGAACTCGAGTAGCGCTCGACGCAGAATTTAATTGTCTTAAATTTGATTTTAACAAACGCAAAATTACCATATTTGTGTTTTTTGCTCGGTATCCGCGTCTGTGAGGCAGGATGGTCTGCGTGACGCCATCATACCAGAATAAAACTTCTTTATCCAATAAATTTCAGCTCTTCAGAGAGCTCTCCTAGGCATCAAATGAAATTTGAACACTTCACGTCTGTTTACATGATAATAATATAAATTGACAAGAGAATATTATCTTTCACTGTAAGTGAACTCATTTCTATATTAAACGAAAACGGAGGGTAGTGGTTTCAAAGAATCGTTTCAATCCTAGTCAATGAGGATGACAATTCAGTACTCACCAATTTCAGGGTCTCACTCCTCGATGGGCGATATGATTAGGGTGACACCCCTTAACCCTCTGGCCCCCTCGAGATCCCGATGGACAAGTTTTTCGCTTGTATGTTATTGTCCCGTTTTGTCCGATTCCATCTGCTCCGTGTAATTCATTTAAATGGGCTCAAAGATGGCGGCGGCGACGGGGGAAGATGAGGCCATTGAGTGACGGAAGTGTTGCAAAGTTGTCATGACAAGTCTTCGAGAAGAATGACGAAGACTGCTTATTGAACTTGTGATGAATTACGGCAGTGGAGCACTAAAGCAGATTCATGAGAAGACGATGTTAGATGCGACAATTTGGTCTGATGAAATTATCTACGGGGATTTCTTATGTAAGCCTCTTATTAGCGAATTGTTGAAGAAATATTGCAGTAGGTTCAAAACGTTTTTTGACCACGAATTTTTAAGCAAATGCAAATCCGACCGTTCTGAATCCATTCCTGGATTTTTTGTTATTTATTCTGTGTCCTTCAAGACGATATTGGTTAGATACCAGATAAGAAAATTTTGCCAAATTTTTCAAATGACAAGCGAAAGGATGAGTTCAAAGATGAAGACACCTAAAATGTTTAAAATAAATGTACATTGCATCATTTGAGTTTTTTGCGCCAAAAATGTCTAAAAATCTGCACAAATGGCTATAACCACCGAAAGTGGTATGTAATAAATAGGAGCTTTTTGTTGAAAAACCACAAAAACCTTCAAAAATAGTCAAGTACTAGGTACAAATAATTAAAATGTGACTAAAAAAATTGACTATTTCAATAGTCAAAATATTTATTCTTACAAAAATACGAAAATTGAGTATGTATTTTTTTGATTGCCGAAATTGGAATAACTTCTGTAAAATCAAGAAGAGGACCAACTTCCCCCGCCTGGCACAAGTATGGAAGCGGGCCACTTGATACAATATGAAATCGTGAATAACGGAAACGTTTTTGGACAAAAGAGTGTACCTACACATTTTCGGACAAAACTGCGTGAAATGTTTGATAGTTTATGTAGGTACGTTATTTAGAAAATTCACTAATACGACTGTAACTTCAGGTATTATTTTGTGGGTGGATGTGTGCAATCTGCACTCATGAATCTTCCGGCCCAACGCACGGGGTCATCCAGCTGGTCAGTATTGTAAAATTATTAGCACGTAACCATGGTAAGGAGGATCCCGGTAATGGCAGAATCGCTGCTATGTCAGAGATGTTTCCCTTCATTCGTATATCCCTTCGGGTAATTCACGCGCTGGTATGAACGGAGAAAAAAGAAAAAAAGAAAAAAATCCCTTGATAAACTACCTTTCCAAGCTTGTTGCTTAATGGTGTCAGTGTCCGTTCCTTTTGTTTTTTAACGAATTTTTTTTTTAATTCGGCTCAGTGCTCCCATTTACGGAGGCGTCGGCTCACGGAGGCGCAAAATAAGAGTTAATCTAGGATTTATGTCTTTCCAGAAGGTGAAGAATGTCATCCGGTTGGCCAGAGAGTAAAAAACCCCGTTTCATTGTTGGGCTCACCATTTTTTCCCTCTTTTAGTGGGACCATCGGCTAAAGGGATGGAGGGATGGGATTTTTTTTTTTCAATTTTTCAAATGGGCGTAAATATCTGGCGGAGCAGGAAGCGGAGGCCGTAATAAATTTGAAGGAAGAGCGAAGGGGGAGAGATGCCGGTGCCCCGCGGTGAGTTGGGTCGGATTGAGGAAGCTGCAGAAAACACCGGAACGGTATCCATTTCGTTGATACCGTTGCAATGAGTAGAGGAACGTGCACATAGCTTACAACAGCCAAACCCATACTGAATTTGGATACATCAAAATACAGCACGTACCAGAACAACCCACTTCAGCGGGTGGGTACCAGTTGCGCGCTTTGGAAGTAATAGAAACAGCAAATGATTGCACAACATTTAAATAAACTAGGCTTGGAATAAACTTGCTTTGAATAAACTAGGCTTTATTCAGCGAAAAATCTACGTGACAATGAAATAGAAAATTCGGGACATAGCGTCTTTTGGATGATCATGGTAAAAGAACCATGCGGAGAGGCAGTTCATAAAACACGGTTTATAGTATTATTGTATAGTAAAACTTGGGTCGCCATAAAAATATTACCTCGCGCAACAAACTGTAGTATTGAGAGAGACAGAGAGAGAGAGAGGCAATAATTATTTAATAATAATTATATTAAATATAATTAATAGTATTATTATTATTTTTCGTACATTTCTTAGGTATATCGAATATAATGGAATCTATCCACCCCCTCCTCTCATAGATACAAGATTTTTGCCGAGGGGGGGGGTGAATTATTACATATGTTAGAATACCGTTTTGCATAATTTGGAAATTTAATGTAAGTATTCAGTACATTAATTAAATTTTAATGATAATAAATTTGAATTTTAGCGATTATAGTAGATTACTGGAAAATAAATTACACGCGGTGAAAATGAAAACATTAAAACCTGCAGACTTGGGTAGAACCGGTTGACTTGGGGTCTTTCGGCGCATATGGCCAAAAACTATTCCGCACGCGAATGGCACGTTAAATTCTTGATTGTGCGCAATTGATACCCACCCGCTGAAGTGGGTTGTTCTGGTGAGTGTTGTATTTTGATTGGGCCGAAAGACCTCAAGTCAACCGGTTCTACCCAAGTCTGCAGGTTTTAATGTTTTCATTTTCACCGCATGTAATTTCTTTTCCAGTAATCTAGTATAATCGCTAAAATTCAAATTTATTATCATTACCATTTAATTAGTTTATTAAGTATACTTACATTAAATGTCCAAATTATGTAGGTACAACGGTATTCTAACCTATGTAATAATTCAACTCCCCCCCTCCCATGTATTAATTTTCAGCGTTTTTTATTGCATTTTCGGATTCTAAGTACCTTGAAACGTAAACCATCAAATTTTGAGGTGAGGGGGGGGGGGGGGGGGGGGTTAAAAATTATTTTTCTTCATGCTCGATTCCATCCCAAAGGTTTGTTATGGAAAATAATAAACCAATATAATATCGAAAACAAGAGATTGGTTCCATATAATCACAATTCGCAAAGCGCACCACAATACCAAGATTGGTGATGCGCGCGTTGGTGCAGATTTATCAGGGTGAGGGGTTTGTGAATGACGGCCACCTTATCAACCGGTTTCGGCTAAATAACCAATATTATATCACTTAAAATCAACCATAGTAGGTAAGTACTAAAATAATGCATATATTATTAATAATAATGAATATTGATGAAGTTGAAGACAATGCTGAGTTAATATTACAAAATATTACAAAATAAAGTTGATCTTACAAAAAATAAATATTTCCTCCGAAGGGGGTCGACAGATCAGCTTTATTTTGCAACACTGACTTCACTGTTGCCTTCTACCTCATCAATATATTCGTCATTTTGTGGTATGTACATACCAGGTAGGTACGTTTATTTTGCTTCCGAGTCTGCGAAGCAGCGGAAGCCTTGTGTTCACTTTCGTGAGCCAAAAAATTTTTGTCTCCAGAAATCAAAATTTCCACTTGCATTTTGCGTTTCAAAGACTACTGAACAAATTTGGTTCCGTGTCTGTCGGTCTGTGAGTCCGTGAGTCTGTGAGTCTGTCTGTCCGCATTTCCTTGTTACAGCCATAACTTCCACGATTTTGAATTGATTCAGCTCAAATTTTGAGGGATGGTGCGGATAAGGCCCCTTGAGGTCCCATACAAATTTCAACATGATTGATCCGGCGGTACGCCCTGCTCATGCGCTAACGTTAAATTCAACAAACACGCATAACTGTCACAATTTTGATTCAATTTCGCTCAAATTTTCAAGGGTTGTTTGGACAAGGCCTAGTGAGTTCCAGTATGAATTTCAGCATGATCGGACCCTCGGTGCGCTCTGCGCATGCGCTGGCGTGAAATAGATTCAATTTCCTTGTTACAGCCGTAGTAACCAAAGATTTCACCCAATTTCAATGTAATTCTCAGGGATTAAGCGGGTAGGGCCCATTGAGGTCCCATACAAATTTCAACATGATAGAGCCAGCGGTTCGCCCTGCGCATGCGCTAACGTGAAATTTTTCAAACACGCATAACTTTCGCAATTATGTATAATGGACGTAATGTATAATTATGGACGTAATGTTATGTAATATGTATATTTCATGTAATGTTATGTAATGTTATGTAATGTAATGTTATGTAATGTAATGTTATGTTATTTTGCTTCCGAGTCTGTTCTATTTTATAATGGGTCACTCTGATTGTGACGAGGAAGCTCCTGTGCCATCACCTTGGCAGTGTATTTCACCTCATTCTATTGGCCGAGGGTTATGGAGAGTTTCTAGGACCACTGAAGACCCGCATCTGAATTTCAAAGTACGCCGAAAATTTGAATGAGAAAATTGGTTAGAGGCGAAGTGGTTGTAGGTACGTGAGAAGGATCATTAATCAAGGTCATTTGACACTGTGTAGTGTGGGTACCCTCGTCTAGAGCCTAACTCTACGAACCGTTAAAAAATTGTACGAAAGTAAATTAACTTGATCGGTTTAAATGCTCAGGTTTTATGTTACTGATATTCAATAAATAACATCCATGTAAGAAAAAATAAAAAATAAATAAGTACCTAAGTGTCACGAAATCGGTTACACGATTTTGCTACCGAAAAAATATTTTTTTATCTAGACCAAAAACATATTGATGTTAATATTGATAGATGTTGAAATTACCTAAACTCTGTACTAAGCTCCAAAAGATAGGAGGGGTTTGTTTGGTACCTATTAATTTGAAAATACAGTCTCCCACGTATTATGCGTCATTTCCCGGGAGGTGTTTGTTCAAAATTTAGACTATTATGCGCCATTTTCTGTAGAGTATTATGCGTAATTATATTATGCGTAGAGCATTATGCGTAGAATATTATTCGAAGACTATTATGCGTAGAATATGCGTAATTTATGCGTTGAGTATTATGCGTAGAATATTATGCGTCATTATATTATGCGTACAATAATGTATATTACATTATGCGTAGAATTATATGATAAGTAGATTATTATATTACGTTATGCGTAGAGTATTATGTTCAGAACATTATGCATATAGTTTTATGCGTGGAGTATAATTGTGCGTAGAATATTATGCTTAGAGTATTATTATGCGTAGAATATATATTATGCGTAGATTATTATATATATTATGCTTAGATTATTTCATTATATTATGCGTAGAATATTATGCGTCATTATGTCCGTAGAATAAGATGCGTAATATTCCGAGGGCTGTTTGTTCAAAAATTAGGCTGAAGTTGAAGGATTAATAATAGCGGGGATGAGGAAAAGGTGATCGAAACCACTCATGGTAATTTCACTCATTTGAACCCGTCGGGGTTGGGGAAAAATACAGTCCAATTCATGAATTTGAAATTATTATGTTTGATTTACGTTAATATTTATTCATTCCTTGAATCACAATCAGTAGGTAACCATGGATTTTCCCCATGGTGGTCCGATAAAACGAATTGTGTTGTCCACGGAAAAAAGCCAATTACTGCGCGATTTTCAGTTTCGGCCGGGATAGCGCTCGATAGATATCGCTTCCCATCACGCAATGTTAATCACGTCACTGATAAAAACGATGAAGTGATAACAATACAAAATGCGCGTGTTGCCGGTGATATTGCGTCTGCTGATGGTTACCGAACTCGCCTCGACCCTCCTATCTTATCCCCCTTACAACACCGGAGGGTTGTGGGAGAGGTGATTCTTTGCCGTGGATCTAATGGTACCAAAATACTCATAATGGTCTCAAAAAGGCCCGTGGAAAAGGGCGGTCGCAAACAATAGCTCTCATGATCCCACCCCCGGACCTGATTGTTTCCGGGGTTCAGGCAGAGTGGGGCAGAGCCTGTCACGTGCCGCGGTCATTAATATCACTTACGAGAGGAAAACTCTCCCTTTGCCAACCCGTACTTGCCGTAGAAGGTATCATATTTTAGTGGGGACCGCAGCGTTTCCTATTTTCACTGGAGCTCCTCCCGTGGAAAGGTGTTTAGTGGCTTGTTGTAGATCACTTAACTTCTTCCAGGGTTTCGCCGCTCACCTCCTCCTATCGTTTTAGCTCGTCTCGTGTTTTAACCTCTCTTCACCGCTCGGGGTCTTCTCTAAATTGTGAAGGTGCTTCTTGTAGTACACCGCCCTCGTTCAGATCGATAACACCCAACTACCTCCTCCGTACACTGTGAGCTCTCCATTTTCGATAACAACGCTGCAACAGGGAACATTATCAGCGAATGAGCAACGCCCAAGAACTGCCCAAGAACCTCTCAGCTCTACACTTTTGAGTAATTAACAAATTAATTATTGATTTGATGGTGTATGAAAAATAAGAATTGTTGATTGAAGGTTGTTGAAATGACAATAATTGTTAGCTGATGGTTGTTGAAATAAGAAATATTGATGATGTATGAAAAATAAGAATTGTTCATTCAAGCAGGTTGATAAATACACTAGATAGGCTTGGATTAGATGGACTAGCACTTCAGTGGTTCTCGTCATATATTTCCAAAAGAAGTCAGTGTGTTGAATTTAATGAAGTGCGCAGTATTTCCTTGCGTATTTGATTTGGAATACCCCAAGGATCTGTTCTACGTCCTATACTATTTTTACTGTACATAAATGACCTCTTCAATTTACAAACATGTGGCAAGTTCGTCGCCTTTGCTGAGGAAGTAGCAGTAATACCGACAAACAAATCATGGGAGGATGTCCACATAAGGATGCAAGTAAAACTCTTACTCAAATACACCAATGGTTCTGCATTAATAGCCTAACAATGAACATTCCTGAGACCAACTACGTCACTTTGTCTATAACCTCCGCAGGTCAACCTGATTCCACCAATTTAAAAATCCACGAAGCATCATGTTTAAATTATGAAACATGTAATTGTTTCTTGCTTGAGCAAGTCAAAAGCATTAAATATCTAGGACTCCAACTAGACCAGCACCTAAAATGGAGGATGCACATAGAGACCCTAGCAATGAGAATAAGGAAATCGTTTTTCTTTTTCTGTACACTACGAAAATGGCTCTCCAAAAGTAACTTAAGGATGGTGTATTATGCATATGTATACAGTATCCTAATATATGGTATAGAATTCTGGGGCGGAGCATAGGCCCAAACCTTCCGCTCGCTCAATGTTGTGTGCAACTCCCTCCTTCGGATCATCACTCGGTCGCATTCCAGAACACGAATCAATGATCTTTTAAAAAATTTTGATATTCTTCCACCAAGATTGTTGTTTATCGCTCCCGGCTTCGTGTACACAAGATTAATAAATGTCTACCGCACCGTATTGTCCTGCGAGTCACCCGAGCAACATGCGAGGGTAGCCAAATTCGAGTTCCACGCCCATCCACTGATTTTTTCACAAGGAAATTTCCATGGCTGCCTCCCACAATATACGCCTCACTTCCGACTACCTTACAATCAGATCAGTCGACTAAATCCTTTCAAAAATAGAATAGGCGCACACCTACCTGCTGCAAATATGCACAAATCTGACCTGCACACTGACTTCTTGAATAGGTTTGATCTGTTATTGTAACTGTGTTATGTATTTAGGTAATTACTATCTTGGAATATGGATGGCATAGGTGCTACATTCCCATATATACGTATATAAACATTTTCTCTCAAGTTGAATATTGCCTGTAAATCTATTGTTTCCAGCTAAAAGTACACGCTCAATCCAAACTAATAAGCTAGTGCAGTGACAACCAGCCCCTGGACGGGTCGTCAAGACCTCAGGGGCCCATTCATGAACTTGGTTTTCTCATGTTTCTGTACTTATATTCTTCGTTATGTACTAAATATGTTTTTGAATAAAGAATTGAATTGTTGTAGGTACCTATTATTGAATAGGTATTATTTGAATAAAAAAATTTTCTATTCTATTCAATATCCCTTCAGCTTATTCATCCTGAAAGGTGATAAATAGGTGATTACACTTCAAGCAGCTGACTTGGCTCGAGGAGGAGCAGCTGGATTATGATTACACGACAGGCGAAAAGGTGCCACCAGAAGGTGGGTCATCAAAATCATCACGGACTCCCGTGATTACGCTTATGCATCTGTTCGTAGCTGTTAAACATAACATTCCCCGTCCATTTAACAGGGTGTTAATAGATGTTAGAATAGATTTATGACAGAGATGAATCGACTTGGTTCCATATTAATACGTACGTTGCGTGTATACCCACATGATAGTTATGTCTTGCGATCATCACCGTGAAACTCCCCCTGAGAAACCTCCTTTCCGGACTTTTTAAGCTAATTGACGGCTAGATATCCACATCCATCCGATTCCGCCTGTCCGCACAGCCTCCCTCATCAGGCCGACCCCTAAAGAAACGGAGGCAAAAAAAACATGTGTCTCCACTCTTCACTGCCACCACCCACACACAACTTCCCTTGCCGTCTTCCTAAATAGGATTAGTCAGGATTGTTTTCCGGCAATATGTCCTGCTGCCCTCCGCTCACGTTTTCTTTTCATTTCACTCTATTTCTCGTTCTCCCCTTCAGCCTTGAATGTCCCCAGTTTTTTTTTTTTGGTGCGTTTCCTTCCTCAATGAGAATAACAAGGGCACTGGTCATCTGGAATATGGATGACGTAGCTGCTTCTTGCGACATTGTAACGGCCCAAAGCTTTCCAGTCAATGAGAATCTTCAAGTTTGAATATTCTTTCAGATTAACTAGCTAAAGCCGCATTTACACTGCCCGAACATCCTTGAGCATCGAGCATTTGCGATCGTTGTTCGCCGGTTTTCAACGAGCACGAACGTTGAAAATGAAGTGGGTTCCCCACTGCCCGAGCATTTCTCACGATCAGTTGTTCGTGAGCATTCGCTGTGAACAGATGGCACCCGGGTTGTCGAGAGTTGCGGTTGACCGCTGCGTCAGTTCTGATTTTAGATCATCTAGAAAAGGAATAATTATTAGGAAGAAATTATTCCTCATTGCTGAAGGATTTGAAGGAGGATGACAGTGGGCTCTTCAGCAATTTTAGTCGCATGCCGCATGAAGATTTCACCTTCATATTGCACAAATAGAAGGAAACATCTCCAAAACCGACACCAACTTCCGCGAGAGCGAAGGCGATTGGACGAACAAGGACACGCCGAAGCGGCGTGTTTACACAGAGCGAGCGGCGAACGAACATCGCCCTTTGATGATTCGCCGGAAAACCGACATCGTGTGGATCAGCCCCGAGCACCAATGTGCCTTCGCGCGAACCTTGTTCGGCCCGATGCGACTGTTTAGACTGCCCGAGCCTCGAACGAATGCTCACTCGAAACTCCTGTTCGCGACAAATGCTCGGGCAGTGTAAATGGGCCTTAATGTTTCAAACGAGATCAGAGTCGCATCTACAGCGATATCCAAACAATGCAATGTAACGGTATCGTTTTACAATCTTGCACATGTTCGTGTACACAAAATGTCCATATTACCTACTTCAAGACTTCGTCGGAAAACATGGACTGCTCAGCACCATCCTCGTATTATTAAGTCTAACAATAGTTTAGTGATTCTCCAGGAATCGTGCATTTCTTTCTTTCTGGCCAACGCGACATCGGGCAAATGAGTTCCAACTCCTCCACAGCTTTTACCATATTCTGTCGAAATAATTACAAAATAATACAGAACTGTGGAGGTTTTCATGAAAGTTTTTTCCACCCCCTATGAAAATCGAATGCTACTATACGTGAACTACATAGTTTTCAAGGGTGTGGTGCTGAATATATACGGGCACGTTCGCTCATCTCTTCAAAGGTGGTCCGTAGAAGTACACCATATTTCTATAGGTAATACTTTTAATAATGTTATCAATTTTAGTTTATTGTTTTCAATAATGAACCTTTGGAATGGAGCAAGAAAGCAAGAACTTTTTTTTTTAAATTCCCCCTCAAAAATCTGATGGTGTCCGTTTCAAGATATGTAGAAACCGAAAATGGAATAAAAAACGCATCGATTACACAACGGTTTATTATTTACCTGTACACTGCCTTTTTAAGGAAGAACGTCTCAAGCCCGATTTTTACGCAGCGAGGATTTTCACACCCCCACCCTTCCCGTTTTGACCTGCTCTTTTGGGGAAGTGGGGGTAATTCCGACCACCAAAATCGGAAAATCTGTCATTTTGGAGGAGAAACGTCTCATCCACGCAATGTTGAGGTAAAACGCCTCAATGTTTGTACCAAAACGACTCAAACCAATGTTTACCTGTGTAAAATGTTGAGGAGAAGTCGTCAAAAATTGAGGTGTTTCTCCTTCACAGCGTTGGCTTAATTTCTAATTTGGCTTCCGATTTCGGCTGAGGTATTTGATCGAGATTCTTGAGGCGTTTCTGCTCCACTGTTTACACAGCTGATCGAGCGTGAGTAATTTTTCACACAAAAAATGAGCTGAAAATCATCCGATTTTTCAAACCTTCAGCTGGATTTCATTATAAGTGATGGGAAGTTGAACTTTTTAGTAGTTGAGGCTTTTTCCTATTCACAAAAAAATCAACGAAAAAATCGACCAATAGTGAGGACTCAAATTTGTCCTTTTTACAGAAGGCGAGTTGTGTGAAAGTAAAACGTCTCACGGGTGAGTTGAGAAATTTCACCTTCACAAACATAACAAAGAAGTTAATGTGAAATTTAAAAAACGCCTCAAGTGGGATTAATCGATTGACAAAATCGATTTTCGGCGATTTTTTAAAAGTATTTGAGTGAATTGAAGTCCTGCCGATGTTCCTGAAAAGCAACGGGGTCGCTAGGATGTAATGGGTGGAACCTAAACCAGGGTTTATATGAAAAAGTTTGAGGCGACTTTCCCGAAAGTTTAATTTTCGGACTCCTTCGTTCTCAGCCTTAACAGGGCAGAGTACCCTACTGCGTATATCACTGTTTTCTGTGGTAAATTCTGAGGTCAAAATTAAAAAATTCTGTCCGTCCGCCGTCCGCCGTACCTCGCACATTTCTTAGTTGCCATGAACCAACATTAATGAAATTTGGTTTGTGTGTCCCATTCGGGGTCTAGTTGGTTCGCGAAGCTCGGCGTTATTGTCTGTCATCTCTAAGGGGTGAAAAATAAGAATTTAGCCTCGATTTAGCTATTTGTTTTCAGTACGGGCTTAAATTTCGAAGCGAAAAAAAATCAAGATGAGCGTTATCATACTTTGATTACTCGTACCCTAGGTACCTACGCAGTTTATATTATTTTTATTACCGTTGTGTACAAAATGTAAGTAAGTAGAGATGCTTCGCTACGGAGTGGTTGATTGGAAAACCAATTCAGCATGATTTAAATTTACAATAAAATATTTTTAATCACAAAATTAATAAAATTCGTGGAAAGGTTTCTTGTCTCAACTGCTGAGTTCATTGCACTGTTGTTTCTGGTACGTGGATCGCATCAAACCTTCCCGCGAAATATAATTACAGTTACCTCGATAAGGGAAGCAGTCTGAACAATACTCAGTTCTAAGGGCGGAAAAGAGGTCGCGGAAGGGCCAACTAAACTAAAGTATAGGAGAGAGATCGAAGTTTGGGAAGCACCGTTGAGCTTATTGCCCAGTGGCCCGTGGCATCGCTTATCTCTTTCGGCCGGCTGCCCATCAATGTGCTTGCTGACAGAGCACTCTCGCTGGTCCGCTCGGAAATATCTTTTGGGAGAGAAAGATATGTTACCCAGAGGTTTCTGATACTACTTTTCCGTAAAAACGTGATTCACGGCACCGTATTTATCTCCGCCCTCCTACGGCTAAGTGACTGGGCCTTATCAGAGAGCCCAACCTAAGTTTGCCAGTTTCTTGGGAAATGATTCAATTCCCAATTTTTTGTGTGTGTGGTTTGGGCGGAAAAGAAAGTCACGTCACTGTTGGAGTCCAAGTAAACTGAATCAGGTCACGAGAGGCGGGCGAAGAGGGACCAAGTAGACTTCAGCAGCATCGTTAATTAATGCACTATCACAGACGTGCTTCCTATCAACGACAGGACATACAAAAGATTTCCTACAAGAGAACAAAGCACTTCGATTACACACCTAAATTTATAGTTGAAGACTGCACGTGTACTCTATCAAAATATATTACTGACAACTAAGCCTCCTTACCGTTCAACACCAGCGAGCATACTTTCTGAACCTACTATTCGTAGTGGAACTACGAACTAAGAGAAATACCCGTTTCAAAAAAATGCTCGAAATGTGAACAATCACCTACTTACTACCTAAGATTTTATGAACAGTGGGCAAACGTTTGCACACTTTCTGAAACAACTAAATGGTGTTATATAGCGCAAGTAGGTGTGAGAACACTTTCCAAATATGGTTACCATGTGAACAAATACGTGCATAAATAACAATTTTTTGAACATGGACAGAAATTTGCACGCTTCCTGTGCCAGTTTATTACTGCATCCAGTTCATTCAATATAAGGACAGGGAAGTTGAAAAGTGGGAATGCCTGAGGTGGCCAAGATCTCTCTACCCCCACAAGGAGGCAGAAGCTCTCGATCTTGACCCTTGTACCCAAAATCCTGGAAACGAGAATCCGACGGCTACAGTCAATTTAGAAAAATTCTGAAAACGGATTCATATTCTCTAGAGTCCAACGCTAGTGTCTATAAAGCCACTTTTTGAAAATGTTGAAAATTTGAACAACATTTTTTTGGAACAGTGATAAAAAAATTTGCTCACTTTTTGAACCAATTACCCGGAATTCTACGTGAATATTGATGAGAAATCCGTTTTCCGAACTGAAATATTTTATCACGCTCCGTTCTCAAATGAGAAGTAGAAAAAATTTGGCCCCGACGGTGCTGCCATCTCTTACCACAGATTCTCACCAAAACGTCGTGACATTTAGCTTAAGATTTTCTGGAATACTTGAGTTTGTAGACGATGAGGCGTTTCTCCTTAAAAAAAACTCCTTAGCGACATCGATTTGTAGGACGGAAAAACATCACAAAAGCGAATTGAGGCATTTCAGCTTCAAAAACATTCCAGTAAAGTTGATATGAAATTTGAAAAAATTTGAAAAGTGCGATTAGACTTAAAAAAATCGATTTTTTTAAATGTATGAATGAATTCAAGTCCTATACTATGTTCCTCTAAATAATGGGGTTGCTAGAATGTATTCGTGGGAAGCAACAGCAGGGTTTCTCTGAAAAACTTTAATGCGAATTTCTGCAATGTTTTGATTTTGGAGTTGAGGCGTTCTTCCTTCTCGGCAGCCTTATGATAAGCCTATTCAGAAATACCACAAGTGTAGGTTAAACTAAGTGCGGTGAAGGTTATTGTGGTTTGTAGCATTGTCCAAAATCCTCAAACGGAAAACGAACTTGTTTTTATGAAATCGGAGTTTGATTTTCTGTTCTTTACTGGTGATCAGCAACGTTTATTCATGAAGTGCGTCTTGCAGTGAGAAATGTCCTGAAGAGTGACATGCTATTTCATTTCAGTTCATTCATGTGCCACGTTCATTCACAAAAATGGCACAATAAAAACCCGTGTTTTCAAAAAATTATCACGGTTGATAAAAGCGCGACACAGGTCGAAGTTTCTGGGCGATTTCATCTGTTTGGAGCCCTCACCCGAAGGCGGCAATCGCATTTGACCACCTACAAGGCGTTTGTTGAACAGGACGGGTTTGACAGACTGTCGTCAACCTTTAGCTTAAGAAGGGAAAGGGACGTCGAGAATGAGGGAAATGAGGCAGAACGTGTTTCCCTGGGAGTACTCATGCGGGGTTCCCAACCACCGGCTTTGGGCTGGAGATGATTCGAGGTCCGTTCTGTGGTCGGTTGCCTACCTGGATCTTCCGGCTTGAAAAATGGTTCTTCTATCTATTGACAGTGCTCGACGCTATCGATACAGAATATAGTTTGCCATATGGGGATGCAGATGGGTGATTACCATATTAAAGGGAACTTCGATAAATTACGAACTAAATCACTTGGGTGGAAACCCATTCGAAAAAATGAAAACGGAGTTATTGCAAGGTTGTATATTTCCACTAATACACGAAAAATACACTGCTATACCGGTTTCGGATCAAACCGTCGTCAGTAACAAACAATAACTGAATGCACAATGAAGAGAGGTGACATTACAAATAGTCCCAAAAAGTGAGAGGTGGTCGATTGGGATCGGTCGTGAAGATGAAAGGAGAAAGGAGCAAAGTGAAAGGGGTCGATTATGATTGGCCATGGATGTGATTGCCAAAAAGTGAAAGGAAGTTAGGGTGGATAGGTGGGGGACGAGTGGAGGAACCAAGCTGTTACAGAAATGAATGCAATAATAGAGGAACATTGAAAGGAATTACACCATTCAAAGAACCTTATCACTCTTAACTATTTCGAATTTTTCACCTCAACAACCCTCCTTCAACAAAGTTACTTCATTTCTGCCCGAAAGAGAAGAAGAAGAAGTAAGTAAGAAGTTATTGGCATTTAAAGAAAAGAAAGATATTGAAACAAATCAAATAAACACTCCAAAATGTACTAACGCCTACCAGTTAGAAAGTTCGTAAGAAGTTGTGTAAACTGGCAGAGCCACTTAATCTAGTCAGAGCAGAAGTGTCAGTATCACATTGACATAAAGTCAACAAAAAGGAAAATTAAATTTACAGCTCAACATTTATGAATGTAAAAGAATCTGAGATATTAAATACTTCTTTAAGTGACTCACACTTATAAAGTCCTTAGGATTGATATTATTGGAATAAAGTAATTTAATAGCCTGCAAAAAAGAACCTCAGTTGTTGAACTCAGTTCTGGTTGAAGGATTTTTTATGTATTGTGCTATTGTTGGAAAGGGAGCCTGTTTTTTAATCATATACTATTTGAAATCGTTAACATCAACCTCCAGAGTAATGATGTGCAGTTGAAATCATATATTTGAAATCATATTTTGATTGATTGTTTGAAATTATATGATTATAATATATGATTGAAATTATATGATTGATTGATAGAAATATTTGATTCAGAGTAGTGATGCCCAGTTGAAGCGAATAAACTATACAAAAGTGATCTGGAAGGAAGTACCTAACAGTTTTGGAAGAATTAGCACATTCATTTCATGTAGCTATATGGGCAGTTTCAAGTGTTTCCCTTTATTCCGTAAGAGACTTGAAAATTATGCATAATATTAAATATACTTTGACATTTCAAAATGTACGTGTGTGTGTGTGTGTGTGTGTGTGTGTAGATGGAGTAGATATTTCGGAGGTGCTATCAGCAAAAAAAATGCTGCAAAGTCCTTGTCACATGGGATTATTATTCTATTGGACATACCTACAGAAATGTTGGCTGTTCATTTATTGTTTCTTTCATGTGAAATAATTTAAATAGCTATTTCTGATGGTTTCCACCAATTTCGGCCCCCAAAACACAAATTAGGTAGGTACGCTCTTTTTTTTTTTTTCAAATTATCTTTGATCATTGGTAGTGCCATTTAATCGTCTTGATCCACGTGCTGACACTTTTTCTAGTGTTATTATACAAATTGATGGTGATCTCAGACGATTTCCCAGGTTTTTGCCTCATAAAAAATCAATTTTGGCAGCTGAACCTTTGGTAGAACCTCAATTTTCCACACTTTGGTCAAAATCGACTTCATATTCGGTCTTCTTGTCCCCAAAAACATGGAAAAAGATACCTCAAAAGCTCTTGTTACTAACATGTTACTAAAACACAAAAGTACCTATTTTTATCCACATTTTCACTCATAACACCCCTGGGTATGTTCCGATCGGGCTGCAAAGTTTCGGGACACAACTAGGGCCCAAATGGAGCATGTGTGCGAAAGAACGATTTTTTTAGAGCGAAAATTAAGCCGGTACACGTGATACGCCGGACGGCGGACGGACATTGCATTAATTTTGGTTTATTATTCTGTGAATAATACACCTATGTAATCGCTCAGCAAAAAATTTTTATAACATCCCCTCAAACTTTTTTCTTTTCCGTTTCAAGGTGTGTAGATTCAAAAAATGCAATGTCCGTCCGCCGTCCGCCGTACGCCGTCCGCCGTCCGCCGTATCACGTGTACAGGCTTCATTTTCGATCTAAAAAAGTCGTTCTTTCGCACACATGCTCCATTTAGGCCCTAGTTGTGTCCCGAAACTTTTCAGCCCGATCGGAATATACCCAGGGGTGTTATGAGTGAAAATGTGTGTGAAAATAGGTACTTTTTGCGTTTTAGCAACATTTTGGTAACATGAGCTTTTGAGGTATCGTTTTCCATGTTTTTGGGGACGAGAAGATCGAATATGAAGTCGATTTTGGCCAAGGAGTGGAAAATTGAGGTTGTACCAGATGTTCAGCTCCCAAAATTGATTTTTTATGAGTCAAATACCTGCGAAATCACCATCAATTTGTAGAATAACACTAGAAAAAGTGTCAACACGTGGATCAAGACGATTAAATGATGGCACTACCAATGATCAAAGATAATTTGAAAAAAAAAAAAAAAAAATCGTACCTACCTAGTTTGTGTTTTGGGGGCCAAAATTGGTGGAAACCATCAGAAATAGCTATTTCAATTATTTCACATGAAACAAACAATAAATGTACAGCCAACATTTCTGTAGAATAATAAACCCCATGTGACAAGGACTTTGCAGCGTTTTTGGAATCTACGCACCTTGAAACGGAAAAGAAAAAATTTTGAGGAGGGTGTTATAAAAATTTTTTGCTGACCGAATGCGTAGGTGTATTATTCACAGAATAATAAACCAAAATCAATTTTGGCAGCTGAACCTTTGGTAGAACCTCAATTTCCCACTCTTTGGTCAAAATCGACTTCATATTCGGTCTTCTCGTCCCCAGAAACATGGAAAGCGATATCTCAAAAGCTAATGTTACTAAAACACAAAAAGTACCTATTTTTACACACATTTTCATTCATAACACCCCTGAGTATATTCCGATCGGGCTGCAAAGTTTCAGGACACAACAAGGGCCCAAATAGAGCATGTGTGCGAAAGAACGACTTTTTAGACCGAAAATGAAGCCGGTACACGTGATACAGCGGACGGCGTACGGCGTACGGTGTACGGCGGACGGCGTTTTCGGAATCTACGCACCTTGAAACGGAAAAGAAAAATTTTGAGGGGGTGTTATACAAATTTTTTGCTGACCGTGTACAAAGGGTGCATTATTCACAGAATAATAAACCAATACACAAATTGGTTCCCAGTTGCTGGACTCGATTCGGACCGTCATGTACAAATCTGCTAAACGATTTTCAAGATCCGAACATTTTATTAGAAAACCTGCTGTGTTTATCTTCATCACTGGCGCTTGAGTACGTAAATGTAAATACCCAGACGTTTGTTCTTATATTTTGTTAAAATTGATTTCATCAAGAGACCGAGCACCCAATCAATTTGCATGTCCGTCTTGACAGTGTCCTCATCAAATTTGAAAGTTTAGCAGAACCACATGTCTGGCCTGTCTTCCGAAGAAAGCCCTGCTGCAGCATTCAAACGGGTCTCAGGTCTCAAACTGAATTAACGCGGATGGTGAAGAGGATAAATTACAGTCCATTAACCCCCACGACCGAGAAGTGTTTTGTCCTGCTGGTCCTCCGCCGATCGTTTTAGC
Source organism: Leptopterna dolabrata (assembly GCA_954871275.1). Taxonomy (NCBI): domain Eukaryota; kingdom Metazoa; phylum Arthropoda; class Insecta; order Hemiptera; family Miridae; genus Leptopterna; species Leptopterna dolabrata. Next base: position 37,922,648 of record OX940981.1, read on the forward strand.
TGGTGAATACAAACTCCGAACAAGTGTGCGTAAGTGTGTAAGTCAGTGTGAGCCGCTGAGGGTGTTTTACGCGCTCCAAGGACCATCAATCAGCGACCGCCCGGAGCCCACTGGTCCAGAAATAAAGATAAGTCTAATGCCCTTAGCGGCCTCCAATCTCTCCTTTGAGGCCTTTTATGGGTGATTACCTTGCAACTTGAATATACCAGTATCTTGTAGGATATAGTGTCTTTCTCGGTCTTCCGTATTTATCCTTAAGAATAGTAATGACGATGGTTAAATTATACGATACTCCTAAAGTAGAAGTTGTGTAAGTACATTCTGAATCAAGATGAATCCTTGACTTGTGTCCACAATTTCTCAGAGGTGCCCGATTTCGATGGGTAGGTACTTTTCAAGCATTGGTTCATAGCTTATCCCGCACAAATAATACTACTGCTATAACAGTTTGGTAACAAAAATTGGGTATCAAAATTTCGTTTTGATTCATATTCGAAAGAAGTTGGATAGCATCTTGCACTTTTATCGCATGTTTGGACTGTGAAGGATCTTCAAAAACATAGTAGTAGAGACGTTTTAGCGAATTTTCGAAGAAAAGGAAGCTATTGTTCTCGGTCCAAAATTTTTAAAACTCGAATTTCCGAAAGATTTTTATACCAAAATCCGTTTCAGACCATCCTGAATTCCCTGCCGAAAGACACCAAAAATTATATGTATATATATATATATATATATATATTTATATATATATTTATATATTTATATATATATTTATATATTTATATATATATTTATATATTTATATATATATTTATATATGTATGTGTCATTCCAGACGATAACTCTCGAAAGAATTGAGATAAAAAGTTCAAATTTGCACGAAAAATCTGTCTTGGCAATCGACAGGCTAAGTTCGAAGATGGGCAGAATCGGGTCACCCTAAGGGGGAGTTTTGGGGAGTTTTAGGGGGGGAAAATTACCCATAAATTCCCAAAATGAAAAAGTCTGACAAGTGACACCTCATTTTAAAGGTTTTTGTACGCTGAACACGATGGTGAAATCAGAATTGCGATATCTCATTCCATTCTCAAACTGGAGCACTTTGAAGATGAAGGAACGTGGTTATTTCTTGAGATGTTCTTCCTGGTTCGTCTGCTCTAATCTGATAACGGAATGGGATATCGCAATTCTGACTTCACCATCGTGTTCAGCGTTGGAAAATCTACAAACTGAGGTGTTACTCGGCAAAAAATGGAACAAAAAATTTGTTACGTACCCAATACCTACTCTTCTGGTATTCAAAACATTTTTGATTTCCACCTCCCCCTCCTTCCACCCCAAATTTTACTTTGCGTAAAACTACTCCTGTTTTAATTTTGTATGGTATCAAGTTGGGAAAACATTGGCCGAAAATTAATTTTCAGAAAATTTTAGGCGGAGGAGGAAGATGCCGAAAACTTCGAAAATTCGCTCCTATAGCCATGCTGCATGACTGTGGTTTTTTAATTATGCAGTTAGGTAATGTACAACTATTTTAATAGTTTTTTGGTACAATAAAACCATGTTATTCTATCATTCTTCTAAGTAGTTAGGAAGAGGGGTGTCAGTAACAGGAGGCTAAAATGTTTAAAAAAAAAAAAAAAATAGTTAGGAAGCTACCCGAGAATTATTGAATACATGTCAATAGCATGTCAGTGACAATCGCCACCAATCCATACCAGACTGTAAATGTACGAAGTAATATATTTTAACGTTATTTTTGTGTCTGGATAGACAAGTGGTCTCCGAAAGGGGGAAAGAATATCCTATATCGGTCTTTAAGTAAAAATATAATTTAATGGGGTGAGTAGATCGAATGTTGTTTAGCTGTGGTTTTGAACGGATCTGACTTATAGCGATTATCACTGGTGGCGATTCAAGGGACAACGAACTACTAGAACTGAAGTAGTTTTGTGGTATAGCCTAACTGTAACATAAATCATTATGATTTTATGTCCTAATTGTTTAGTTCAAGTCTGGAATATTGTCAATGTCCACTGTAAATATTTCTGCACTTGTCCAGCTTTGGCTTATAAAAATAGTGCTTAGGTGTCGTTTCTGTAAGAGTAACTACCCATCCATGATTAAGTTATATCTTTGGTCATGTTCCTTAGGTTTACTGCGTCTCAATGGGGCATTGTCATCTACCTGAAAGTTGGACTTCAGCTGGGTTCACATTGATGCGTATTCGAGGTAAAGCACGCAAAACTCAAAGGCCGTAAAGTTTCGTGTAAAGCACGTAAAAACGTCAAAACGTTCACATGGACATCGGTAGTTACGGGCGTAAAGGGCGTAATCGTCGAGGTATAGCCCGTGCTCGCCTCCGCCTGCGCAGAACCCACGCGCAGATCCATAAAGCGCGTAAATATCTGGATTTTTTGATCTTTGGTTCATTTGACACTGTCGTTCAAACCTGATGAGCCAATCAAATTCAATTACGCGTTTGAGTTGTGCGCGTTTTACGTCGATTACGCGTCAATGTGAACTCAGCTTTACGGTGAGAAAATCCAACTCTACTCGTTTGTCCCGTCTCCTAAACTAGCGGGTATCTTCTGTTGATTATTCTAGCCCTCAATGAGAGACAAATTGTCCATTGAAATCGACGACCTGGGGTACTCCCAGTGGAAGAGAGACTTGTTTGGAAACCGGAATCATTGTTGTTATTGTTGGAAGGTGACACATTGCTTTTGAGTTTCCGTCCAAACAACGTTCGACCCTCCCAGCTGGCTCTCCACTGTAAGTGCTTCTTGTGGAGTCCTCCACCCAGGCATTGGAGAACCCTACTAAGCTTCAATGCGTAGGAGGATGGCAAAAATAAGGAGGAGTTATGGCAGTTACTTCTTCAAAAATTTGCTTCTGCTACATGATAGGTACAAACTGCGTTTTCCAAACGAAAGAGCTCAACTTACCAAAAAGTAGCAATGTTTAATGTTTGTTCAGTGACTTGTAGCTTTTGTTAGATGGTCCTGAGCTTATCTCCAGCTCCCCACACATTATATATCTGCCTACCTATCCTCATAATTTCATGCTTCATGCCACTATTAACTTTATATTTTTCTTAATGGGTAGATTGAGTGATATTCAGTTTTAATTTTTAAGATGAGAGCGCCAGCGAGCTCTGTGGTCTGTCAAGAAGCGATTCCGTATTCCTGGCATCCTACACCTATGTGTAGGTGTACCTATATCTGTAATAATGAGTATCAATATATTTTCTGGTTAAATTAACATGAATGAAACAATTCAGACATTGCAGCCACTTTGCAAGAATCAGCCTTCATCCTATGGAGTAAGATCGATATTCCTCCAAGATGAGGAATAGAGGATATTCCTCCTCTATTCAAATTCGATGCCCCTTCAACGGTTAATTTACGCAAACCATTAATTTGCCTGGCAAATAGGGTTTCGAAACACCCCCATTCTCTTAAATCCACGAAGAAAAGAGGAAATTACCTGGCAACAACGAGAAGGGTGTTCTCGACGTTTAGTATCCTTCAAGTTTAAACAGAAACTATTGAATTGGAACTAGGATTAATGGTTTCCTGTCGATTGTAAAATTGTGAGAATGCCCTTATCGATAGATTTTTTCGATTTCTTTGTAGGTTTTAAAAATAAATACCATGACCGATTATTTTCACAAAAACTCGCTAGTTTTTGTTGTGTCATCCAGATTTTTTTTTTATTTTTAAAGAGGAAGTATAAAGTGAGCATTCTTTAGTATTTTTCATTCATAAACCACACGTGAGTGGTGCACAAAGCCTTCAGGTGTCAACAGAGGGAGGGCAGGTTTGGTCTTCAATGAGGGGTATGGTTCTTATAGGTGGGCTCACTGTAGTAAATAGGCTCTGAAGAGATACGAAAACCAGAAGGTCCTTTTCAAGCCCATTCAATAAGGTGCTATTGTGTGGGTGGGCCCCTGCTGAAGTATTGTCGTTGTGTTTGCAAACACTGGACTTCTCCCGCGCAGCTGCGGTTGGAAGCCCTCCTTGTTCCAATTTATTGGCTCTAATTGCTCCCTGGAGTTCTTGGGTGGCCGCACCACCTTGTCATTGTCTCTCCTCCGACGGGATCTGATTCTTCTGAAGTGACCTCCGCGGTAACTGAAATGAGATTTCTTCGTCAGCTGAAACACGACGAATCAGAGCATTGCTTCGTCTCGCCCGTTGCAAACAAGGTGAGGCAACAGGCCGTCTTAAATGATTTTCGGACAGGCACGCGAAATTTAAAAAATTAAACCTCATAAACTTTTTGTGGGTTATGTCTACCGATGCGTGTATAGAACTGGTCAAGAGCACGAGGGGTACAATGAACTTTTTTTTTAAATAAAGTTGAATACTGTATATTCAAATATTCAATATTCTACCTAATACTCAAATAATAGTAAAATCGCCACTGGAGGTGGCTAAAAACTAAATAATTACTATAAAACTGCCCAAAAATGTGGAACAAAAGGATTCATGGCATGTAAGCCCCTAAGTTAGGTGTAGGTCCAGTAAAACTCCCAAGCTCATTGTGCACAGATCTAAGTGACGCATCGTTCTACGTCAAGTAGGTACACTTTGCTTCCAATTTTCACACAAACTAGCTTGAACGTTTGCTGCACAAGGGAAATCAAATCTTCTGAATTTACTCAACATGGCGCTCATATAATATTATCAACATTAATGAATTCATTAAGGTCTTCAGCTTTAATTAATCGGATTAACGAGTACGAATATTAACGAAGACATGGGTAGGATGCAAATCAGATCACCTATTGGATTGTCAACAACAACCGTAAAATTACCATACCTTCCGGAGGAATCCATCGTCACTAGCTCGTTGAGTGCTGGAGGCGAGCACATTGGACGTAAGGACATCATCATCAGGCCGTCGCGGAAATAACCCTTTAGATTTAATAACAATAACTACTGTGTTTATGGGGCGAAGATAGATATATATGGGGAACATTGAATTTTGGCCTTACGTTGCTAAGTAGCAATATTGCTTTAAAACGAACTTTAGCATCTCCAAGCAAACTCTAGCAAGTTTTAGCGTCAAGCATTGCCTAAATGTTATGAAATAAGTAGGTATGAGTGTTCAGAAGCTTTCAACTTGACAACTGATAAAACAGACAGAGTTGACAACCGATAAAAGTTCGGGGGGGATTGATTCCAACCTCCGAAGCGATCCACAAAGCAGCATTCATGCAGATACAGGCAACATATTCAATAGAACACTTGGACCAATTAGGTTTCTTTTTTGTCACTTTCATCAACCTGGAGCCTACTAGGATTGAGCAGTTTCATGATGGCGCGATGAAATGACACTGTATGATCACCCATCGTTCTGGCAAAACTGGGACACATTTTTGTGAACATCAGTATTGATAGTTTAGTACTTCAATCCCGAATGGAGCAGCTAAGTTTCTATTTGAAACCATTGCTTTATGTTTTGAATGAAACGTTTTCTTCAGATTATTGCCAAGTTAAAAGCAATTCCAGTAGCATCTTAATGTTATTGAAGCGAAATCTGAACAAGCAAAATACTACCGCTGTGGAAAGATGACCTACGTTTGGAATGGATATGGCATGTACCTACTCGTATGGATGTTGGCCACATGAGCATAATTTGTCGGAGAAGATCAAAATTTTCTGGCTCATGGACGGAAATTTGGTTTTCTAAAGCCGTGGGTGGGTAGGTATCTAAAGTTTAATTTAGTGAAACCATCACACTATGAGCATCACACATTGCGTTGAACTAGCATGATTCAGATTTGATTATTTTCAAACCCAGAGCGCCCCTCGGCCAATTACCCGTCAGCGTAATCGTGAAAAACGAACGGCACCTGCATACTGAATCATAGAAGTGCAGCTGGAGTTATCAGGTAGGTGGGAGTTAATAACCGTGAAGCTCATCCTTGTTTTACGGACCCTCCTGCTCAGTCTAATCACTTCATGCCATCCCTTCAACCCTCTGGTTAATTTACCGTTTAATACGTGTCCCTTTAATTCTTCTTCTGACAGGGCGATCGATACTGAAAAATCGTCTGGACTGTAGTCAAGGTTGTACTCGAAAAGATCGTGTGTAGTGCACATAATTAATTTTTATATAATTTCTTGGACTATCCAGTTTTTTTTTGTTTTTTTTGCGGGAACAGTAATTTTGGAAACCAAGTCTGAGTTGAGTGGTTCATTCTTCGTGTTCCTAACCCTCGGGGACTTAGTTTGTTTGCATGTACTTTGGATTGGGCCACACACACATACCATCGCTGCTATGAATTCGCCCCATAGATCCTTCATCAGGAATATCTACAGAATAAGCTGTTTCCATCACCTTCCAATAGTAAGTTCTTATAAAACTAATAGTCATGTTTTTTTCATAACCCATATTGGATAAACGAGGAAAACAGTTTCATAAACTACTGAATCGAAGTTGTTGGTTAACCCTTAAATGCATGAAGTAACTAGGTATATATTTACACTCAGGTTTTTGAGCTCCCTGCGCTACCTCTGGTTTTTCGCGAACTATTTCCTGTAATCAGGTATCTACAATATGACTGTGCCCTCGGCTATGAGGTTTCCACGTGGTCCCGATGGATAGCAGAGAGTAAATAAAACCTTTTCCTTCCGAAGTCCACATTTGTGTTTCTGCTGTTGACCTGTTGAGCTTGGTGGAATTGTTTTATACACATTCGTTGTGATTTTGGTTTTGAAAAAAATCTGGTGGCTTGTAAGTAGAATCTACTTTGTAGTTTTAATTTCATTTTACTGGGAAAAGTATTACTGACTGCGTGCGACCAGTTTTACGATTGTAACCTATGAGCTACTATTCAGCTTGTGGGCTGTGCGAGTGCTATCTAGTTAGTTGCTTCTGAAGGTGCCAGCAGCATGGATCCGGAGGATAATATTTACCTAAAAGAAGATGGTTTTCTCAGACAACTATAAAAAAAGAGTTATTTCATCATTTCATTCATTCATTCATTTATAAAAAACACATGGGTGGGGTGGATTTGATGGACGCCCACCTGGGACGTCATCATATCAAATTGAAAACTACAAAAAAAAACTGGTACAGACGAATTTTTTATGATCTATTTGATATGGCTGTAGTGAACAGTTGGATCTTGTATCGGAAGGTTTCTCAAGAAAGAAATGCAACGATGGAAAACAACAACGTAAGAATGAAAACATTGTCTCAAAAATAATTCAGACTGGAGTTGGCAGAGACTGTTTTGAAAATGGGATCAAGAGGAACGAAGAAGGGAAGACCAAGTGGAAGTGATGAACACCCATTGCAGATGAAATGAATGAGACAGGGTCATATTCTCTCAATGGAAATTCGAAATGACGGAATAAATCACCTGCCGCATCATGAATCAAGGAAGTCAAAAATGCGTTGCATAAGGGAACTACCTTTTGGAAGTGCGAAAAATGCAACCTTCACTTGTGCCTGACAGCATCCAATTATTGTTTTACAGGTTTCCATACGTAGAGTTTGTAGAGTTCTACAAATATAACATACGTAACTGAGTTCGCAATGTCTATTTTCTTGAAAAGTCTAGAAAATTTCAAGCACTTTTTTTTCAAATAACCAAATTTACGTACCAGAATATTTATCCTAAATTTTTTATTTATATTTATGGTTTTAAAGAGTATCAAAATATATGTTTGGAGTACATTTATTTGTCATTTTTGAACAATATATTACATAATTCTAACAGATTTTTATTAATTACCTGTTGATTTGTACCTACTCCTTGGGGATGGATGAAAATGTGACATCTAAGCTGAATAGTAACTAATGGGTTACATTCGAATTTGTCAAATTTCCGTGAAAACTATTGATCTGGAAATTTTTAAATATTTTTCTCGAATTCTGAGCACCTGAAAACATAAAGGAGAAAATATTCATGCATTTAAGGGTCCTGCTAATAATATTGCTACAGCTGAACTATTAATCCGCACAGTCGATAGTTGATAAAGGACTCTTGATTTTTTGCAATTCAAACTGTTAATTTGAGTTTAGGCTGTACTCGTTAACTGTTGATGTGAATCTTGATTTTTTTGAGCTAACTGAATCCAGACTGGAGAATTTTTCGCACAGTCGATAGTTGACCAAAAGGCCCTTGAGTTTTTTTTTCTGGATTCAAGGCTCGAATATGTCCAACCTCTTGTTCTGGTCTTCAGAAAATGACCGGCCGGGACTCCCACAGGGTTCTCTAGAAAACAGTTTCATTATTCCTCACAACTTTTGAGTAGCCATTTGTTGCGGGGTACCCGTCGTTTGGATTTAGATTGCAGCAATCAGTCGGCGGCCCTCTTCTTTGAAAGGAGTCCCAATGCTTTCAGGAGCGAAGGTCGTCTAATAGGTAATTTCCTCTCAGCCCACTCACCTTTCCAAGTTTTGTCGAGAGTGGACAAAAACGAGGATTCGGGAGGGTTTTCAAACGACTTTAATTGCAAGGGGTCGAACTAATTCTTTCGCCGACTTCTTTTTCTGAACTTGACTCCGTTCAATGAGCTGAGAAGGGCCCGCGGTTATTAGAGCGAAACGCGCTATAATCTTCGATTTGAAGGATATTTAGTGGCAACATCTGGTATGGAACGCGCGGAGGAATGCACAATTTGGCACTTGGATTTTTCCTTCAAGAATGCATTTTTCAAAATTTTACCGAAACATAAAATTTGATGAAATTTAGCATCAAGTTATGATGAGCGGACTGCTTTCTAGACTGATCTGGACCACGCCTAACCGTAGGTCAGTTCTCATCGTTTCTTCACGTTTGCGATTTGTTAGACGATGCTATTTTTCTTCTAAATATTTGTAAAGAGAAGTTTAGTGTCTCATATTTTTGCAAGTTGTGATGACGAGGGAAGATCTATGGAAATGACTCTGGAACGGCCTATGACTATGAACATGGAAAACTGGGAACATTTGTGGGCACAGCCAACTTACCCTAAGAAAATAAATATTTTGATTCTTTTTTATTCTGGTAATGTGAATAACATGTTCAGGCTGTTCTTATTATCCATGATGATTGTCTTCCTATCAGTGCTTCCTAAAACCTTTGAATCGGCTGTAGGTACATCTTCTGCCCTGGGGTCTACCAAGCGGGGAAGATCTGTGATTATACTTAATGCAAAATAAGAGGTAGGTAAGTACACCAAAATCAAAATTTCCACTCGCGAGGCAGACAGTTACGATTAATTTCGCGCCATGTTTGTCTGTCGATCTGTCCGCGCTCCCGCAAATCCTTGCCCCACGCATAGCTACTCGAAAAATAATAAATTGTACCGAATGATGAAACTGGGAGGGTAGATGCGGCTTGGGCTTTAAGTGGTCAATCGATTTGAACAGCAGTTACATGGAAAACAATGTCAGTAGGCTTTTACTAGGTATGTTTCAGCTTCGTAAGGCAATCGTGAAATCCTCGCTACATGCATGTCCCAACCGTCTACTATGAAATTTCCTTGGATCACTTGATGTACCTACACGGTCTTATGTGAATCGGAATGACCTATTAGCAGCCTTGCAGATACAAGAATAACATCAACAACAATAATATGAAAGAACTTCCGATTGCTATGCAGGCACTCGTGTGAAAAGTATAGAGTGGAGAGTATTGGGAGTGAGGGGATAGTAGGAACGAAATTCACAGTTTCTTCACCAGGAGATCTTTTTTCTGATTTTTCTTGTAAGGGCGAATAGGTAGGTAATGATTAAATACAGTCTCGAGTGACGATGACGATGAAAACTTCTGTGGAATGGAGCAATGCTGCACCAAATTTACCTTCCTTACAACCTACTTTGGTGCGAACTAAATCACTCGCGAAGAAATCGTGGAAACCCATTTCAAAGAAAAACGGAGTTATTGAAAAAATAGTATATTAATTTCCTCTAATACACGAAAAACGCAAATTACGAAACCTCCATAGCAAGTATTTACTGTCCACCAAAGCACAACATAAAATAATTTATTATACCTCTTTCACAGTTTATCCAAGTATGTGTACGGTTAAGCTTTTGCTTAGTACATCATAATTTATGTTTTATATTAATCATCTTTCTCATTAATGAATGATTATAACAATAATAAATTTGAAACTCTTTGGTCAAAGCTATTTGATAATTTGAAATTTCTCCCTTGAGAGGGAAAAACATTAAATCATGTTTAATGTTTTTCCCTCGCAAGGGAGAAATTAGATATAGTTTTTTAATGTCAAGAAAAAATGAAAGCCACAATTTCACTGAACTCTACAAGTATAATGTTGCATTTACTGTACTTATTATAGAACTCGCCATCAACATATGGTTGCTACAACAGAAGGTAGTAACTGTGTAGTAACCAATGAAAAACGTAGCTATTGACTCTTGTTTCTTTCGAGTGCGATATTCTTTATGGTTGCTACAACAGAAGGTAGTAACTGTGTAGTAACCAATGAAAAACGTTGCATATTTGCGTGTCGGAATTCACAGAATGACCCCCAGCCCTAAAACATTAAACATGTTAAAAACACTGTTATACCGGTTTCGGTGATCAAACCATCGTCAGTAACCCACAATAACGTTAATAGTTATTGTGGGTTACTGACGATGGTTTGATCACCGAAACCGGTATAACAGTGTTTCTTGAGTTTTTCGTGTATTAGCGGAAACATACTATTTTTTTCAATAACTCCGTTTTTCTTTCCTACTTTGGTGGTTTAGTTCATGAGCTTCTTGAACTTGGTTCTGAAAATCGGAGTGATTAAATCTCAACAACCCCACTCTTGTCGGGTATTTCAAACTCCCATAAACTGGAGTAACTGACTGGGATAACTGACTTGTATATAGCTTGATCCTTCTAAAACCCCGTTTTATGGGACCTAGTTACCTTTGAAGGTAGCGTCTTGTTCGAAAAGTCACTGCCATCAAAGGATTTCGACGGTGTCTTCCTCAGGGAACGACGGGTGTGCCGTTAGACTGTCCACAGGTAGCGGAGCCCAGAAGTCTGGTAAGGGCCGAGAAGAGGCGACATACTGTCTGAGGGGGCAACTCCACGCTTTTATGGGTGGTCCACATGGTATGTCCGGTCTCCTGGGGTGACATTGTGGCCAATTATACGTACACCCTACCTTTACTATGGGGGTCCTCGACCCATTGAAGAGAACCCAACCTATTTGGAACTTAATACCTATTTCATAGCCCACCACTTGTGATACCAACGTGACTTGGCTGAACAAACCAAGGTACTTGATGGTAAACCAAGGTTCAAGCTATGTAGTTGAACTTCATGGTGCATTCAAGGTATACTAATTTTATATTCAAATAACTGCAGGAAATATTCGGTGAATGGGAAATCCTTACCTACCTACTATTCCCACAACTTGCACAAGACTAAATTTTTTTGTCTCCGGAAGCACGTGGCTGCAGCTAGGATGTTCAAACTCCGCTAATCACTATACCCGGTGGTGTTTAAATGATAGTTAAATACAACCTTAAATAACATCATAGCTACAGCCACGTGCTTCCAGATGAACAATATACAGATTTAATGGGGAGACATATAACAACATAAGGGGGAATTTTCGTCAAAAATTTAAAAAAAATCGGAACACTTGAGAAAATTGTAGTCTCAACCCCGTTTTCAAAAATAAGCGTTGTTTTTTAAATGAGGGCGATTAAAACTAAAAATGCGGGAAAAAAATGACGCATCAGGTCTATTGCTAGCTGACTGGCTGTTGGTCCAAGGAGGTGGGGCGAAACCCCGGAGGCGAAGGTTCTCAGTGTTGCCAACAAACCAACATCAGAAATGGCAAACCTTCTTGGCAACCCCCAAGAACCATTCCCTTGCTGTGACCATTCCCTCGGTTTGATTCTGAGGACGTGTATTTGTAAATTTATTTATAAATTTGCGGTTCCATTCATCCATTATTTACTACGTTTCTGTAAATAGCTTAAAGTGAGGCACCAGCGCTCTAAGCGGGATTTGAGTTGAACTACTCAGCGATTTACCTCGTACGCCATTTCTAGCGGGAACTCAGAAATTAAAATTTCACACTCTTTTTCTGCCTATACATTCCGACATGAAAACCTCATTATGTTGTCGATAAGTGTTAATTTCCGATATTGACCAGAATTTGACCAAAAAAGGAGAATTCGTACCCCACGAAAATTGCCCATTTTTTTCTTCATAGTAATTATATGGCGGTATTTAAATTATAATTAATTGCGAAGAACACAAGCCAGATATTATATTATTTATTCATTTCAACAGCTGGGTTATATAAACCAAACAAAGTAGACGCTTCAAGATTTAGTAACCCGCTGGCCAACTGTGACACCCGAAATCATGGATTAACACAAAGCATTAAAAAAATAAATTATTTATGGATGAACTGTTTTAGATGAAGTTCGCCGTTTAAAATGTTTTTTCGGGAACTTAATTACCAACTATAATGTTCTGCTTTTGTAGTATTATTTTAACTGGCAATAATAAAATATCGCAATATAAACTTACAGCAGATTGCCATTGTAAATGTAAATTTTAATTTAAGATTTTCAAGCGTTCATCGCGTACCTATATCAGAACAGAGTCCGTTCACAGCCCACTCATCTTGCTATCATCTACGTGTCGAACATACACTGCTCATGAATCTTTCAGTAAAATGTAGGGGCATCGCCAGTTTTATTCTAGAACCAATGATGATTTTCTAGCTCCTTCCCAAGTTTTCCTTCTACAAGTCCGCGAAGAGCGTTCACTTTCTTAGAGCACAAGGAGTTCCTTATGAATGTAACTGACAGAAAATCCTCTTCAACAAAGAATATTGAGTGAAACACTTGACCCCCCTCCAAGATGGCGGACGGAAGTTGTCCTTTCCCCTCCTTCAATATGAATGCCTACCTGACTCCCGGGGTTATTAATCACTCAACTTGAATGCTCTGCTACCGGAGTACGCTTCACAATACCTGTATTATGGTGAGCCGCTTCCATCTAATGGCCTCTCAAATTCTTTCATACTTTTTTTTTTACCACCCTCATCCCGCTTTTCGGCTTGTCCCGCCTTCAGACAAAAAATATAAGAAATGGGACTTCGCGGCCACTTGAAAGAAGGTTTTTAATGAACGAAGAATGATGAAACTACAATGTTTCATTAGATCTTTGAGATTTTGAAACCAAAACGCTCGATTCGACGATCCTGAGGATATAAAATTCGTGAAATGGATTTCTTTTGGATTGACGCCTTCGATAAGGAAGAATTGAAAGAGAACGTTCATACATGATGCACCTATAATGATGAAACACAATTCTTCCATGACTATTCTGCACGAATATGTACATAACTAAATGCACATCGCTACACAGAGGGATGAGCTCAAAGTTAACTAGATTACTACCTCAATATTTAATATTGTGGGTAGGCTGGGTTTGGTTCTTTTGCATTCCAAATAAAAATCATCAAAAACAGACAGTACATTTTTTTCTCATCTGCAAACGTTTCCGTTATAAACTCTGGTCACTACGTCTAAGCGAATTTTCACAAAAAATGTACCTATTTGGCTCGTTCCAAAATTTTAGATATGCTCGCTGTGAACCGGAAACCCCTCCAAAAATATGGTTCCGTGTCTTTGTCGGGCCAGCCTGTCCGTCCGTGTCCAAAAATTGTTGCAACGCGTAATAATTATTGCTGTACCAAAAAATCGTCGTAACAAGTTGAAATTCGGCGAATTTTCTGCCGGTTGGTCCCTGCTAGGTGGTCTCATGTGAATGCTATCAAAATCGGACGGGACTTGCGGTTTGGTGCGTATGTGTAAACGTGAAATCCTTGTAACTCCGTACTGTACGAGTTACTTACTGTACGAAAGAACGGTCGAAGCATTTGGAAGGTGAGAGCGGGACGGTCCAATAAGGGCCTCTACGAATTTCATTAAAAATTGTTCATGCTTATGTGCATTTGAAAACGTGAAACCTTTGTCACCCGCATAATCCTGAATCCGTTCAGCTGATTTTAATGAAATTCGCTGTGGTTATGATTCGCGATTATTATGAATTTTAAAGATATCGGGTTGTAATTATTATCTGGGCCTGAGGGCAACGTGGAGACTTTATTGCTTATAAATATAACAAGTGATTATGGATGCATAATAGCATATTCAGTTTGTATGCGATTATGCATTTAATGTTAGGAGGAAGCTATGTATGTGCTTCATTCTCGCAGGCGTTTCTCCTTTTTCATTCGATATTTGGAGATCATAATAACAACTCATCAATTTAGGTCACAGGCGAGAGGCGTTGGTAAGGGGCCGCGGGAGCTTAAAATAGACGTAATAAAGCTGAGCAAGGCGGGGATATAGGGGCGCCCGGAGGGGAGGTTTTTGAGATTATTGCCGCGTGGTGCCGACGGATGTAATATGTTTATAGTGGGCCCCTGGTATGAGTTACTAAGTGTATTGCTGCTCCTGGGCTATATTGCTTGTCCCAAAGCTAAGTGGATTACAGCTCTGCCCTCCTCGTTTCTACGAGAATTCTCTCCACGCCCCCCTCCCTTCGACGATATCCCGAGTCTTTCTGACAAGAAAATCCCTGGCTTCCATATCTTCTCAATCGAGTCTGCAAGTGCAAAAGTACGTAGCTACGAGTGTAACGTTGAATTATTCTATCTTTGTCATACGTGGTCAGAACTCCATTGGGGTCCATAATTGTAAAATTCTGTGTTGCTGGATGAGTAGAACAAAAATTATACAGATAAGTAATAACAAGGTTTCTGTGAGATAACATTACTAACATCTTCACTATTGACACTTTTTTGATGAACAAAATAGTACTTACCAGCTTTGTACTAGTAGACTACTAATACAGCAAGTCCAAGTACCTACTTGAACTTGAGCCACCCCTACACGTATCTCCAGTTTTTAATTTACACAAAAATTTCAAGTCTTCATAATTATTATCGTACCTGTTACTATGTTAATTATCATGTTACTTACCATTACTTCTCAGTTTTGGTTTATTATTTTTTGTAGGTGTGATGATCCTAGTCTTGTACGTCCAAGACCTGAAGGATGGAGAATCACTGAAGAATGAGTAATGTTAAGGCCTTAAAGAAATTACAGACAAATTACTGTATGCAAATATATTTAAAATTTGATTTATTTATTTATATTTCATATATATTTATTGATAATTAAGTTACATATAACTTATTATAAATAGATTATGAAGTTATCTATTTATATAATTATTGTCAGGGATTTTTTTTAATTTAATTTATTTATATTATTTATAATAATAAATACTGTGACATCCCTATGTAATGGACACCCATGGTATCAAAATAAGTGTCCACTATAGAGGTGTGCCCCTCTATAGTGGAAACGCGTCTGATCAAGAAGTTTCCACTATAAAGGGGCGCCAAAAAATGCCATCGTATTTTTTTAAAATATTGTTTATTAAGTGTGTGCACGCAATACGTTCGTGAAATTTGTCAAAAATAGGTACATATATACTTTAATATGTATAAAAATCACACAGCAGTTAGGGTATGGTTCAGGATGACGAAATGAGTCCACGTCAACACTATAGAGAGAGAGTGTCCACTATACATCGAACCTCCTATCACTACGCCGGGATCATGGCCAAACTGTCCATTAAGAGGGTCTGTCCACTAAGAGGGGTTTTACTGTATTTATTATCAGGTATTATTATTTATTTATATTATTTTTAATATTAATAATGTTATGGTAAAAATCATAATATATACACATAGAATGCATTAGGTACTCAACTTCGTTACTCCATTCGGTGATTGTTTAATGCAGCAGACTGTCGATGCGGTATTTGATGCCGTTCTTCCTTTTTGTTGTCACCCTAGAAAGAGGAGGTGGTAGGTAGGAGTCGTCCCTTGTCTTGTGCTGAATGGTAGAACTGAAGGGTGTTTCACTGTTTGTGGACAGTGCAGCAGGGAGATTGAAGAAACTTGTAAGATAATAGCATACAACAGTCTTACTCTGAGCATAATAGAAGAGCAGTATCGTTAGCTTGCATTTCCTGGGGTTTCTTCGTTCACCTATACTGATGGGAAGTGTCAAGATCACAGTACTTACTAGCAGTAGCGGTTGGGGTCTGAAAACGGTGGGGCACCAGACCAGAACACAAAACCAAGAGATTTGTTTACAGAATACCCCAAGGCAACAACAGCCTTCCCCGTATTTACTGATAGAGTGATATTCAGCAAAGCTTATCTCTTTTAATCAACACTCTATCGTCTTACGAAAACGTCGACAATTTCTACTGCAAATTATCCACCAAAATCTGTATTAAAAAAATATAGTAAATTAAAATACAACAAAACAATGACCCATCGGCTGGTACCTACCTACTTGAATGGAAAAGCTATTGACTAGAAGCTAGGTGGTTATCTGTGTGTGGACGCCGATCAATCCACAAACCACAACCAGCAAACAGGACAAAACGCACGTAGGTACACAAATACAAATCTGTCATCGGAACCGGACCGAACGCGAAACGCGCAAAATTTGAAGCAAAAAAATAGAAAACTGACAACAGACTCAACAGAGAAAACGAATGTGATTCAGAGATAACAAAAACAATTCAGAAGAAGAAGCATCTCGTATCGAGATGACAAACTGAATAGAAGGGATCGAATCGATTGTGAAATGAACGATTTTGGGGTTTGAAATCAGATTCTGGGGCTCAGGCCCAAAGTGGGCGTGGCGAAAAACATTTTTACTCAACTGAGCATGCGCGGACGGGCCACTTTTCTCGGTTGCCATGGGAACACTAGGTACCAGGACCTACCTTCCAGTTTCAGCAGCCTCGGTTTCGATTTCGATTGCAGGACATAGATTACTGTCACTTTATTCCGATGACAAGCTTGGTCTATAGAGCTAACATTAAGGAACCACCATGGATGCTCTACTACAATATTGAATATCCATAGCCAGAGAAATCTGGCGAGTCGCTGTTGAACTTTGTGACAAATGCTGGGTAGGTACAGTGTACGGAGAGAAATTCAGATGCCAGCTGAACAATGTTTGGTCTTTTTTACTCTAGTGTTTTTGGGTTTAGGGGCAGTGGCCCAAGTGGCCTTATGGACGCGACGCCCCTGCTTACTAGCCCAAGTGGCTACGAGTGATATCGAAGTAGGCAGGTAGGATCGATTTGGATGGGTGGATGCATGGATTTTGAAACGCTTGCCTCGATTTCGATTAAATTTAGCTCCAAGTGAATGACCACCTTAGGTCTTCCAAAGATTTCTTCACAAATAGGAGGATAAAGATGCCGGAACCCTTCTCAAAAGGCGGTTCGGTATAAAGAAACCAGCGGGACGGTTAAAAAGTCAAGAGGCGTGAAAAGTGTTTGGAGCATCTCCTCGTAGGTAAGACAGAAATGACGGGTGTCACTCTCGGGACAAGCATGAAATAAGGGTAAGGAAATCAGCCAGGTTACAGAAATCGGGAGCCTTAAAAAATCTTGGGCCCGACCATCATTCAGAAAGAAAAACGAATGTACCTTTTGACAACCGGAACATAGAGTGACATCTTGGAATTATGTTTTTCACACAGCATTTCAAAGTAGAACGCATTGTTTTGCACAGTGAGATTCTCAAACGGTTCGTGTTCAAATTTGCTATTGAAGTCAATTTCAGTTTTACAATAGTTGTCTCCCATGGTTTTCTTCCCCTAGTCTTCCCGGTGGTCGCTTAAATTGTAAGCGTTTTCTCTGTCTTGATGAAGGAGAAAAAGGACTCCGAAAGCTCGGTCAAGAAGTTCTTTCTGAGTAGACCCCATTATCAACCATTACTACATCTGCGTGAATCGATCTCTAACAACTAAAATAATAAAGTCTAGACTAGCCTTTAGTCCTAATTTTGATTAAATAAATCTGAAAGTAATTTCCTACTTTCCTGCAAGAATTCTGTTTGGCCTATTCCATATTACTGTGCTAATGAGGCCAACCTTCCTACATGCTTGTCCTTCTTGGTTCTTCTTCGATTGGTACTAGTCGGGATTTGGCAAGAATTTGAGTAATTCTTAAATCACAATGAATTCAACCTTTTTCACAATGAATTCAACCTTTTTCACATTGAATACAACTTTTTTCACATTAAATACAACTTTATTCACATTGAATACAACTTTTCCCAAATTGAATACCTACAACTTTTTCACTTTCAGTACAACCTTTTTCACATTCAATTCAACTTTGGTAATTTTGACAAATTCGCGAGTCAGTATATTATATTATAATACAAATGAATTAGTAGGTAGTTTTCAGGTATAAATATGATGTTAAAATCAGAAACAGAGTAAAGACATAACGAAACAGTCGTTGATAAAGGTTGCATACGAGTCTGCTACGCATTGGGACATTTTCATGTCTTTCCCCTCCTTCCTTCTCACCTACCAAATTAGGTAGGTACCTAGTTATAAAGTCGCAATCTAAGTTGTAGTGTTGATCATAAAAGAATTGGTAATTAGACTCAGTTCTTCGATTAATGTAATAAACGTTGTATTATTGTTTAAATGAAATGTCGGCTAAGATTGAAGAGTGGATTTGAATTTGGCCAATAGATCTTGTTTATAACCTCTTGTTCAATGTCCGATTTCCGTTTAAGTTCGAGCGGCACTACCGAGTCCATATTGTACGGATACAACAATTGTACGAATACAACTGAAGCTTGTATAATATTGCCACGAATTAAATGACAATTATCTTACGACAACGGAATGCAGGTTGTATAAAACGTACAAACAGACGCACATGTAACGAGGGACATTTTATGTCGATTTGTATATGATAATAACCGGAGAAGTTAAAGTTCCGTAGCAACGAATCGGTTGTAAGCGAAAATCATCAGAAAATTATATGAAGCTTGCATTCGTGTTGACAATATAAATTATTGAGAATGATCACCTGTGTGTAAACAATTATTTAAACAATCACGCTCATACCGCAGCTTGTCGGCCACGCACTCCGCAGTGGTTAACGTAATATGGTTAGGTAAATCGAGAGCTATCCAACGAGTGGTGAACGATTTTTGTACGATGATAACTGGCGAAGATAAAGTTCCGTAGCAACGAATCGGTTGTAAGCGAAAATCATCAGAGATATATAACGTAACGGTATTTCGTCACCCAATTTCGTCACGGTATTTCGTCACTAACGATTTTTAGGTTGTGTGCCACGGCAAAGACATGAAAATGTCAAAAATTCAATGACGAAGAGAACTAATAAATACCTATTCAAATTAAATATCCAATAAACATTCAATATTCAAATTAATATAGTAAACAATCTTAAATCTTTGACGAAATTCAAGAACTCAGTGCAGAGGTTGACCAACGGCTGCATTTAGTAGCACAACAAACGTATCTGTTACATAGTTTCCTCAATCTTGGGGGGTGACGGATGCCAAACTCCTTGTGATAACTTCGGGAAGATGATGAACCTCTGGACGGGTCAGTATTCGCTTTGCCGTCCTTTTACTTCGGGAAAAAACTTTTCCACAGGGTGTTCAGCATAGGTGAATAAGGCGGTAGAAATTTCGTGGTCACAGTTGTGGAAGCCATGTGGTCCTGGACAACATGTGACCGATGAATTCGAGCACTGTTCAGTGTTACGATAACTCCCTCGTTATCACGAATTTTAGTTTGGAGTTCCCTTAGAAACTCCACAAAAATGTCAGCCGTGGTAGTTCCGTGGCTGGCGATTTTAGAGTGGGCAATACCATTGCTGTTCACTGCCCCATGAGTGAGGTGTTACGTCCTCGGGCTGTGGAGACGGTTACAATAGCTATTGTTCCTACCCTCGAGCGAGCTTGAGAGCGCCTATTAAATGAGCGCAGGTTAAATCCGCTTTCATCAATAAAATTAAGTTTTCGCGATTTCAACAATAAATAATCAATAAATTAAATTAAGGATTTCAACAATGTTTATCTTGAAGGTATGTGTGCATACATAAATATTAATGTATTTATGTACCTATGCGTCACTCCAGGCAACACCCAACCTTGGATAAATTGTAAAAATTCCCAATTTTACCAAAATGTTTGCAGTTACAAATGAAAATATGATCTAATAATTAAAATTTTCGGTATATTTTCTAAATTCTAATATTTCAATTTTTGTGAGGTAAAAACCGCTAAATATTTCTATAAATGGCTGAAAATCACTGAAAGTCTTTGTAGAATCACGTAGGTATAACTTCTGACTGCGGTTTGTAGGAATTATTGATTGATTGAAATCAACAGCGTACCTTCTGCCTTCTCTGCTGGATAATATCTGCGCAATTCATCCGTCGAAAAGTTCAAAGTTGAATTGAATGTGAAAAAGGTTGTACTGTAAGGGAAAAAAGGTTTGTTCAATGTGAAAAAAGTTGTATGCAATGTGAATAAAGTTGCATTCCCTAGTGATGATATCCGGGCCGGATTTATACCGTTTGATTCACGATCAAACGGTAAAACGGTGTTGACGAAGCTTTCTGGTGCTCACGAACGGCTGGACGTACAATGCTCCGGGTGGTCTCAAAAAATTGTTTAGCTCAATACAAATTTAATAACGTAAAAAAAACCATACACTTCTATCGAAAGTTTTCGAGATACGGCGTTCTGAAAATTTCAACCCCTATATTGAACCCCTTAGAGATGACTGACAGTAACGCCGAGCTTCGAGGACCAACTAGACCCCGAACGGAACCTATAACCCGAATTTCATCAATTTTGTTTCATGGTAACTAAGACAAGTGGCCAGTACGGCGTACGGCGTGCGGCGGACAGAAAGAAATATGTTTATTGCATTTTCGGATTCTACATACCTTGAAACGTAAACCATCAAATTTTGAGGGGGGGGGGGGGGGGGGGTTAGAATTTTTTTTTGATGCTCGATTCCTAGTGGTTCATTATTGAAAATAGTAAACCAAAAGGTTGAATAGACGGAAAAATGCTATAGTAACATCGATGTTTCAGGCCTCTAAGCCTGGCCTATCATCAGGATAAAACCTACGAGCAACCATTCCTGAAGATGCGCCCAGCTTCGAGGCTTGAAACGTCGATGTTAATAAAATGATTTAAGAATTACACCAAATTCTGGCTGAATCCGTCTAGCACCAACCGACCAATTGAATATGCAGCCGACCACTACGCCAAACCGAACTTCACGGTTCTTCGCAAATGATTAATTCTTATGCATATTAATATGATTGGTATCGATACTGCTCAGTGATACCAGAGGGACCGATCCCTACAGAGCTGAATCAAAACTGTTGAACCGTCGTGGGACATCAAGCGATCACACAGTAATTCGATACCCATTAGCTTTCCGACTTCGGCACCAACGTATCGGAACTCACCTTTTATTCTGTAAAGGTGATCGCACGTTCGCGCCGCTCCCTCACAGCACGTGTGCCTTCGTGTGAACACTGGTCGACTAGCGTGCCGACCAGCCAGCCGCCTCCACCGGAAGAAAGTTCCTCCCACGACCTTAGCAACCTTTTACTCTGTGATCTATCTCAAACAACCTGTTTCCCTTATCGCACTTCCTCCCGCCCTTAATGGGGCGTCGCTGAGTAGATCTCTATCACCCCCCAAAATTCCAGTCTTTGTCAGTTAATATCAGGTGATTGAGGCATTCGTGAAATCATCCCCCCAGCTACTAAATCCAATATGAATCAGTGGGTGGTTCACAGTAATGCATTCTCTCCATTCGTCTAATTTAACCAATTTCTACCAATTGATTTTCAAAAAATAGTTTTTTTTGCATAAAATTATTTCTTTATTTATTTATTTATTTATGTATTATGACACGGGCTGGTGCCCTGTTTACAACAGCAACAAAGAAGAAAACAGTACTCATGAAAAACAAAAATAAAAAAGCTGAATATCAATTAAATATTAAACAAAGGAAGTGCAAAGGAAAACTAAAATTTTGAGCAGAACGAATATGAGATAAGGTTATTTCAACACTAGAAATTATGGAAAAATTTTGGCATAAATCCGTTTTAGAACATTCCGAATCCATCCCAGGATTTTAACAACATTTAACATGTAAGTGTATGTGTATATACATAACTATTAATGTATTTATGTACCTATGCGTCACTCCAGGCAACATCCAACCTTGGCTAAATGGTTAAAATTCCCAATTTTACCAAAATGTTTGCAGTTACTAACGAAAATATGAGTAATAATGACAATTTTCGGTATATTTTCTGAATTCTAATATTTCAATTTTTGTGAGGTAAAAACCGCTAAATATCTCTATAAATGGCTGAAAATTACTGAAAGTCATTGTAGAATCACGTAGGTATAACTTCTGACTGCGTAACCAAGAATGGCTCAAGTCCATTCTTCATTATTTTCAACAAGACTCGTAGGTATATTTAGCTGGGGTTGAACAGCCCGCAAGTTTTGGTCACCTACGTAAAATAACTTTGTCCAAGGTATGTTCATTTTCACATTATTCCTGGGTGTACTAGGCCAGGGCCCTGTGTTGGCTACTACGTGATAATCGAGGACTGAATGAGAACTTGAAGACAATCTCGCTTAGAACAGCTCACTGTAAGTTGATCGGTATTTCTAGGGTGTCTAGGACTGGTATTCCTATCACAGTTCATTTAGAAACAGAAACATGTTAGATCAAGTTTGATATCTATGTAGGTATTTATTTTGCTAGACGGTCCTATGCCCTTACAGTTTCCATGAAATATTTTAATAATTATCAACAACATAATCTTATTAAGGTTCAGCTGTTAGAGATAGTTTTGAGACGTGATCGTAATTTACATAGGCTCAAAATAACTGAACTGAGAGAATAGTTTAAGAAATCTGATATAATCTCGTTTTTCTCGAAACGGCTAAAATGGCCTTATAAGGACGCCCTTGCTGGAGGCAATTTGGGGAGGTTACTTCATACAACAACAACAAAAAATACGTAGAAAGTTGAAGAGAAAGATTGAAAAGTTGAGTAATTTGAGAAGGGGATAATTGGATACATACAATGGAGAATTATTTGAATAACGATGAGGGGGAGACTGAAAAACTGGCTTTGGGATAACTAAAAAATTGATTATGACATAAAACAACTAAATTTTTAGCGAATTTTCGAAGAAAAGGAAGCTATTGTTCTCGGTCCAAAATTTTTAAAACTCGAATTTCCGAAAGATTTTTATACCAAAATCCGTTTCAGACCATCCTGAATTCCCTGCCGAAAGACACCAAAAATTATATGTATATATATATATATTTATATATATATATTTATATATTTATATATTTATATATTTATATATTTATATATTTATATATTTATATATATATTTATATATGTATGTGTCATTCCAGACGATAACTCTCGAAAGAATTGAGATAAAAAGTTCAAATTTGCACGAAAAATCTGTCTTGGCAATCGACAGGCTAAGTTCGAAGATGGGCAGAATCGGGCACCCTAAGGGGGAGTTTTGGGGAGTTTTAGGGGGGGAAATTACCCATAAATTCCCAAAATGAAAAAGTCTGACAAGTGACACCTCATTTTAAAGGTTTTTGTACGCTTAACACGATGGTGAAATCAGAATTGCGATATCTCATTCCATTCTCAAACTGGAGCACTTTGAAGATGAAGGAACGTGGTTATTTCTTGAGATGTTCTTCCTGGTTCGTCTGCTCTAATCTGATAACGGAATGGGATATCGCAATTCTGACTTCACCATCGTGTTCAGCGTTGGAAAATCTACAAACCGAGGTGTTACTCGGCAAAAAATGGAACAAAAAATTTGTTACGTACCCAATACCTACTCTTCTGGTATTCAAAACATTTTTGATTTCCCCCTCCCCCTCCTTCCACCCCAAATTTTACTTTGCGTAAAACTACTCCTGTTTTAATTTTGTATGGTATCAAGTTCATTGGCCGAAAATTAATTTTCAGAAAATTTTAGGCGGAGGAGGAAGATGCCGAAAACTTCGAAAATTCGCTCTTATAGCCATGCTGCATGACTGTGGTTTTTTATTTTTGGATCCATAATATCATGTTTGGATATTGATCGTTGAGTAATGTTATTCATTAGAAACAATCATCGCCGTTGTGGGGGCTATTAAAGGCGTTTTGCTTTGATGACGACGTCCTTCCATCTCCAGCTTCAATCACGGCGGACGTAACTGCACAATGACCAGAGAGTGACATCATCTAACCAAACACGAAGGCCGAACGAAATGTCACATCCAGCAAATGGGAAAGGCGTTTAATGTTTTAATATAGGGCGGCGAGGGAGAGCGTGAGAAAACGAATGGGACGTGTGCCCGGCGCTATTAGCTCGTCCCTACATCACCCTACGGGCCAAAACGCTCGTTATTTGTACCGCAGATAGCCCTTCCACATATATTTTCTTTGTTATAGGAAAATAGAACATGTAGGTAACTCTGTTTTTACTAATCATTCGTGTTACTCTCGACCGACCCAAACATCTCTGAGGGACGTGAATCATAAAAGTGGTTCTCAAGTAAGAACGTCTCTTATAAATCTGTTCTTTCATGAATGGTGAAATGATCTTCAACTATTCCTGAATATTTTCTGCGTAATAACAAATCAGCTGAACATATTGTGAACTAGAAAAATCCTTTGCTCACACACAAAAAAAAAAAAACGCTGCAAATCCCTGCACAACTGTTTATTATTTTGTATAGAATAACCTTCTTTTACAGATCACAGCTCTCTGTATAGATGACCCGTCTATATAATATGTACTAATCTATACACATTATGTAGATCGCAGACCCTCCGTAGCCAAACCCCGTACTCGTTACTAGGTACCTTCCTAAGTCACGAGTTACATGTTGCTAAAATAATTCTTTCGATGACAAACAGTAACTATAATGGCGAAAAGAAACGCAAATAATGAAGTTTTGAAGGAAAATTGTTGATGTGGAGTGAAATAGATGCCTCTTCTGCGTATATCAGTTTTCTGTGGTCAGTACCTACCCACTGGTCAAGTATAATGAACCGTTGTGTAATAACTTGCCCATCAATAATACTTCAACGGTTGGTCAAGTTACAAAAGTATCGATCAACAAAATCCAGCCCCTTCTTGGTAGATGAACCGTTGTGTAATAATTTAAAGTTCTGTAATAATTTACCGTTGTGTAATAATTTGCCGTTGTGTAATAATTGACCGTTGTGTAATAATTTCCCATCAATAATACTTCAAAGTTTTTTCAAGTTTCACAAGTACCTACCAACAAAATCCAATAGTCCATCAATTATCAAATGAAATAATATCGCACAACAACCAACTCGACTTCATACAGCCTTCCTTGATTATAATCAGGTGCTCCTTAGTGATGATATCCCGGCCGGATTTATACCGTTTGATTCACGATCGTGTTGACGAAGCTTTTTGGTGCACACGAACGGCTGGACGTACAGTGCTCCGGGTGGTCTCAAAAAATTGTTTAGCTCAAGACAAATTTAATATCGTAAAAAAACCATACCCTTCAATCGCAAGTTTTCGAGCTACGGCGTTCTGAAAATGTCAACCCCTATTTTGAACCCCTTAGAGATGACTGACAGTAACGCCGAGCTTCGAGGACCAACTAGACCCGATACGGAACCTATAACCGGAATTTTATCAATTTTTATTCATGGTAACTAACAAAAGTGGCCAGTACGGCGTACGGCGGACAGACAGAAATATTTTTATTGCAGTTTCGGATTCTACGTACCTTGAAACGTAAACCATCAAATGTTGAGGGGTTGGGGGGGGGGGGGGGGGGGGGGGTAAGAATTTTTTTTCTTGCTCGATTCCAATGGTTCATTATTGAAAATAATAAACCAAAAATTGTCCCTTGAAATACTTTTTCGCCTGTTCAATAATGTGTAATCCTATCTCGTCTTTCAGGGAATTTGTAGAAAATAAGGCTGAACTGGTCAGGCAGTTTCATCGGGTCTACTGCGAAACTGAGATCAATCATAGCCACCACACCAAGTTTGTGAAATCAATTTACTGTAATTTATTTTAAATCTGTTTGCTCCAATGGTGTTGAATAATATTATTTTCTCGTTTGTTTTTCCACGCTGTATTTATCAGTGTAATTGGGCTTGCCCGTACTCAACAAAATAAATAGGTACCTACATAAATAAATAAATAAATACATGAATACATGGCTGTGCCTGGAACCTTGTTGAAATTCAATAACTCATTATTGAACCGGTTTCCAACTAGGTACCCAACACATTTCTGCACGACGCAGAGTTTCTTCGTTTCCGTTTAGGAAAACACGTTTCCTCGTAATCGGACGTACTCACAGTCGGATTCTGATGTATCCCATACGGGAAACGCGGAAGTATCAGGGATATTGAGGAAATACAAAACACTGTACGAGAGTAGAGGGGAAACCTGCGTTCTGGCGCAGTGGCTACCCTGCAAGACATGTGATACTAAACCCGCACGACGCAAAACCCGCGACAGTACGAATTTTTCGAATACATTTAAGAAAATTTCGTAAATTTTGTTAACTTAAAAAATTTTCGAAAAAATTTACAAAAATATCGTTCGTTTTTCAAAAATTTTCTGAATTTACATTTTTGAAAAATTTACGAAATTTTCGTCATAACCTTCGAAAATAGTCAAAAAAATTCAAAAATTTCGTTAACTACCTTCAAAATGTTAAAAAAAATGTACGAAAATTTCGCTTATATTTTTTCTTTCTCGAAAAACAATACCGAACCAATACCGAAACTACAATTTTCAAAACAAAACAAAACAAAATCAGCGAAATTTTCGTAAATTTTAACCTGACCCTTCAGGTTTTTGCGATGGGACCCCCCGCCGAAAAACGACAGGAAAAAGTGAGACCAAATAGTGAGACCAAATAGTGAGACGAAAGTAGCGCGTATTTTAACAATGATTTTCACTTACAACCGAGTAGTTGCTAGGGAAATGAAACTACTTTCATTTTCATCGGACAAAAATCGTTTTCCATTCGTTGGAAAGCTCTTGATTTATCACGAATGTATTTCGTATTTGTTCTTGGTATTTACATCCTAGTTTCATAATATAACTATATAAATGAATGTTGTAAATGGATAGTAAACAATGACGCTTGTTTGGTTGTCACTTGGTTGTAGTAAACTACGCGGCTAAAGCATGTTTTTTTAACCTGACCTACCTAATTATACAAAGCGGTTTACTCGATCAATATAACGTTAGCAATAGTAGTTGGGTACCTACATAATAATACGTATTTATAAAGTGATACTTATATTTTTACTGAAAAACAAAAAAGGTGGAGTCTAGTATGAGCCGCGCGTGAAGTAAGGTAAGAAACAGCCGATCTTATATAATACAGCGAGGGGGACAAAAACCTGTAGGGTCAGGTACACCACATTTTAGCCGTCAGGCTTTAAGCGGAAGTCATCCGGGGGTGCAGGGGGCGAAGCCCCCGCCGAGGCGCGCAGCGCCGAGTTTTTGAAACATTTTTAAAGTAACAAAATTTTCGAAAATTAAAAAAAATATTTTTTCGAAGGTACCTAATGACCAAAATTTTCGAAAACCGTAGGTACATTTTTCAAAAATGTAAAATTTGAAAATTTTTTAAGTTAACATTTACGAAAATTTCGTAAATGTTTTCGAAAATTTCGTAGCGTTACCGGTTATGTGTCGTGCGAGTTTAGTATCACAGGTCTTGCAGGGTGGCCCCTGCGCCAGAACGCACCTTTCCCCTCTACTTACGAGATAGAAGAGCTTGCAACGTTTTCTGCAGCTTTTTCTGCTTTCATCCTGTGGAATTCAAGTTTGGTATTGTGCACACTAACTGTCAGCTTATAGTAGACCTATGTATCCCCAAATCGAAGAAAAATTCATCGATCGATGCTGAAATCCCATAGGTAAATTATATGCCCTTACC
Source organism: Leptopterna dolabrata (assembly GCA_954871275.1). Classification (NCBI taxonomy): domain Eukaryota; kingdom Metazoa; phylum Arthropoda; class Insecta; order Hemiptera; family Miridae; genus Leptopterna; species Leptopterna dolabrata. Next base: position 37,950,559 of record OX940981.1, read on the forward strand.
TTGAAAGAAGGACTTATTGTTAAGACATGATTGATAGTCATAATCTTTTCATCCGAGAATCCTGAACATAGATATGGCCACTCAGTCGTGAGTTTCCACTCCGACACCTTTCAGGTGACCGTATTTAATCCCCCGTTTCCAAACAATTTCTGGATATCACATCCTTCCAAAGAGGGGAAACTCAACAAAAGACACATTAGGAAATATCTCAGCCGTCTCATCCCCTCCCCAACCGGAAAAGTTCAAAAACTTCTGAGCTGCTATGAAAAGGAGAGGCATGTTTACAAGATGTCCACCATTGTTGTCGCTGGACTCACATCTGCTCTCAAACTCTTGATTAAGTAGAATTTGAAGAGACTGTCCTGCTTTCGGCTGCCGAGGGCCGGCCGGATGTGGAGGACATGGTTGTAAAGGAAGTTCCTTCGAGGCTTCTTCCCTTGGCTAACGAGAGGCTCATGAATACGAGCTATGTCTTATGAATGCCGTCGTCTTCGACTCCTCTACGCTCTACCTGGAGCGTTTTTTTCTCTCTCCGTTCTTTGATGTTCCTCTATTGCCGGCGAAATCACGCAAAAGGGATGTGCGAACATCCGCCCTCTGTAGTTGAATAATATTGGCGATATTTATCACCTATCCTTTGTAATCAGAGTGAGCCCCAAGTGTTGTGTAGATGGGATGCTGGAGCCGTTATGACAATTTTCGCGATAATTCTTTCGATGCACCTAACAGCAGTTCAATGTAACAGCAGCTGAATATAATATTCTCTTTCACGCTGTTTTGGTTTACAACAACCTTCCACTTTTTCAAAGTGGTTTTCGAAAACTTGTTTGGCGGGCCTTGAATCAGCAGAAAAACCTCAAAAGCAAGTAAAAGTTCTCCTACGTTTTTGCCACTGTTTTACACTTTTTCGCTCAACAACTGAAGTTTTGGTTTTGGTTTATTATTTTCAATAATGAACCTTAGGAATCGAGCATGAAAAAAAGTCCCCCCCCCCTCCAAATTTGATGCTTTACGTTTCAAGGTATGTAGAATTCGAAAGTGCAATAAAAAAAAAGTCTGTATGTCCGCCATACACCGTACTTAGCACTTTTCATAGTTACCATGAACAAAAATTTCCGAATTTTTAAATTTTTTATTCAAAGTTCATTTCCATTAAAAAACAATAATTATATTACCATGAAACGTACAAACGAAAAATATTCCCCTATCGCGTTAGGGACGCGGGGGGGGGGGGGGGGGGACTTGGTCCTCGAAGCTGGGCGTTACTGTCAGTCATCTAAGGGGTGAGAAATAGGGGTTGAAATTTTCAGAACGCCGTAGCTCGAAAACTGTCAATAGAAGGGTATGGTTTTTTTAAGTTTTTAAATTGATCTTGAACTAAAGAATTTTTTGAGACCACCCGGAGCATTGTACGACCAGCCGTTCATTTGCACCGAAAAGCTTCGTCCACATGAGCGTGAATCAAATCAAAAATCAAATCAAATCAATGGTATAAATCCGGCCCAGATATCATCGCTAGAGTACTCCTGATTATAATCAAGGATGGCTGTATGAAGACGAGTTGGTTGTGATATTATTCCATTTGAAAAATGATGGCTCTTTTGGATTTTGTTGATAGTTACTTTTGCAACTTGAACAAACGTTGAAGTACTATTGGGTAAAATATTACAAAACGGTTCATTATTCACCTTATGCTTCATGAATAACTACAATAGCGAATCCCGCGCATTTGCATGGAACTTTAATTCCGGGGCCGGCTCCAGTACTCGATTTAGGGCTGTCCTGGGGGAACTCTTATTAAGTGTTTTGTATATTGGTTTATTATTTTCAATAATGAACCATTGGAATCGAGCATGAAAAAAAAAATTCTTACCCCCCCTCAAAATTTGATGGTTTACGTTTCAAGATATGTAGAATCCAAAACTGCAATAAAAATATTTCTGTCTGTCCGCCGTACGCCGTACGCCGTACGCCGTACACCGTACGCCGTACGCCGTACGCCGTACGGGCCACTTTTCTTAGTTACCATGAAAAAAAATTGATGAAATTCGGGTTATAGGTTCCGTTCGGCGTCTAGTTGGTCCTCGAAGCTCGACGTTACTGTGAGTCATCTCTAAGGGGTTCAAAATAGGGGTTGAAATTTTCAAAACGCCTATACCATTTTTTTACGTAAATATTTTTACGGTTTTAAATAGTTCTTGAACTTGCGAGTTTTTTAAGACCATCCGGAGCATCGTACGTCCAGCCGTTCGTTCACAGTAAGGCCCCGAAGTTTGCACCGACAGGCATTTTCGACTCCAGTGTGAATGAAATTGTATACAATCCAAACCAAATCTCGTAACCAGAGACGCGCCCACATACGGCCAATCATTGGTAGGGATCACCTGATTATATTGGCGGAGTATGAAGTCGAGTTGGTTGTTCTGTGATATTATTTAATTTGAAAAATGATGGCTCTATTGGAGTTTGTTGGTAGGTAGTGAAACTTGAACAAACGTTGAAGTATTATTGATGGGTAAATTATTACTACGGTAAATCATTACTCAACGGTAAATTATTACACAACGGTAAATTATACCATCTACGTAGAAGTGGCTGGAGTTTGTTGGTAGGTACTTTTGCAACTTTTTTCACTCCTCATCAACAATTTCTTTTCAGAACTTCATTATGTGTGTTTCTTTTTGTTAGGTACTGTTTGTCATCGGCAGAATTATTTTAGCAACATTTAACTCGTGATTTAGGTAGGTACCTAGTAACGAGTACGGGGTTAGGTACTAACGTACGGAGGGTCTGCGATCTACATAAAATGTATATAATAGAATAGTACATATCATATTATATAGACGGGTTATCTATACATAGAGCTGTGATCTGTAACAGAAGGGTATTCTATACAAAATAATAAACCGTTGTGCAGGGATTTGCAGCGTTTTTTTTGTTCATTTAAAGCTCTAGGACCTCGAAATTGACTGGGGTGAGCATATCGTGGCGTCATGGCACAACTCCCGGGCGCACCAGTAGTTATTTCATAAATTCTAGGAGTCACATGTCTGTGGATACGGTATGCAACGCGGAACACATACATTAAATACATGCCAACATGACGTTCGTCAATTCCTACACCTACCTACCTACATAAAATTTGGTATTGATGTTCAATTCATTTATTTGTATAAATATTTGTAATTGAAATATTCTCAATACTCATAAAAAAGACGTGATATAGATTCGTTGGAAAAATGGTTGATCAGGGATGATTTGAGGGGGGGGGGGGGGGTCAACGACTGCTGCAGTAAGGGGGTCAACGATCAAAAATTGGGGAGGGTCTAGGACCACCGCATTGATTTTTTGTCAGATTTCCCAGTTTTAAAAATACTTCTACCTTTCCCAATGTTACATGGGGCCCCATTTTTGAAAACTAGATGACATTTTCTATCGAATGAGAACCACTGTGGGTCGATACGACCACGCGCTGATCGGTGGTGAAGCTTTGAAGTTGAAACATCGAAAAATGGGGGTCAACGACCATATCAGTATCTGCTTTTCAGTCCCATTCAGTATTCCTTTTTCCCTTGAGTGAACCAATTAATTGTAAATTAATTGTCAGTAAAGTTCATCAGGTAAATGGTAAATGGTAATTGACAATATTAACTGTTGGAATTTCGAAACTAAACAGCCGTTGATGGTCTCTTCGTTACACCATTGCCATTCTATCGGTCCCCAGTTGGCCACATACGAAATTTATACAAATCCGACTTCGACCGAAATCCGAAATTCACCTGAAAACTCGCACAGCTCTCAGCATTTTCATAGTCCGATTAGGTTGCGTAGTTGATTTATATCCTCACGCTGCGGGACCCAATTGGGCTCTCGTAAAGGTACTTCGTGAACTGCGAACTCTCTTCGGAAGTGTATGAATTGTATTTTGTAACTTTCCGCAATGATTTCACAACAATGATACTCCGCTTTCAAGGATCCCTGCATGCCTGCATCGCAAGAGTTATTGCAGTTCTCCCCTCAATTCTGAAGGTCTCAAACGACTATTGTCGATCTCCTGATGAAATGAGGATGCTCGCCTATTTATTGCTTCAATAAGTCCAAGAATCGAAGTAAAGCCGTTGAGGGGAACTGGCGGAAAGCAGTTCCCGAGGGTTGAGCGTACCAGAAAACGAGGGTCCGAATGCTCCAAGGGGTTGAGTTTCCTTTTCCTGCATGACGTCACGCCGATGTCTCTCTGAACGGTGATGCAGCCTGTTTTTAATTGATATGTAAACAAGATCGAGCTCTACATCGCCCTTCGGAGTTCCGGACCCTATTCGGATCATTTCGCTTGGGTGAATTCGTTGTATAGGAAATTATTGATGAGGGCAGTTCCCCACTTGACAACCAAGCGTGTCATCGCACTTAACACTCGACCATATCATTGAGAATACTCGTTCAGTAGATGCTTAATAATCCGTGATGGCTCGACTGATATCCTTCAGTTAACTTCACAGACATACTCGTACAGGCAATATCTGAAACTACCATAACTGAACTTCGTTTGGATATAGGTATTACATCCTATAGATACCTGTATAAATAGTTTGAGCAATTTATCACTGTTAATATGATAACCTGAAGATGGCAGACACTTGAAAAAATGCAGCACATTATTCCTTAACGATTTCTTATTTTCAGAAGGTATAGATACCTGCAGGAAATATGCTTAGTAATCCGTGATGGCTCGACTGATATCCTTCAGTTAACTTCACAGACATACAGGCAATCTCTTAAACTTACATTGCTGAACTTCGTGTGGATATAGGTATTACATCCTACAGATACCTGCATAAATAGTTTGAGCAATTTATCACTGTTAATATGATAACCTGAAGATGGCAGACACTAGAAAAAATGCAGCACATTCTACCTTAACTATTTATTATTTTCAGAAGGTATAGACAACTGCAGGAAATATGCTTAGTAACCCGCGATGGCTCGACTGATATCCTTCAGTTAACTTCACAGACATACAGGCAATATCTGAAACTATCATAGCTGAACTTCGTTTGGATATAGGTATTACATCCTATAGATATCTACATAAAAAGTTTGAGCAACTTATCTATTATGTGATAACCTGAAGATGGCACACACTAGGAAAAATGCAGCACATTATTCCTCAACGATTATTATTTTCAGAAGGTATAGACAACTGCAGGCGATATCCTTGAAATGGTACCTACACGACAGATCGTTCTTGGGGGTTGAAGGACTGAAATGATGACGGTATGTGCGGGTTGGTCCCTAAATGACCTCATATTCACCGATATCCGACTAGGATTCGTTTCGTCTGCGCATCTGCAAACATTTCCTTTGGAAAATTTGGTTATAAATTTGTTCTTACTTCTCAGATTAAAATGGTAGTTTGAAATTGGCCCAATGATGGGTTCGTAATAAATTTCCCTACTTAGCTTCAGGTCATTCACGCACTGCACTGGACCCAGAGATTTTGGTTTTGGTACTGGACTCCACACCTTAATATTCTAAATCACCTTCTTTCCGAGGGTTTAAAGTACAAGGTTCTTCATCCAAAAAGATTATTACATTCTAGTAGAAATAGTTATGCGTAGCATTAGGAATAACGAATTTTGAAATGAGCATTTATCTACTTCTTAGATATGTGTTATTATTCCTACAATCAAAATGCTTCGCTTGGGTTCTTCAATAAAGCTTTCCTAGCTGTTTGCCGCCATAATCACCTAGTCCGAACTTTGGAATGTAGGACCAGCTGATTCTGAGTTGTAGGTACGTCTTATAAGAAATGCCATTTTGTGCAAATTCTGGGCAATGAAGTGGAAGACTCAAAGATGAAAATATACAGGCGTAGATACCTTCCCTTCAACTAATATTGTCAGAGGATGGGGAGCAATGATTGGATCAGGATTACCTGGACAAATCCCTTTTATTGAAGAAATTTCTGTGTCACCTCGTGTTTGGTGGTGCCTCCCATTGAAGAATCGACAAAAGACTTTTCTGCCTTTGCGTTTACTGTGGGCGGATGAAGGTGGCAACCTACTGGAAAATTGTTTATCGGTGCCAAAAGTATTCAGGTAGAAACTAGGGATGAATAGATTCGATCGTCAATGGACGTGGCAGAGCGGCTTCTTCGGTAAGAGGATTCGATGTATCGGTACCTTTTCAGCAGTAATGTTCTTTCACGCCGTTATAGTGCTGTATTGACGACAACAAGAATTTGAATTGGCATTGGGGCGAACGTTACGCCCACACAGAGCTCAAAGCAACCCAAGGCTGTATTGAGTATACCCACCAGCAGATGGTCCAGAATCAACCATGAGCCAATAGAGAACAGAAGCAGGGCTGCGACAAAGATGTTTCTTACCAACAGACTTCGATTTCAATAAAATGGGTAGAAGATCATCCATATTTTTCATGATTGGTTCATAAAAATCTCTTGTTATAGGTAAATAAATAAGGTTCTACTTTTAGGAGTGACAGAGAAAACTTTGAAAAAATATTTTAAATATTTAATTTATATGATGAAATAAATTAGGTACCTAATCCTTAAAGTTTTCTTGTTATCTTTTTCTTCTTACAATATTTGTCAGAGCCGCCGCCTTGTCAGACATAGGTGCATTGTACAATGAGATGGTCCAATGTTACATTATATTAATAATTTCGATGTTTTGAATTTCCAGTGAAAACTAATACGAATAAGTGCTCAATTTTTTTAATGAAAAGATTGAATAAGTTGATGGGTATAAACGGTGAAAACATCGATGTTGTGACGACTAAATCATCGATGTTACGTATAGATATATTCATTCGATGTTTTCACAAAAAATCGGCGTCCATGGAAGATGAAGAAGAAGAGAAATGTAAGTACTCAGTTATTACCACGGAGGACAATCCATAGCCACCGCAGAATAATGTTCATCAAAACAATTGAAGATTCCGGATTCCAGAAATTACAGAAAGAAGCACGTCGGTAATTTCATAACTTACCTCATACCTAACAGGTAGCCCCGGGTTCGATTCCAGCTCTCGTGTGTATACAATTTCGGTTTGGAGGCAGGGAAAACTGCCTAAATATCGTAATAAAACGTGTCCAGGGTTTGTATTGTATTGTTACAAACCTAATGTTTGAATCAAAAATAAATTGAGCGATATTTAATGCAGAAGGCATGTGCCAGGGCTAGCTGTGAAGGCCAATGATCATGTGGCCTGTTTGTCTTTTTATCCCATTTCGTATCATTTTTTTTATTTTTATTTTTATAAATTGCATTTATTCAGAGAAAAAAATCAGATCACTCAGAGCATACACCGCTAGATAAATCTAAATGCTACACCCCACCGTAAGCCGAGGGGTTTATTGCATTTATTAACATTTATTAACCAACTATATATACATCACTACACTAAAAATAACTATACTAATATTAATAATATTATAGGTAAATATAATAATAGGTAATATACTATAATAATGGTAATAACTATACTAATTCATATCCGGTATGTTTCATGCTTATAAACTTCAACCCAGAGATACCTTGCCTACCTTGTTGCCACACCGAACCGGTGCAGCTCGTTGGAACAAACCCCCCCCCCCCCCCCCCCCCCGGAGCCCGGTGACATGCCAGGTCACAGATCGCACGGCAGGAGGCGGGAACGAATCCCGTCTCCCTTGGCAACCAAACCCTCCTACCGCGGGATGACTGGGGAACTCCTCTCTGTTAACAAGTGAGAATCAACGGTAAACAGTCGAGTTAGGGAGCAAAGTGACTCTTATTGGACTCGACTCGTCACACCCTAATCCTCGGGGGCGGGAACGCTCCCTGAATTTCTATACCCCTTGAAGGCCTCCTAACGACCCCCTCCTTTTTGTCTTTTCACTTTCAGGAGTTGGCAGGAAACGAAGTGATGTCGAGGAAATTGCTCCTTTCTACTGGCTTTTAATCAAAATTCGCAACGGCCCTGTATGTTTTGTTTGTGATTTCAAACTCCCAACCAGTTATTTGTAGTCTGTCCATCTTAAGAAGGTCTAGAGAGCCGCAATGTCGCAAATTGACTGGACTCGTAGGTTGATGATGTAATAATCCGAGGCAAATTTAAATCGTAAAGAAATCATATAAAAATTTAAAAATTCCTTCATACATTTTGGAGGTTTTCGCAAATTTTAAATAGCAACAATTCCAATAAATGATTTGAAAAGAAAAATTTTACAAATTTTTGTACAAGGGACTCGATTTGAGGAATTTTGAACCTTCCAGTTATATTAGGTTAGGAGTATGGTGTAAAGATAATGTCATTGATTCAAGTGAGCTTGAACAACCTGGAATTTGGATACTGGTACCTTTAATCCCATGCTATCCAGTGCTTAGCCTCTAAAGGAAACTCACCAAATAAAAGTTGATGAAGGGAACTATTCCATCACGCGCTCTTGAGTTGGCAACCCCAAAGCTACCTCCATCGTCCTCCCCTTTAGATCAACGCATTGAGATGTTGAGTAAGGTACTTGCACAGAGTACAAAAGCCAAGATGATGAGTACCTACTGGATTTATTGAATCAGCGTAAACACAAATCAGCAGTTCAACTCACATTTTCTGCACTTTCTGCAAACAAGAAGATCAGGGACCTCGTTCTTTGCTTCGAATGGTATCTTCTACCGTCCGTTTTTCCATGTAATATTCTTCCAGTGCTGCTCCAAATAGGTTTTTTTCCCCTTCAATTAACCGAATATTTGACCAAACCTCACCGTATAACCGTAATCATTCGGTCGGCAATTTCAACAGAATATCGGAATAATCATTCAGTTAAATTTCTTGTTTAGTCCGCGGAAACGCAATTGGACGTACCTACCTAACTGATGTTATAGCCAAATGTTGCTATTAGGTACCTGATTTCTGAAATGATCGCCACATGTTACTACATTTTAGCTGTACATATTACCGAAGACGCTACTACTCTTACTACTTCGAATATTGAAAAATAGGAGATATGTCACAATTTTGCCTTTCGATTCTCGTTTCATCATTCAACATAACAAACCTTTCGGCGGCGGTATTTGATCTACAAATCAATATAACATTTTCAAAGAAGAATATCATGGTGAAAAGCGTTCCATAATCTGACTGCTGAAATTAATGCCACATGTCGCTACATTGGAGCGGTTTTCTGAAGTATATTTTTCTCGAAAACGTTAAAAAAATATGAGGTCTGATTCGGGTTATTAGGAGGCCAAAAATGAGCACATGTCACTAACTTTGAATAGCTGTGTTTGTATTTCAATCGAAATTCTATTCTGTACTTACAAGGTTATGAAACAAGAAGCTGTATTTTTTATGTTTTCCCTCAATCCTCAAAGCAACTTTATTTCGTCGCGGACTATTCGGTTTTACCGAATAATGAGGGCCTATCATTCGGTATGCTGCCGCATAACCGAAACAGCATCGAATAAGTAGAATATGTACCGAATATTAACCGAGTATGAGTCGCATGCGACTAATATGCACGCTTTGATGTGTCCACCAGTCATCCAACTCATCATCCATCCGTCCATTCCATCCTCAATTTATTTTTTATAAATTCTGCTATTTCCCAAATGGACGATAAAGATATGCATTCATCCATTCCTGACTACTATAGCTTACTAACGCCAACGTATCACCTCGGATGATGCACTTATCTCCGAAAACTTGCATGATAGGGAATTCCATAATTATGTAAGCAGGTCGAATTTAGTCTGGAAATGACTTTATTTACTTCAATTCCGCCAAAAGTATGTTTATCTATCAAACTCTCTTTTTGCGCAAATTTTAGGCCGGTAGGTATTATACATGTCGGTGCTGTTTCGATATGCGCTCTACCGAGGCCCGCGCTCTACAGTCAGCCCAATTGTGCTCTACCGTGCTCTACATGGCTTAAGCTGATGATTTGAACATCGGGTCCCGTTTGTTCATGCAGATCATATCGCTGTTCCTGACGTATTGTTGACTTTCGCTGAAGATCTTTCAAGGTGTTTTCTGTCATTCACTCCGACGAGTGGGGGCTTACCGTCAACTATCCCGACGGGGTTTTCTTCATATGACATTTAACCACTAGAGAAACTATGGTGACCCTGGGTCTGGCGCCCATATACAGGCGATCGAACGATCTTGGCTCGATGCAAACGTGAATATTTGAAGAAAAAGAGAGGCGTCCCATTCCACCACCTCCAGTCACACCTCGACGAATATTGTTGGGAGGCTGCACCGGAAGGACGTTCCAGACCTATTCGTCTGTTTTCTACGGGACATCGAAGACACATATACAGTATAAGGTAAATTTTTTATTCATTTCTGTTGGTTTCTGGTGGGAATCGGTCAGTAGATCGCATGTTGAAAAAGGTAGTGGTCGGTAGAACGCATACCGAAACGTTACTGATCGGTAGAGCGCGTGCCCGTTTCGGTAGAGGGCATATCGAAACAGCACCTACATGTCGACATGGCTCGTGTATATGCGAACCCCGCACATTAAATTATTATTTTGGGAGGGTCAAAATTATTTTCCTTCGTGCTGGTTCGTTTGATCGCTATACATCTTTACTATGTAGATGTAGAAAATTTATTAGTTGGCCGGTGTGAGGGGATTAGGCTGTTTCCACAATGAAACCCAGTGATTGATCGCGACAGAGATTGGACCACTTTATTACGCTCATGCGTTCGGCTAAAGAGCCTCATCGTCGGCTCATCACTGTTGCCGGGGGGGGGGGGGGGCTGGAAGGCTTATTATGTTTATTAGGGAACGTAACAAGGCAAAGGGGGTTTGCGAAGATTATGGTAGAGGGCGAGCCTTGTAAATGACCTTATAAACCAAGGGCGGAATATTAACAAAAAATACCAGGGTTGAGGGATGTTTGTAAGGCTGGGATTTATAGGGGCATCAGTGTGGAAGAATAAGTCCGGGCTTACATCCTGACGAAGGGGGGAAGTGGGGGGAAGGAGCTCCTACGTCTCGTCGTCTCACGCATTAGTAGTAGGCGAGTTTATTCAAAGTTATTATTTACCACCGGTGAGCCTAACGTTGAGTAGGGGACAAAAAAAGGCCCGAGGGTGGAAATTCACGATATTACGCTTTTTTGGGCGGCGCAAGGGTGAGGATTAGGGTCATCAACAAGTTGCCTGGGGGAAAATGCGCCATGAGCCCACGCAGAGGATATTCATCCGAAAAATTAAAACCCTGAGGCTTCGTTTTTTGAAAATTTTCGTCTATGCCTTGATAGGCCACCAAGCTGCCACCCGTAAAATGAGGAGTACTCATGACTTCTGTTTATATTTTTGAATGAAAGTAGGTTCCATTCTAAACATTTTGAGACCAACCGCACTCTCCTACGACGAACAGTTCTTTTTCTATGAGCTTTCAAATTTTCGGCAACAAGTGACGTCACACTGGGCAAGGGGGGTCCCGCCCAGGTGGGAGGGGTGCAATGACGTCACTTGTTGTCGAAACTTGGAAACCTCATAGAAAAATAACTATTCATCGTAGGAGAGTGCGGTTGGTGTAAAAATTCTTAGAATGGAACCTACATTCATTCAAAAATATAAACAGAAGTCATGGGTACTCCTCATTATATGGATGGCAGCTTGATGGCCTATCAAGGCATAGACAAAAAATTTCAAAAAAGGCTGCAAAGTCCTTGTCACATGGGTTTATTATTCTACTGGACATACCTATAGAAATGTTGGCTGTTCATTTATTGTTTCTTTCATGTGAAATAACCGAAATAGCTATTTCTGATGGTTTCTACCAATTTTGGCCCTCAAAACACAAATTAGGTACGCTCCTTTTTTTTCAAATTATCTTGATCATCGATAGTGCCATTTAATAGTCTTGATTCACGTGTTGACACTTTTTGTAATGTTATTATACAAATTGATGCTGATTTCAGACGATTTCTCAGGATTTTGACTCATAAAAAATAAATTTTGGGTGCTGAACCTTTGGCAGAACCTCAATTTTCCACGCTTCGGTCAAAATCGACTTCATAATTATATAACCAAAACGAAGCCTCAGGGGTTTAATTTCTCGACCTACTTTCATTTAAAAATGGGAAAGTAATATAAACAGAAGTCATTGGTACTCTCATTAAACTGACATGGTCTGCCAGTGCTGCGTATTTCGGACACAGCTGTGGTACATAGTTGTAGGTGATTGAAGTACCTACTGTAAGTAGGTAGGTAATAGTACTTAGGCTTATAGTGATACCTACAGTGTGAGGGGCGATGTTTTTCCACGGGGTAAAGAGGGGGGGGGGGGGGTCAAGTGCAAACTTTGGGAAAAATGAGAGTTTTTCTGTATAATTAGGTATAGGACACTAAATGCTACGATGGTTAGGTGTGAAGCTGTTCAATCGGGCAGTTGCCGTTACGTGCGTGAAACTCTGATGCTACTGACGCTAATATTTATGCCAGTCCTCATGGGGAAAAGGGTTTAAATGGAATTTTTATCAGCAAATGCCTCGTTATTCACACTTATCCGTAGTGTGCAACGGGTCGTGAGTACGAATCTTGATGTTAAGGTACTTAGCGCTCGTCACTAATATTATTCGTTTCGCATCTGCCGTTTATTTAGGGCAACTCCCAGTTGACTAAACAATATCTATTGATTAATCAGCTGTATTACCAACGGCAAAACCCGTCTGCATCTGATATAAATTACCTATTGTTGTCGTATATCACCAGTTCATACCACATACTAGGTACTACGTACTACTTCCGCATATTAATCCGTTTCAAGCACAAATCTCAGTGAGATTTGTGAAGGGAAAATAAAACAAAAAAACCTAGTCATGCAGCAAGGCTCTAAGAGCAAATTTTCAAATTTGTGCTAATGTGTAAAAAGATGATGCATAAAAAGACGTCGAAGTCAGCTGATGTAACTGATTATGAAAGAGATTAATCCGATTTAAAAGTCATTTTTATTTCAGTTTTTATTTATTTTGAAGAAGTCTCATTTTAAATCTTGCATTTTTGTTTTTTCTTACTTTATTACCTATATTACCATAAAACAATACAAATTTTAGTTTTAAAATGCTCTTGTTATTGTATAATACATTTCGCGGGCAATGCTCAATTTACATTACTAATGATCATCAGCATGTAGTATTTATATTAGTGCAAAAAGGGTTTGCAGTTTACTCATAGTGAAAAGGGAGTCAAGAGCAATCCAATGTGATGAAAGTCCGAATAACGGCAGTGCTATACAGAATAAGAATATGGAAGTTCTGCAGTAGTTTATTTATATACTAAAGCATAAATTCCACAGAAAAAATCAATTGTCCAAAATCAAGTTTCGATTTTAGGAAAAAACTTTGAAAATCGATTTCCCAAAAACCAGCTTTTTGCGTATAACTCCCCCCTTTACCCGACAGACAAGCTATTTATTTTTGTGTGACTAGGTAAGTCAAATGTTATAATCAATTTTTCGCTAACATCCCGTTGTTCAGTCAAGCTGAAATGTAACATTAATGGCTATACATGGATCAATTATGAAAGTAGATAGATAGATATTTATTATAGATTAATGAATTAATTTAAATAAACATTTATTTTCTATGGATAGTAAGACGTCAGCTAAGTGCCACCACTTCCTTCAGATATGGATAAAAAGACGTCAGAAAAGTTCTACCACTTCCTTCCAGTTTTCACAACCTCCTCCCTTGTCCGAAACCTCCTTCCTATTTACACTTTCATCTCTATTTTCTCCGAGGCGAAAATTCGGGGTCCTCTCCTAAGTGAATACGTGGCTCATCTTTTTGAAATAACCGTCTAAGGCAAATCTGTTCGTTTCAAACTTCTTTACAAAATTTGTTGATGTCGTTGATGCATGTTACGTAATGAGGATGGATGCACTTTATACTGAGATAGACTGTCACCGAATTGTGAATTTTGATTGGATCAGTTCGGATCTTATATTTTGTATATTAAGGTGTTTCAGTTAACAACAGGTAACAAATTGTGTAGAGAATAAAAATGAGAAAAAACCTTGGGGAACCGAGATCTCAGAAAATCGAACGCTGGATGGACGCAGCTAGGCAATTCTGCTATTCATTGGTGAATTGCGGGCTTACAGTGAGGCGTCGTCTCACCCTGCAGGCGCCTCGAGTACGAATATTAATAATTCACCAAAAATAATTACGTTTTCCAACGGAAAAAATCCATTGTCGGCTTATATTTACACAATATTTACGCATCGGTGTAACACTCTTTAAAACCCGTTAACCAAATCCTTCATTCAGGCAACCTAACCACCTAATCCTAATCAATACAGTGTTATGAATCATCCAGACAACCTAATTAATACTTCATTGTCATAAATCAAATAAAAGAAGTTGAGGAGTGCATTGCAGGTATGTCATCATATCTGCAAAGGTTTTGACAGGTAACTGGTTGACTTATAGCCTGAGTAAACGGTCTGACTAAATTCTATTCACCGTGATTGCCTGAATAATCAATGTATCGTTGCAAATATGTATTGAGTAGGTACACAATTTATATTGTATCTCAAGGTCTAATTTATATTCTATCATCAGCATTGTTGATGTATGCCATGTACATCGAACTACACCACCAGTGGTATAGTTGGATGACCATTTATTGACATGGTTTGATTGGTCACTTATGATAATAATTGGCGATCATTAAACATGAATAGCCTTAAGAGAATTGGGCATTATTCTTCCCAATTCAGCAGGTTTCCGTCTGTCATTAGGTATAACTATGGTATGTAGACCTGTAAGGTAGTAATTAGCGAATTTTCAAAGAAAATGAAGCTATTGCAATGGGTCCACAATTTTTAGAAAATGAATTTTTGAAATTTTTTATAGGCAAATCCTGTTGAGCATTCTGAATTCATCCCTAGATTTTAACCAAAATTTATATATTTATGTGTCACTCCAGACGATATCTGACCGTGGGTACATGATAAAAATTCGCCAAAATGTTCATATTGCCAAAGGATGAGCTCGAAGATGAGCAATTTTCAAAAATTCTAAGGGGGTCAACTTCGAGTTTTCGGGGTCAATAATAATTGGTCAGGGTAGCTAAAATTGCGAACAGTTGATATAAAATTACTGAAAGTGGTATGGATGGGTGAGTAAAGACAGAAAATCATTTCAGTTGTTTTTTTAAATGCAGAATATAGGGGTCAAATTTGGATTTTTGGAGGTCGAAAATTGAAATTAAGGTCTAAAATTGCGCAAAATCAGTATTAATTCACCTGACGTTGTGTGGGATGGTGATTCACGACAGAAAGAGGTACTACTATTTTGATGATA
Organism: Leptopterna dolabrata; assembly: GCA_954871275.1. Lineage (NCBI taxonomy): Eukaryota > Metazoa > Arthropoda > Insecta > Hemiptera > Miridae > Leptopterna > Leptopterna dolabrata. Next base: position 37,965,879 of record OX940981.1, read on the forward strand.
AAAATGTTTTTCTCAAAGAAGAGTCGGTAAAATTTCGCTTTGTAAGGGTCAAACGTCGGTGAAAATACGAACTAGATCACTCGCGAAGCAATCGTGGAAACCCGTTTCAAAGAAAAACGGAGTTATTGGAAATTTGTCTATTTCCACTAATGCACAAGAAAAGAACGCAAATACACTGTTATACCGGTTTCGGTGATCAAACCATCGTCAGTCAAACAATAACTTATTGTTTGTAACTTACTGAGTTATCGTTTGTTACTGACGATAGTTTGATCACCGAAACCGGTACAACAGTGTATTTTTCGCGTTTTTTTGTTGTTGTGTATTAGTGGAATAACACAATTTTTCTTTTTTCTTTTCGTCGGTAAAATGGCTAAAATCACGAACAAATTATATAATTTTACGAAAGGTGGTATGGTTTCTCGATATATCATATTTTTACACACTAGCACAAAAATATTTCCATGCAAAAATATTTGCATGGAACTTTGTATTCAATACGTGTGCTAAATGTATTTTGTTTCTTTTTTTTGATACTATAACCAAGTTACCATAATAATAAACTGCTTTCCAAACGAAACTTTGTCAACGTTTACGTTATGATTCCCAATTTAATTTTGAAAAATGTCCAAACCTACATTTGCTGCGCGGTTGTTTCTTTAATTGTGATGCTCTCATCTTCAGTTAGATTCACCAAGCAAATGCAGACCTCACAGTTGGTATATTTTGGTTTGGTATATATTTATGAGTGTTTTGTGGCGCCTAAGTGAATTATTCGATAGTGTTTACACCATTTCTGAGAGTAGACGTCGGAAACATGAAAGACGAATAGGGGTGAAAAAACCTTGTATCGCTCAACATCCTCAACCACCGACGAAACTCAAACACTGAGAAAAAATTGGGAAGATCGTTGAACACGGGAGAAGCGTCAGTCGATGTAAAAATCCGGTAGAGGGAGCCCTTCAGGAAAACACTCAGCAGCTCACCAACAATAGCCGTTCAGAGTTTACAAGTTTCAGAACTGACTTGGATAGCAAACTAACCCCACAGCCAACCGCTCGATCAAACTTGTATGGCTGGAGTTTTCCTCGAGCCGAACTCAGGAAAGCCTCGTTTCTCTACCGACGTCTCAAACCGCAATAAGTTTGATTCGAATAACGCAGGTTTTCTTTCCCGTTTTCCCCCTACCGGTTCGTCTATATACGAGCGGGACTTTTCTAGTTGTTTGCGGGGGTGATTCGTATTCGATCTACAAATTGCCCCTCTACGGGGTTTCAATCCGCTTGTTCGTGTCGCCATTGAAATATCTTGTTTTTGTCGGGGTTCTGCAACTGAGCGTCGGAATGGTCGATTTCAGAGGCACTAGGGACTAGGCAGATGGACTAGGGACACTTTTGTGCATTCTTGTATATTTTTGGAGCTTTAAACAACAAGTGAGCTTTGCAAAACATTTTTTGACAATCTTATTTAATCATGAAATTATATGGGAATCACGGTTCTTGGCCACAACATTATGTCTACAAAAACGATGTGACGCCAAACCTAGTGAGCGTTCCTATCGCCTAGCCCTTCAACGTATTGGACAAATTCTAAGGGTGTCATACCCCCCAAAACATATTCTACCACTGTACATCCTTGTCGCGCGGCAGAGTGGGGCGTCACTTCTGGTTCATCCTCTTCAGTCTCCGAGCTTGAGTCCTGGAGGTCATCGCTCTGATGAACTGGAAAATTACACAGTCTTTGAAATTTCTACTCAAATGCTTCAACCAATTCACCCGAGATCTCGAGCAGGCATGTTCCAGCATTATTTCAGTTCACTCCGTTCACCCAGAACCACATGGGCTGCTCCTTCCAATGTCAAGAAATTTCCCACCAGTATTCCCAAATTCTCTCTGGCAATAATCAGTCGATTTTTGATGCTTCTTGCGGCATTCTTCCTATTCTTATACTTTTCCGAACTGTGCACTGTGGGCATTCGAGATGTGAATTCAAATATTGTAAGTAAATTTGAAAAGTGAAAATTTCAACAGCTCATTGCCCGAGAGAATGGAAAACGCCGCAAATGATTACACAACGGTTTATTACTTACCAATGTTTTCTGTGGTCAGTACCCTCGAGCTCCCCCCAGGAATCCCTAAATCGTACTGGAACCGGCCCGGGAATTAGGTATAGTTTTATAAAAATGCGCGGGATTCAATAATATTCAATAATTAATTATTTATTGTTGTTATGAAGCACAAGGTAAATAAACCGTTGTGTATGAAACTGTTGCGTAATACACCGATGTGTAACAATTTACCTGTACAGATACCTCTTCTGCGAAGATCACTGTTTTCTGTGGTCAATACCTCACCTCGAGCTCCCTCTAGAGAAGGCCTAAATCGAGTACAGGAGCCAGCCCGGGAATTACAGTTTCATAAAAGTGCACAGGATTCAATAATTCAATAATTAATTATTTGTTGTTATTCATGAACCGTAACGTAAATAATTTACCTCCCCTACTGCGTAGATCACTGTTTTCTGTAATCAATACCTACCCTCGAGCTCCCTCCAGGAAAGTCCTAAATCGAGTACTGGAGCCGTCCCTGAAATTATATTTTCATAGGATGCGCGTGATTCACTACTTCAATCATTAATTATTTGCTGTTATTATGAAGCATAAGATAAATAATAAACCTTGTGTAATAAACTGTTGTGTTATAATTTACCTGTATAGCCCCATCTGCGTCGATCACTCTTTTCTGTGGTCAGTACCTACCCTCGAGCTCCCCCCAGAAAAGCTCTAAATCGTGTACGGGAGCCGGCCCGGGAAATACAGTTTCATAAAAGTGCGCGGGATTCAATAATTCAGTCATTAATTATTTGTTGTCATTCATGAAGCATATCGTTGCAAAAGTACCTAACAACAAAATCCAAAACAGCCATCATTTTTCAAATGAAATAATATCACAGAACAACCAACTCGACTTCATACAGCCATCCTTGATTATAATCAGGTGATCCCTAGCGATGATATCTGGGCCGGATTCATACCATTGCATTCACGACCGTGTTGACGCAGGTTTTCGGTGCAAACGAACGGCTGGACGTACAATGCTCCGGGTGGTCTCAAAAAATGCTTAAGTTCGATATCAATTTATAAACGTTAAAAAAAACCATACCCTTCCAATGAAAGTTTTCGAGCTACGGCGTTCTGAAAATTTCAATCCCTATTTTTCACCCCTTACAGATGACTGACTGTAACGCCAAGCTTCGAGAACCAACTAGACCCCAAATGGTATCTACAAACCACATTTCATTAATTTTGGTTCACGGTAACTAAGAAAAGTCCGAAGTACGGACGGCGTTCGGCCTACGGCGGACGGACGGAACTTTTTTAATTCTATTTTCGGATTCTACATACCTTGAAACGAAATCCATCAAATTTTGGGTTAATTTTTTTCGTGCACGATTCCAAAGGTGTATTGAACATAATAATCCAAACGCTCGGGAGAAAATTTGAGTCATCAAGCATTGTTGTTGTTAGAAATTTGATAATTACTTTATAAATATCGAGATTAAGACTTCAAGAAAGACAGTCTTACTTTAGATTTGAAAAATCATTTCAAATAATCGAACACACTTCAATAGTTTTAAAATGATTAAGAAGTATGTTTCAGGTTCTTGACCACTCAGTATGAATATTATTGTTAGGATTCTTGACCAACCCTCAAAAATCCTAGCAACAATATTATTAAGAAGTAGGTAAATTTAATGGAATCTGAAAGGTAGAAATGAAAAACATTCATAACTCGAAGGAGTATTAATTTCACACTCTGGCATGTTTTAGCACGTGGAAATTGAGCTGCTTGATTGGAAGTAGTTTGCCTTTAGTGTTAATATGATGGTTATATGCCTCATTATTTTCTTCCAACTGAAACCGCCCACACATAATGAACTTGTTCTCATTTAGTTATCGTATCTATATTTTACCTACCCTGATCGTTTGTTTCAGGAGCCTCCCCGCGTACTTTTCCACGTCCTTTAGTACTCTCGGGCTTCTCAGGATCTCCTAACAATTCGTTAGCTGGGGGAAGTTTGGATCCTTTGTTAGACACGTCTGATCCAATTGCTGATTCAGCCTGGAAAAAGAAACCAGACAAGTTCGATTCATGATCGAGACAAATCAGTCCATCAAAGGCACAGTCACTACCTTCCATGTCGATTCCTTCTAATCTCGCACCAAAACTTTCAGTTTATAATATTCGTGATTAGGTACCTATTACATATACATGTATTATGTATTTCGCACATGTACCTATGTATGGTATAATACATATTCTTGTCATGTATGGAGACGTCTAATGTCGTGGAACATTACCCGGCCCATCAGAAGATAATCGAGTTCTATTAAAAAAGGCGTTACACCTTCCTGCGTAATTTCTAGACATACCTAAATAATCAGGTTTGTCAAATCAAGCTTACTAATACCATCAGTACCACAGTGAGTTAATTGTTAGTGGAAAACTAGCGTATACCTAACAAATGATGAAAAAGTCTTAAAGAAATACGTAAAATAAAATTACTTTTCTTTCTTGATAAATGGAACTGGAGCCATCGCAGGGGTCAAGCTCGGTTGAATCGGATGGCGGCTGAACAAATAATTCCGACGATCTTCCGGCTTCGTTTCTCGGATCCTCCAATGATCTGGAATCAATTGAAAACGCTGCAAATCCCTGCACAACGGTTTATCATTTTGTACAGATCACAGCTATCTGTGTAGATAACCCGTCTATATAATATGATATGTACTATTCTATGCATATTATGTGGATCGCAGACCCTCCGTAGGTTAGTACCTAACCCCGTACTCGTTACTAGGTGCCTATCTAAATCACGAGTTAAATGTTGCTAAAATAATTCTGTCGATGACAAAAAGTACCTAACTAAAATGGCAAAAAAAGCAAATAATGAAGTTATGAAGGGAAATTGTTGATGTTCAGCGAAATAGATGCCCCTTCTGCGTAGATCACTTTTTCTGTGGTCAGTACCTACCCTCATGGTCAAGTATAATGAACCGTTGTGTAATAACTTGCCCATCAATAATACTTCAACGGTTGTTCAAGTTGCAAAAGTACCGATCAGCAAAATCCAGCCCCTTCTAGGTAGATGAACCGTTGTGTAATAATTTAACGTTCTGTAATAATTTACCGTTGTGTAATAATTTGCCGTTGTGTAATAATTTACCATTGTGTAATAATTTACCCATCAATAATACTTCAACGTTTGTTCCCGTTTCAGAAGTACCTACCAACAAAATCCAATAGTCCATCACTTATCAAATGAAATAATATAGCAGAACAACCAACTCGACTTCATACAGCCATCCTTGATTATAATCAGGTGCTCCCTAGCGATGATATCCCGGCCGGATTTATACCGTTTGATTCACGATCGTGTTGACGAAGCATTTTGGTGCACACGAACGGCTGGACGTACAATGCTCCGGGTGGTCTCAACAAAATTGTGTATCTCAAGACAAATTTAGTAACGTAAAAAAAACCATACCCTTCCATAGAAAGTTTCCGAGGGTTCTGAAAATTTGAACCCCTATTTTGAACCCCTTAGAGATATTACTGACAGTAACGCCGAGCTTCGAGGACCAACTAGAGCCCGAACGGAACCTATAACCCGAATTTCATCAATTTTGTTTCATGGTAACTAAGAAAAGTGGCCAGTACGGCGTACTAATGAATTTTGGTTTATTATTTTCAATAGTGAACCATTGGAATTGAGCATGAAAAAAAAAAAAATTCTAAACCCCCCTCAAAATTTGATGGTTTACGTTTCAAGGTATGTAGAATCCGAAAATAAAATAAAAATATTTATGTCTGTCTACCGTACGCCGTACTGGCCACTTTTCTTAGTTACCATGAAACAAAATTGATGAAATTCGGGTTATAGGTTCCGTATCGGGGTTTAGTTGGTCCTCGAAGCTCGACGTTACTGTCAGTCATCTCTAAGGGGTTCAAAATAGGGGTTCAAATTTTCAGAACGCCGTAGCTCGAAAACTTTAGATGGAAGGGTATGGTTTTTTTTTAATGTTGTTAAATTTGTCTTGAGCTAAACAATTTTTTGAGACCACCCGGAGCATCGTACGTCCAGCCGTTCGTGTGCACCAGTGCAGCGTTTTTTTATTGCATTTCGGATTCTGCATACCTTGAAACGTAAACCATCAAATTTTGATGGGGGGGGGGGGGGGGTTAGAATTTTTTTTCTTGCTCGATTCCAATGGTTCATTATTAAAAATAATAAACCAAAAAAATTAATGAAAGTCAACTGCTTGAAATCATTTTATTTCTCTCACTTGACCCACAACCAAATGCACGCTGCAGATATGAAACTTGCAACATAAATATATGAAAATTGCACGTATGCGATCCATATGATGATTAAGCACTAACTTTAACCCCGTTAACAGCAAAGGAAACATCGAAATAAAACTAAAGTTGGTGGGGGAATTGTCCTTAGTTTTGACTTTTGAATTTTTGTGGACCATAGTTTTATCCACATTTTATCCAGTTTCAGGTATGAAATCTAAAGGTCTTCTTACCTACCTAGCATTTTCATAACAGCTCCATCCTTGAACCATGTTTATTTCGAGTGTTAATATAATCTCGGGGAACATTTTTTTGCGGTTTACTTAAAAAAACAAATGGGGCAAACGTCCGCACTGCCGAAATTTACCTCACCATAAGAAAATATGGGAAAAATGAGAGATTCCGATTCAGGAACATGAAAACAAATAATTATTGTTGTGGTATATATATTGTTTATAAAATGTAGGTAACATTTATGTAAGCATATGTGTAAGTAACACATGATGTCTTACATCACCAAACGTCAGACGAACCCGACCTACAACAGAAGCCGAATTGGAGCGGGGATTGCGAAATAACAACAAGACCTTTAAATCAATGTTGATTATTTCGCAATCCCATATGCTTACACATATGCTTACAATTTATGATCATTTTTATCCATTATTGAGCTTTGTTGGGAAGTAAATTAAGAACCCTTTCCCGATCAGAGATTTTGCTTCTTCAAGTTTCTCTTCTGCCATCGGTATAGGCAAATTTTAATTTTACGTACTTTTTGGAATAAAACAAACGGGTTTAAAAATAAATTATACTGTTGGGTACAAAGAGGTGTAAATTTCCGCACCGTTCTACTGCGGACGTTTGCCCCCAGAACAATGCGGACAGTGACACCATTATCATGAGGGCGGCACCAGGATGATACTGACGCAAAAGAAAATGTGAATGTTTTGCCACAATTTCAAAGCTAAACAATGGCCCTTTTGACCAAGATTCTGATTGAATACGTTTATAACCCTCCTTTTATAATGAACCAGAAAATTTACAAAATATAATAAGAAGGACACGAAAAACAGATTAACTCATTCTTTACTTCATTCTTTCGGTCAACGAACGAACTCATCGTCTAATTTTTCATTGGTATAACTGGTGATTGTTAAGTCTATCAGTGATGGCAGTAGCGGCAAAATAATCAACATTGTTATGATCGAAAAGTGGCGGTGCGGAAATTTACCCCGTGCAGACATTTCCTCCCCACCTACCCTATTACTGGGTACTAGTACAGAGCAGGACCGATGGATGAAAATCATAGATCAATAATATTAGCAGTTGGTAAGGAGTAGGTACATACTGAAAACGGTCCATCTCCGCAGCCTTCGTTGGTGTCGAACTTTCTTGACAGTTCAGTCGCAAACTCACTAAGTGGAATGCGACTAAGAGGACGGGTGGACATAGGGCAGACTCGGTAGGGCTGATGACGATTAGATAAACTTTCTTCTTCGAAACGATTTATCGTAATCCAAGATAAGGCGACGAGGAGCAGACGCAAAATTATGGTGCTGAGTGGTCAGACAAAACTGGTATCTTATCATATTAAAATCTCGCATTGCTGTGGTAGATGGTGCTGTTGACTCATGACCAGAGCCCTTCAAATGCCATATTGCCATGGCACCATACAAAAATGCCATATTCTGCCGATTTTTGGGCCGATTTTTGGATTTGGGCGGCCATGTTTTGCCTTTTTTTCGCCAAACTCCTTAAAAAAAATTTAAAAAAAAAATTTGAGGTGAACATTTTTGAATGACATGAGGTTTCTCGGACCCTGAGGCCATTAGTGTAGAGGGATTACTAATGCATCTAACCATTTTGGAGCTTCCACGGGTGGCCACTCTGTCTGGTGAGGAAGCCACTCTGAAGGAAGGCTGGGAACCTGCTGATGTCCTCTCTATGAAATACGCCCCGGCAACATCAGCTGATGTGGAGAGGACTTTCTCAAAAATGAAATACCTTCTGAGTGATCGACGGCTGCGATTTTCAATGGAAAGCGTTGCAGCACACCTGATGTTGCTATTTAATAATAATAATACCTAATAATAATAATAATAATAATAATATATAATAATAATAATAATAATAATCATAAATTATTTGCATAAAGCCTTGTAAATAAAATAAATTATTTAGCATAAATAACTTGTATGTTGTGATATTATCGTCTCAGAATAGCTGGGGTGGTCGGAGAGGGTTGAAAAATAAGTGCCATATTGAGAGAAATAAGTGCCATATTTGGGCCAAAATAAGTGCCATGTTGCCATATTTTTTAGGGCCCTATTTCACAAAAATAAGTGCCATATTGTGAAGGGCTCTGCTCATGACTCACAGGGTCTAAGATGCGTTGTACTACCTGGTGCTACCTGTCTAAGTTGGGATACGATTTACTTACCAGTTTTTTACATATCTTTTTCATGCTCGATTCCAAAGGTCCATTATAGAACATAATAAACCAAAATTAGAAGAATGCCGCAAGAATAATTTAAATCGACCGATTATTGCCAGAGAAAAGTTAGGAAAACCGTTTTATACAAGGTCCAGTACCACCTTAGTCTTGCTGCTGGTGATTTTGGTGTGAATTTTCAGTAAAGGGCTGATTTGTCTTAAAGTAATTAATTTTGCCGAATAACGCTTCCAGTTTTTTGTCTGCTTGTTTCAGATATTCGCACAAGGAAAATTTCCTTTAATGATCATTTAATGATGATATTATATAGCTCACCAAATGCAGTGTTGACATACGATTTGGTCAACAATTTCGGCGATGGTCTCACCGTCCCCTTTTCCCTCGTCCGTCACTACCGTAAAATCGTATTCGGCCCAATGGTATTAATAAAAACCGTTTATTTTTCTCAAGAACTCCGGCAGTTGTTTCGGAAGTTTGCGCGAGAAATCTCCAGTGCAACCTAAATACACTTCACAGCTTCCTTCCCACTCAGGATTATTTCTTCAGTTGAGTTTACGCCTAAATTTGTAACGCTCCAATTCATAGCGATTTTTTGGTTTTTAAAAATATTAATTAAATTAAATTTAAGTAATTTAAAATGGTATTTTTTTCAAATGTATATGTGGAGTAGTTTTGAATGATTTGAAACCACAAATTTCCATAGTTATTACTCTTGGTCAGATGTAGTAATTATTGACTTGTATGTAACAGAATCTCTTTTATTACGAATCAAAATTCCGAAAATTTTTGGCAATTTCCATATTTCTAACCTACTCCAGAATTTTTGTGAGAGTAAACAGAAGCTCGTGTAACGTATACTTTTTCCGATCCAACTCAAAACAGTTTGTCAGCTCCTTCGGTACGAATAGTCGTAATAAACGAAATAATTTATCGATTTTAGTGGTTACACTGGCACTTCCTATAATGATAAAGGGACAAAATTATGATGCTGATCCGTGTTACGTCATTATCATTATTATTATTATTTTAACAAGTAGGTAATGTCAACCTTTATATATGTTTTAGACACCCTTTTGATTGACACACCAGTTTTTGTAACTAGTCAACGCGGGTTTCAGTCAAACAGCTTCAAAGGGGTGAAGGCGCCTGCTCATATTACAAGGACGAACGTAAGCATCTTGAAATATCGTGAGTATTGTTTTGGAAGGACCAAGTGGAACATCACCTACTACACTATGACCCCCTTTCCTACAATATGGCCCTTATCTATACTACGGCTTCAAGAATCACAGTTTTGGCTGATGCTACGGAAAAGTTTAAGAGGTCATGGAATAAAGGGACTCTTTCTTCTATTGTTAAGAGGTATAATCTCAACAGACGTTCTGTTTGTTTCCAGATAATACCTTCTCCTACGGGTAATACAGAGCCCAAAATATGGATTGGTTTGGCAGAGATAAGTTATACATTGTTGCAAACTCTGTTACACCACCATCAGTATCTGGTCTTAAAGGGAAGTACAATATATTTGACGAAGAGTGTTTGAAAATAAGAGGTATAGTGGGTATAAGGAACCAGATAACGTGTGCTTCCCTCGTGCATTAGTGGTAGCTATTGCACATGTGGAAAACGATCCTAATCATGTAAAGATTAGACGTGATTAGAAAGCAACAGAACTCTAGGTGCCTCAAAACTTGTAAAAGAATCAGGAGTAATTATACAAAAAGAAGGGCGTGGAATACCCGAATTGAAAAATTTTCGGAGCATTTACCGAAATACAACGTTACTGTACCTATACCTGCAGCTACGGAAGAAAGGGACGAGATGTCTTCAACTATTCAGGTCGCAAAGGAACCAACTTACTACTTCACTTGAATCACTATGTGGTGATGATGGGTAGAGGAAGGTTTGGAGAGGAAGACTAATGCCCCGCGGTTATCAACACAGCAGGAGTTATTGGAAGAGGAGGCTAGCACCTCGCGGTTATTACCACAGCGAGTGCTCGAGGAGAGACAGGCGTCCCACGGTTATCACTTCAGCAGACGCCGGGAAGAAGGAGGCTAGCACCCCGCGGTTATTACCACAGCGAGTGCTAGATGAGAGACAGGCGTCCTTCGGTTATCACCATAGCAGGCACCAGGAACAGGAAGGCTAATACCCCTCGGTTATCACCACAGCGAGTGCTAGAGGAGAGGGAGGCCCCGCGGTTATCACCACAGCAGAGACCAGGAACAGGAAGGCTAATACCCCTCGGTTATCACCACAGCAGGTGCGAGGAAGGGTAGGAGAGAGCGAGAGAAAGAGTGTAAGATGATCGAGAGAGAAATCGCAAGTCGGAGAGTGGTCGGTTGAATGAAGAGCTGGGCCAGCCGGGCGGTATATAAAGGTGCCTCCACCTCGCCCCCTGACTGTCAATGGTCGTTGCGACCGTCGAGAAACGTTGGGAGCTCGATGGAGGGGAACCTTCTGGTCATTTCCCCGAGGCGTCGCTCAGCTCGTCGTTCTCCTCGTTTATTCGGTTAAACGTGTACATTACATAGGAGTGTAGTACTTCAGGGTTACCACGACACACTATAACTTGACTACTTAATTAAAAGTCTGCATTTTGTGGTGCTTATTACTGTTAAACATGCAATGAGAAGAAAAAACATACGAGTAGTGGGATGTGTCCCTGTTGTTTGCAATCCCCAGAGTCTCCCAAGGTTGAAAAAAATATTGTATGTGACAACTGCAGGAGACGGCTTCGAGGCGCGGATTGTTTTAATAATCACAAAATTTGTGTCTGCGGGAGGCTTTAAAAATGCCCCTATTGCTTAAAAAACTTCACTGTTGGGTCTAAGCACACCTGTGGTTACAAGTTAAGGTAAGGTTTGTTACAAACAGTTCCTCAAGATCACTTGTGCTACATTGAGGTTGATAGGCTCCAAAACTTTAAGATACGTTTGTTTGTGTTTCAAGATTTAGACAAAATGGCAGGAATGCTATATGGAGTGGATTAAAAGTTGCAACCGAATTTGCGTGTATGCGAGAACAGATGTGACCGCTGTCTAGACAATAATTATGAGTCATTGTACTCTTGGGATAAATGTGGGGTCCGTGTGAAAGTCATCGCAATACTAATGTGATACAAAACTTCATGAATGACGTAGTGTTCAGTACAAAATTTCTTACAGTTGTTGTTATTGCACAAAATGGTCAAGCATTTGACCACCAATTTGTATTAAATCGCATGTTGACCAAAACTTTGCTGATCCCTGAAATCACCATGAGAGATAGTAAAATTTTACGCTTGAAACGTGAAAATATGACCTTTTTGGACTCGTTAACTATTTTCCAGTGGCATTGAGTAATCTACCCAAGGCGTTTGATATACCACAGACATCGAAGAAAGGTTATTTTCCCCATTTAGTCAACACTGCAGCCAACCAAACATACCGAGGACCTCTCCCAGATACTAAATGCCATGACCCTCATGCAATGAAACCAGAAGAGAGAACTTGAAGTGGTATGAAATTAACAAAAGTTTTAAGTTTGACTTTAAATATGAACTTGCGGAATATTATAAATTAGATGTTAGAATTCTTGCACATGGCATGTATCAAGTTCAGGTCTATGTTTCGGTTTGAGTGTTTAGTTAGTCTATGAGGAGGAGTACACAAGGAAAACTATATACAACACGTTGCCAAGGGGAAAGAAGTTGTCTTACACGGTGTAAAAGTTGAAGGTTTTGCAGCTGAGACGAATGAAATTTTCGAATTCCACGGATGCTGCTATCATGGATGCCCTAAATGTTTTTCCATGGCAGATATTGACATTTCAGTCAACTCAGATTAAGCCGACTCGTCTATAAGGCTTCGGGTACGATGTCATTGAAACGTGGGAGTGCGAATTCGACAGGAAGGTAGCTCTTGTGCAAAAAAATACAAAAACACCCTTTACTATTGAGAACACCGCTAAGTCATAGAGATGCCTCTTATGGTAGAAGAACAGGTAACGTCAGGGAATATTACCAGTGTAAGGCCGGTGAAAAGATCAAGTAGGTACTTCGACGTAAGTTTTCGTGTGCAAATATAGAAAATTTCCGATAGGACATCTCAAAGTGTTAGTGGGGGACCAACAGCTGCCAGTCAATATGGTTTTGTAAAATGTAAAGTCCACAAGGTCTATTTCACCGCGAATCAATTAAAATGCACAATAAACTCACTTTTGTGGTTTGCCGAACTTGTGGAGAGGAAATTGCATCTGATAAGTGCAATCATAGTGAAGATGAAAGAGCGCTGATGAGCACGTGGGTTGTCGATGAAGTGAAGAAGGCTGTGGAGGTTGGATGTGCTATTGGAGATTTAAGAATCATGGATTTATGAAGTGTCGCAGGTAAATGAGCATAATTAAGGGTTATTCACATGCACGATGGATACGTTTATAAAGTCAAAACCAGAGGCATCTGGTTGGCCCAGACAAGGTATGACAGTTGGAGAGAAAGATGCCTATGTCATGGAATATTTTGCAGAAGAGAGACTTATGCTGGATCACGACCAAATACAGAAAAATTCGGGGTTAAGGACCTTGGCTAAACTGATGTTGAATAGATTCTGGCGTAAGTTGGGTCAAAGGGACAATTTGACTCAAACCACCGTAAGTGTGCCACATGACTACAAGAAAATGTCGCAATTATAAATAGTTGCCAACTGCCAATAACAAACAACACAGTGATCCATTTTGGCGGATTTTTTGAATAATTATTTACCTGTCTGTTTTTAATATACGTTGCGTAAAAAATGAGGTTGTACTTCTTTTCTCTTTTCCTGTGCGAACCATTTCAATAATAGTCAACTCACCAATACCTTTTGGGGTATGTTTCCCCTATTTTGACTGCCCTTACATAATATAAAATAACAGTATGCTCCCTGAGGCCTACACCTAAACTACAGTTCAACAGTTTCTTCATAGAGTTTCATATAGTTTCTTCATGTCATATATGTGCTTGATATCCAAATAGTAATAAAATCATCTAAAATGGTATCAAACAACCGTATTCACTCACCTTTGTCCAAAATTCTAAATTATATGGCCGTCACAAATTCATTGCGATATCATAATCTTTAACGCATTCAGGAGCGCATTTGTGATACGAACTAAATCACTCGCGAAGAAATCGTGGAAACCCATTTCAAAGAAATACGGAGTTATTGAAAAAATAGTCTATTTCCACTAATACACGAAAAAGTTATTGTGTGTTACTCACGATGGTTTGATCACCGAAACCGGTATAACAGTGTTTTTTGCGTTTTTCGTGTACAAGTGGAAATAGACTATTTTTTCAATAACTCCGTTTTTCTTTCGCAATTGTGACCTTGAGGTACAACCGCCTGAACCCCCCCCCCCCCCCTCCACAACTGTCAGTCATTTCCAAGTCTACCGCTTGCCAGCTCCTGTGCACCTAATAACAATACCTTCATTCTCAGCTGTAATATTGGATTTAATTAGGGGTAAGGAGAGGGTTCTCCTCATTTTTGAATACCTATCTGATTGTTTGTAAATTGAGTCCATGGATAAATTTGGTTAAAGCCGTGAAAATTAACTTTTTGACCAACCGGCTTTTCACACAATACACAGCTAATTCTAGGAAAATGATTCCTCCACAGAGACAACATTCCCGTACGAGTATTTTGATAATCACCAGTACAAAATAACTATAAATATATATCTTGAAATGTCTGAAGTTTTGAATTGTGTATTAACTTGTTTGAAAATTGGCGGCCAAATTAGCCTTAAAGCTGGAAAGAAAGAGAACATCAGCTGATTCTTTCGTAGGTTTGGGAGAGGCGGGGAGGGGTACTTGAAAATGGGGAAAACCCCACAAGTGGATGTGGTGGGAGGAATTGGCGGTTAAAAGGCCGGGGATTGATTTCCAGCTGGTGTTATAGCTGGTGGTATTTGAAAATGAGAGAAGAGCATTTTAAAAATTGGTGGGAAACTGTAAAGGAGGGAAATCCTACATATATCTTTATAGCATCCATGGGCATGCAGTAGGAACCTGTGACGTAGAACACAGAAGGAATGGCTCGCTACACCACTGCATCCCATTGCTACCAACATAACGGCGGGGGTTACACATTTTTTCCCTGGTCGATTCCAAATGTTTATTATTCTCAAAAATCCAAAATCAGACTCGATATAATTTTCAAAATTCAAGTGTTGTACAATCTGTTCCAAAAGTCACAGTTATGTTTCTTCAGTCGTTCATAATATCAGCGCTCGATATAATTGACCTCGAATTTTAAACTTTAAACTTTCATTGCTACTTCACTGAATTTTATTGCACGTAGTACAAGTGGCCATTTGAAAACTTTTACCGTGAACTAGGAGTCAGCAAATTACTGGAATTGTTTGTGAAACCTTTATTGATCAGTAAATTTATTCCTTATTCATAAAAACTTGGATAAAATAATGATTAGCAAATGATAACGAATAGTAGTAGCCAACGTTTCTTGCTATTGGTATTAATCATAAAATTAAAATTATTATAAAATCAAAACAACATAGTTTTAACGATAATATTTCTACTTTTCATATCACACACTTATTACAGTTTTTTTTTTCCTTCTTTTTTTTCTAGCTCTCTCTCTCTCAAACCTAATCAAGATCTCGATTAAGTACATGATATGAACTAACAATATCGAAATTATCGAATGTGTGAGACTTTTCTGTTGGCGCGGGTTACCCATTTTAGAACACAAAAGAAGTTAAGTAGTAGATGCAGTCGAACAGCCAAGTTCCAATAGGGTCTTGTTGGTATTCCCATATCTAGAACCGGATAAATACATTTTAGGACATTGGATAGTAGGTATACCTACACCGGAGCTATCAGTTCCTGCACTGGATACATGAATCTGATTACTACCACAACAATCAACTGTGTGTATTTGAAACCCCTATTCCAGTTCAATTTACGTTATCATTATTCGTAGTGGACCGATATTGGCACATACCTCAATCATATTCTGTTTACTTTCATTGTCAAGCTCCTTCTCTCTTTCAGTGGGCTCAGTGGTGGCTAAACCTCTTGTATTGACTTCCGCTTGGGTGGTTACTTTTGTCCACGTGGAATACTCATCTTCGCCCTGTTAAAATAATCAATTATGCTTCACAGTATAAGAAGAAAATTGGTGGGAAACTGTAAAGGAGGGAAATCCTACATATATCTTTATAGCATCCATGGGCATGCAGTAGGAACCTGTGACGTAGAACACAGAAGGAATGGCTCGCTACACCACTGCATCCCATTGCTACCAACATAACGGCGGGGGTTACACATTTTTTCCCTGGTCGATTCCAAATGTTTATTATTCTCAAAAATCCAAAATCAGACTCGATATAATTTTCAAAATTCAAGTGTTGTACAATCTGTTCCAAAAGTCACAGTTATGTTTCTTCAGCCGTTCATAATATCAGCGCTCGATATAATTGACCTCGAATTTTAAACTTTAAACTTTCATTGCTACTTCACTGAATTTTATTGCACGTAGTACAAGTGGCCATTTGAAAACTTTTACCGTGAACTAGAAGTCAGCAAATTACTGGAATTGTTTGTGAAACCTTTATTGATCAGTAAATTTATTCCTTATTCATAAAAACTTGGATAAAATAATGATTAGCAAATGATAACGAATAGTAGTAGCCAACGTTTCTTGCTACTGGTATTAATCATAAAATTAAAATTATTATAAAATCAAAACAACATAGTTTTAACGATAATATTTCTACTTTTCATATCACACACTTATTACAGTTTTTTTTCCTTCTTTTTTTTCTAGCTCTCTCTCTCTCAAACCTAATCAAGATCTCGATTAAGTACATGATATGAACTAACAATATCGAAATTATCGAATGTGTGAGACTTTTCTGTTGGCGCGGGTTACCCATTTTAGAACACAAAAGAAGTTAAGTAGTAGATGCAGTCGAACAGCCAAGTTCCAATAGGGTCTTGTTGGTATTCCCATATCTAGAACCGGATAAATACATTTTAGGACATTGGATAGTAGGTATACCTACACCGGAGCTATCAGTTCCTGCACTGGATACATGAATCTGATTACTACCACAACAATCAACTGTGTGTATTTGAAACCCCTATTCCAGTTCAATTTACGTTATCATTATTCGTAGTGGACCGATATTGGCACATACCTCAATCATATTCTGTTTACTTTCATTGTCAAGCTCCTTCTCTCTTTCAGTGGGCTCAGTGGTGGCTAAACCTCTTGTATTGACTTCCGCTTGGGTGGTTACTTTTGTCCACGTGGAATACTCATCTTCGCCCTGTTAAAATAATCAATTATGCTTCACAGTATAAGAAGAAAATTGGTGGGAAACTGTAAAGGAGGGAAATCCTACATATATCTTTATAGCATCCATGGGCATGCAGTAGGAACCTGTGACGTAGAACACAGAAGGAATGGCTCGCTACACCACTGCATCCCATTGCTACCAACATAACGGCGGGGGTTACACATTTTTTCCCTGGTCGATTCCAAATGTTTATTATTCTCAAAAATCCAAAATCAGACTCGATATAATTTTCAAAATTCAAGTGTTGTACAATCTGTTCCAAAAGTCACAGTTATGTTTCTTCAGCCGTTCATAATATCAGCGCTCGATATAATTGACCTCGAATTTTAAACTTTAAACTTTCATTGCTACTTCACTGAATTTTATTGCACGTAGTACAAGTGGCCATTTGAAAACTTTTACCGTGAACTAGGAGTCAGCAAATTACTGGAATTGTTTGTGAAACCTTTATTGATCAGTAAATTTATTCCTTATTCATAAAAACTTGGATAAAATAATGATTAGCAAATGATAACGAATAGTAGTAGCCAACGTTTCTTGCTACTGGTATTAATCATAAAATTAAAATTATTATAAAATCAAAACAACATAGTTTTAACGATAATATTTCTACTTTTCATATCACACACTTATTACAGTTTTTTTTTCCTTCTTTTTTTTCTAGCTCTCTCTCTCTCAAACCTAATCAAGATCTCGATTAAGTACATGATATGAACTAACAATATCGAAATTATCGAATGTGTGAGACTTTTCTGTTGGCGCGGGTTACCCATTTTAGAACACAAAAGAAGTTAAGTAGTAGATGCAGTCGAACAGCCAAGTTCCAATAGGGTCTTGTTGGTATTCCCATATCTAGAACCGGATAAATACATTTTAGGACATTGGATAGTAGGTATACCTACACCGGAGCTATCAGTTCCTGCACTGGATACATGAATCTGATTACTACCACAACAATCAACTGTGTGTATTTGAAACCCCTATTCCAGTTCAATTTACGTTATCATTATTCGTAGTGGACCGATATTGGCACATACCTCAATCATATTCTGTTTACTTTCATTGTCAAGCTCCTTCTCTCTTTCAGTGGGCTCAGTGGTGGCTAAACCTCTTGTATTGACTTCCGCTTGGGTGGTTACTTTTGTCCACGTGGAATACTCATCTTCGCCCTGTTAAAATAATCAATTATGCTTCACAGTATTATAATACGATAAGTATTCAAATAGTCAGTTCTAGCTGATCATTTGTGCAGCAATATTTTTCCTTTGTGAGTACAGGGTACATACAAGGGAGGTGTTGTAGCTCGCGATTTTCACGAGAGTAACGACCGAGAAAAACCGTTGATTAACGGCCCTCAAGATTTGTTAGTTTACGTTTCTCATTAAGAAGAATCCGATAATGACGTTGGTAACAAATCATTCCGTCCGCCGAACCTATTCTATGCCGCATAAGGGTGATTTTTAAGAGAGAAGATGTAAAAACAAAATGACTATATGGAACGATCCTTGTTTGCAGGACATCTTGCGCTCCATGCTATTATTCTAGGTAATAGGTATAGCGCAGTGGCGCCAAAAAATCATAAATTCTTATTTTCGCCCATTTGCAAACTGGTTCCGTATAATACCATAATACCATAATACTACTACGTACCTACTTGTTTATTAGGGTAGAGAGTATGTTCATAAGGAACTGTTTCATTTACCGCGATTTGCTCTGAGCTACATTCTGTACCAGGAGACTCGGTTGGACACTGTCTCAGAATTCAAGTTCGTGGCCCATTTCAAGTACTTGCTAACATATACACGACTGGATGGATTGCCGTTCGAAATCGAAATAAAGTTTTTTTTCATCAATAATATTTAATCAATATAATTTTTGTTTCATAAATAAAATTTATTCAATATAATTTTTGTTTCATCAATAAAAGTTAATCAATATAATTTTTGATTCATCAATAAAATTCATCAGTGAATATGTAGGTATGCCAACCATTGACATTAGAAATTTTAATATTTACCTAAAGTAAAATATCTACTCGAATTTACTTTGCGATTTCAGAAGTCGACGTCTCCGGGGAGAAATAGCTCAGGATACCGTTCGTTCCGCGGCAGTTTAACCAGCACACCTAAATCTACGAGTATGAAAGAAGATGAGGTAAGTCGAGGCGAGTGATCGTACATAATGTCTGTCTGTACAGTGGTTCGAATTGGGACATCAGGGGACCAGTTAGAGCCCGTAACGTTTTTTGTTACGTTGTACTTTTGGTTGCTCAGGTACATAACCATCAATTTTGTGCGATGTTTTCTCAAGGGCTCCACTTTTTACGAGATTATAGTGTGCGTGTATTATAGAGCTCGGTCTGGTTTCATTTGATGCAGAATTTGGTGAACTTCTTTTTATGTACCTTAATAAACCTGCGTACATATATTTCGTGGAGGGTTTTAATACAAGCTGTTACTGGAAATAGTACTTACACGTCTTTCTTCATTAATAAAAGCGGAAACGGCGTTGGAAAACTCGAATTCTTCTTTGTATTCTTCATCATCACAAACAGATATTTCAGAAACTTGACCCGAAGACCTGAAAATCGAAGCGTATCAATTTCAGAAAGCTGTCAATCACAAAAATTTAGTTTAACTTATGAATTTAGGAACAAATAAAATGAATATTAAAAATATTGAAATAATGAATTTATTATTGAAAAAAGAATATCAAGTAAATGTACCGAATATAGTTGTTTTTTAATTGTTTTGCCACATCACTATTTTCCGATTTGTCTTAATCTTTCATTTCTTTTCTTTTGGTTTCTTATTCTGTGAATAATACACCTATGTAATCGCTCAGCAAAAAATGTGTATAACACCTCCTCAAAATGTTTTCTTTTACGTTTCAAGGTGCGTAGATTCCAAAATGCTGCAAAGTCCTTGTCACATGGGTTTATTATTCCATTGGATATACCTACAGAAATGTTGGCTGTTCATTTATTGTTTCTATCATCCATAATAATCGAAATAGCGATTTCTGGTGGTTTCCATAAATTTTGGCCCCTAAAACACAAATCAAGTAAGCCCTTTTTTTCTTTTCAAATTGTCTTTGATCATTGATAGTGACATTTAATAGTCGTGATCCACGTGTTGACACTTTTTCTAGTAGTATCATACAAACTGATGGTGATTTCAGACGATTTCCCAGGTTTTTGACTCACGAAAAATCAATTTTGGGAGCTGAACATTTGGTAGAACTCAATTTCCAACTATTTGGTCAAAATCGACTTCATATTCGGTCTTCTCGTCCCCAAAAACATGGAAAACGATACCTCAAAAGCTTATGTTACTAAAACACAAAAAGTACCTACCTATTTTTATACACATTTTCACTCATAACACCCCTGGGTATATTCCGATCGGGCTGCAAAGTTTCGGGACACAACTAGGGCCCAAATGGAGCATGTGTGCGAATGAACGACTTTTTTAGATCTAAAATGAAGCCTGTACACGTGATACGGCGTACGACGTACGGCCTACGGCGGACGGCCGGCGGACGGCCGGCGGACGGACATTGCATTTTTGGAATCTACGCACCTTGAAACGGAAAAGAAAACATTTTGAGGGGGTGTTATAAACATTTTTTGCTGAGCGATTACATAGGTGTATTATTCACAGAATAATAAACCAAAATGAATGTCCGTACGCCGTCCGCCGTATCACGTGTACCAGCTTCATTTTCGGTCTAAAAAATTCGTTCTTTCGCACACAGGCTCCATTTGGGCCCTCGTTGTGTCCCGAAACTTTGCAGCCCGATTGGAATATACCCAGGGGTGTTATGAGTGAAAATGGGTATAAAAATAGGTACTTTTTGTGTTTTAGTAACATGAGCGTTTGAGGTATCGTTTTCCATGTTTTTTGGGACAAGACCGAATATGAAGTCAATTTTGACCAAAGAGTGGAAAATTCTTCTAACAATGGAGGTGGTTCTAACAATGGTTCTCCTCCCAACATCGATTTTTCGTGAGTCAAAAACCTGGGAAATAGTCTGAAATCACCATCAATTTGTATAATAACACTAGAAAAAGTGTCAACAGGTGAATCAAGACAATTAAATGGCACTACCAATGATCAAAGGTAATTTGAGAAAAAAAAAAGAAAAAAAGAAGTGTACCTAATTCGTGTTTTGGGGGCCAGAATTGGTGGAAACAATCAGAAATATCTATTTAAATTATTTCACATGAAAGAAACAATAAATAATCAGCCAACATTTCTGTAGGTAGGTATGTCTAATAGAATAATAAACCCATCTGACAAGGACTTTGCAGCGTTTTTAGCGAATTTTCAAAGAAAATGAAGCTATTGCAATGGCTTCGAAATTTAAATAATATAAATTTTTGGAAATTTTCTTCATAGAA
This sequence comes from Leptopterna dolabrata, assembly GCA_954871275.1. Taxonomy (NCBI): domain Eukaryota; kingdom Metazoa; phylum Arthropoda; class Insecta; order Hemiptera; family Miridae; genus Leptopterna; species Leptopterna dolabrata. Next base: position 37,987,441 of record OX940981.1, read on the forward strand.
ATCCGTTTCAGACCATTCTAAAACGATTCCTGAAATTTAACACTTTTTTATATGTATATATATATTTATATATGTGTCACTCCAGACGATAACTCTCGATAGAATTGAGATAAACAGCTCAAATTTGCACAAAAAATCTATCTTGGCAATCGAAAGGCTAAGTTCGAAGATGGGCGAAATTGGCCTACTCTAAGGAGGGTTTTGGCGCATTTAAAGTGCGCAAAAATTACCCAAAAATCCCCAAAATGTTATTTTCCAACAAGTGACCCCTCATTTTAAAGGTTTTTGCACGCTGAACACGATGGTGGAATCGGATTTTAGATATCTTGATCCGTTCTCAAATTAGAGCATTTAAAGTGCGCAAAAATTACCCAAAAATCCCCAAAATGTTATTTTCTAACAAGTGACCCCTCATTTTAAAGGTTTTTGCACGCTGAACACGATGGTGAAATCGGATTTTAGATATCTAAATCCGTTCTTAAATTAGAGCATTTAAAGTGCGCAAAAATTACCCAAAACTAGGATAATCTTTAAACTCTTACCCCCCCCCCCCCCCCCACCCCCTTAGAGTGGTCAGATTGAAAAATGTGAGAAGTATTAATTGAAGACGAGAGTTCGAAGCAAAAAAGGGGGAGGCAAACGATTAGTACAACTCCTTGAATTTCCCATTTGACATATAATTGTTATGATACCTTCATAGATAGACAAGTACCGGCCCACGTATTACTAGAAGGAAGACGAAAGAAAAAATCTATTTCAAATTATTCAATTTAGGTACTAACAGTAGGAGGAAGAAGGTTAGGTAGGTATCTTATCAATTTATTATCAGTATCATACGAATATTTGATATTCAAAGGTAGGTAGGTACTTAACATGATAAAAATAATATCAATGAAGAAGGAAGGATCTACCTACCTAGTAGAGCAAATCTTGAACTGGTTTTAGATACCAGGCCTGAAATCGTAGTCAAGAGGAAAGGCCATTCAGAAGGAACAAGGAATCTACTCATAACAAACGGTAGAATCAGGATGGACAAAACGTACAAATTAAAATAAATACGAAGAGAATATACATAGAAAACCAAATTTTAGACCGAAGTTTTCCTTTATTCAAAACCATAGCCATTAATTCGAATATTTCTTTGAAAATTCGCTCATTAAGTCATGCTGCATGACTGTTTATATGTGAGATAACCTATTTAACAACGTGTTATTTGCATAAATAATTACCTATACCCAGAGGAACCATAAGAAGAAGAAGAAGAGGTTTAACCAGTATGCAGTAAAAACACTGCTCTGAAGTTGTATGCAGATTCACAATCGAAACTGCCAGTTTGCTACGCCTTGTGATTTTGCCCAGCATACATACTGCCCTGCAGTATGCAGTACGCAGTAAACACCATGAATCACCAACATAGTAGTCACCTAGGTAGTTCTTATTTGGTAGGTACCTATGTGTTTCTTATTGGTAACAACTTACCGCCTTCTATCCATCTTGATTCCCAGTTTGCCAAGAAGGTCCAGGTTTGGCATAAGTTGGATATGATTATAGTCGTTGTTTTAAAACTCCACTGAGCATATGGATAATAGATCTGAAATGTTGGTAACAAATACCATCTATGAGGACTCCTCAAGCAATTTCCCGGAGGGTATTTGTGTAGAAGTAAAGATCTTTCTTTAGCACAGATCCGCTTAGGAAAATTGGACCTTTCGCTAGGGCCTGGATGCTTGTTAGTGCTCGCATCTTAAAAATATTAATTCTTTTAGAATCATTATTTATTTCTTATAGGAAAGTTAACTTTTAGAAAAACAAAGTAGTCGGCATTGGTCAGCGGCAAACTATAAATTTTTTCCGGGGGACAGGATTGGAAGTCAGGATTTTCAAAATTGCGAGCGAGCACTACATTATGTGCAATCATGATTGATATAAACGTGGAGGTGAATATTATTGTTTGTGAGGGGGCAAAAGAAATGTAAAAATTAGTAGCTCATGATAGTGATTTTGTACTCATATTAGGTAAGTGCAATAGAAATTGATGTTTCGTGGACTCCGTTTGATGGACTCCGTTTGATGGACTCCAATTGGAACTTAATTTTTGTTCGTCCAAGTGGAAACAAATACACATAACTACCTCATTTATGCATAGAAAACTCATAGTGGCATGTGTCTTGTCAATGTTACTTTAACTGTCTTACGTACCTCTTATTCATGTAGTTTCCAAAACGCGACAGTAGGAATTCACATTGAACTGAAAGCGCCTACACAATATCATTTCAAGTGCATTGCGCGAGATCTCTTTGGAGAATAACGTTGGTACCACCAAGAGAAAACGACCTGAATGGACGGACATTCAGTATCAGACGCAATATCACGTTACTTTGACCTAAATCCCGTTGAACCGACTTTATGAGTTCATCTATCACACAAGTCGGTACAGGGTCCTGTATGTATACAAGACTTGTTCAACAATATTCACAAGTTAATTGCTACGATTATGTTTACCTACAGGCAGCTATGGTGATAGTGGGAGGGCTTAGTTCCTATCGATTTATGGTGTAAGTCACGGTCTGCAGATTCAAAGTACCCAACCAATAGGGGCTCGAAATAATACGGACAGCTTACAACAGATGTTGTCCTTGACGGACCTATTTCTATTTTCAAATCAGCCGTAGAGGGGTCTCATCTGCCAAAAATCGCGAGGTTTTCACATGAGGCAAATGAATCAGTGCTCGTTATAATTGACGATTTGAGGATCTGGTGAAATTCAAGCCTTCGAACAGGCGGGGTTCGCCTGCTACTTGAACACTTTTTGCGTCTGTTGATTCAAAAATAGATCGCGGCGTGAAATCGGGCTTGACCCCGACGGATGTTTTGCGAAGCAAATCTTTCCACTGGCTATCTCCGTTTCAATGCTTCTGGAAATACCTAGTCAAGTATTCAGTAATGCAGGGAAGACCACGCTGAAACAGTTGTTACCTGAGTAGCTACTTACTACCACGTACCTACCATTATCTCTCGTAGTGTGGTCGAGAGGAAGGGTATAAGTGCAAAGAAAACGTGAGGTACGTCCGTTCGTTTTTTCTGCACTGGAATTTCATACTAAATTCTAAATTTTCTCAACAACCTTTTTTTTCTTGGCATTAAAGATTTGGTCATTTCTATACTCCATATATATTATGGTATGGAAATATAGAATTAAGTATTAAATGATTTAGTTGGCCATTTATTTCTGTATGATGACAATCAGCGAATCAGCAGATGATTAGATTCTTAAATTTAAAAAAAATAATAACTCGTTCCTGAAACTTTCTTGGGGTCAAATTATTTCCAATATCAGTATTTATAGTATATAGGTTATGCAACTCATTGTGCTTATAAATCTTAAGATTTATAAGATTCTACTGATTCGAGGCCATCTAGCCAAACCACAACATCCTAAATTGATATGAATCTGTCTGAGAAGTTCGCAACAAAAATTAGTTGAAATCTCAAATCAAAAAACTCAATATTAAAATGCCATCGATGCGGAATTTCAGGCGCAAACTACAGTAGTCTGCCTTCGGGCTTTGTTTTTTGTTTACGAAAGGTTTAAGACACCAAAATAATTAACGTATTTTTTAGGTCACACGGTGGTCACAGCACCAGCAATTTTTGGACCCCCTGCAGTCACGTGTAGCTGAAAAAGTCTTACAGTCAAAACAATAGTCGTTCACGATCCATTAAGATCGAGAGCGCCCTTCGATGGTGTTGGCACATGGGTCTGAATGGAAGGAATACGAGAGCATCTCGTCAACTTACCGAAAAACCAAGCGTTCTCACCCCTCTTGTTTGGCATTGGCTGAAGGCCTCACGCCAGCGACATAAATAGATTTGAGGCGGCCACCAGACCCAGGCGACATGATATTTTCGAAGCTCTAAGTCCTATTTGACGTGAATTTTTATTCTTTTCACCACCTAGCAATTTGAAGGCAAATTCAGGTGGTGTTTGCCATAATCAGAAACTAAGACGAATACACACAGAAGATCTTAATGATGTACAAATCACTCCCGCCAATTTTTTCTACTAGCTGATGATGAATCATATCCTAACTTGGCAACATCCAGGTGATTTACAGTTTTTCATCACTGTTTTGACTCACCTCACTCGTCCTACTGTTTTGTTGATGATATTAGGAACCTAGTTAGTCGTCATATCAACCCGAAACACACTTTTTGGCCTGTGTAGTATTGTTGGGAACCACGATAGCTTGATCACAAGATCAAAACTGCCTCAGATTTTGTTGTCATGGGGATGTACCTACTATTACTTTTGGCAGCTCCGGAGCGGGGGTAAAGGCATTATTTCAAACGCCGTATTCGGTTATAAAAACCGCCTACAACTGCTCCAGAGTGATTTAATACAATTTAGCCATTTAATACAATTTAGCCATTCTACAAAGGATAACTAATTGTGAAGATCAGGAAGAATTGTTAAAAAGTCCGTTGAAAAAAAATATATATATATATACTTACTTTGTAATTAGAGCAGTTGAGGACTGTAACAGATACATGTAAGTTCTAACTGAGCTCACCTTTAACCTAACACTTACTGCAGGAAGGGAGAAAATAATCAAGGAAATGATTTTTGCATACGCGAATAGAAATGTGTGTAAACAGTAGGTGGTTTGGAGGAAAGTTTTATTTTGGTAAGTTGTTCTTGCAGTTATAGAACAATACTATTAGATATGGGGTACTTCACATGGAGAGATACTACCTTAATTTTTGCAGACATCAGTGATACTCCATATTGAATACATGAACATTAAAGATATGTATATTAGTGATACTACCAAAGTAAGAAAGTGATAGAAATAATCCATAGTAAATTATGGTAGTAAAGTGATATAACTTTGCTGGTTACAATAAAAAATCGATGAAGCACCACATTGACTAATTTATTCAACATAACATAATTATTATCAATGCGTAACTAGATGTACCTGCTTAGTAAGTTTCTTCGAAAAAATACCTACCTACTCATTAAGTAGGCATCTTTCTAGATCGTATCTACCTAGATTCAGTTCATGCTAAATTTCTATCAACATAATTATTATATCCAGGTACATTATTGTGAAGGGGTTCTGTTGAGGACTCACGAGGAAAACTAGGTACTTTATATGACAACTAGTCGTCAATATTAAAGATCCGTAAGACTTTCCATTTTGAAATCGATGAAGGGTCTATTTATGGCGATCGGTTTTAGCAGCCAATTATCGCTACAAGCCGAGAGAAATCCAATTTTTTAGTCGTCACCCCCCTCCAAGGACGGCTGGTATGTTATTTCTTTCGGGTTTTCATAAAAACAAACGAAGTGGGTAGGGGGAAAAGCATACCTAGGTATAGAGTTGAATGGATAATCGATTACCTATATCAGGATATGTAGGAGTCAGAGTGTGACCAGTGAACACTTGCAGCTCATTGACGCTTCGATAATACCGGATTAACATCAGATTCCGACTAACTTTCGTCCGCACATGGACGGACTTATAATGAACTGAAATTTCGAGGGACGGTCCAGGTTTGGCCAGAGTCTTAAATCAATGAAAACAGGTTTGGAAAAATTTAATATAAACCATACTTATGTATGAGATAGTTCAAAAGAAGCAAGATAGATTTTAAGGGCACCAAATATCCAAAATGAAGAGAATAAAATTATTTAAATGATTTTGAGTCCTCTAGGATTTTATTTTGCTAAGTAAGTATAGGTGCAAAACATCTAATAAATAAGATCATAAAATTGAGATTTTTCGTATTTGTCTTGAATCCATTTTGTGGGTACTGCTACACAAAGCATATTCCGCAATTAATCCAATAATTATTCCTTAATATATAATTCATTCTTTGCACATTCACCCGTACATACATACATTCATATATACACATATAACATTTAACTTTACCATAATTCATCTTACTCGTTTTGAGATGGCAACAACTGTTATCATTAACATAATCGTAATCGGCACCTTTTGCCATTTTGTAATTATATAAAATGTAATTAATCGTAAAATTAATTATTCACAATATTATTGTCATGAACCTACAGATGTAATATGAAGCCCAGAGCCCTCAATGCAAGACAAAGATATTCTTAATTCTGCTAATAGTTGCTTCTCATATTGGAATAGGTTTACCTAAACAAAATATAATAATATTTATTAGTTCGCCATGACAGTATTAAATTACGGTAGAGTAGTTACGTACCTGGAACCTTGGATGAAATGAAACGTAAATGAGAAACTGTTCATACGACATTTTGAATGCTACATATTCTTACATAGCTCTTTCCAGAAATGGCCATAAGTTGTAAACGAACTATATTTGAGTAGTTTATAAAATGGAACAGGTAGTAATGTAATGCAGGCAGTCCATAAAGCCATCCAATGATTCGTCGTCCCTTTCGGATGTTGCCTGAAAGAATGATTAATCTTTAGTAAAATTCTCCAATATTACAACGGCCTCTATTAACCCTAGAAACACAAAAAACTACAGGATAAAAATAAAATAGTCTATTTCCACGAACACTACCAAACCGTAGACCGGTTTCGGTTGTTACACCATCATCAGTACACTATAGTGTACACTACACACAGTTTGCTAGTGTTCGTTGTAATGGATGAGGGGTTTAACTAGGCCGCCCATACAGCGTAGTTTCCCCCTCTCCACTCTCTAGAAAGATTAGGGAGGCAGTGTGACAGCTGCCCCCGGAGACAATGGTTTGATTATAACGCAATGCCTCCAGGAGTTGACGATTCGTTTCCGCGAATCGACCGCCCCTTCAGCCGCGTGTCAAAAAGATCGGGAAGAGCCCGCATCCAAGATGGACGGGATTCCCATATACCGTCACACTCCTCCCCTTAAAAACATACTTCTTTGAAGAAGAAGTATGTGAAGTTAATAGACACGGACTGAAAGTAGTATGGAGTTCTAATTCAGGAAGATTCATCTGAAAAACTCCAAAGCTGATAGCTTCCATCGTAATGGTACTACTGAGAATTGTTACTGGTGGAGAACTTAGCTCCTTATCAATATCACTTGGCCGACTTGGACAAAAAAGAAAAGAAGCCGTTGTCAGAGGTTCTGGTTCAGGAAAGTTCATCTGAACAACCACTGGGTGACTAACCCCCATCATAAGATGGAACAACTGGGAAAACAAGGGGAAAAATTGGCATTGAACGCCAGGCATTGAGCGCCTTAAGAATAATAATCAAGTTTGATAATAATAATAGTAATAATAATAATGAGTTTGATTTGATGAAAAAAGAAAATCCAATGGCCGAAGTGTATATTGGTTAACAAAAAGGGGTTATTAAGAAGAGAAGATATTAAAAAGAGGATTCCTTCTGGAAAACCTCAGAGCTATTTCTTCTGGAAAAGCTCTCATAAAGTGGAGGGGGTACCGAGGATAAAATCCAGCACATACCCACCAACCACGCTCTGCTAACATGTAATGGATGAGGGGTTTAACTACGCCGCCCATACATCGTAGTTTCCCCCTCTCCATCCTCTAGAAAGGTAGGGAGGCAGTGTAACAGCTGCCCCCGGAGACACTGGTTTGATTATAACGCAATGCCTCCAGGAGTTGACGATTCGTTTCCGCGAATCGACCGCCCCTTCAGCCGCGTGTCAAAAAGATCGGGAAGAGCCCGCATCCAAGATGGACGGGATTCCCATATACCGTCACATCGTGGAAATAGACTATTTTATTTTTATCCTGTAGTTTTTTGCTATGGATTTCCACTATTCCGCCGCAAGTGATTTAAGTTATACTAGAAACACAAGACTGTGTCACATGACGCCTACCGCCTTGTTACCCGCGCATGCGCGCTATTTTTCGTGGTATGGTCCTTCCTCTATTTTACCCTCTCAGTCACTTCCCAACCGCGTGTTGTAGAAGTTGAGTTTCTTTAAGATTAAAAAAGTCATGTTTCCCCAGCCTTATTTGTCGGTTTTGGCAAGGTTTAGCGCTTGCGTATCGTATATGACACTGACTTGTGGTTGAATTTACAATATTCGGCGTCCTTCGGAAGATGAACTCGGTTTGCATAAGCGAAAAAGTATCAGAAAAAATGAACTTCAGAGATAGCCGGAAGAGTGAGACGAACATAGTAGCAGTGACTTTGGAAGTGAATTTGACAATGCTATTATACATTATCGGCTCATGATAAACCTATCCATCTCTACGTGATGTGTGATTCTATCTATGTGATAAATCTAGTTCTGCTTAGCGAAATCCATAGGGGTTCTTCGCTTAGGTACCCTGGAAACTGGAAGGTTATTCATGGATATAATCAAGATTAGACGTAATCCTTGCCTGTGCAGGCACCACCTTAGAAACTTTATTGCCCTAATACTAATATAATTTTAATATTACTATTGCGGTTGGAATTTTCTGTAACTATCCAGCTCATCCTAAAATAGTTATAGCAATGTAGTGGGTAGGTACTTGATGGTTTCAAAAAATGATTCTTTCTGGGGGTTGCGTCCAAAACATAAAATTGCAATAAAAAGTTGTTAACTTGAGTTTAGGGATTAATCTCTTATATAAATAATAATATAAAGCAAAATATTAACACCTGTAGATCGTCATTGTCTTCGTCGTACGCCAAACCTAGCACATCCCAGTCTAATCCTGAAAATATTTCTCTAGCAGTCGACTTGGCCGTCACTTCTTCCTCGTATTCAGTCCGGCGCTGTGGAAGGAATGACGTAGGTTTGTCATCCGGTGACTGTACAATAATTTTCGGGATCACAAGCGGACTTGGTTTCTGCACTTTTACCCTTTCTGTAAACATTCATGTTCGTTGTTATTTTGAAAATCCTCATTAGGGAATAAACATTAGGAACTAGTCTGAACCAGCTTAAGGCTCTCGTCTCTCCGATGACCTAGACCAGTGGTTCCCAACCTAGGGGCGATCGCCCCCAAGTGGGCGATTTGGGTTATCAGGGGGGCGATAAATATGTGGGGGGCGATTAGGGGGCGATGAGTATTCAAAGGGGGAAAAATTAAAATAGTACTGTACAGTAGAAGTTGTCGGATCAAGGCCAAAGGAATTATTTCATCATTCATCGCCAAGTTAGATATTCATAAGGTAAATATTGGCCGTAAAGCCAGCTGATTCAGTTTCCGACCCTTAAAAAGTGTTCAGTGTCAGATAACGAGACTCCTGAACTCCCAGAAGACAAAATCATAATTTTTACTGATCACCTTGACCAGCTAAAAACTGACATGGAATCAAGGTTTGAAGATTTGACCAAGTTACAAATTCCGGATTGGATTCTAGATCCATTTTCGTTTGAAGCTGTGGGTAAGCTTGATAACTCTTTGCAGACGGAGTTTCTAGATCTGAAGTATAACTGTGAGGCGAAGATCATTTTCAAGCACAGCGGTTACGAGTTAGCCTGGGTGAAGCTTATGGACACTTATCCACAACTGTGGGAAAAAACTGAGCCACTTCTCATCTCGTTCCCGTCAACATATTTAGTTGAAAAAGGATTTAGTTCTGTTGTCCAGCTCCTCACAAAACAAAGAAATAAGTTGGACATTTGTCTCAAAGGAGACTTGCGCCTGAACTTGACGAACATAAAGCCAGATATTCAAGCTTTAACTAAAATCCACCAAGCACAAGGCAGCCATTGAAAAGGTAAAATAAAACAATAACAAAGTTTTCAAACTTTCAATAATTTTTTTCTTCAAATTTCAACTGTCAACTTTCTTATTTTTTTCAGATTCAAATTTAAAAATGAAAACATGTACTCCTGTTTTTTAAATGTACGTCAATGATCTTAGTTAATTATTTCACTTCTTTGTTCTTAAAAAAAAAATCTGTAAAGAATGTACATTTTAATTTTTTGTCTAATTTATTTAAGAGTGACCGGATAAAACTGCTTTGGTTGTTTTTATATACGGTAATAAATTTGTTTAAAATGAGAAAACTACTTTATTATTGACACTTTACTTCAAATTAAAATTAGGCATATAATGCAAATGAAAAGGGTTGGGAACCACTGACCTAGACCTAGAAAATGACACAATCTTTGATATATCGATATTACTGAAATGCGTCACAAGGTTCACCCAAGATTTGTAGTAGGCATGTTTCAGCATTATTACTTTAACAAGAAGAAAAGGGTCGTATTGGCTAGAAAATATATATCATTAGTTGAAATGGATAACCAATATTTAATAATTAAGTAGTTTCTATAAATTATCAGTTAAGCTCAGTGTACACGCAAAAAACATTTTGGGAGAAAAACGAAGTCATCAAGCATTGTTGTTGTTAGAAACTTGATAATTAATTTTATCGATTTTAAGACTGTTTGATAGTCTTAGTTTAGATTTGAAAACTCAAGTCAAACAAACTTGAATAGGTATAAAATTATTACGAAGCAGGTCAATTTAATGGAATCTGAATGGTTGAAATGAAAAACATTCATAACTCCAAGCAGTATTATAATTTCTCACTCTCATGTTTTAGTACGTGGAAATAGATCTGCTTGATTGGATAGTAGTTTGCCTTTAGCCACATGATGTTTATATGCCTCATTGTATTCCTCCCATTGAAACCGCCCACGCATAATGAGCTTGTTATCGTTTAGTTATCGAATCTACATTTTACCTACCCTGATCGTTTGTTTTAGGAGCCTCCCCACGTACTGTTCCACGTTTTTTAGTACTCTCGGGCTTCTCAGGATCTCCTAACAATTCGTTAGCTGGGGGAAGTTTGGATCCTTTGTTAGACATTTCTGATACAACTGGTGCTCCTGCCTGGAGAAAGAAACCAAACAAGTTCGATTCATGATCGAGACAAATCAGTCCATCAAACGCACAGCCACTACCTTCTATGTCGATTCCTTCTACTCTCGCACCAAAACTTTCATTTGATAATATTCGTGATTACCTTTGAATCTTCAGGCTCTTTTGAACTAAAGTCTTCATTCAAGCATGAATCGCTTTCAGTATCCTTCTCCAAGATCGTGGACAACACTGATTGCTGGAAAATAACGATTTAGTTTAGTAAGAATATAATATAGTGTGTACATAATACATATTATGTATGATATAATACATATTCCTGTCATGTATGGAGACGTTTAACGTCGTGGAAAATTACCCGGCTCATCAGAAGATAATCGTGTTCTATAAAAAAATGCGTTATACCTTCCTCCATAATTTCTAGACATACCTAAATAATCAGGTTTCTCAAATCATGCTTACTAATACCATCAGTACCACAATGAGTTAATTGTTAATGGAAAATTAGCGTATGCCTACCAAATGATGAAAAAATCATAAAGAAATACACAAAATAAAAATACTTTTCTTTCTTGATAAATGAAATTGATGGAGCCATCGTAGGGGTCAAGCTCAGTTGAATCGGATGGCGGCTGAACAAATAATTCCGACGATCTTCCCGAGTCATTTCTCGGATCCTCCAATGGTCTGGAATCAATTGAAAAAAAAGAAAAGAAAGAAAAAGTCAACAGCTTGAAATCATTTTATTTCTCTCACTTGTCCAATACCTGAACGCACTTTGCAGAGCATATTCGATGTCGACTTATGAAAATTGCACGTATGCGATCGGTATGATGCTTAAGCGCTAACTATAACTAACTATAAGCGTTAACCAAGTCGGAAACATCGAAATAAAACTAGGGTTGGTGGGGGAATTGTCCGCAGTTTTCAGTTCTGAATTTTTTGTGGACCACAGTGATGATTCGGTTTCTGGTATGGAATCGAAAGGTCCTGATCTTACCTACCTAGCATTTTCATAACAGCTCCAGCCTTGAACCGTGTTTATTTTGAGTGCTGTTATAATCTCGGCAAGCATGTTTTCGCGGTTTACCCCAAACTTTTAATTTTTTTAAGCGTTTATTTATTTTAATATAACAACTAGTTACACAAATGTTGTTTTACAAGTAACTATCTAGTTATTTACTTCAACTATCTTTACGCATTGTTTTTATGGTGAATGTTCACAAGCAGGCATCACACTGTTTTTTACGTTACAACGTCAGCATCCAAGATCCAGGACCCCAAAAAATGGGGAAAATGTCCGCACTGCCGATATTTATACCAACATAAGAAAATATGGGGAAAATGAGAGATTCCGATACAGGAACATGAAAACAAATATTTATTGTTGTGGTATAATATATTGTTTATAAAACGTAACTTTTATGATAATTTTTATCCATTATGCTACTTCAAGTTTCTCTTCTGCCATCGGTAGGTAACTTTTAATTGTTACTTAGGTACCTTTTGGAATAAAACAAATGTTTTTAAAAATAAATTATACTGCTGGGTACAAAGAGGAGTAAATTTCCGCACCCTTCGACTGCGGACGTTTGCCCCCAGAACAATGCGGACAGTGACACCATAATCATGAGGGCGGCACCATGGTGATACTGACGCAAAAGAAAATGTGAATGTTTTACCACAATTTCAAAGCTAAACAATGGCCCTTTTACCAAGATCCTGATTGAATACGAGTATAACCCTTCTTCTATTATAGTCCGGAAGAGTTACAAAAATATAGTAAGAAGGACACGAAAAACAGACTTACCTCATTCTTCCGGACAACGAACGAACTCACCGTCCAAGTTTTTATTGGCAACTGGTGATTGTGAAATCTATGAGTGATGGCAATAGCGGCAAAATAGTCAATTGTTATGATCGAAAAGTTGCGGTGCGGACATTTCCTCCCCACCTAACCTATTACTGGGTACTAGTACAGAGCAGGACCGATGGATAAAAATCATAGATCAATAATTAGCAGTTGGTAAGGAGTAGGTACATACTGAAAACGATCCATCTCCGCAGCCTTTGTTGGTGTCGAACTTTCTTGACAGTCCAATCGCAAACTCACTAAGTAGAATGCGACCAGGAGGAAGGGTGGACATAGGGCAGACTCGGTAGGGCTGATGACGATTAGATAAACTTTCTTCTTCGAAACGACTTATCGTAATACTCTATACAAACCCAAGATAAGGCGACGAGGAACAAACGCAAAATCATGGTGCTGAGTGGTCAGACAAAATTGGTATCTTATCATATTCAAATCTCGCATTGCTGTGGGAGATGGTGCTGTTGACTCATGACTCACAGGGTCTAAGATGCGTTGTACTACTTGGTACTACTTGTCCAAGTTGGGATACGATCTACTTCGCGAGAAACATGTACAGCCCATACACGAAAAAAATATCTGTGAAGTCCCATAGAGCGTTGGCGAGTAGGTTAGACTATTTCTTTCGAAACTGGTTCAGCCTTTCGATCTTTAAATCCCGTCATTACACAAAAATCCAAAATCAGTCTCGAAATCATTTTCAAAATCCAAGTGTTGTACAATTTGTTCCAAAATTCACAATTATGTTCCTTTATTCGTTCATAATAAATAATATAGGTAGTGCATGATACAATAATTTTCCTCGATTTTTTACATTACAAACTTACATTGCTACTTAATTGAACCTAGGAGTCAGCAAGCGATTTTTTTCTGAAACCTTTATTATGAGATCAGTGAATTCACTCCTTATTCATAAACACTTGGATTAAATAATGATTAGCAAATGATAACGAATAGTGGTAACAAAAGTTTCTTGCTTTCTTGATCATTACAGAATCGAAACCAGATCATGCCATCTATGAATTGCATGGCAGACAGAATGTTGGAAGCGTGCAAGCATTCGCGAACAACGAAAACCTTCTTCTTCATCGTTCTTTTCAAACGATATGCTGTAATTTTCAGGGAACATGCAGGTAATTCCACATTGATTGGAACAGTAATAATCAATTAGATGTGGGGCAGAGATCGACAGAAACTTGAAGTATTTGAACTTGAAGTGACAGCATATTTACGAATGTGCAAATATTATTCAAAAATCTAGGTATGTCTTCGTGGATACCGGGGGGGGGGGGGGGGGGGTCACGACTGCAGCAAACAATTACCAAAGTGATTCCTTCTGTTTCTGTTTGGTGACGATCAGTCATGTTTCGATTCATTCAAAACAATTCGTCGAAGCAATGAAATATCAGCCGTTCTTGGAACCACCTTGGGGTGAAATTATTTCTAATCTCGATATTCATAGTGATAGGTCTGTGGGTTTTTTATGGGTTAGTATTGTCCGCCTAGAATGAATTAGATGGACAAACCGAAAAATCAGTTACATCAACGAATAATATAAATCAAAATAACAGTAGTGAGATGGAGATACACCGCCCACCTGACTTTTACAGTGATTGTGCAACTCGACGTGCTTACGATTTATAAGATTATATTGATTCGAGGCCATCTAGCAACCCACAGCATCCTAAATTGATATGAATGAAATCTTTTAGGTAATAGATTAGGTCTGAGAAGTTCGCAGCATAAATAGTTGAAATCTCGAATTAAAAAACTCAATAATCGACGTCGGAATTGCATGCGCAAACTACAGCGGTCTCCCTTCAGGCTTTGTTTTTTGTTTACGAAAGGTTTAAGGCACCAAAATAATTAACGTATTTTTTAGGTCATACGGTGGTCACAGCACCAGCAATTTTTGGACCCGCTGGAGTCACATGTAGCTGAAAAAATCTGACAGTCAAAACAATAGTCGTTCACGATCCATTAAGATCGAGAGCGCCCTTCGATGGTGTTGGCACATGGGTCTGAATGGAAGGAATACGAGAGCATCTCGTCAACTTACCGAAAAACCAAGCGTTCTCACCCCTCTTGTTTGGCATTGGCTGAAGGCCTCACGCCAGCGACATAAATAGATTCGAGGCGGCCACCAGACCCAGCCGACATGATATTTTCGAAGCTCTAAGTCCGACTTGACGTGAATTTTTATTCTTTTCACCACCTAGCAATTTGAAGGAAAGTTTAGGAATCTCAGAACGGTGGTTTAGATAGGAACATATTCAGTGATAATCAGAAACTGGGAAGAATACGCACAGAAGTTAAGTATTATAATGATCTGAAAACCGTTATTTCCGCAAATTTTTCCTCCCTCTTTGTCATCAAAGCTGGTGATAAATCAGATACTAATTTGGCAACAACCAGGCGATTTACAGTTTTTCATCACTGTCGGTTTATTATTTCCTGGAGAACCTTTGGAATGGAGCTTGAAGAAATTTTTTTAATCCCCCCTCAAAATTTGATGGTTTTTGTTTCAAGGTACTTAGAATCCGAAAACGGACTAAACAAATTTCTATCATTCCGTACTTCGTACTTTCGTCAGTTACCGTGAACCAAAATTATTTAAATTCGGTTTGCAGGTCCCACTTGGGCTCTAGTTGGTCCTGGCGGTACTCGATTTAGGGCTTTCCTGAGGAGACACGAGGGTAGATATTGACCAAAGAATACAGTGATCTACGCACAAGGGGCATCTATAATACAGGTAAATAATAAACCGCTGTGTAATAATTTGCAGTTTTTTTCTTCAACTTTTTATTCTGAGACCGTTACTACAGACGAACATCTGTGATAAAGTGTCTCAACTGTCGTACAATAAAAAGGAGTCGTACAATAAAAAGGAGCACTCGCAGCTAGAATTCTGTAGCGGCGCGGTAAGTGTGACCATTTAATAAAATAATATTGTCTCTTTAACTGTTTCAGCCAGTTGTACAGGAAAATGTTAGTTCATATACGTGTGGCAATCATACACCTACTACACCTACGTAAGTAGGTAAACAGTAGAAGATAGGAGGAACGCTGACTTTCGATAACTTAATCTTGAGGTAATAAAGGATTACTATTTACTGCGTAACTTTATATGGAGAGAAACAACCTTAATTTTGGTAGACATTAGAGATACCTACTTTATTTGGAGATATGAAGATACCATATAAAGATATGTATATTGGTGACATAAAGGTTCTAGCAAAGTGATATAGAATTACTCTATAGTATTTTTATATCACCTTGGTAGATACAGTCAAATATCCATGAAGCACATTATTGGCCTATTATCTGACATAACATATTAGCTAGACGTAACTAGAAGTTTGAAAACACTATTCCTACTCATTAAGTATCTACATTCAGGTCGTGATAAATTCCTACCAATATTTATAGGTATACATAGGTGCATACATACGTATACATAGGTGTACATAGTTACACAGGTGGTATACATAGTGAAGAGATTCTGTTGAGGACTAATGAGGAGGACACCGTCCTACTAATTTGTGACAGCTAGTCGTCAGTATTCGATCCGTACCTAAGTCTTTCCAGTTTGGTATCAATAAAGGGCCTATTCATGGCGGTCGGTTTTGGCAGCCATCTATCGCTACAAGCCGAGAGGAATCCAATTTTTAGGTCATCAACCCCCACCCAAACGGCCGGTCTCTTATTTCTTTCGGTTTTTCATCGAAACAAACTAACTGAGTAAACAAAACATAGGATAAAGGCAAGCAGCGGATTATCGAGTACATATCATCAATCAGAATATACAGTGAGAGCTTGACAGTCCAGTATAACCGTCACGATCGGTCCAACATTCGCCCACACATGCACGAACGTGTGATGTGCTGAAATTTCGACGGTAGTTGCGGGTTGGGCCAGAGATGGTCCTATATTTATTAATTTCGACTACGCATTCGCAAAATGCGCCAAACGCATAAACAACCGATTTTGATGAAGTCCACAAATTCTTGGTTCGTTACCCACGTATATATATAAGATGCGGTCTTACATAAATTTTATCCTAATTGAAATAAGAGTTTCATCTGCGCATGCGCAAAGTGTCATTGTGATTATAAGAATATTCTACGAGGAATCGCTAATTACCTGACTTTGGCAGTCGTTGTTTCTTCCTTTTTTTTTGCAAATTAATAATGTGGTGGCCCCCGAGATCAGTAGCTACCAATACCGTTGAAAAGGGTCTTAACCCAAGAAAAATGTAAAAATACTTTGCTAATACTTTACTAGACTCGCCTGTTCTCTCAGTAGTATGGTACCTCAGTGTGACAATGTATTGACCCATCACAGCACGAAGGAATCTCAGTTTGAGCCTGAATCAGCCTGAATCGGCCGTCTGATTCACTGTGAACCAGGTCACGGACGAGAATTTTTAGACGTTCGGGTTTAAGGCCTTTGATTTAATGCTGTCCCCTTTGCTCTATTCGCTGAATTCGAGAATAGCTAGCATATTGATGGGACGCCGCGATTTTCAGACACTGAGGCGTCGTTTCTTTATACGTAAAGTCTGCGGGGAAAGATTTACGTTATAGCGAGTTTAGAAACTTTCTAACAGCTACAAGGCTCTTGGTATGCCGATTGATCAATAGCACATCCTCCCTGCTCTTCAAACATTACACCGTCACTAAAATACGCGTATTCAACGCTTGAGTTTGAACTCAATATCCCATTTCAATGCTCCTCCGGCTGGTTTATGACTATTCCCGTTTGAATACTTATTTGTAGGTCAGCAGCCTGTGCTCAACCCACATTGAACACCGGACATTCACTTAGGTTTATGTTATTTTTGCCTTCATATTTCATTACTATATGGATGACCCGTTTGTTAGATTGGCGACATCCAAAAACCTCTTATAGAATCGTACACTTGTTGAGGTGAGGTACCTATATTGCAATAAAAAAGTTTTAGGTACCTACCTATACTTCATCAATATCAAGAGAATTTTCTATGAGAGAATTTTCTCTTTCAGGTAGGAAAATTCTAATATCTAATGGCAAATAGATAAACGATTGTGTTGAATTTGTGGTACGTTCATAATGTTTGGTGACATTATAGAAATTAACTTTGGCCTTGATATTGTATGTTTTGAATGACTAAGGACTGGTACTGTCCGAAGATTATGTTGACTAAGGTCGAGAATGAATCAATCTCTTATCTCATCCTGATTGTGATTGCTTTGAGCTTGCGTTCAGTTTATCTGTTTACCTACCTACCTACTTTTTCCGTTCTCCAGCGCCTCGTTTTCATCACTAGTTCCCATCTGGTTTCTTTTTACCATGAACTTGACCTGAACATCGACAGGCACTTTCGAAAGTGCGCAGGCATTTTCGAAAGTGCCGAGGCAGATAGCGAAAAATTGAAAAATTTTCCCGTCTGCCACTTGGCGAAATGCCTGATTTTCCTATGTGCCTGCGACATAAAAACCTTTATATTTTCAGCGAAATCGTATTAAACTAACAGATAGGGCCATTTTGGTTTATTATTTTCAATAATGAACCTCTGGATTCGAGCATGAAAAACTTTTTTTTAACCCTCTTCTAAATTTGATAGTTTCCGTTTCATTACGTAGAATACGAAAATGGAATTTTAAGAGAAATTCTGTCCGTCCATCCTACTTCGCACTTTTCTTAGTTAACATGAGCGAAAATGAATGAAATCTGGTTGGTGGCTCGGCGTTACTGTAATTCATCTTCATACGGGTGAAAAATAGGTATTGAAATTTTCAGGGTGTCGAGATCTCTATTTTTTTAACGTTTTTAAGTTGCTCTCGAACTTGGGAATTTTTTGAGACCACCCAGAGCTTTGTACGTCCAGCCGTTCGTTCACCGTAAGGCCCTCAAATTTGCATCGAAAAGCTTCGTCAACATGGTCGTGAATGAAACGGTATACATCCAGCTCAGATGTCATTGCTAGGGAACACCTGGTTATAATCACGCATGGCTGTATGAAATCGCGTTAGCCGTTCCGTGGTGTAACTGTTGAATTCCGTGATATGGATTGTGTCGATAGGTATTTTCGTAACTTGAACAAATGTAATGCTTCATGAATAACAAAAGATAATTATTAATGATATAATTCTTGAATTCATATTGTGTTTATGAAATTTTAATTGTTATTGTCATGTAATTATCTGGGGAAAAGGTTGTACGGTGGCTCAGGACGCTTGTAATGGCCAGGGATTGGTACCTACCTACTATTGTTTCTACGAAGGCAGTTATAGCATTTCGACTGTACGACCTGTATGTAATTCCATAGCGCGATGGCAGCGTATACTCTTGTAAGCAGCGTGTAGGAATGCCAATTTGGCATGTTGGAGGGGCAGTTATTATTAGGTGGTGACCTCCAAACCTCACTTTTGTTCTCTCGGCTCGGCACAGGTAGCCTAGTTTACCTTCGCACGCATAATCCGAATACCGGCATAGTATTACATTACTGATAAGGTACGTGGTTTGATAATGCCCCATACCAGCTGGCTGGACCGAGCGTTGCACGGGACGGTCCGAAATTTTCGTGAGTAGTGATAGCTTGAGGGACGTACCTACGAGCCGGAGTTGGACCATTTCCCTCTTTATAACGTTAAAAAAAGTCTGCCAGTTCGAGCAGGCAGTATAGCTTCCTCACTTGAATCACATGAACATATAGAATAGTTGGGTACGTTTGTGATGATACGGGACCATCTGCGATCCAACCCGCGTGTACCCTCAAAATGTCAGCTCTCTACGACTATTTTTCGTGTAGTTAGAAGCGTTACAAGGAAACGGTCAATATTTCATGTTCGCGCATGCGCAGATGAAAATTGCGTTACGATTCCAATGATATTCATTTGAAACTATCAAAGTACTATTCCTGATCGACCCTCCAATTTTGAACTCATTTCAACAATATTTGAGGTAGTTATGGGCGTTCCAAGTATTTCACGTTTGCGCATGCGCAGACGAAAGTTACGGTACTTTTTCTTTGATTTTGGTGTGGGGCTATTTACGACTCAACTCGCACCTACCCTACGAATTTCAGCTCATTTCGACCATTATTTCGGGTAGTTATGGGCGTTACAAGGAATTACCACAGACAGACAGACACGGAACCAAAAATGTTGCTCGATGTCTGAAACGCGAAATGGTAGTGGAAATGTTCATTTTGGAGGACATACATTTGTTTAAACTCAATCACGATTCCAAGGCTTCCCTACCTTCGGTAGTGTGGAAGCCAAAAAAAAAACCGTTTGAAATCCAAATTGCTCGTGAACTTGAATCAAATATCAACCCTGATAGTTTTGTTTAGATAGCATTTACTGCTATGAGGTCATGCCTCACCCCTACCCATCAGTCATATAGCTATGACATCCAAACATATTATGAGATTAACATTTCGATAACACAACAACCACTACCTGTGTTTTTATAGTTTGTTAGGTACCTACAAATCGGAATTTTGTCTGTCTACCTCACCAAATATCTCGACTGAACGGCTTGACACATTCGAATGCGGTTTTTATGTGGAAAAATAATTAGCTAGTTAGGATTATTCAGGCAGAAATCTACCTATAAAGTTTACCCCCAGAATATAATATTTTCGAAATGTTGATTTCTTACAGTGTAGATATGTGAAGAGAACTGGAGAGAACAAGGAATTCAACGAAGTCAAAACGATTCGATAGTAAGCCAGTGGGTTTATTATGTTTCTAGCAATGTAAAAAATTGATCAGCAACATGATCGCGATGCCATACATTCACCATTCATGGTCGTTTTGTGTAACACGTAACTACCGCTAGTGGTTTTACAGTCCAAAGCGTATCATTTGTTACTGACCATGCACTATGAGTAAATATCGAGGATATAGGTGTCCTGAAAAATCTTAAGGACTATTTTAATGCATGGGTGGCCCGGAAAGTACATAGTTGAAAGTTTCAACCAGTTCTACATATGTGATAAATTACAGGGTTTTATTGGGAAACCTGTGACGGTATATGGGAATCCCGTCCATATACCGGGCTCTTCCCGATCTTTTTGACACGCGGCTGAAAGGGCGGTCGATTCGCGGAAACGAATCGTCAACTCCTGGAGGCATTGAGTTATAAACAATCCATTGTCTCTGGGGGCAGCTGTCAAACTGCCTCACTACCTTTCAAGTGAGTGGAGAGGGGCAACCCCTCATACCATTGCATGGTGACAGGACTTCTCGCAAAAAGGAATAGCTCTGAGGTTTTCCAGAAGGAATCCTCTTTTAGCGAATTTTCAAAGAAAATGAAGCTATTGCAATGGCTTCGAAATTTAAATAATATAAATTTTTGGAAATTTTCTTCATAGAAATCCGTTTCAGACCATTCTAAAACGATTCCTGAAATTTAACACTTTTTTATATGTATATATATATATATTTATTTATATATGTGTCACTCCAGACGATAACTCTCGATAGAATTGAGATAAACAGCTCAAATTTGCACAAAAAATCTATCTTGGCAATCGAAAGGCTAAGTTCGAAGATGGGCGAAATTGGCCTACTCTAAGGAGGGTTTTGGCGCATTTAAAGTGCGCAAAAATTACCCAAAAATCCCCAAAATGTTATTTTCCAACAAGTGACCCCTCATTTTAAAGGTTTTTGCACGCTGAACACGATGGTGGAATCGGATTTTAGATATCTTGATCCGTTCTCAAATTAGAGCATTTAAAGTGCGCAAAAATTACCTAAAAATCCCCAAAATGTTATTTTCTAACAAGTGACCCCTCATTTTAAAGGTTTTTGCACGCTGAACACGATGGTGGAATCGGATTTTAGATATCTTGATCCGTTCTCAAATTAGAGCATTTAAAGTGCGCAAAAATTACCCAAAAATCCCCAAAATGTTATTTTCTAACAAGTGACCCCTCATTTTAAAGGTTTTTGCACGCTGAACACGATGGTGGAATCGGATTTTAGATATCTTGATCCGTTCTCAAATTAGAGCATTTAAAGTGCGCAAAAATTACCCAAAAATCCCCAAAATGTTATTTTCTAACAAGTGACCCCTCATTTTAAAGGTTTTTGCACGCTGAACACGATAGTGAAATCGGATTTTAGATATCTAAATCCGTTCTTAAATTAGAGCATTTAAAGTGCGCAAAAATTACCCAAAACTAGGATAATCTTTAAACTCTTACCCCCACCCCCTTAGAGTGGTCAGATTGAAAAATGTGAGAAGTATTAATTGAAGACGAGAGTTCGAAGCAAAAAAGGGGGAGGCAAACGATTAGTACAACTCCTTGAATTTACCCACAGCGATCAAATAAATAAGCACTTAGTACAATTACGTAATAAACAAACGGTAGAATCAGGATGGACAAAACGTACAAATTAAAATAAATACGAAGAGAATATACATAGAAAACCAAATTTTAGACCGAAGTTTTCCTTTATTCAAAACCATAGCCATTAATTCGAATATTTCTTTGAAAATTCGCTCATTAAGTCATGCTGCATGACTGATTTTTTTAATAACCCTTTGTTTTATGAATATCCAGTTTGACCATTCAATTATCTTTTATAGCTCTAAATTTTTCCCTTTTATTATTCCTCATCAAATCGAGCTATTATTCTTAAGGCTATTATGCCTGGCGTTCAATGCCACCCAATTGTATTTTTTGTCTCTTTTTTCCAGTTGTTCCATCTTATGATGGGGGTTAGTCACCCAGACGTTGCTCAGATGAACTTTCCTGAACTAGAGCCTCTGACAACTACTTTCATTTGTATGTTTTTATATTCCAGTTGTTCCATCTTATGATGGGGGTTAGTCACCCAGAGGTTGTTCAGATGAATGAACCAGAACTGTCACACTGCCTCCCTACCTTTCTAGAGAGTGGAGAGGGGAAACTACGCTGTATGGGTGGCGTAGTTAAACCCCTCATACCATTGCATGGTAACAGAGCGTGGACTTCTCGCAAAAAGGAATAGCTCTGAGGTTTTCCAGAAGGAATCCTCTTTTAGCGAATTTTCAAAGAAAATGAAGCTATTGCAATGGCTTCGAAATTTAAATAATATAAATTTTTGGAAATTTTCTTCATAGAAATCCGTTTCAGACCATTCTAAAACGATTCCTGAAATTTAACACTTTTTTATATGTATATATATATTTATATATATATGTGTCACTCCAGACGATAACTCTCGATAGAATTGAGATAAACAGCTCAAATTTGCACAAAAAATCTATCTTGGCAATCGAAAGGCTAAGTTCGAAGATGGGCGAAATTGGCCTACTCTAAGGAGGGTTTTGGCGCATTTAAAGTGCGCAAAAATTACCCAAAAATCCCCAAAATGTTATTTTCCAACAAGTGACCCCTCATTTTAAAGGTTTTTGCACGCTGAACACGATGGTGGAATCGGATTTTAGATATCTTGATCCGTTCTCAAATTAGAGCATTTAAAGTGCGCAAAAATTACCCAAAAATCCCCAAAATGTTATTTTCTAACAAGTGACCCCTCATTTTAAAGGTTTTTGTACGCTGAACACGATGGTGAAATCAGAATTGCGATATCTCATTCCGTTCTCAAACTGGAGCACTTTGAAGATTAAGGAACGTGGTTATTTCTTCGAAAATTCGCTCTTATAGCCATGCTGCATGACTGTTTAATAACCCTTTGTTTTATGAATATCCACTTTGGCCATTCAATTATCTTTTATAGCTCTAAATTTTTCCCTTTTATTATTCCTCAACAAATCGAGCTATTATTCTTAAGGCTATTATGCCTGGCGTTCAATGCCACCCAATTGTGTTTTTTGTATCTTTTTTCCAGTTGCTCCATCTTATGATGGGGGTTAGTCACCCAGAGGTTGTTCAGATGAACTTTCCTGAACCAGAACCTCTGGCAACTACTTTCATTTGTATGTTTTTATATTCCAGCTGTTCCATCTTATTATGGGGGTTAGTCACCCAGAGGTTGTTCAGATGAACTTTCCTGAACCAGAACCTCTGACAACTACTTTTCTCCTTCTATTTGTGTCCAAGTCCACCAAGTGATATCTATAAGGAGCTAAGTTCTCCACCAGTAACAATTCTCAGTAGTACCATTACGATGGAAGCTATCAGCTTTGGAGTTTTTCAGATGAACCTTCCTGAATCAGAACTCCATACTACTTTCAGTCCCGTGTCGGTATTAACTTCACATACTTCATCTTCAAAGAAGTATGTTTTTAAGGGGAGGATTGTGACGGTATATGGGAATCCCGTCCATATTGGAACCGGGCTCTTCCCGATCTTTTTGACACGCGGCTGAAAGGGCGGTCGATTCGCGGAAACGAATTCAACTCCTGGAGGCATTGCGTTAAAAAACCAGTGTCTCCGGGGGCAGCTGTCACACTGCCTCCCTAACCTTTCTAGAGAGAGGAGAGGGGGAAACTTCGTTGTTTGGGCGGCGTAGTTAAACCCCTCATCCATTGCAAACCTTAGAACATGAGCAGCATCTTGTAGTCGGATTTTGATGTTACTGGTATGACGCAACGTTCTAGGTCTTCAGAACAAATGAAACCCTTGGGTATGTTTTAATATTTTTGTAATGGCATGTAATGTGGCATGTACCTTTGTAATGATATGTAACATTGCCGAAAATTTCTTGAACTCACCAGTGAGCTGGTTCCTATCTACGAGGTTCCCAACTCGTACCTAACTTCAAAATTTGGACCTAAAGCAGGTACAGGCAATTAATAGGGCAGGCAGGGCAGGTAATTTATTTTTAATTTCATTTTTCTTTTTTTTCGCCGGTTTTTTAGGCAAAGCTTTGGACATACGCGGAGAAATTTCATAGTCGGATTCAGATTCGAGATTACACCTGCTTAGTCTTAACTGATACATCATGGGTATGTCACTGCTACTGCGGGGGATCTTTTAATCATTCGGATCATACGTCGGAAATTTGTTGCAGGAAACGTAATCCGATTTAGTTATTCACTTAATCGAAACTAATGATTTCATGGAGGAGATAGTCATAATCTAATTTTAAAGGGGGAGACGCTTATGTTGATACGGTAGCGGAGGACGCGGTGGGCGGAATTTGCGAAAATCTCGAGTTCATTGAGACACTTGTGTGGAAAATAGGTTGGAGGGCTTCCCATTTGGCTTGTTGCCTATATATGGTTTGAGGCGGAGTGTTTCCTACGTCATGAATCTATGAAACGACCGAAAAGACATTTGTTTGCTACTTCAAATACGCATAAATTCAAAACACTCGTATTGGAACGCTTATCGTGATATAATATTGAGGCTGTCACAACTGAGCAGAAAGCTTAAGAATTCTGGAACGAGAGCAGTGCGCAGTATATGAGACCAACAGATGGTGCATCTTACGGCTTTCTAAACGGGTTGTCTAAAACTATTCGTAGATGCTATGGCAAACCTACCATAGGATGTTTACACATCGATGCTTCATTTCAAACTCTTGAACAGTAAATTCGCCGTAGAGCTCCCACTTTGGATCCAAGGTCTTACATACTGAGAGATCCTACGTGATATCTCCCCCAACTCGGGCTTTATGCCATTTAGGGGCTAACAGTTTCCTGGATTTAGTGCATAACGAAGTTAATTACGATACAGCTACCTGCATTGTATAACTGCAGATATACTAATAGTTTTTTTTCAAGTTGTATTTTCATTTTAAGCCTAATTAAGGCGAAAAACAAAATATATTTGTAACACTGTAAAAACTTGAATAAATGGAAATAAATGCATGAAATAAAAAAATAAAAAATAAAAATATAGATAAATGTTGGTCGAATGCCTAATAATGTCAATGCGGATACAGCGGCCGAGGGCGATCATTGGGAACGCAGACTAACTTGTTGCTCGAAGAGAAATTATCCTCGGAAGCATTTCCTTTCGAGTATTGCGAGTGTGATGCTTTATTGGGATGAATTCTTCACAATTTGGATTCAAATAATCGCAATTCAGAAGATTTTTGGTGGTACAAAGTTGTTTTTTAATTTGTCATTGAGGCCTACAAACACAAAATTCCTACCTAGGTCCAATGTGCATCTCCCATTCGATGAACAGTACGTTTTTTTGTTGTTGGAACACACTCGGAAGAGCTCTTCTGCTTAGAACAGCTTCTAAGTAAGTACTTGTGAATGATGTAGGTACTGAATGAGTAGATACTAATGTACTTAGCTGAAGTAGCAGATAAATTATATTGATCTATTTAGGACTTCTCCTTGATCTCGGGTGAGTATTATATAATTTTACCATGAAAAATTTTTTATTTCTTCTACCAACACCAAATTTACAAATCCATTTACAGCCTGCACAATTTACTCGTAAACAACTAAGGCCCACTTTCACCAGAAAATTATTTAACGGAGTTTAGATTAACGTCGAGGTTTAAACCTGGAAAGGAACAGAATATCTGATTCACCAATAGTCGGTACTACTAGCCGATAACGATCGAGGACATTATGCCGAAGAATTGTGCACTTCAGTGTGCTGTGCGGCAAGTGATAATTTATATAATTTATTTAGTTTTGTAGGTATATACCTACTTATTGGAGGATTTTGTTAATTCTTATTAGAGGAAGCTCTGTATCGCACGGGGAAGGGCAGAAGTTATACATTGAAGAAAAAAAACGCTGCAAAGTCCTTGTCACAGGGGTTTATTATTCTATTGGACATACCTACAGAGATTTTGGCTGTTTATTTATTGTTTCTTTCATATAAAATAATTGAAATAGCTATATTGCTGGTGGTTTCCACCAATTTTGGCCCTCAAAAAACGAATGAGGTACGCTCCTTTTTTTTATAAATTATTTCTGATCATTGATAGTACCAGTTAATCGTCTTGATCCACCTGTGGACACTTTTTCCAGTGTTATTCTACAAATTGATGGTGATTTCAGACGATTTCCCAGGTTTTTGACTAATAAAAAATCAATTTCGGGAGCTGAACATCTGGTAGAGCCTCAACTTTCTACTCTTTGGTCAAAATCGACTTCATATTCGGTCATCTCGTCCCCCAAAACATGAAAAACGATACCTTAAAAGCTCGTGTTACCAACATGTTGCTAAAACGCAAAAAGAACCTATTTTTACACACATTTTCACTCATAACAGCCCTGGGTATATTCCGATCGGGCTGAAAAGTTTCGGGACACAACTAGGGCCCAAATGGAGCATGTGTGCGAAAGAACGATTTTTTTAGACCGAAAATGAAGCCTGTACACGTGATACGGCGGACGGCGGACGGACATTGCATTTTTGGAATCTACGCACCTTGAAACGGAAAAGAAAAAAATTTGAGGGGGTGTTATAAAAATTTTTTGCTGAGCGAATACATTACATTACATTACATAACATAACATTACATTACATAACGTGAAATATACATATTACATAACATTACATTACATAACGTAACATTACATAACATTACATGAAATATACATATTACATAACATTACGTCCATAATACATTACGTCCATTATACATAATTGCGAAAGTTATGCGTGTTTGAAGAATTTCACGTTAGCGCATGCGCAGGGCGAACCGCTGGCTCTATCATGTTGAAATTTATATGGGACCTCAATGGGCCCTACCCGCTTGATCCCTGAGAATTGCATTGAAATTGGGTGAAATCTTTGGTTACTACGGCTGTAACAAGGAAATTGAATCTATTTCACGCCAGCGCATGCGCAGAGCGCACCGAGGGTCCGATCATGCTGAAATTCATACTGGAACTCACTAAGCCTTGTCCAAACAACCCTTGAAAATTTGAGCGAAATTGAATCAAAATTGTGAAAGTTATGCGTGTTTGTTGAATTTAACGTTAGCGCATGCACAGGGCGTACCGCTGGATCAATCATGTTGAAATTTGTATGGGACCTCAAGGGGCCTTATCCGCACCATCTCTCAAAATTTGAGCTGAATCAATTCAAATCGTGGAAGTTATGGCTGTAACAAGGAAATGCGGACAGACTCACAGACTCAGAGACCCACAGACCGACAGACACGGAACCAAATTTGTTCAGTAGGCTTTGAAACGCAAAATGCAAGTGGAAATTTTGATTTCTGAAGACAAAAATTTTTTGGCTCACGAAAGTGAACACAAGGCTTCCGCTGCTTCGCAGACTCGGAAGCAAAATATTCTTCTCAAGTTGTATAATGTGTAAGTTAGTTAGTAAACCAAAGTCAAAACCTTCCATGAAGATAACCCACGTGATCATCGACAAGATTATAAGAAGATTTTAAATGCCATTCATGTTAGTCTTTACCATATATATTTAGCCATGTCAAAATGCCCATTTTTACATATACCCCACAACGCCCTAAGCAGCATTTTCATGTTCAGAATTTACAATGGTACTTTCAGTAAATTTGGTTCTCCGAAAATTTGATTAACTGACTTTAACCACCAACAATTCAACCCCTAACATGAGCCCCTAGCCCAACCCAATTCCCACCAACTCCTAACCTTTCTTTCGGAAACACCCGCCGAGACCCCGCTCTATTTCAAGATGTTGCGACGGAAGATTGTGAAGACTGCAGTGGGGCAGAACAAACACCGAAATAGTTTGCTCTCTAACTGGCCACAGTTGTCACCCAACCTGCTGTCAGCCAACACACTTTTAGAATTAACTGCTGAATAAATAGAGGGGATTGAAGGTAAGCAGTTTCGTTTTTCATTGCAATAAACAAGTGGAACCGAGTAAACGCTCAATTTCGTTTTATCGTCTACATTAAATATTTACTGGTCGTTTGTTCCGTGAACGAAGTTGTATAATATTTTTTATATTTTTCTTCTGACAATAATCAATCATGATCAATATAGCTAAATTATAGGTAATCTCAAGGCGTAGCCATTAACCTGATAGCCTTCCCTTCTTTTATGTAGATATTTACGACCTTCGATTTTCAAGGGGATCGCACAAAATTCATTCCCGGTCCCGGAATCAATGAAACTGTTGCTTATTTTATGGTTCATTTAGTGATTAAATGGCTTGCTTCTATTTCTTTTGGGGATTCAATTATATAGAAGTTACCTAATTTGGTTCAGTTTTCTAATAACCTAAGAAATTTCAACCTCTATTTTCACACATTTCCGTTGGCCTTTAGGATTATGAAAAGTCTTTCCTCGTATTTTTTCGTATTTTAGTAGGGTGATCCGGCTTCGGATTACTTCCTTCCCCTCAAAACAAGAAACAATGAGGCCCGACCCCTCATGTACAAGTCTAGGTTCAGGCAGACGTCCTAGACAACACAAAGTGGCTGTTGCGTACTAATCTGGATTGTTTGTTGTCGATAAGATGTGGGCCGTGTAATGCTTGCCGATCTTTATCCATTTGTTATCTTGTTTATACCCTTCATACGTTATGTCCTCGATGTAGCGGATGATTCAAACAATTCTATGCATTCCTTTGTAAACACTCGCCGCCTCGCATTCTATTGTTTGGCGTTTCTTCCAAGAAAAGTTTGAAATTGTGTAGGTAAATGACATTGCTCCATGTTCTTCTAAAAAGGCGTGTCCGATCTTGACAGGCGTATTATAGCGCTCGCCCGTGACGTTGAATTACGCCAATATTTTCAACAACTCCTTGTTAAGCAAAGACTTACGCACAAGAGCCCTTGGTCAAACACTAAAATAATATTCAATGTCTGTATTTTCCTTTTGCTTCAAGGCCGGGTCGTCAGGAGGCAGGCGGGGACCGGTATTAATGAGCCCGTTGGCAACGCAGGCGGTCTCAGGTTTTAAAACGTCCTATACAAAAATACAACAGGCCAAGTCACACGTTGGACAGATCCGTGAGCTTCAGTGCGGAGAGGGCCTCTTGATTGATTACAAGTGACAGAGAAGACTGATGCAACGTCAATAAATTATTGATGGACCTATAACTTGCTCCCTGAGACGCATCGCAAGTTATTAACAATAAGATTCGTCGGTGCTCATTCTCTCTTCAAAAAGTACATCAGCGCCATTCATTGACAAAATCCAGAACCACTTTCAAGTCTTTTCGAATCTGAACGGTGTCTCAATCAAAAATACTCCCGAGTTGGAATCAACATGAAGCCCTGCTATGCGCATAATATCTTTGCAACTCCCACTTGGCAGCGCAAAGCCAAAATTCATGGCTGGCAAAAAGCAGAATGCCAGCTGAATGTAACAGCTCATCCCCAACCCATGAATAGTGAGTGACTGGGTAAACGATTTCGCACTTGAAAACTTATAATCGTATTATTTATGAAACAATTATGTCGTTATAAACGTCATAAAAAAAGTTGTTCGGATATATCAAGCCAAATTTAGCATTAGCAAAACCAAATATCACTTAAAACAGCAAAAAGAATAATAAAAATCGAAAGAAAACCGAAGAAGTGAAAACGCATACCTAAACACAATGGTTATAGATTAAGAACAATTTATTTCTTCAACAGTGTAGCATGACGGAATGTCCTATCATTGTATGAATGCCAGAAGTGTAAAATTCTCAATGGAATAAACGTCTGAATTAGAAATTTTTATAGAAAAAACGGTGTTATTGAATGGTTGTATTTTAACACTAATACAAGAAAAATACACTGTTATAACGGTTTCGGTGATAAAACCACCGTCAGCAGCAAACTAACTGAAGGCACACTGGAGAGAAGTGACCTTATAAATAGTCTTAACAAGTGAAAGGTGGTCGGTTGGGATTGGTTGTGAAGATGAATGGTGAAGGGAACAAAGTTAAGGGGGTCGATTCTGATAGGCCCTGGAAGTGAATGCCAAAATGTGAAAGGAAGGTAGGGCGGAAAGGAGAGGGGGAGGAACCAAGGTGTTACGAAATGAACGCAGTAATGAAGAAAAACTTAAAGGAATTACATCATTCAATGATTTACCCAACATATCACTCTTATCATTTCGAATTTTTTCAAGTACTTACATCCAACATGCTCCCTTTTGGGCAGAAATGAAGATACCTACTCAACAAACTGTCTATCTGTAATATCAAAATTGAAGCTATGACTGGATTCATTCTTTTTCATGTTCCTATATCCTTTCTCTAAACTTCCTACCAGTTTGACCGCAATAGTTAAGTCCACAAGAACATTCTAATTTATACACACTTTAACTGAACTTAATGAAGTTCAGTTAAAGTTAAGTTCGGTGCAGAACTTCATTAAGTTCAGTGAAAGATAAAATTATGTTCAAGAAAGAAGTGGTGTGTATAAATTAAAGTGTTCTTGTGGACTTAACTATTGTGGTCAAACTGGTAGGAATTTTAAAGGGTCGATAAAGGAAAATGAAAAAGGTTTCAGGGATGATTCCGCCTTTGCACGTTACTTGAACGAATCCAGTCGTCGCTTCAGTTTGATCTTACAGATAATCAGTTTGTTGAGTAGGTATCTTCATGTCTGCCCGAAAGGGAGCATGTTGGGTGTGCTTGAAAAATCCGAAATTATTAAGAGAGATAGGATGGTAAATCTTTGAATGATGTAATTTCTATAGTTTTTCTCCATTGTTGCGTTCATTTCTGTAACAGCTTGGTTCCTCTCCCCCCCCCCCCCCCCTCAATTATGACCTAACTTCCTTTCACATTGTATCATTCATTTCCAGGGCCAGAATCAGAATCGACCCCCTTCACTTTGTTCCCTTCACCATTCATATTCACAACCACCCCAACCGACCACCTTTCACTTTTGGGACTATTAAATTTATAAGGTCACCTCTCTCTGATGTGCCTTCAGTTATTGTTTGTTACTGACGGATCGCCGAAGCCGATAGAACAGTATATTTTTCGTGCAATGGTTGAAATAGAAAACCTTTCAATAACTCCGTTTTGGTTTATTATTCTGTGAATAACAAACCTATGAATTCGCTCAGCAACAAATTTTTATAGAACCCCCTCAAAAATTTTCATTTCCGTTTTAATCCGTCCACCGCCCGCTGTATCATCCATATCTACTTCATTTTCGGTCCAAAATTTCGTTCTTTCGCACACAAGCTCCATTTGGGCCCCAGTTGTGTCCCGAAACTTTGCAGCCCGATCGTAATATACCGAACGGGTGTTATGGGTGGAAATTGGTTGAAAAGATACGGGTTTTTGGTGTTCTAGTGACATCAGCTTGTGAGGTATCTTTTTCCATGTTTTTTTAGGACGAGGTGACCGAATATGAAGTCGATTTTAACCAAAGAGTGGAAAATTGAGGTTCTCACGAAGTGTCAGCCTTAAAATCACGTTAAATTTTGGTCTAAAACCGTCGTTTTTTCGGATATAGGTTGGGAACAATTTGGGTCCTAGATTTGCTCCGAAGCTTAGCAGCTCGATCGGAATACATCCAGGGGTGATATGAGGGAAAATTGGGGTTTTTCATGTTTAAAAAAAAAAGAAAAAAGAAGGTTTTAGTGAACATGAGCTTGTGAGGCATCGTTTCCCATATTTTTTAGGACGAGGAGACCGAATATGAAGTCGATTTTAACCAAAGAGTGGAAAATTGAGGTTCTCACGAAGTGTCAGCCTTAAAATCACGTTAAATTTTGGTCTAAAACCGTCGTTTCTTCGGATATAGGTTGGGAACAATTTGGGTCCTAGATTTGCTCCGAAGCTTAGCAGCTCGATCGGAATACACCCAGGGGTGATATGAGGGAAAATTGGGGTTTTTCATGTTTAAAAAAAAAAAGAAGAAGGTTTTAGTGAACATGAGCTTGTGAGGCATCGTTTCCCATATTTGTTAGGGAGAGAAGACCAAATATGAAGTCGGTTTTGACCAAAGAGTGAAGAATTGAGGTTGTAACGAAGGTTAAGCTCCCGAAATTCATTTTTTATGAGTCAAAAGCCTGGGAAATTGTCTGAAATCACCATGCTAGAAGTAGTATCAACAGGTAAACCAAGACAGTTAAATGGCACTATCAATGATCAAAAATTATTTTCTGTAAAAAAAAAAAAAAAAAAAAAAAAATTGGAGCCAGTTGGTGTTTTTGGGTGGGAGGCCAAAATTGGTTGAAACCATCAAAAATGGCTATTTCAGTTATTGCACATGAAAGAACCAATAAATGAGCAGCCCACATTTCTGTACGTATGTCCAATAGAATCATAAAACCATGTGACAAGGACTGCGCAGCGTTTTCCTTTTAAGTGGGTTTCCATGACTTCATCGCGAGTGATTTAGTTCGTAGAAATTCTCGTTTCAGGTTTGCCCGTAGGACCAACCGTGGACTGTTGCTGATAGCACCATAAAAACTCTACAGCAATTTTGATAATAATAGTTCTGTAGATTGGTGGATAAGTCCCAGTTAACAGCAGGGGGCAGTTAACGAAAAGTTGATAATTTCAATTTCATGACTGGTTTTATGCGTGGACGGATCATAATTAAAATGGGTGTGACGCCGGTCGTGAGTTTAGTTGCCCATTTATTCCCCTGCCGTTTGATGGTTGATCGAAGAAAGAAGAATGACAATTATTCACCTCAGAATGACTAGAACATGAGCTGTAACCGTATGAATTTCGTGATACGCTGGCAGTTAGACCTAAACTCTCAGTTACAAAACTGGGAGCCTCGTACCTAGCTGACAAAATGAGCCGAGAAGTCAGCTGGGTCATGTTGACAACTTGGAGACCTGCGTTGATTAGCAAATAATAGTGGAATCTCCTGCTACCCACCAAGGATTCCGGGGTGATCCGGCGTGTCGTGGGGCATGGCGACCGCGGAGACAGGCATTTTTCGAGGCTCCCTGCGTTGCTCCGTCCTACGTTACTTCTTATCCTATCACCGCAGCACTCTGCAGGGCATAAGAGGGACATGTCACACAACACACATACACACACTACATGTCACATGACACACATACACATACATGACACACATGTACACACATACATGTCACTTCAACTAATGCGTTTCACATACAGCCATTTGGCCTAATGCGATTTCGCCACATGTTCAGCTGGCCCAAAAGAAATACACCTAATCGACACATCGCCTAAAATACGTTTCCCCTAAAACAAGAATGAAGTTATCTTTTCAGGCGGAAGATAACTTCAGAATTATCTTAACTGTAGTTACCGGTAGACCAAGGAATTTCATCTTATCTTATCTATTCATGCTGCTCGCGCCATTTTTCCTACTGCGCCATTTACGATTGTTTTTGGTTTATTATTTTCAATAATGAACCATTGGAATCGAGCATGAAAAAAAAAATTCTTACCCCCCCTCAAAATTTGATGGTTTACGTTTCAAGGTATGTAGAATCCAAAACTGCAATAAAAATATTTCTGTCTGTCCGCCGTACGCCGTACGGGCCACTTTTCTTAGTTACCATGAAAAAAAAATTGATGAAATTCGGGTTATAGGTTCCGTTCGGCGTCTAGTTGGTCCTCGAAGCTCGACGTTACTGTGAGTCATCTCTAAGGGGTTCAAAATAGGGGTTGAAATTTTCAAAACGCCTATACCATTTTTTTACGTAAATATTTTTACGGTTTTAAATAATTCTTGAACTTGCGAGTTTTTTAAGACCATCCGGAGCATCGTACGTCCAGCCGTTCGTTCACAGTAAGGCCCCGAAGTTTGCACCGACAGGCATTTTCGACTCCAGTGTGAATGAAATTGTATACAAATCAAACCAATTCTCGTAACCAGAGACGCGCCCACAATAGGAATTTGTGAATACGGCCAATCATTGGTAGGGATCACCTGATTATATTGGCGGAGTATGAAGTCGAGTTGGTTGTTCTGTGATATTATTTAATTTGAAAAATGATGGCTCTTTTGGAGTTTGTTGGTAGGTAGTGAAACTTGAACAAACGTTGAAGTATTATTGATGGGTAAATTATTACTACGGTAAATCATTACTCAACGGTAAATTATTACACAACGGTTCATTATACCATCTACGTAGAAGGGGCTAGAGTTTGTTGGTAGGTACTTTTGCAACTTTTTTCACTCCTCATCAACAATTTCTTTTCAGAACTTCATTATGTGTGTTTCTTTTTGTTAGGTACTGTTTGTCATCGGCAGAATTATTTTAGCAACATTTAACTCTTGATTTAGGTAGGTACCTAGTAACGAGTACGGGGTTAGGTACTAACCTACGGAGGGTCTGCGATCTACATAATTATGCATAGAATAGTACATATTATATTATATAGACGGGTTATCTATACATAGAGCTGTGATCTGTAACAGAAGGGTATTCTATACAAAATAATAAACCGTTGTGCAGGGATTTGCAGCGTTTTTTCCATTTGGGCCAAAGTTATGTACCGACGATTTTTTTAAAGGTAAGACAATTTGTCCTATGTTTATTTCAGTTTAATGTTTTAGGTGAAATGGGTTTCATTATGTCAAATGGTTGAGTAGGTATTTGAAGCGTCCTGTAGGTGAATATTTTTTTATGTGAAATGGCACGTAGGCGAAAAAGTGCAGGTGAAATGGTATTAGGTGAAACGCATCAGGTGAAGTGACGGTAAACCAGAAGAGGAGGACAAAGAAAATACTTGGCACCTCGGTTAGACTATCGCAACCCATGCCTTCATAAAGACTATGGCCGAGCCACTCAGCGAGAAGTTGGATCTTCCACAAGGAGAAATAAAATTATGACTTGGGGCAAGCGGGGCATTTTTTTCTTTTATCTTTCGTTCCACGGAAGATTAAAGAAAAAAAACGCTGCAAATTGTTACACAACGGTTTATTACTTACTTGTACAGATGCCCCTTCTGCGTAGATCACTGTTCTCTGTGGTCAATACTTACCCTCCAGCTCCACCCAGGAAAGCCCTAAATCGGGTACCTACTGGAGCCGGCCCCGGATTTACAGTCAATAAAAATGCACAGGATTTAATAATTCAATAATCGTTAATCATCAACAATAATCATCAATAAATTAAAAAATAATCATTAATAATCATCAATAATCATTAATGAATTATTTGTTGTTATTCATGAAGCCCTTACAGATGACTGACAGTGACGCCGTAACGCCGAGCTTCGCGGACCAACTAGATCCCAAACGGAACCTTCACCTACAAACCAAATTTCATTAATTTTGGTTCATGATAACTAAGAAAAGTGCGAAGCACGGCCTACGGCGGACGGACAGACGGTTTTTATATTTCAGACGGTTTTTTTCAGATGGGTTTATATTGTTCATTTCTTAAATTCCAATAAAAATACTTCTTCTTCTTCTTCTTCATTTTCGGAGAAAAAAAAAACTTTTTTTCGGAGGGGGTTGAAAAATGGTCCATGCTCGATTCCAAAGGCTCATTATTGAAAATAATAAACCAGAACGTTACGTACACTTGCTCTAAGTCATAACCATCCCCATTAGTCATAATCACTGACTGGGGGCTCAGGAAAAGTTGAGGAGCTGTGAAGATCCGTTGGATTCACTGGTGGTTGAGCTTGGGAGAGAAGACAGCCAAGACTCATCGATCATTGGACTTTTCACTTCTGTCTCCGTTTTGTTTCCTCAGTTCCTTGTTCGGTACCTTGGTTGTTGTTTGCTGGATAAATCGAAAAAAGAAGCAACAGTACTTTGAAATATAAATCACCTATACTGCTTTTTCTCCTCGTTTTGCCTTTCCAGCAAAGTTTTCCGAGCCTGTCTGTTGGTCTCTGTCTACCTGTTGCCCGCAAGTAATATGTCGTAGTGGACGTTATGCTCCAGATTTCTCTATAAAATTTCATCGAAATTGAAATGTAACTTTCCTCTGCGCATGAGTGAACGCGAAACCCTTGCAACACGCACATCGCCGATGAAATAAACCGATAGTGATGAAATTCGCAGGGGCTTACTGGTTGGTTCTCACAATGAATTAAATCATTCGTCACGACCGTAATATTGGTCTTTGCATGAGCCACTGTGGGGTCTATATTGACCATATTGTCCATTGACTATATACACCAATGATTAGTAAGTATATTAGCACGTAACCAGTGTGGACGCAACACTGGGTAACTATCCAGTTTGTCCTAAAGCTATCTTATACGATAATGCGGTTTTGACAAACTTCAAAATGTTTGATGGATTCACAAGCAAGCCGGAGTGGTGCAGAAGTTTGACGGTAAGTCAAAATTGTTTCCCGTTCGTGGACAATTTTGTCCATCAAGCTTGCTAGGGAAGCTTCTATCAAAAGTTGAACGAAATTGATTGATCGTGCCTGAGCGTAGCGACTATGTATTAATCACTGTACTGCGGGTACTAGATTCCGTAACTCACAGATCAGAGTCCACTGTATAAAACAGGGTTTCAGGATCTCTACACCCATACTCATGTTTATTGTAGGAAAGTGGGCATTTTCATGGCTCGTCAAATCTCCAGCTCTTTGTCCTCTTTTTCACTAGCTGTGAATGATGTGTGATACCTATAACATGATACCAACGAAAAACGCTGCAAATACCTGCACAACGGTTTATTATTTTGTACAGAACACCCTTATGTTACAGATCACAGCTCTCTGTATAGATAACCCGTCTATATAATATAATATGTGCTATTCTATAAATATTATATAGATTGCAGATCCTCCGTAGGTTAGTACCTAACCCCGTACTCGTTACCAGGTACCTACGTAAATCAAGAGTTAAATTTGCTAAAATAATTCTGTCGATGACAAAGAATAACTAAAATGGCAAAAAGAAACCCAAATAATGAAGTTCTGAAAGGAAATTGTTGATGTGGAGTGAAAAAAGTTGTAAAAGTACCTACCTACCAACAAACTCCAGCCCCTTCTACGTAGATGGTATAATGAACCGTTGTGTAATAATTTACCCATCAATAATACTTCAACGTTTGTTCAAGTTTCACTACCTATCAACAAACTCCATAAGAGCCATCGTTTTTCAAATAAAATGATATCACAGAAAAACCAACTCGACTTCATACTCCGTGATTATAATCAGATTTTATCTCGGGCCAATTCCCGATTGTTAGCGCGTCCCTAGTGATGATATTTGGGCTGAATGTATACTTCTGGGCATTACTGTGAACGAACGGCTGGACGTACAATGCTCCGGGTGGTCTTAAAAAAACTCCCAAGTTCGAGAACTAACCGTAAAAATTCGAGAAAACGGCGTCCTGGAGACATCAACCCCTATTTCTTACCAGTTAGGGATGACTGACATTAACGCCGAGCTTCGAGGACCAACTAGACCCCAAATGGGACCTATAAACCGAATTTCGTCAATTTTGGTTCATGGTAACTAAGAAAAGTGCGAAGTACTGCGTACGGATAGAAATTTTTTTATTGCCTTTTCCAATTTATTCTACATACCTTGAAACGGAAACCATCAAATTTTGAGGGGGGGGGGGGGTTAAAAATGTTTTTTCATGCTCGATTCCGAAGGTTCATTATTGAAAATAATAAACCAAAAATCCAAGTCCCCTAAACCTTGGCTCCACCTCCTCCCGCCCACCGAGAAATAGGCCAACGGTTTATTTACCGACTGCCCCGAATTTATTTCCTTTCGACCCAGAACCACCAAAGAAACGTAAACAAAACAAGAACCGAGAAAAGGCCTTCTACTGAAGAGCCTGTGAGCGAATTCTGTTTACACGCGAAAATCGGACACCGCTAGCGCCCTCCCAGCTCCCTCCACCCACCATCGATGTGCGTCAGGGGTGGGGAGCCCTCGTTCCATAGATAGAGAGTGGCACCCAAATCTCTCAGTAGTCGGGTAGTAATACTGTGCAGTGTGGGGATCTTCCGATCATCACTTATTCGGTGAGCAGGCTCAGTTTTTGTGTGATTTTTCCAATATTCAAAATCCAAAAAAATTCAGAACGAATAAAACTGTGTGTTTTCTCCCAGTAAGCCATGGATACCGCACGAAACATTTTGTGTACGAGTATTACGAATGAAATGGGATTTCACCTATTTGTACACCTCCTTACTTCCTTTCACTGTTGAACGTAATCGACACCTTCTATATTCACTCATTTTCATAATTTGTTGTGACGAAACTTGGTAGACACCTAAAATTGAGGCGTTAAAGCACGAAACAAAATTGAACATGCCCTCTCTTAAAACAAACCCGTTTCTAGGCTTGGCTACTGTGTGGGATAATAACATGAGGACTTTGCCGGTTTTGCTTTTAGACCTCTGAAATATAAATCACGATACTCCTATCTTACACCGTAGGTACAGCAATTCCAGCAACTCCATTGTCACACTCCTTAATTTACCCTCAGCTTCAGCAAACATCGTCAAATCCACTGGTACCTACTGTTGAATTTCAACACTGAAATCACACATAGTTACTTATGTCATATTAACTTGGATTGTTCCCAGTTTGTGGTTGTTTTTAGATAAAACTTTTATTTTGAAACTGATCGCTATCATTAAAAACATAGTCCGAAAAATTTTGGCATTTAGCAGCTTTGAATTGAAGTTGTTTCGATTCACATTTAC
This sequence comes from Leptopterna dolabrata, assembly GCA_954871275.1. NCBI lineage: Eukaryota > Metazoa > Arthropoda > Insecta > Hemiptera > Miridae > Leptopterna > Leptopterna dolabrata. Next base: position 38,026,500 of record OX940981.1, read on the forward strand.
CTACAACGTATACCCCCCCCCCCCCCCCCCCCCCCACCATATAAAATGTCGAACCACAGCTACAAAATAGTTCATTCTAATTTTGATGCTCAGCAGGGGGTGACTCAGTGAGAATCTGTATTAAATTTAGATGGGTCGAAATCCCGTGTCCAGGCCTTATAAATATAACTTTTGGCAAGAACGCCACTTATCATGTCCCAAGATCAATTATGGTGACCCAGTGTCAAATAATACATTAATTCCTGCCCTCTGTCGCAGTTCGTTCATAATATTTGCCAAAATAACGTGTAGTTCGTATTACCATTTTTGAAAACCCCAACTCCTCATACACTGCCTGAACTGTGCTCATACAGTTTAACACCTACTGAATGGTGTGAGATTAAGCATTGAATTGATCTGTCACTAGATATATAACGATATATATAATGTCACTAGAAATATTCAAGTACACTGATATGTAACAGAAGATTCTCGAATATAACAATGGTCAAAGTCGAAAATATGAAGAACCAAGTTCACTAACAAAGACAAAAAAATCAATATTACTTGAAAAACTAATTGCTATGAATGTGGATAGGAGTATAATGGATCATGTCAAACGAGATCATCTACAACTACCGGTTTATCAACAACTATGAAATTGTACTCATGCGAAAGATGTACTGTTCAATAACCTGGTATAAGATGTATTCTTCAGTAAGATGGTATAAGATGTGCTCTTCAGTATTTTATGAAAGACCTGAAGATGGGTGGCTATCGGAGTCAAACTTCATATTACTACCCAGTGTAAGGTGTATAATGTTTTTAAATTTTTTATAATGTTTTTAAATTTTTAACAATTTTTCAAAACAATGATCGTAGTAGGTGGGTTGCTTTTTAACACAAGAGGAAGGAGGGTTGGTCTTGATTGAGTGGTACGTAAGCCTCCCCTTATGAAATTAACTCTAAACATCTAGTTATACAATCATTTCCTAAATCTATGGACACCATATCAATTTTGGTGAGGCGCGAATTAATTTAAAATTCAAACATTTGAAGGCCTATTTTCGATTGGGAAAGTGAAATACCTACTTTAGAAAAAATCGTCTCATAAAATTGATGCCGTGGTAAATATGAACTTAGCTGGTAATGAAAGGAAGGGTTCACACACTACTACAAAGGAGCCTGCCTCCCTGCTTTATGAAGTAGATCAGAGAGCGCACCATTTTCGCCTTGCCCTTCTTGTTTCATCGTCTGTGTTAAGTCTTTCCTTTATTTAAAATTATAATCTATGCATTAATAACAATTTTGTTTTAAAAAAACATAAAACAAAAAAAAACATTCAAATGAGACCGAGGTGAATTTTTCCAATAATTTGTTCTCATTGAGAAAGTGTTTACTAGGTACAGAGTTACAGTATTTCATTTTCTGTAGGATAGCCCAAGTGGATAACTTGAATCCATGCATAAATAAAAGAACATGTTACAAATATTTTGAAACCTTTCACGTTCTCTCCAACTTGCCAAAAAATAATGGGAGAAAGGAGAGCTTGTTCAGTAAGAACAAAGCCGGCAAACTTGATCGACCTAATTATTATCTGTCTCGCTGAACTCTGAAAACGTTCGACCTTCCATGGACGCCTGGCCGTGCGCCCGAACAAGAGATTCAGATCCAATGCCCCAACCCCGATCCTCCAACGGATCAGTTCATTGGCGAGCCATCGGAAAAGGCCCCATAAAAATAAAATGCCCGAAGCTCAGCAGACCAGACTATAATAGGAGTGTTGAATGACCAATGGATGGGTTTCCCAACAGACCTAATAATAAAGACGCGAGTTGCCCGCCAGTCTTCCCCTTAAATAGAGCTGACCGACGGGGGGGCGGCCCAACCAGCTTCTTATCCTAACCTTCCCGATAACCGCGGAATCCCGCTCGTTTCTTCTTTTCTCCTGCTTATTTTCGGAGACCCGTTGCCAATAAACGGCGGAGGCTCTCAAATGAAGCTTTCGCACATGGCCGCTAAATGGTGTTAAAATAGACCGCAAACAACCGGCTGTTGTAGCCATTTGAAAACAGCCTTAAACCCCTTTAACTGTGATATATTCAAGAAATTGTGTCCAGCCCCCTTGAGGGGTCAAAAAGCGAAGTTCTATTCAAATTCCGATGAAATCGATTCGGGGCCATCCAGAGATCAGTATGCAGTAATTTAGTAAAAACTGCTGGAATAGAATCGGAGCCCGAAATAGATCTCACGTTTGCGCATACTCAGGTTGACCCTTTGGGATTTTGTTAGAATTAATTTCAACCGAAATTGGACTTGACGAAGAAGTTGAAGTTGTTTGCTACATTAACAGCCGAACCCGCACAAGCAAAACCCTCAAAATCTCATCGAAATCTGATGAATAAAACAAAGGAACCGCATGGCAGACACTAAAAAAGCGAACAAATTTGTTTGAAAAGATATGAAACGCGCACATCACGAATGGAAATTACGACTTTGGTCAAAAAATTTGCTTTCACTCAAAAGTGAAACACACACTCACTCACACTTCACTTGTACTCTTGATGTCTACTGTATACCTACCAAGAAGAAATCGTCAAAAATACCTTGGCCCACGTCCGTCTCTGTGAAAATGCTTACGGTTGAATTTATTATCGTGAGTCTATATAGTTCTGATCAGTATGTTACTTCGGAGTTATATGGTTGAAACCTACGTGTATCCCCAGGCCATCAGTACATGCCCTGGTTTCTCCAGGACATAGAATCCGTAACTGCCACCCGGGCCAGGAGCTCTTAATTCCCGCTACTCCGCATCCACTGGAAGTACTAGATGGCTTCAAGAATGGCTAGATCGTCGCTAAAAACGCAACAAAAACTGAAACGAGAATTACTCTCGCTACACCGTTTGTTCCGTCCTCCGCAAGAATTAATTATGAATGGATATTCATGGATTGCCGGGTGTTCACTTAGGCCACAGCTTTAGCCCTACCGTCCAATGAGGCCCTCACCCGACGATATTATCTGGTGCCTCAATCCTCTTGCGAGCTATCAGCAACTCCATCCTGCTCACGTGGTCCCTTGCAGCCCTGACCAACATCCTGAGTTAATCCCCGGTGTTTCCAAATTTGGATAACAGCAGCACCGATGACGCACAAAACTAGCAGAATGACAGTGGCATATAAACCTTCCTGCGCGGAAATCAAAGTACATAACTTTCCTTACCAATCATGACGATATTTCTGATGTTCAGGCTTTTTATCAAACATAACGCTTGCGTACAAGTCCGCAACACAGTGAGGCATTTTCATGTTGTATCATAAGCACGATATTCTCGTTGTCTTTCGGCTTGCAATTTCCTTTTCCTCTCGGATGACGATCGCGTTTGTAGGAATCGTTTATATTTTTCTTTGTCGGTGGTGTCTGGCGAGAAAGGAGTATCGAGAATGAACTGACTAAACTCTTCCGAATCCATCGTACACTACATAACCGCAATTTACAAAGGAACCTGTTCACACACAAATTGGGTAATCGGAATTAACAAAGGAACCTCTTACCTCTTCCATCTTGATTCAGGACTTGAAAGGAAATACAACAATTTACCTAGGGATAATTTACGGAATCATTTACGGGTTGCAAGTTTACCACATTCGGTACTAGTAAACAATGACTTTGACTTTCTTCATTACCTTGACTACCTTGTTTACCCACCTTTTTTTCATCATGCTCAGGTCACCTACCGCGAGAGGTACGAATGTACGGTGAACGATTTTTGTACGATGAAAAATGGCAAACATGAAGTTCCGTAGAACAGGTGTAAGCGAAAATCATCAGAAATGGTGCATAACGCGTTTTCCTGTCACTTTTTGGTAACGCTTTTCGAGTTTGTGTGCCAAAGTAAAGACATTAAAATTCCAAAATATAAATTTTACATTGAGCTCTTCTAGGATTCCATAGGGCATGGGAATAGAATACGAGGAGGGAATTCACCAGAGCTCTCATACTCTAGCAAGCAGCCTCCGCAAACCGAGAGTGAGTGGTGGAGGAAGGGTCTGATTAGGGGAGGGTCGAACGTAAATAAACATGCCAGTGAATGTTTTCATTATTGGTTTGTCACAAAAAAGCGAAACATTAAACTACTCGTAATTACCCATCTATTGACATGCATATTGAGCTGATTCAAATCTGCTAGGTTTTTTTCGGTCAATTTTGTTGTTTTAATTCCGTGTTGGCTTCATGGGAAGAAGATGATATTGGATTTTAATGGTAAATAGGTAGGTACTTCTTGATAAATCGTTGAAGTTAGAAATGAACAAGAAAAGTCTTCAGGTCTACCGCTATAGGTAGGTACATAAATATACAGGTATAAAGGTACCCTGGAACCTAGATGGAAAATTCTCGAACCTGTCAACGGGTCAGTTGCTAACTACCCTCTTCTTTTGGACACAAATATTACCTACAGTTTTTAAGGAAACATTTAGATGAGCTGGGGAGTCGTTTACTGATGATTTTCACCGCCTAATATCTTCATATGAGCACAATGAGGCCGTTCTTTTTGACGTGCATATCAGTAGATAGTGGGTACAGAAAGACGGAAGGCTCGTTTTCAAATTAAAGTTCTACTCTGAGACGCTTCCCTCGCTCTAACTACCAATCCAACAGTTGTTGCGTTTAGCAAGGACTCGGCAAATAGGCCTTCTGTCAACTTTCCAAGTTCCTCTCACTATTTTCAGAGCCCTAACTCTGCCAAAAAAGCATTCTGTTCTACTTTAGTGCGGACAATTTTTCTTTTTCTCACATCTCCCTCTCAACTCGAATATTTCTGTTTTCACTGGAAAAATGTGTTAAGGTTGCCGTCAAGCTCATAACTAATGGCCCCCGTGGCACGATGGTGTTTATTATTTTCCCTTTTGACATTCTTCACGGACAAGAGGACCTGTAGCTCGAGATCTTGACTATCTTCGTCATAACTTGATATTAGTGTGATCCTTGTAGTGTTCGGCACTTTGATTATAAAATTTTATTTCATTTTTGCCATTTCGAAAATCTAAGAAAGAGCATTACATAAAGTTGCAATACGTATAAGAAGCCTGTGATTGAGATTTGGAATTGAGCAGTTGTGGCGACACCGATCTCCATGTTGCCTGGAGGGAAGCACCGTCCCACACATTTTTGAGGGCGTGCGCAACTTCACCCCCCCCCCCCACATTTCTGTTTAACCTGAAGGAATTTTATATTTAGAATAATTGACCTATGGGGCATAGGCGTAGATTGACTTTTGCTTCCTCACTACCGAAGGTAGAGAAGCTTTGCATTCGTTCAAGAGTAGAAAAAATGTATGTCCTCCAGAATGAAAATTTCCATTCGTATTGTACGTTTCAGACATCGGGGAACATATTATTTGGACATCGGGGAACAAGGAATTGACCACAGACATAGACAGATACGGGTCTTTGTCTGTGGTCAATTCCTTGTCCCGGGCAAAACGATACGAAATAATGGTCTTAATGAATTGAAAGTCGATAGGCTCGACGATTTGACTCGATAGGTTCGTTGGTCACAGGCGATCCCTTATCAAATTCATTACAAAAGTAAAGTAACTTTCGTCTGTGCATGCGCAAATGTGAAATCCTTGTAAAGCTCGTAACTACCCATGAAATCGTCGAGAAGAGCTGAAGAGCTGGTTCCACATCGATTTCACCAAATTCTGACAGTAGGTAACATTCTGATGCTCATGAGCAAATCGAAACGTTTGCCAATTCCTTGTAACGCCCATAACTACCCGAAAAAATAGTCGTAGTGAGTTGAAATTTGGAGGTTAGGCGCGGGTTGGAGCACAGACGGCCCCCTATGAATTTCATTGCCGTCGGACCGATGGTAGCTTTACAGCAGAGATAATCAAAAATCGATGTTTTACGAATAGTTCTGCCAACTAATTCTATACGTCCATGTTACAGTAAGTGAGGAAGCTATACTGCTCACTCAACTTGGCAGACTTTTTTTGTAATGGGACAGAAAATTAATTTTGCCATAACTATCCAAAGGGAATCTGGACTGAAGATACAAGGTATGAAGGGAGCTGGGTACTTCCTTCTGGCAAACATTTCTCCCATTATGTAAACGATCACCATCGTAAATTAGCACATTGTAAATCTTCCAGAATTGTGATACACGACTGGATCACAACTTAGTATAAATTAAAACGCTCATCTAATCAGATTTCAGTTACAGTTGATAAAAACCAACAACAACTGAAACGAACTAATGCGGAGAAAAATGAGCGGCCACCTTTTGGGAGGATGCACTTAATTCCCAAATGCCCTTCCCCAACATGAAAATATTGCACTAATTGAGATTCGGAAATTAATTTGCTTGAAGCCAACCTTAAATTTTGATAACCATTACTTGAATTATTCATCTTTTTATATAGGTACTTTCAATTTTGCATTCTACTCCTGGGCTTAACAGCAGTCTACTGCTAAGATGCTAGACCCGATAGAGTCACAAATATTATTAAATTTCGATCCAAGCACATCCCCCATTTCAAGCACCTACATTATCTTTTATTAAGTACCTGTATGCAGGATGTAGGTACATTTAGTGGTCGATATTCAGTTTAAGAATATCCACTTGTACCAATCAGAGACTGTAACGCCACGACTGACCACGAAACTATGCGTTACTATATACATAACACCAGAAACATACCCATCCATTTCGAGACAACCTCCCACCTTACATGTGCGCTATCCAGGGCGGTGAGGTAATTGGCTACCTTGAGCGAAATAATTTCAAATTTCGATCCAACTTAGCTGTTCATGACTGGCATGGTAACAAAACGTAAAGAACCAGCTTAAATGGTGCTTACTTTAATATAGTAAAATTACTATTTAACTCGTTCAGTAACACGTTTTCATCATAAGGCAATTATTTTTCTTTGTTTCAGAACATAAAAAGAGGGGTCTAACAAACAAACGAAAATGCTGCTCCACAATCACCTTGATATGATCGGGAGAAACGAGCCCATCCAAAGGAAAGCGAGATTCTGGCAATCCTATGTCAGAGCACTGAAAGGTTAGTTGGAATTATGGTCTTCGAATATTTGAACTTATTCTTCAGGAATTGGACTACCATAAAAGCTCATGTATTTCAATGTTATCTTCGTTTACAGGGAATAACTATGCAGACACTAACCGTACTGTAAATTTCAGCCACTCCAAATTTCACTCAGTTGGTAATAAAAAATTTTAATGTTCGTACACAGACGCATGTAAGATGTGCGTTGCATCGACTTTCACTGTATACTTTCATTTTTTGAACGAAAACGTGGTCAGAAGTTTGTTCGTTTTTCTTGGCAACCTATTTTCAGCACTATTGCTATGCATGGGGCACAAAGTCCGTGTTGTCATCGAAATATGTCTGTCCTATTTTTCAGTATGATATGTGTCATACATACCTGTGGCTAGCAATAATTTATGTGGATTCTGACGTTGTAGTTTTGTTTGGAAATTGCGTTCTAAAATATATTACTCATAGTTTCTTCGTTGAACAAATTGAATCACACATGGAATGATAGTACGTGTAATGATACACTCAACATATATTCCTTGTGAAAAACCGATGGTTTGTAGAGGATCACGATGATCCTCAAACTAGCTGTATTGCCTTGATCAACAATCGCGATGTTTTCTGGTGTACCTGGCATTGGTCGAATACGTTACTCGTACACTCCCAATCAGGGAATTAAAAAGCGAGCCAATGGTTGAACTCAAAAACTCAAGGGCAGAGGAAGAGTGTAAAGCTACTTGGAGGGAGTAATGTTTCCGGGCAAGGATGCCTATTCCATAGATTCACAGCCGGTAGTTGATTGTACAGAGATATTTGAGATCTGTATTAGATAGGCCGGCCTTCAGTTTCACAAAATGTTGAACAATGAGTAGGAGTGGGGGACTGCTAAATAGCAACCCAGAAATTAAGACCAGTGCGTACGGGATCTCACTGTAGGTGCTTCTGAGATCATCGCCAGGAATCCTCAACGCTCTGTGGAGTAAAGGAGAATTCCTGTATGTGATATGTTGTTTTGTGACCAAACAGAGTATCCACCATCTATTTATTGACTTCCAGCAAGCATTTATAATGGCGTAGTGCGAGACCAGCTCTATAAAGATACGAGAATGTTGGGCGTCTCGAAAAAACTTGTCCGCATGGTTAGCATCACCATGAGGAATGCAAAGGGAGGAATGAAGATCCTGGGCATCCTCGGAAGAGAGTTCCCCGTAGAATCTGGACTAAGGCAGGGAGACCCGCCAGCAACTTGTCACCATGGAAAGCAATTAGCACCAATCCTGGTGGGACAATCTTCAATAGATTGACACAACACTTCGCTTATTCTGACCACGTAGATAGCTGCGAGACGGACGTTCAGCCTCTGTGGATGGAGAATGAGGGCTCTGGACCGCAAGGAGTGAAGGAAGTAGTCGAGAAGGCCCTGCTCCTTGAAGGACTGTAGTGCAAGATAAAGAAGAAGAAAATTGCGAGAGATACTTATTGAACTATTCTGGTGCTGCACGGAAAATCTTCTGTCAACATGTGATTTTAGGTACAAAATGTCGCACTTCCACAACTGTAAGCGCTGATTGTGCAGTAGAAAAAGCAGGACAATGGAATGACGGCAATGGTAAAATGTAAAAACTCATCTGATGATGATGAGGCCAATTCATTTTGTTGCTGGGAATCAGTTGCTTGGTGTTTCGCGTCATAATTCCACTAAAGTCTGTGCCCAAAAAAATCATTCAAGTACGCCATGTGAGAGGAATAGTGATGATTTTTTGGCGCCCATTTGGAGCGGAGGCATTGCTGAGATTGAAGTCAATATATCTTCTGTTACTTGTGAAGATGATGGCAAAAGTTGCATTTCATAAAAAATGAGAGAGGATGAACTCCACTACCATACTGAAACGAGTTTCTTGTCCAGCAGAAAGATTGCCTCGATCTCAACATGGGTAAACGTGCAACTGAAGTCAAAGTCAAATTTGTGACAGTATACTAGAATCCCGTCCATAATGGACCAGGGCTTCCCCTGGTAAAGTTAAACGGGTATTTTATTATCCAGTATTGATTCATATTATCATTGTGGTAAGGTGGGTTATATATGTTTCTTTGCTGAGACTCCTCCTGGTATCCGCACTTCCTTTGTACCAACGCCACGTACGTTTCTGTTACAGGAACGGATGACATTCGGGCACCCGAAGCATCTCATTACTCCCGCTACCCGTCCTCCAGAGGCATCTTCCGCCCCATCCTGGACTCCTTTCCTTCCTGGCCATCCTCCAAGTCCATCTACGACGACCCCATCAATGCCTGCGACAGGATGTCTGTCCCTGGCTACCGCTACCTCCCCATCTCCAGGGAGACCTACGGACTCAGCCCCCGCAACATCTACCCCCACAATTACTCCAGCCTGAGCAGGGCACCTCGCTTAGGTAGGTACTAAAGTCAACAAACCCAACAATTTAGTACCGACATCTCAACTTGATCTACCAAAAGTTCACGAAAAAATCCGAGGCCCAGGCCCCTCTTTTCAAATCCTCGGTTTTTTCCTCAATCAAAATCTTAAAGGTGGATTAATCGTTTTTACTTCATTCGTTTTGGTTACCCAAATATAATCTTAAACAACGAAATGTTATTTTGAGTTAGGTGCCGTTTATTCTGAGCTTACAATAATCATCAAGCTCGTGTATGGTATAAATAACAGTAATTTTATTTTATATATTGTATTAAACTAAACTAGTCCTGACGGTCATAATGAATCCCAAACATCACGATGTTATCGATCTTTATTTATTATAAGAAACCCATCTGTAATGTAACATGCACTATTCTCGTTGACGTTACATTCTATAATGGAAACTTTTTAGTTTTCTGGCACAACAATTTTCAATTTACTTTGTAAATTTTATAAAAACCAATTTATTTTTGATTTTTTATGGTCAATAAAATTTACCATTCTAAGACTGTGAATCGAAGTGTGTGTTTTTATTTCCGAGCTAACCTTAACCTCTAACCGTGGCATGGTCAAATAATGGTTGTTCCGATTAATGTCACTTCATGAAAAGTCATCGTCATTTGAACCGAGTTCTAGCATGTAAATATTTACGCCCCGACGTGATCGTCATCCCAAGTTACCAGTGCTGTCCTGTATTGTACACCTATCATCCAAGAACATATCATATTGACCACGTCAGAACCATGCTGATCGTATACCGCACCGCATTAATAGCCATTCATCTACAAATATTATGCTTGGCGGGATATGAAACCAAATCGCAATGCGCCTATGAAAATTTCATTGCTGTCATCTGTAAGATATCTTCGCGAAATGACTGAAGAGGCGTTCTGATTGAAATTCAGCACATCAGATATCTCATCAAGCATGCTCATGTATATAGTGTGAAGCTTGAGCAGTGCTTATTGTTTTCGATATTTTGATGGAAAAATCGTTCGCGCCCACTCCTGAGTCATGAAGTCATCAACGGTGTAAAATGAAAACATTTTCCTTGATAAATAACTTCAGTGTCATCAAATAAATCACTGCCATTTCATTTTATAGATAAAATCAGTCAAGTTTGTTTGCCCCATGATTTAGTGAAATAAAAACGAGCCTATGGTTTTCGTGGCGCTACATGACGCATATTACTGGGTAAGCTTAGAATACTATAGTTTTGTAGCAAATCAGATTCGACTACTTAGTAACTAACTGTTAGTACTGAGTTTAAAATAGCAGGTCAAGTTGTCATACTCTACAAGCTGCAGGACACTCAGATGACCAATATTATTGAGCTGGCTTTAGGACAACAGAACAGGAAAGTTTTTTGCTGAAACTAGGACGTACCTACAGGGGTAGGTACTCAAATATTTGTGTTGAACTGAAACAGAAACCTGGAATATTTGAAGCTGAAGATTCATTTGTTAATGAAATGAGGGCTATCTGATGTTGGTACTGGATTAAGCTTTGTGCTTCGGCGTCGCTTTTTGCATGTGGACCATGTGCGAGCAGTACCCATAGTGGTTGCGCTTAAAATGTGATGATGGTGAAACGTGGACGACTCTTGATTTAGTGTATTTCCTCACTGACCAGTCTGTTCTACCCTACAAAAATGAATAATTTACGCTTCAAACAGAATAGCCTTATTTTTCACGAAAAAGCCAATGGATGTAGCTGACTACCCTAAAACATGGTAGGTACTTATATTGTATGTGATTAGGGAGAAATTAACAATAAGTGCGCTTAAAGATTGACAGAAAATATTTACCAGCAACCTAAAGAGAGCTACAGATTGTCCAGTGTAGAAGAGTAGGTGGGCTTTTAACTTAGTATGGGACCATAAATAAACTGCTAACAAAAAATTAAAAAAATGGACGTTCCTTTGGGGGGAATTTTAGAAAGGAGTGGTTCAAATTGGGTGGAAAACACAAGAAAGAAACTAATTTGTAAGTAGGTATTTGTTGTAGGTTGTACATAGCTATAAGATCTGCTTGTCCATTTTCGTCATGTGCGTCTCCCAGATTATTGTCCTCCGCATCAGCTGCTGGTCTCTGTGGTTTTATCTGCATTATGATGATCGTCGTATCCTCAACTTCGTATTTCCGTCGGATTGCTGATTTTTGCACACCACAATAAAGAAGACTAACGAATCCTTTAAACGTTTTTTTAATATGAATATTGGGTACTCCAGCTGATACCGACTACGCTACAACGATAAGAGGAGAGTTTAAACACGACAACGAAGGGCATTTCCAGTACGGTAAGTGGCTTAAGGCTTTTCTGTACATATTAGCTTCCGGCCTAATTCTAGAGATATTTGCTAGTTTGAGCGCATAAATGCTTTTTGGAGCTTAATCCTATATTATACGGATCTGAAACTTGTCTAAGGAATACAAAGACGTCGAAAATCATCTCATGTGTCAGATGACTCAGTCGCAACTTACCTATAAAACCAGTTTTTGACATGACTTTTAAAATGTCTGTAAAACCTCGTCCTACGGTATTTTTAAATTAAAACTTCCACAAATACCTGTTTTAAGGTAAGAACGAGTGTAGATAGGTGTGTGATCAGTAGAGAATGTATTATGAAGAGGGGGGAATCGCGGACTTTCTCCTTATTCTTGGTTTGTAATTTAAAGACGAATCTTTGCCTCAGAAGAACATGGATTAAAAACTAATATTTATGTTAGAGTCCAATTAAATATTTTGGGTTAAAAATCCATATTTAATGAGGAGTGTACAAAAATGTTATGAGGTTTTTAGCGCAAATTTTGTAGGTACGAAGATAACTTTTGTTGCTTTATCACGGTAGAGGTTCATGCTAAAGTAAATTTGATTACATACTTATATTATATGAATGTAGATTACGAAATACGAAATAGAAATAAAAGTAGGTAAACCTTATCTATGAAGACCGGCGTCGTGAAATGTTGTTACATCTAGTGTAATCCCTCGCAACTCGCAAGAATGTGTAATTTAGCAATATTCTTAGGACTACTCTTTTGTGGAATAATCGGATTTATAAACGTCCTAACTTGAATATTTAAAAAAAATTGATGCGTTAAACAGCGGTTTTGCTCGTTTTCGATAGTTTAAACCCTAAGGATAGTGTTTTTCAATTTTAACCCAGCGACTGGTACGGTATTTTGTTATTAGGGGAATGAAATTATGGTTTTCATTTGATTTTGTTGATAATTCAGTTATTATAAACGATATTTCATGGAATTTTGTTGATAATTCGGTTATTATAAACAAACTGTTTCATTTAATTTTGTTGATAATTCAGTTGATTTAAAACATTCTAAACGATAGTTCATTTAATTATAAACAGTAGTTCATTTACCCCCCTAATGTCCCTTTTAGAATACTATCAGCCCCCCTGCACGTGGGATCCCACCGAAGGACGTCAACACGACCAGAAGTACCTCAACCCTCAGGACAGGAGGCGCGGAAACAGGCCGTTCGTCAAGGAATACACCATCGGCCCAGATGGAACCAAGGTTCCCCTGTACACCTACACAGGTAAATATGTAAATCAGAAATATACCCCCCCCCCCCCCAATCACTCGAAACCCTGTTGATAAAATAACCACGTCACCGCCCTTTCATTAGAAGAGTTTTTGCAACACACTAGAGAGTTTTTGCAACACCCTCGCACCGAAACGAAACGGAAAACGACACCGAAACGGAAATGGCGGATAGGGCGACCGAAGTCAGATGCTAATCTTTTTCGGTTCAGTTTTCGTTCAGCTTTGGCATCCACCGGCTGGTGAAGTCACGCTAACGTTATGTTAACCTCTCTTTCATCCATCTTTCTCCGTAGTTAATACAAATCTATATCTACACATGTCAAGTCTGCATTAACATAGAAAGAAGCCAAGAAGCAGCTGTGAATACGACGCTCGACATTTTTATTTTCCAAGGAAAACAGAAGAAGGTAGGTAGCGTTATACAGATGTAAGGTTGAATTACTTTCATCATCTCAACACGACGAAAGCTGACACAGTGAGATCCCGGTATTTCGTCGTCACGGTTCGTCAAACTTTTCGGTGTCTTAAGTGTGCATGCACAGCACTGCTTTCGTTCCGTTCGTTTCGTCGTGAGTGTGTTGCAAAAACTCTCTACTCACAACGAAACGAAAGCAGTGCTGCGCATGCGCACTTAAGACACCAAAAAGTTTGACTAACCGTGACGAAGAAAAATACCGGGATCTCACTGTGTCAGCTTTCGTCGTGTTGAGATGACGAAACTTAATTTAACCTTACGTCTGTATAACGCTACCTACTTTCTTCTGTTTTCCTTGGAAAATAAAAATGTCGAGCATTCACAGCTGCTTCTTGGCGACTTTCTATGTTAATGCAGACGACGCCATGTGTGGACATAGATTTGTATTAACCACGGAGTAAAATGGATGAATGAGAGGTAAACATAACGTTAGCGTGACTTCATCACCCGGTAGATACCAAAGCTGAACGAAAAGGTTAGCATCTGACTTCGGTCACCCTATCCGCCATTTCCGTTTCGGTGTCGTTTTCCGTTTCGTTTTGGTGCGAGGGTGTTGCAAAAACTCTCTGTATCGATTCTGAAGAGCGAAATGAGAGGATGCAGTTCAAGTCACCTACATTTCTTATAATAGGTGCCTAAAGTTCAGTTCTGTCACAATCAGTAACCCATTGTTGGAAAAACAGAAAATGAAAATCATCATGGATGGAGGTAACAGATATTACGTACTGGAAATACCTTCACCCTGAACTCGTCGCTGAAATATTTAACAGAGAAAGGAATACCTAGCAAATGTGTCAAAGATACCAAGTATTTTATTTAATTATATATATGTAAGTAGATCATATTTTCTCAAATAAGTGATTTGGAAAAAAACCAGTCGAATAGAAAAGAAAGTTTATACGTGTAGACAAGGTACCTAGCTAGAGTTCGAGATCAGATTGGTGTGGACCAAAGTGGTACAGAATAACTATAGGTACCACTTTGGTATGGAAAAAAAAGTGTGCATTTGACGCAGGAAATGACCTACAACCGGAATGTAATAAAGTGGTACCCACTACACTATCGTCATCACAATGATCATGCTTATTTACACAGCTAGTCAAAATTAAGAGAGCAGCCGTGAATAATGATCCAAGATAACAAAACTGGGACCTACCTACGTACAAAGATCCAAATTTCAGTGACAAGTGAGGGGTAGACCTTGGGTCCTGAGCGTCTACACATCAACTAGTTGTGACTTTACAAGCATGTACTTTTTTTTTAAAATAAATATGCGACGTATTTTTGGTAGTTACCTGCAATTCAACATATAGCTACCAACCCAGGCGCATTTTTGCAGGCTTGGCGAACTACCCAATCAAAAGCGTGTACCTCAAACCCTTCGTTTCGTATCTTCAACCTAGTTATTACAACAGATTTCGTTCGTACAACAAATTTCCCATTTTCATTAAAACTACTGAGTGTACCCAATTTGGTGTCCGGATTTCGCATTAACACTTATAGCTTACACCGTTCGATTTCTGCATCAAACCTAAGAACTAATCCTTCCATTGCTTATTTGGGGGAACAGTTGGGGGAGTGTTAATCAAGAATGTCTAATCAATTACTTATGTAGAATATTGAGTGAGCAACAGTGAACATGTTTCTTGCTTCTGCCTATCAGCTCATAGCCCTATACAAATATTTATCTACATAGTGGTTCTTCCATTTAAGTGCTTTATAAGGAAATATTGATTTGAATTACTAAAACAACCAAATACATGCGGAGGTTGGAATCAAGGATAATAATCCGATGATCACTGTCGTGAGCCGGTGTGTTGTGCTCACGACATGGCGGGTGAGTTTTGTTGAGGATGAAGAGATTTTGAAGAGTTTGGATGAAGGCGGATGAGTACGGATGAGGAAAGACGTGCTCTGTAGGAGTCTTTTTATTAACGCCCCGCGGTTTTCTCCACAGCATGCGTTAGTTGGAGGGAAGTTAGCTCCCTGTGGTTTTCATAACAGCAGGCGCTTGAGGTAGTGGCTCCCCACGGTTTTCACCACAGCAGGTGCCTGGGATGTGGAGGTTAGTACCCCGCGGTTTTCACCACAGCAGGTGCTAGAGGAGAGGAATGTGTCCCGCGGTTTTCACCACAGCAGACACCGGAAGGATGGAGGTGTTAGAGGAGAAGGAGGTGTCCCACGGTTTTCACCACAGCAGATACCATGAAGAAAAAGAGCACCCTGCGGTTCTCACCACAGCGAGTGCAAGAGAAGGTAGAAGAGAGAGGGAGAGAGAGAAGTTGCAAGTCGAGGGTCGGTCGGTCGAATGACGAGCTGGGCCAAAAGGTCTGCTTATAAAGGCCCTTTTCCACCCGTCCCCTGTACATAATCGGCAGTTATGACCGTTGAGGAGTAATGGCGGTTGATGGAAGGAACCCTTCTCCCTTGGCGCTACCCGGCTCGTCGTTCCTTTCATTTATTTGGATAAATCTTTCTATATTACATGGGAGTGGTTAGAGTAGAGATACATAGAGACATAATAGTTCCCTCTTAGTGTAACCCAATAGAATTACTCATGTCAAACTACAAATAAAATATAGGTATAAATGAATTACCAACAGTATACAAGGAAATAAAATAAGAAAATAATTGCATGAATAGTTGGTTAATAGTTGAAAATCATTAAATATAAACAGTAAAACTGAAAAGTGAATTATCGAACTTTATCACTCTATGACGAAATCCGAAGTGGATGAAGTGCAAAGTAATCTAGCACAGCGAAACAATGGGCACTATAATAGGAACCAAATGAGCGAAATTCATCAAATAATAATAATTTACGTTGGATGAACAAAAGCAAAAACTATCAGGATTCAAAGTTCTCCAATTAACCAGTATTAAGTGCGTAAAATATTAGCAATCTGCCAGTAAATTACAATTAAATGGTTGCGATGACCTATATGGAACTATAATATGGTGTGTAATATGGTTTAGATGATAAATAGCACAAAATTCCTACTGTGAAGGAAAAAGAAGTTGAAAACATAAAATTCACTTTCCTAATAGAATGTATATTTTCATTCAGGTACTCCCATCTACAGCCGAGGTGGCTTCACCAAGAAGCACATCCCCGATCTCTACGAGCCGAAGAACTGGATCCCCCTGAGCAGATTCGAGAGGGACCCTTGGTGGTGGGCGTACCCCAGCCCAAAGCCCTTCGAAGCGCCCTACATCCCCATGTCCCGCAGCCCTTTCTACCTTAGGGACAGCTACCTGTCTCCCGTCAAGAACACTTACCTTTGGCGTGACCACCCCATCCGGCCTTTCTGTAAGTACTTACCGATACCAAACAGACCTCAGGAATTCTTTAGGGTTGATAAGAGAAGTAATACATAATATTATGTACTATAATATTCTATTAATTTATTTTCTTCTGGGAAAGAAGTATTACATAATATTATGTACTATAATATTCTATTAATTTCTTTTCTTCTGGGCTATACAGAGCTACAGAGGAATAGATAATTATTGGAAGTAGAAGTTTTGAGTTGGAGCTCAAGTTCCGCTAGCCATTGATGTTGATATTCCTTCGTTTCCCAGCTTCGAGACACGCCACAGTTTCGAGACTGCGAAACCAGTTTTGAGACGAAATTTGTCAAACTGTTTCAACTCAGTGTTTCTTAAAGTGAGGGGGGGGGGGGGGGGGGGTCGCAATCCCTGATAGCGTGTCGGTGGAAAATGGTACTGTGGGTTTTGCAGTTACAATGCTAAAATAAATCGAGTTACTAAAACGTTATCTATTTCCACTAAGAATAATGTAAACATTATACCGGTTTTTGTGATCAAACCATTAGTAAAAAAAAAATAACTGAACGTACCCGTACATTGAAGAGAGGTGAGTTTATGTAGTCACTGGTGATAGTGATTTACTGTTGAAGTGAAAGGAACCAATGGGAAGGGGAGGGACAAGTGAAAGGGATCCGTCCTCCTTTTATATCTGAAACAGGTTAGGCACAAAGATTTCATCGCGAGTGATTTAGTTCGTATTAATGTTAAAAGATGCGGTATGTACTCGTAGGTAGTTAATAGCACTTTGAGTAAAGTAGGGTTTTTAGGGGCAACAATCAATGGTGATACAAAAATACTGACACGTCGCCATACCCTCGTGAAGGCATCCAATACCCTAGCACAGAATCAAAATTGGATAAATGTAACCTGAAGGATGTTACATCCAGAATCGAATCTGAAAAAAAAATAACTGAACGTACCCGTACATTGAAGAGAGGTGAGTTTATGTAGTCACTGGTGATAGTGATTTACTGTTGAAGTGAAAGGAACCAATGGGAAGGGGAGGGACAAGTGAAAGGGATCCGTCCTCCTTTTATATCTGAAACAGGTTAGGCACAAAGATTTCATCGCGAGTGATTTAGTTCGTATTAATGTTAAAAGATGCGGTATGTACTCGTAGGTAGTTAATAGCACTTTGAGTAAAGTAGGGTTTTTAGGGGCAACAATCAATGGTGATACAAAAATACTGACACGTCGCCATACCCTCGTGAAGGCATCCAATACCCTAGCACAGAATCAAAATTGGATAAATGTAACCTGAAGGATGTTACATCCAGAATCGAATCTGAAGTCCATTTTCAGATAACATTGAAACTGAGACGAAGGTATCGATGCTGGAATTATGATGGAGGTTAGTTAAAAATTGAAAGAGGCTGGCAAAAATTTTGGAAGTGACGAGATGAAATTCATCTATGCTCAGTGAGCCAATTTTAGCCCGTTAATATTTTATATAATATACCTGTTTATTAGTCCCCAATTTTCGGGGAACAAATTCGTTTATCTGCAAGAAACATGAGTGCATATCAATTTTGACACTTAGGTATTTATTACAATGAACGGATTTTCTGAGCCTCTATCTACGAGTATACTATAAAACGGTGTAGGTGAAAAAGTAACTTTATTCTTACTTTACAACCGATTTCGCAATCCAGTGTGCGCTATACCGTGAAGTTCTCGACAAAATTTCGGTTTGGCAGTAAATTATGTAAGAATAACAGTGGCAAAACATGGTGAAAAACACAGAATACGAATTATATTCCGAATTTGAGTAGAAACACTATAATCATCAGCTGAATCATATAAAATTCTATTCGTATTACTATGTAGAGTAAGTAATCTCCAAGTATTTATGCTCTGAACTCAATCTTTATTTGTACTGTTTTTTCCAGCTACTTCTCCAAGGCTGAACTTCTAAACGTGGGGTTCCATAATATCACCAAAGACACCATAACCCGCATCTTTCTAGATAACTCGCACCGCCTTTTTTAATTTCTCAAATTTTCCGGCATAAATATTAAGTTTTATCGAAGACTGTACAAATTTTATTTATTTATTGCATTAGTATTAAGACCGGTGTCACTATGAAATCAATCAACGCGAACTTTTGTAAATAATGTATATGTATTCGAAATTCAGTTATAATAATCTAATTCATGGAATGTGAATGTTTAAAAACATCAGTGTAATAAACTCCAACCTCTTTTAACAACAGTAGGTATTATTTCCATTCCCCTATGTCCTGTCAATGAGGAGTACCCTCGGTTTTTTTTCAAATTTGAAATTACAGATTGAGATGAGTAAGTAGGTACCTATTTTGAGTTTGCACCAGATATATTCGTAGTTATTTTACCTATTACAAATCCGTAATTATTTGAAGATGTCTGTTCCTAGCTGATACTCGGAAGATATAACCCATGAGGATGTGCGACTGGATCATCGGTTAAAGTTTATTGTCAAAGATAATCACTTTTGGGGCGTCACAACAAGGTGGATAAATTAAACGTAGTTTCAAAAAAGTTGAGGGAAGGAGAATTCGTTGAAACCAGGTGCAAGTCGTGTTTCGGGCAACATCCTCCGTGTAGGAGGATCTAAGGGCAGACGCGCACTAGACCGATCACGACCACGACCACGACCACGACCAGTCGTATGCGGCCAGTTTTATAATGGAAGCAAGTGGAACCGCGCGCACTAGCCGACTTGCGACGCAGCGGTCGGACCCTGGTCGGACGACCAGAGTCTCGGGAGTTTGGTCGGGCCCGACCACGACACGACTGCAGCCGAAAATAAGATAGGTTAGAATGGCGCGTCGCGCACTGCCACCGACAACACCCCCGACCCGACCAGTACTGAGTGGTCGAGCGAACTGTGTACACCTGTCTTTGCGTGTAGTTTTTATTAGCATAATGTCACTTATCAAAGCTTTTAACCGACATTCTTGTGTAATTGAAAAACCGTTCTTCATACTGACGATTCTCCATAAAATGTTGCAAACTGCCCTCTCGTTGACCTGACAGCCAACATCGGATGCACCCAGTACCGCTTTCTCCTTCGCCTAACGTACCTACGGTACAAATGTACAACGACAGCTAACTCTTCAACATCCATCTTGTGTACTGAATTAGCTACTAGCTTGGCATTCGTTGTCGTGGTCGTGGTCGTGGTCGGGCTCAGCGGCATGGCTACGACCCGACCAGTCGGGGTTTTTTGTCGTGGTCGTGGTCGGTCTAGTGCGCGTCTGCCCTAAGCTGAGTGACATCACTAACATCACTGCAGGTCGGTTGGTAACTGTGGGAGCCATGATGTCGTGGTACCCCTCAGCCACGATACCACTCACTTGTATAATAGATTTAACCAATGAATACGGAAAACGACGACCTGAGCGACGCCTCGGGGAAAGGACCAGAAGTGTCCCCTCCATCGAAATCCCAACGATTCTCAAAGGTCGCAACGGACGAGGTGGAGGCACCTTTATAAACCGCCCAGCTCTTCATTCGACCGATCTCGCTCTTACCTACAACTTCTCTCTCTCCCTCACCTTATGCCTTGTGAGCCCTTAATATTCTTGATATTGCGTTAACTTTTGCCTGTCGGCCTCCACCTACCTTGGGTGGGTTGGGGGCCAGGCAACGCTGGGCTCCTGAAGGGAGCAGAATTGATGGTATTGGGATTTGAGACACACAACGCCGGGATTCAGTGGTAAATGGGAAAATTTTATTGATAACTAAATAAGCCTTAACGATATGCTACTCCCTAATTCCTACCTACTTCCTCCCAAGGGCTATTGTGCGTGAATTACCCGGTTTACGCCCGACTGTACGACGATCGCGGAAACGGACGGGAATGAAATTCCCCGGGGTGGTCCACGTACCTTTCGATCCTGCTCCTCCGACCTGGAAACGAGCTAAGTCCCAGTCGTGCCGGTGTCGGATGGTTTGCTGGCTCTGTCGATGAAGTGCCAAGGATCGGGCCAGCTGATAGGTACCTCTTCCGATGGCACTGCGGTTGAGGGGTCGGGTCCGTGGCTCGAAGGATGCTTCTCGTTCGGGTTCCTGAACTCAACGACCCGTTTTCCTTGTCTTTCCTGCTCTAAGTTTTATTCTTCGATTGGTGGGGTATTGTTTTCCACCAATCATAATGCGTGAACACAGGCGCGTGTGGCCGAGGACGCAATGAGCTCCTGGGTCAGCGCCCTTTGTAAATGGGGCACAAAGAATGTCGAGGCGATCGGTGAAATGAATATTTTTCGCTGAATCGGGTCTGACATGCCTCCTGTCTCTCTCTCCTACTCTTCCTCGCATCTGCTGTGGTGGTAACCGCGGGATGCTACCTTCTCTAATACTCGCTGTGGTGATAACCGCTGGGTATTAGCTTCCTTATCCTCCCGCGTCTGCTGTGGTGGTAACCGCGGGACGCTCTTTCCTCTAGCACTCGCTGTGGTGATACCCGCGGGGTTCTAGTATCTTTCTACCTTGGCATCTGCTGTGGTGATAACCGCGGGGTTCTAGTATCTTTCTACCTTGGCATCTGCTGTGGTGATAACCGCGGGACGCCTCTTCCTCTAACGCCTACTGTGGTGATAACAGCGGGGCGTTAGCGATCCGAAAAGACCTCTAAGGAGCACATACTTACTGTCCTTCAACCTACCTATACCTACCCTACCTGCAGGCTTACAACACACGTAAATATACGTTATTTCCCCAGACTAAGGGGAAATTAACCAATTTCAGACCCATGGGAAGGTAGGTACACCTCATTCTTGATTCTTTTTGATTTTCATCTTCTAGTTAGATTCGACAATTGCACACGTCGTAAATAAATATCTGAATAATGGAGCCAGTTTCACCTTGCTCAAGGAAGGTAGGTATTTTTACAAAAATTGCAACCAATTTAATTATCTATTGTTCTGGTATAGATAATGTAATTGTCAGACATTAAGTATACTTTTTTATTAGAATTAGAATCTTATATCACCTACCAGTAGAAGTACAATGGGTAGATATTTTGAGTCTGTCTTCGCGATATTCATCTGCCATTATTAGCACTCACTGGCTGTTGCTATGGCTGACCGGCGATGGAAGAACGATAGGAAATGCGTTACAGAAGCGTTCGAGAGGTAGGGCTTCCGCCTGCCGGCTTTACCGGATCCCCCTTCGCTCCGGTTCCACAACCTCCGTGGTCTTCCCCATTCTAGAGCATGTACCTACCATGTTTCACAGTTTCATTCGAAGTAATGAACTAAGCATCATCCGGGGGGTTCATACTTCGGAAAGGGTAATAGGTAATGAATATTCTTAACCAACTTCAAAAAGAAGGAGGAGGTTCTCAATTTGATTTATTTTATTTTTTTATTTTTTTCAATGTTCGTCCAGCGATTATTCCAAAACTGCTGGACCGATTTTGATGAATCTTTTTCCAAATTAAAGAGAACCACCCCCCCGGTGGTCCCATACTAGTATTTCGAGTAAAAAAGTAGACTGAGCCTGTACTAGGCCAGTTATACTCTTCAATTTCTAGTGCTTTGTCAGATATTGCATGACGACAGCAAATAGTGTGCCAAAGACTGTGGATGCCCCAGAACCTAATGATAGCATAAAGGCATTTTACTAAATATTTCGCACTAAAAAGCAAAAAATTAACAAAACCAACTAAAAAAAAAGTTATAAAACCAAAACGCAAAGAATAATTTTTATGCTGAACAAACGAACATAATTTATTCGAAGCTAATGCAACAAACATTTTGAAGTCGGTGCCAAATTTTAACTAAAAACTCCAAACACAGCCAGATTGTCTCCCTTGGTTTTTACATTTTAGATGAAATTTGGGGCCGACTTCAAACATTCTGTTGTAATGGCTTTAAATAAATTATATTCGTTTTTCGGCATAAAAATTATTCTTTACTTTTAGTTTTATAAACCTTTTTTAAAGTAGATTTTGTTTTTTGTTAAATTTATTTATTTATAAGGTACTTATGATTGCAATCTTGTAGTACTTTCTATCTGTGTCAGTTTCAAATAATTGTCTACTTAGAAAGTGTACTGGTATATGAATATTTTTATTTATTAGGTACTTAAGATTGTAGGCTGGTTGTAGTTTCTATCTTTGTCGAAAGTGCCTACTTCCACTGATCAGCTAGGTTTCGCATAAGAATATATTTTTGAAGATGTTGTTAACATAGCTGTGTTTATTTGAAATCCAGTGAGATTTGATTGAGAACTCTCAAAATTTAACTACATTCTCAACCACCAACGGCCAGGACACGTAGAGGTTAGTACTTTGATGAGTGACCGCCTGGGAACACGCCGTGATATTATTTATCGCTCGAAATTTCATGAACAAATCGTTTCACACAATTTTTTCTGAATATCATCAATAGCTGGTTTCATGTGTTTTCAAAAATAATTATAATGGGCACCATATTTCTAGTACTAGGTTAATAAACCGGATCAGGCGAATGCACATTGATGCATCATCTAGATGTTTTCCAACAGACAACGCGTCGCCGTACAACCCTATGCACACACAAACCGGAATAGGTACTACAACCCTATGGAACGCACTGTTAGTGAGTAGATTAACGCTAACATGTATTAAAAACACAACTAACACATCGTTATTATAATAATATAATGAACTCAACAAACACATCAGGATTTATCAATGTCTCAATATTGAATATTCACTTGCCCTGGCTGTCCTGTAATTATTTTCTTCGGCTTCACGCGCACAGCTGAAAACCAGGGATACCAATAAATTATTGGCACTGGAGTGGCACTCTATCGTAGTAGTAGGCGGATACCTATTACCTCCTTCCCATTTGGATTACGTTTTTAATCTTTACACAACATGTTGATGATTGATCCTTAGAGGTGTTAGGATAGCAGCTGATTATTGTGTCTCCTATGAAGGAGGATTCCTGTGTCTTCCTCTTTCACTTCATACATTCTGGACCCAATCTTCTTCGTAACTGTTGCATTCAACGATTCAACCATTTCGCTCCAATTGATCAATAGTTCTTCACACGAACTTTATTTCCTATCTCCAGATGTCGAACTTTTTTTTCTACCTCTCCTTCCACCCCACTTTGTTTTTCTTTCGGTCGAAGCACGTCTAATGCAGTTCTCAATTTTCTACCAAACATTAATTCAGCAGGGTTTTTTCCACATTCACTAAGAGGAACACAGTGCTGTCTCATTAAAAACGCTGCAAAGTCCTTGTCACATGGGGTTTATTATTCTACAGAAATGTTGGCTGTACATTTATTGTTTGTTTCATGTGAAATAATTGAAATAGCTATTTCTGATGGTTTCCAACAATTTTGGCACCCAAAACACAAATTAGGTAGGTAGGTACGATCTTTTTTTTTTTTTTTCAAATTAACTTTGATCATTGGTAGTGCCATTTAATCGTCTTGATCCACGTGTTGACACTTTTTCTAGTGTTATTCTACAAACTGATGGTGATTTTAGACGATTTCGCAGGTTTTTGACTCATACAAAATCAATTTTGGGAGCTGAACATCTGGTACAACCTCAATTTTCCACTCCTTGGCCAAAATCGACCTCATATTCGATCTTCTCGTCCCCAAAAACATGGAAAACGATACCTCAAAAGCTCATGTTACCAACATGTTGCTAAAACGCAAAAAGTACCTATTTTTACACACATTTTCACTCACAACACCCCTGGGAATATTCCGATCGGGCTGAAAAGTTTCGGGACACAACTAGGGCCCAAATGGAGCATGTGTGCGAAAGAACGACTTTTTTAGACCGAAAATGAAGCCTGTACACGTGATACGGCGGACGGCGGACGGACATTGCATTTTGGTTTATTATTTTCAATAATGAACCATTGGAATCGAGCATGAAAAAAAAAATTCTTACCCCCCCTCAAAATTTGATGGTTTACGTTTCAAGGTATGTAGAATCCAAAACTGCAATAAAAATATTTCTGTCTGTCCGCCGTACGCCGTACGCCGTACGGGCCACTTTTCTTAGTTACCATGAAAAAAAATTGATGAAATTCGGGTTATAGGTTCCGTTCGGCGTCTAGTTGGTCCTCGAAGCTCGACGTTACTGTGAGTCATCTCTAAGGGGTTCAAAATAGGGGTTGAAATTTTCAAAACGCCTATACCATTTTTTTACGTAAATATTTTTACGGTTTTAAATATTTCTTGAACTTGCGAGTTTTGGTTTATTATTTTCAATAATGAACCATTGGAATCGAGCATGAAAAAAAAAATTCTTACCCCCCCTCAAAATTTGATGGTTTACGTTTCAAGATATGTAGAATCCAAAACTGCAATAAAAATATTTCTGTCTGTCCGCCGTACGCCGTACGCCGTACGCCGTACACCGTACGCCGTACGGGCCACTTTTCTTAGTTACCATGAAAAAAAATTGATGAAATTCGGGTTATAGGTTCCGTTCGGCGTCTAGTTGGTCCTCGAAGCTCGACGTTACTGTGAGTCATCTCTAAGGGGTTCAAAATAGGGGTTGAAATTTTCAAAACGCCTATACCATTTTTTTACGTAAATGTTTTTACGGTTTTAAATAGTTCTTGAACTTGCGAGTTTTTTAAGACCATCCGGAGCATCGTACGTCCAGCCGTTCGTTCACAGTAAGGCCCCGAAGTTTGCACCGACAGGCATTTTCGACTCCAGTGTGAATGAAATTGTATACAATCCAAACCAAATCTCGTAACCAGAGACGCGCCCACAATAGGAATTTGTGAATACGGCCAATCATTGGTAGGGATCACCTGATTATATTGGCGGAGTATGAAGTCGAGTTGGTTGTTCTGTGATATTATTTCATTTGAAAAATGATGGCTCTTTTGGAGTTTGTTGGTAGGTAGTGAAACTTGAACAAACGTTGAAGTATTATTGATGGGTAAATTATTACTACGGTAAATCATTACTCAACGGTAAATTATTACACAACGGTTCATTATACCATCTACGTAGAAGGGGCTGGAGTTTGTTGGTAGGTACTTTTGCAACTTTTTTCACTCCTCATCAACAATTTCTTTTCAGAACTTCATTATGTGTGTTTCTTTTTGTTAGGTACTGTTTGTCATCAGCAGAATTATTTTAGCAACATTTAACTCGTGATTTAGGTAGGTAACTAGTAACGAGTACGGGGTTAGGTACTAACCTACGGAGTGTCTGCGATCTACATAATATGCATATAATAGAATAGAACATATCATAATTATATAGACGGGTTATCTATACATAGAGCTGTGATCTGTAACAGAAGGGTATTCTATACAAAATAATAAACCGTTGTGCAGGGATTTGCAGCGTTTTTAAGACCATCCGGAGCATCGTACGTCCAGCCGTTCGTTCACAGTAAGGCCCCGAAGTTTGCACCGACAGGCATTTTCGACTCCAGTGTGAATGAAATTGTATACAATTCAAACCAAATCTCGTAACCAGAGACGCGCCCACAATAGGAATTTGTGAATACGGCCAATCATTGGTAGGGATCACCTGATTATATTGGCGGAGTATGAAGTCGAGTTGGTTGTTCTGTGATATTATTTAATTTGAAAAATGATGGCTCTTTTGGAGTTTTTTGGTAGGTAGTGAAACTTGAACAAACGTTGAAGTATTATTGATGGGTAAATTAGGTATTACTACGGTAAATCATTACTCAACGGTAAATTATTGCACAACGGTTCATTATACCATCTACGTAGAAGGGGCTGGAGTTTGTTGGTAGGTACGTTTGCAACTTTTTTCACTCCTCATCAACAATTTCTTTTCAGAACTTCATTATGTGTGTTTCTTTTTGTTAGGTACTGTTTGTCATCGGCAGAATTATTTTAGCAACATTTAACTCGTGATTTAGGTAGGTACCTAGTAACGAGTACGGGGTTAGGTACTAACCTACGGAGGGTCTGCGATCTACATAATATGCATAGAATAGTACATATTATATTATATAGACGGGTTATCTATACATAGAGCTGTGATCTGTAACAGAAGGGTATTCTATACAAAATAATAAACCGTTGTGCAGGGATTTGCAGCGTTTTTGAATCTACGCACCTTGAAACGGAAAAGAAAAAAGTTTGAGGGGGGGTTATAAAAATTTTTTGCTGAGCGATTACATAGGTGTATTATTCAGAGAATAATAAACCAAAAACGGGAGATCTTGTTTTCCCAATCCCCTGCAGTTAATTTCTTCAAAGCGTGTTTAGTAGTCTGAACCATTCCCTCGGCTTGACCATTTGATGATGGGTGACCTTGATTCCATTTCTCTCCAAAAATTCCTTCATTTCAATAGATTTGAACGCAGTATCATTTTCTGAAACGATGTATTATGGAATTCCGAATGTCGCAAGACGAAGATTTTTTATTACTAAATTAGATGTCATGTTGGGGACTCTTCTAACCTCCAGCCATTTGGAGAAAGCATCTGCCACTATCAGAAATGTTTGACCCTTGAAAGGACCAGCAAAATCAATGTGTAACCCTTGCCATGGGCTATCTGGTGTTTTCCATCCACTTGTCGGAGCTTTAGTTGGATTTCTTTGAACTTCTTAACATCTGTCGCAGTCTTTCACCCAATTTTCGACGTGATGGTCGATTTTCGGCCACCAAGCATACGATCTAGCTAATTGTTTTGTAGCCACTATTCCAGGATGGTTTCCGTGCAGATATTTCAGGACATGATCCGTTCCACAGTGATTAATTATGCAGAAACTATGAGTGCAAAGTAAACTGCAAAGACGTAAACAAATACTTAGCTACCTACTTGCCAACGGTTTCCGAAGTAAATAATAATATGATAATCAGTTTAGTTTATGGGATGAACTTGATGACAACTGATCGAAATTATGAGTGAAGATGGATAGGGATCATTATTAAGCGCATCTAGGAACCTACAACCAAAAGCACCTACTCCCAGAGATGACCTAAAATGCAGACTGAAGACAGCAAATTGCGGAACCAGCGGATCTTCGTGTTACCGAACGGTTTGGATAAAGAGAACACCAACTTGATGAGTGGGTCTATAGTGATAATGCTTGGATTCGGAAACACGGCGGGTGGCCGAGGGAGGATGATCTTGATTGAAGAACCTCACCAGACCCCGCATTCTCTCGGAGAGAAAACCGGAGAAATCTTACTCCACCTAGTCAGATATCCGTTGGAGTCGGAAATCAAAATAAACTATTACGTGTCATCATGGATGGACACCCCCGAAGTATTGGACAGCTTTTTTGACAGGGACTATTTAGAATGGTTTAAACAAACAGTCAAAGCAATACCTTCAGTGAATACCCTCTGCAAGGTCTTGAGGAGCAAATCGCCAAAGCTACCTATCGGGGTAATCAACGTTCTGTCTTGGCTTCTGGTCGGACTGAGAGAGCCGAAATTGTTCCCGCTGCCCGACGAGCGTGCTAAAGATGTCGTAAACTTATTCGTCGACGTCAAAGAGATGGGACGGGTGAAGCGTGTCTTCAAGGTCGAAAAAACCATTAAAGACAATAACGTACCGAAAAATGATCTCCTAAGGTACGAATATGGGTATCTAAGTGAATCAATCAGCAACATTTACGGTTTCCTTTATCATTTTCAAGCGGTAGGAACTTTTCAATTTTTCATGGACAAGATACACCACGCGCTGCAAAACTCGAGTTTTGAAAAATCAAGCTGGCCAGGGTCCGCCATAAATACTGGCTTCTGCACACTCCTCGTTCTGGAATGGACTCCTAGTTTAGCAAGATTGTTTATGAACATTGAATCCTTGGATATTCCAAGCGTTGACGAACCAAACGTGTACTGCACTTTTTCGCCCACTGGCATAAGGATATCTTACGTTATTTTACTGGAAGCCAAACTTTGTCCTGCCATCGTTCCTCGAAACACCATGAATATGCTGACTGAAGGCTTCATTTTGAGTACATCGATTTCCGCGTGTTTTTTGGTAATTCGCCTAATTTTTCACAATCTGCTTTGGCCTTTACGATGAATGAAATATGACAATAAGGAGAATTTATGAGGAGTTTAACAATATTCATTTATATCCCTGCAAAATATAGGTACCTAGTGTTTATGTCAAGTAGGTTAAGTATAAGCCGCTGTCAGTATTTGCGTGTCTTCACCTGAGAAGGAAATCCGTCAGATCAGCTAAAAATGAACTACTTCCGCAAACTCAGGGCTCTGCTGCTGTATATATATATATATAGCGAAGTACCAATGTATGATTGAATGGAATTTGGGCCGTAATATTCTGGAGCACCCTTTAATTTTTTAGAAAATTGCTTTTTATTCTTATTTTCCCCACCAGTTAAAAGAGCTCGCATTCACACAGCATTCTTACGTTTCCTCCTGTGCGATTTTCTCCATTATACTTGTTGGGCTTCTCCCCGTTATATATCTAATAGTTTTAGCGTGCCATTCGGGACCAATTTGGTAATCTAGAGCAGCCCCTCTAACTACTCGTGAATGACCCTCTCCTCCCCAGTAAACTTTTGGCCACTAATGCCATATAACTTTCTGCCAAGTTACTAGTGTCATTTTACTAACAGTGACTTTTCCAGTACCTACAGGGGCAAGTGCCACTTGTATTTTATAAAGTAAAATAACATTTACCTCATCAAACGCCTTCTCGTTTCGAGGGTTTGAACAGTAATACTACTCTTTACATTGTCTATTATTCCAAAAATGTGATTTGGCCATTAGTTAAATCTATTTTCAAATCTTGGACTAGACTGGTGGATTTCTAATTATGCGCGATTGCACCTCTCGCCTACGTTCGAGATATTTGTTATCGTCAGTCGTTCTCATTGATATTTCCATAAGCGTCAGTTGTGAATCTTCAACCTGATAATAGCGTTGTGACAGCATAATATATTATGGAGTACAATTTTGCCTGAAGCTTTTTTTGATCTTCCTTCATTCTGTGGCGAGTTTACTTACTTCATACCGTTTGGTAGATCATGAGAACGCTTCAAATGGTATTGAATGGCTTATTATGGAAATTACAGTCGCAAAGCTTAGAAAATAGTAATTTACTAGTAATGAAACCACACAAGAAAACTAGATACCAGTCAGACGCTAAAAACCAACCTTGATACCCTGACTGGATTCAGCCAAATTCAGTAACATGAGCTTTTGAGTTATCGTTTTCCATGTTTTTGGGGACGAGAAGAGCGAATATGAAGTCGATTTTGACCAAAGAGTGGACAGTTGAGTTCTACCAAATGTTCAGCTCCCAAAATTGATTTTTTATGAGTCAAAAACCTGGAAAATCGTCTGAAATCACCATCAATTTGTATAATTACACAAGTGTCAACATGTGGATCAAGACGATTAAATGTCACTACCAATAATGAAAGATAATATGAAAAAGAGAAAAAAGGAGCGTATTTAATTCGTGTTTTGGAGGCCAAAATTGTGGATCAGAAATAGCCGCCTATTTCGGCTATTTCAATTATTTCACAAGAATGAAACAGAAATGAACAGCCAAACATTTCCGTAGGTATGTCAATAGAATAATAAACCCATGTGACAAGGACTTTGCAGCGTTTTTTGATTAGTGTGGTTATAAGTAACAACGCGGCAAAAAATGCCATATCAGGTCTATTGACATCTGACAGGCTGTTGGCTCATGGAGGCGGAGCGATGCTTCGGAGGCGAAGGTTCTCAGAGATGCCAACTACCCAACAGTTGACATGTCAAACCTTCGTGGCAACCTTTGCTGCGGCCTTTCGTGAACCTCCCATTGCAGTCGGTTTGATTCTGAGGACGTGTTTTTTAAATGTATTCATAGGTTGCGGTTCTTTACATCGTTTAAAGGGGTTAACTGCCGCTCTAAGTGGGATTTGAGTTGAACTACTCGGCAATTTACTTGATACGTCATTTCTAGCGGGAACTTAGAAATTTGAATTTCACACACGTTTTCTGCCTGGAGTTCCTGCATATAAACACCTGATTCATAAAGTGTTAATTTCCGTTAGTGATCACCATTTGGCAAAAAAACGAGAATTTGTAACCACGATAGTTACCCCATTTGGATGTTCGAAAGCAGCATTTTGCAACCGAGTGAACATGCATTTATTTTCCTTATGCTCAAAATATGCAAATATGTGCATTTTAAATTTGAATTTAATGTGGCCTACTACCTTTAAAACCTTTTCACTTCTTGTTTAAAGGGAACAAAAAAAACTATATGCAAATTTTGCAAAATCCAAACTCTAATACTCAGGAACGAGGCTTCAGTGGCCTCCGTTAAAAGGAACATTTTGGAAATTAAAAGAAGAAGGACGGTACGCCATAGTAATTAACGAGCCTTCAGTCCGTGCCACTGATACCCGCAATCGAATTGAACTGTACTGATGATAATGAGAAACATAATATTTATGATGACTCCCGAACCTAAAAGATTTTGCAAAAATTGCCATCTTAAGAACTTGAATATCTGCTTTTGGAACGTCAGTGGATAATTGAATGACCCGACCAATGAAAACAGAAAAAGAAAGCTATCACGCTCTCTGTTTCTTGGAATCCACAATCTAGGGACAGGAAATGCGGCCGAGCAAGCAGATGAACAGGTAATTTATAATTTGATCCAGCAGCCGACTATTCTGCCAAGAAAATCTTGTAGTTGAAGAAATAGATGTAGAAGGAAAAATACACTCTTAGATGTGAACTCAGTCCGCCTGCTAGCTCAAATCAACAGGAAATGGAAGGCAACGTCTCAAGGTGGGCCCAGGTAGAGGATTAGAGGGCTAAGAATAGGCCCCTATTGTTATAGTGATTTTCCCAGATGCCGTTCGATCTAATGATCCGATCTTCAATCTAAAAACGGATTTGGATTCTTCGATTTTTTTCCTATAAAAGTACTAGTTGCTTTTTTCAAAAAGTTGAAACTAAGTAAAATAATGTCAAAAACTCCATGAAAAAAAAATTTAAAATTCAAAACTGAATGTCGTCACTTGAGGTTGCTCATAACGATTACAGAACACTTTACAGATTGAAAATCGGTTGACCCATTCAAGAGATAAATCGAATATTGGATTGGCTCATTTTGAAGCACAACGCGGTGGCGGTTCTTGGAACTAAACCCGTGACATTTACCCTTAAGTGCGTTACCTACATCAAATGATGTGTGTGTGGTCTCTAATATTGTACCTACCAAAAAATATCCCAAATTTGATTTTTTCTGTGGGCATGAAAGTGCCAAGGTAGGTAGCTAAGAACTAGGCAGACGATAATTATGTATATACGAATACCTGTAGCAAATCCTCGTCTGATTTGAACTAGCTGTTCCTTACTATGTAAACGCTGCAAATTATTGCAATAAGCGTAGATCCCTGAATTCCTATTAGTGTAAGACCTTTATTTAGTAGGGTCGGTTTTTGGGATGGATAGCTACATACCCACGCAGGCACACATGCACACTCAGGGCAAATTGGACAAATGGACCAAGCCTCATACTAGTTAGGTATAGATTTTACAGAGATTATAGTAGTGAAGGATAAAATACTAGGTACTCATGAAATTAATCGAGTTACCTAACAGGTGTTTCATCGAGTTCATTGTTGCTGGTAGACTAATGAGGGTGGGCTGCAATGGCGCCGCCTTATTTATAACATTTATTTCGAACGATCGGGTCCGAAACCCGATAAAGAAACAGAAAAAAACTGCTATGAAATAGTACTAGGTTAACCAAACTTTTCATTGGGATGCCACAATGAGACGAAAGGTTTATGTACAGGAACTAGTGTAAGGTAGGTACCTATTATTCATGGACTGGACAGATTTAATTAATCTAATCTAAATGTTTTAACGACTCGCGGTCGTAGCAAAGGAAGTAGTAAGTAGATCAAGAAATACCATTGCTCGAAATTGCGAAAAACGGAAAATGTTAGTTTTGAGGGAGCGAAAAGAATCGCGTGTAACCAAATAAACAACTAATTTACTCAGATCGTTAGAGTGATGTCGAGCCAAATTAAGAACAAAACTACCTATAAAGAGCTAAGAGAAGAATTTAAAATTAACTAACTCTACGTTAAAAATTAAAAAAAGCAACAAGTTATTACGCAACGGTTTATTATTTACCTGTATAATTATTGATGGGCAAATTATTACACAACGGTTCATTATACTATCGACGTAGAAGAGGCACCTATACAGGTAAATTATTACACAACGGTTTATTATTTGCCTTATGCTTCATGAGTAACCAGGCCAGGATTCCGGAGGGAAGAAGGGCCGGCGGCCCGGCGGGTGGCTACTCTGAAGTGCGCCGATGAGTAGTTCATGCCCGTTCCGAGAGATCGCAGGGGCTTGGCCGTTGGCCGTCTGCCGTTCTGTATCTTCCCCTCCCCCTGTCGACACCTTAGGCTGGTTTCACACGAGGCGGTTTTAGTTTATTCTACTAGTTGCCTGCCAACTGGTCGACAAGTTTACCACCGTGTGAAGCCTCTTCGACGCGCCTTTCAGACGAGGCAACTTAAGTGGAATCAACTTCGTTTCCCAAGGGGACGTTCAGTACGATGTTGGAACCCGAGGAAGCAGGAGCACTTCTTGTGCTTGCTCTTCTGCATGAAGAAAATGAAAACAGGAGGATTCCACGTCGAACAATGTGGGTTCATCCGATTTCTCAAAATCGGGAAATGGGGGCTTTTGCGGTTTCATATCCTCAGCTACTTTCCCACGAGGAAAAGTTCTTCAACTATTTCCGCATGTCTCGAAATTCATTTGAAGAGCTCCACTCCATGATACAACCCAGGATTCAGAAAGAAGATACCACTATACCACTATGCACACCGCTGGGCCTTCCATGGTGGCTCGAGGTTGACTAAACTAGGCGTCTGGTGTGAAGAGCTCATTGCAGGTAGTGTCTTTTGAGTTGATTCAACTAGTGGGGATGAGAACGTGGCAGGCACTGTGCTTGGCCCCCACGTGCACGGGCGGACGAGTTTACCGCGTGTGAACGGGTTCGGTGAAGGCCATTCATTTTCCACAAAGATACAATCCTTGCACCCGCCCGTTCAACTAGTGGAATCAACTAATCCGCCTCGTGTGAAACCAGCCTTACTTCCCCACGGAGTATCACCGACCTCTCACCTGCAAGCCGCCGCCGCCGAGACAGCAGAGTCGAGCTGAATCGGTGGTTCTCATGAAAAAGGACTGGAGGGAACTAAAACTCGAGAGAGAAGTAAGTCAGTCGTCGCTGGGACGAGTGAGGGACCGGATAAAGACTGTGAACAGTAGCGGTGCGTGGGCTCTGAAAATGGTGGGCCACCAAACCGGAACACAAATTTAACAGCTTTTTCTACAAAATACATGTAAATGTTTTCCAACAGTGGAGTCTTCTTATGAGAAATGGGTGGATTTTAATCAACCGCAGCTCTTAGCAAGTCAGAACGTAAGCACTGTGTTCACAATAGTTCTGACCAGTACCCGGGATTACCAGAAGCTAAAAGTTCTATAGCTTCATACTGACTAATACTCAGCAAAGGCCTATATCTCTTCCTAAACTTTTAATCATCACTCTATCCTAGTAGGAAAACATCGAAAATTTCGACTGTAAGTTAGCCACCGAATTCATGTGGTACAAAAATACAGAAGCAAATAAACTAAACAACAACTAAAAACAACGAACTACACTAAAATACAACGAAGTAATGACTCGCGGCCAGTACCTACTTGGATGGAGAATCAGACTAGAAGCCAGGTACCTACTTATCTTTGTATGTTGATGTCGATCAATCCACAAGACCACAGACAGGACACAACCCACTTAATTATCGCAAATCCAAATCTGTCCTGGGAACTCGAATGGGAACATACAAAATTCGAAACGTAAGCAGAACATCGAAAACTCAACATAGGAACAGAAAGGCGAAAGTGATAAGAATTCTTCTTCTTCTTCTCTCTTCCTGGCCCTTGTGTGATAAGAATTTTTAGGGGAGGACAGATCGAAGGACAAGCATCTCGTATCGAGATAACAACATGAATTGAAACAATCCAATCGATTGTGAACACAAACGATTTGTGGATGGAAATGTGGGCGTCGGGCCCAAAAGGGGCGGGGCAAACCAAATTTTTACTCTACCGAGCTTGCGCGGACGGGCCACTTTTCTCTGTTACCATGGCTACACCAGGTCCCAGGACCTGTTAGTTTCAGAAAAGTAGTTTTCGATTTCGATTGCAAGACATCGATTAGTATAGCTACATTCCGATAAAATGCTCGAATATCCATAGGTCCATAGCCAGAGAACTGTCTTCTTCTTCTTCCCAGTTACTTGTCTTGGCCGCAGCCATGACAGACGTAGGTTGGGACAGAGAGAGAATTCTGTCGAGTAGCTGTTGAACTTTGTGAAAAATGCTAGGTACAGTATACGGAGGGAAATTCGAATGCCAACTGAACAAATGGTTGGCATTTTTTGGAGTTTTTTGTGTTTCTGGATGCCGGGGCAGTGGCCCAAGTGGCCTTATGGACGCAACGCCCCTGACTGTGAAGAGATAAGAGTCCGAGCTGGTGAAGTTGGAACCAGCCGTACCTCACGGGGATAAATTCGATAGTTCGTGGAATGGTTCTCAGAGTCAGGGTGTCCGGTTATAGAGTACCTACTTCATACCCGCAAATTCTCGCCGGAGTAGTTCCGACTCGTATATTAGGACGGTTTGACCACGTGTGGGCGGAATCGGGCGCATCTTCGGGCGACGGGGCGGAAGGCAGGATTAAGGTAGGAAGGACAAGAGAATTCATTATTTTGTGGAGTATAAGACATATTAGTGCGAGTGTTTAGAAGACTCACCTATTTTGTAGTTACAGGACTAAAATATTGTGTTAGGATTATAATAAGTCTTAGGTAGTTGCTGTGGTCATAAGCTTCATCTGTTTCCGAAGTTGTAGACGTCAAATATGTATGTCTTAGGTAGTTGTTGTGGCGATAAGCCTTATCCATTTTCATATTAACTTTCATATTGATTTTCAAATATAATTTATTCGTATAATTTTCATTCATTCATATAATTTTCATACTAATAACTAATATTAATAGGACTTAAATACTGTGCTGAAATTATAGGACTAAAATATTTTATGGTCTTCCTAGGGCTTTCTCAGCTGCCCACATAGGAATTTCGTCGTAGTTATAGGACTCAGTATCTTGTTGTCATTTAGGGGCGCTTTCCCGAAATATAACCTTACCAGCGAAATTCCAGCAAGGAGTGTTATTCCTCCCTGACTCCCTGGTCCAGTACAACTACAATTAATTAATGATTGAAATATTAAATCTCGCGCATTTGTAGGAAACTTCAATTCCGGAGCCAGATCCAGTACTCGATTTAGGGCTTTCCTGGGGGGAGCTCGAGGGTATTGACCACAGAAAATCGTGATCTATGCAGAAGGGGCATCTATATAGGTGAATAATAAACCTTTTGTGTAATAATTTCCAACTTTTTTAATTGCATTTTCGGAATCTTCATACTTTGAAACGTAAACCATCAAATTTTGAGGGGTGGGGGGGAGGGCTGGGGAGGGGGTTAACATTGTTTTTTCATGCTCGATTCCAAAGGTTCTTTATTGAAAATAATAAACAAAAATTATGGATCTTTTGGATTTTGTTGATAGGAACTTGCAACTTGAACACACGTTGAAGTAAGTATTATTGGGTAAATTATTACACAACGGTAAATTATTACACAACCGTTTAATATACTATCTACGCAGAAGGGGCATCTATACAGGTAAATTATTGCACAAAGGTTTCTTATTTACCGTATGCTTCATGAATAACTACAAATGATTAATTAATTATTGAATCCCGCGCTTTTGTATGAAATTTTTAACTCCTGGGCCGGCTCAAGTAGGTGGGTACTCCATTTAGGGCTTTCCTGGAGGGAGCTCGAAGGTACTGGTACTGACCACAGAAAACAGTGATCTACGCAGAAGGGGCATCTATACAGGTAAATAATAAATAGTTGTGTAATAATTTGCAGCGTTTTTTTTCATGGTTAGGATCATACCCGTCAAAGCCCAAGTAGGTACCAAAGTACCAAGTTCCTATCTGATTTCATGAAGTTCTTATCTAATCAACCGACTTGGTTGAAACCAGGTAGGATTATGGGTTTTAGACTTGGATAGCCCCGCATAAATAGGAAAAGAATAAAAAATTCTCCAACTGCACATAATAACATTATTCATAGATGGGTAAATTCAAGGACAGAAAACATTTTGAAAAATGTATTTTATCAACTCTGTTAAATATTCAACTTCTATGATTGAATATTATCGTTCTTCCAGTCTCGGTCGTTATTCAACTAACCCTTGAATTTAGGGCTCATCACGACTCCTTGGAAAATGGGAACCACGGTGTCTGCAGGCATGATGAAGAATATGAAACTGCGGTCCGCAGTGAATTCATAATGCGGGTGGTTATCTGGTGCAAAAGGTTTCGACATACCAGTCACCACTGTGAAAAAAGAAGGAGAAGATGATAATGACGGTGAGTTCTCAAAAATTGTATAAGAATATTAATTATTTTAGTATCATTAATAAATATCATTTATATTAGGTATATAGGTGAGTATAATATTACAATTTCATATAAACATAAAGTGCTCATCAGCTCATTTTCTTCTTTGGTTTCAGACCGAGGATGTCACAATGCTTTTTCGGTTCCTTTATTTTTTTTTTTTTTCAACAATGAGCATGGGGAAAAACCGCAGCAAAGGTCTGTCACATGGGTTTATTATTCTTTCGTACACACCTACAGAAATGTTGGCTATTCATTTATTGTTTCTTTCATGTGAAAACCCCCCAAAAACTCGAATTAGGCTCCTATTTTTGACAAATTATCTTTGATAATTGGTAGTGCCAATTAATTGTATTGATTCACCTGTTAATACTACTTTTCGTGTTATTATACACATTCATGGTGAGTTCAGACTGTTTCTCAGGTCTCTGAGTCATAAAAAATGAATTTTAGGAGCTGAAACTTCGTTACAACCTCAATTCTTCATTCTTTGGTCAACATCAACTTCATATTCGGTCTCCTGGCCCTAAACAACATGGAAAACGATACCTAACAAGCTCAAGTTCTCTAAAACCTCAAAAAAAACCCTGCAATGTCCTTGTCACATGCGTTTATTATTCTATTGGACTTACCTACAGAAATATTGGCTGTTCATTTATTGTTTCCCAAAAACACGAACTAGGCTCCTGTTTTTATAAATAAATTATATTTGATAATTGATCGTGCCATTTGATTGTCTTGATTCACCTGCTGATACTACATCTAGTGTTATTATACAAATTTATAGTGAATTTCAGACGATTTTCCAGGTTTCTGACCCATAAAAAATGAATTTTGGGAGCTCAACTTCGTTACAACCTCAATTCTTCACTCTTTGGTCAACATCAACTTCATATTCGGCCTTCTCGCCCTATAAACATACTCGTAGAAAACGACCTCACAAGCTCATATCACTAAAACCTCTGAAAAAAACCCTCGAAAACCCTTATTTTTACAACCATTTTCCCTTAACACCTCTGGGTGTAGTATTCCGATCGGGCTGTCGCGCTTCGGAGCACAACAAGGACTCAAGTGTGTTCTAAAATTCGGACTCAAAGTGTGTGAGGAAGAAGGACGATTTTGGACGAAAATTTAACGTAAATTTAAGGCTGCAAACCGTTAGAACCTCAGCTTGCCGGTCTTTGGTCAAAATCGATTTCATATTCGGTCTCCTCGTCCTAAAAAACATGGACAACGATGCCTCACAAGCTCGTGTTACTAAAACAAAACAAAAAACCGTATTTTTACATCAATTTTTCATCCATAACACCCCTGGGCATATTCCGATCGGGCTGCAAAGTCTCGGGACACAACTAGGGTTCGTGTGTGCGAAAGAACGATTTTTTTTAGACCAAAAATGAAGTAGATATGGATGATCCGGCAGACACTGCATTTTTGGAATCTACGCACCTTGAAACGTAAAAGAAAAATTTGTGAGGGGGTGTTATAATACATTTTTGCTTAGCGAATACATAGGTGTATTGCTCACAGAATAATAAATCAAAAACCACAGTCATGCAGCATGGCTATAAGAGCGAATTTTCGAAGTTTTCGGCATCTTCCTCCTCCGCCTACAATTTTCTGAAAATTAATTTTCGGCCAATGTTTTCCCAACTTGATACCATACAAAATTAAAACAGGAGTAGTTTTACGCAAAGTAAAATTTGGGGTGGAAGGAGGGGGAGGGGGAAATCAAAAATGTTTTGAATACCAGAAGAGTAGGTATTGGGTACGTAACAAATTTTTTGTTCCATTTTTTGCCGAGTAACACCTCGGTTTGTAGATTTTCCAACGCTGAACACGATGGTGAAGTCAGAATTGCGATATCCCATTCCGTTATCAGATTAGAGCAGACGAACCAGGAAGAACATCTCAAGAAATAACCACGTTCCTTCATCTTCAAAGTGCTCCAGTTTGAGAATGGAATGAGATATCGCAATTCTGATTTCACCATCGTGTTCAGCGTACAAAAACCTTTAAAATGAGGTGTCACTTGTCAGACTTTTTCATTTTGGGAATTTATGGGTAATTTTCCCCCCCTAAAACTCCCCCTTAGAGTGACCCGATTCTGCCCATCTTCGAACTTAGCCTGTCGATTGCCAAGACAGATTTTTCGTGCAAATTTGAACTTTTTATCTCAATTCTTTCGAGAGTTATCGTCTGGAATGACACATACATATATAAATATATAAATATATATATAAATATATATATATATATACATATAATTTTTGGTGTCTTTCGGCAGTGAATTCAGGATGGTCTGAAACGGATTTTGGTATAAAAATCTTTCGGAAATTCGAGTTTTAAAAATTTTGGACCGAGAACAATAGCTTCCTTTTCTTCGAAAATTCGCTAAAAGGGGGAAAAACAGGGAGAATGTGAACCCTCTCATCTGATATGGTGCTATTATAAACTCGAAAGTGCTCACAGGATTTTAACGATTTTTGGCAAGAATAATTTTTATGTAAATCATAACATATTATGGGAGGCTATAAGAGTAAAGGGTACACATGCGAATTTAACCAAGATCCTTATACTCACTTAATTATAATCAATTATGTAATCGTTAGGAAGAAATGCTAAAATGGTAATAAAACGAGATTTTTCTTCCTTTAGGTATCTAATTAACAGCTTGACAAAAATGTTTATATAGCTGGCGAATGACTGAATCAAGAGTAGGTAGACCGTGTTAAACATTACGGATTATCACAAAATAAAATTTAAAAACTTCAAGCGTAATTTCTCATAAATATACGATCAAAGTTTTCGAAGAGAAGAGCACCAAAACGTGCTAAAACGACGGTTTTCTCCAAATTTCCTTAGTTTCCACGTATTAGGTACGTAAGGTGGAAAAAAGTGGAGGTTTTTCCGCGGGAAGAAGATATCGAACCCAAAGCTGTTCCAAATGATAGTACTTACTTGTAACTGCGGCCGCTTCTGTGCCTTCTTCCGTCACATTGATCACTGCTTTTTGTATCACTTTACTCAAGACTAGATTTTTATTATTTGTCATCCTCCCGAAATTCGCAGAACTGGAGAATATTGAACCCATGCCCATCTGGAAAATTTGAATCTTAATGAGATGGGGAACAAAGTAGGGAGGAGGTACCTACTTAATTAAGTGGGTAGAGGTGGGTGGGTGGGTTTGGTTTAAGTTTGAGGCATTCTTTCTAAGGACAGTCGTTTTTAACGGACCTCGAATATTGGGCCACTTCTGTCTCTGTTGATTGGAGGCAGCCGAGACTCCAATGCAGCCCCTGCTGCCCTGTTGATGCAGAGTTCCTGGGAACTGAGTAGCAACAATTCTTTGAATACTTTTCCACAGAGTTCCCCATTTGTCCTCCTGCGGATCTTCATAAGTTTACGCGTAAATATTGATAATTATTTACCGTACCTTGGTTAAGACCTGTTTCACGTCTATCTTCATGTGATGGGAGAACTTAGGTATCTTGACTTTAACTATTGAAGGTTCCAATGAGGCCACTACATCTCTGAGATTAACACGGCCGTTGAGTAAATCAACGATATTCAGAACATCACTGACTTCGTATGGAAGTATGATGATCATACGAAAACGTTGACTCTGTAAAAAAAAAAAAGATAATAATTGATACACTCGACATGAAGATCATGTGATGAGGTTGTATCCATGGATGGATCGTATTGTTGTTTATGTCAAATTCTCATTATAACTTGTTTTATAAGAAAGGTTATGGGCTAAGGATTATTCTGCTATCAAAGGAAGAAGAAGAAAACAGAACGGCAAGGTAGATAAACGGACTTGTGAAATTGAACCGAAAAAATTATAAAACTTGGTCATTCAATCTGCGATTAGAATTAAAAGACCGATATTTATGGGAGATGTTCTCGACTGAAGACGACACCAAATTTGCAACATTCTCAGAACAGAAAAGGAGAAAAGCCTGCAGACTGATTGCAAGGACTATTACAGAAGAATTACAACAAGACATATTGGATTCAACTTGCCCCCAAAGCCAATGGAGGAAGTTATCTTCAAGATTCCAACCTGTAACACGATTGCGAAGACTTCAAGCATCCAAAAGTCTATACTCAGCCAAAATGTTACCAAATGAAGACATGGAGTCGTACGTAAATAGAATAATGGGGTATAGATGATGAACAAATTTGCAACGTAATGATGAATGGTTTACCTGATGAATATGAAACATTAATCAGTGATATATTTACTTTTAAAGTCGTAGAGTATATCCCAGAAAAACCAGAAAGCTTGCTTTGTGGAGAATACAAAAGGAAAACTCTAAAGAAACAGCACGATGTTGCTCAGGAACCCACTGCTTTATTTGTCCGAAGGAATTCGGATGGTAAAACTCTTGATCGTACTAAAATATTGATAGTCTATGAAAATGCGTCATTTGTGAAACAGAGGTACATATAGCGAAGTTTTGTAGGTCCAGGAAAGAAAAAAAATGACCTACCAAATAAGGATGAAAAATCAATGAATGTAACTGTTTGAACGTTGCATGTTTACCTCGAGACAATGAGTAGTTGATGGATAGTGGAGCTACTGGCCACTTTACTCCATATACAGACGGCTTTATAGAATATACAGAACTGAGTTATCACAAATCAGTTTCACTGGCATCAAAAGTGTCAGTTGCAAAATTGTAGCTGTAATTTTCTTCCTTGAACGGAAAGATGAGGTTTTGGAGTGCTTCAAGAAGTTCAAGGTAATGGCGGAGAAACAGGCAGGTCACTATATCAAGTGTTTGAGAAGCGACAACGGAAAAGAATACATGAACAAGACATTTGAGGAATTTTTAGACAGTCAGGGAACTCTCCGCCAGTTGACTGTCCCGTACAGTCCCCAGCAAAATGGACTTGCTGAGAGATCCAACAGAACAAAGCTAGACTTGACAAGATCCATGTTTGTTGCAGCAAATGTACCGAAAACATTCAGAGCAGAATCTGTAAGTACAGCATGTTACATCGAAATAAGTGCTCAACTTTGGACATTAATCAAATTCCAGAGGAGATATGGACTGGAAGATAGATAAGTGTCAGACACTTACGACCATTTGGTTCAAAGTTTTTTTTCCACGTAGGTACCCAGAGAAAGAATAAGAAATTGGACGACAGATGGGAATGGTGATGATACATGGGAATGCTATTAGGATACTCCAGTGATACAACCGAATACCGTGTTTGGGATATAAAACAAGGGAAAGTAATCATTAGTAGAGATGTAACATTATTTGAAGAAGGAGCATATCCATTTAAAACGATTTTAGATAAAGTTGAAAACAACGAA
This sequence comes from Leptopterna dolabrata, assembly GCA_954871275.1. Classification (NCBI taxonomy): domain Eukaryota; kingdom Metazoa; phylum Arthropoda; class Insecta; order Hemiptera; family Miridae; genus Leptopterna; species Leptopterna dolabrata. Next base: position 38,069,192 of record OX940981.1, read on the forward strand.
TTTTACGAATTTGATAATGAATACGAATATCACAATGATGGATCGAAAAATGACAAAATATATAGTAAAATAGCATAATGCTATATAGTAAAATAGCATAATGCTATATAGTAAAATAGCATAATGCTATATAGTAAAATAGCATTATACAAAATTATCACAAAACAAACGATAGATCTTGTGAGGGTACGAATGACCAAGTAATAAGTGAAGAATTGGACTACATGAATACGGAAGTAGTGAATGAGGATTCAGATGAACGGGGTGTTGCGATCGTTAGGAGAGCAAAGCGAAATAGTGAAAAATTACGAAAATTCTGAAGAGGTGACAAATGGAAGACATGAGATGAAATTGCAGAACATGAACAGATGAGACATCCAGTTGAAATGTCCAATCCATCTCAGAAAATTGTATTTTGAGGTGTGGGTTTTCTAGCATTTTTAAATAGTTTGATTTTTTTCTGAATTTTTGAGACCATCCAGAGCATTTTACGATGTTGCCATAAAATCTGCTGTACAATTTAAAGAGCAGGGGTCATACATGCATCAAGCTCTGAGAGCGCATATCCCTGGCCCCGCGCAAGCTAGACTTAATAGCGCAGTCGTCTAACCGACGAACTGACACGCTAAAGTTCCCGATATCGAAACCATGCCAGGACTGAATATTTTTTCACTCCACATCAGCAATTTCCCTTCAGAACTTCATTATTTTGTGTTTCTTTTAGCCATTTTAGCTACTGCTTGTCATCGACAGAATTACTTTAGCATCTGATTTAGGTAGGTAGGTACCTAGTAACGAGTACGGAGTTAGGTACTAAGGTGCGGAGGGTCTGCGATCACATAATATGTATAGATTAGTGCATAAAGATAGTGTATATAGAGAGCTGTGATCTGTAACAGATGGGTGTTCTGTATAAAAATAAACCGTTGTGTAGGGATTTGCAGAGTTTTTGAAATTCTGATGGTCGCTGAACCTAAGTAGGACTCTCGACATATTCCCAATAATTCACCTAATGTGGATCATTGTTTTGGCCGTGAACAAGAAACTTGTACCTCCAACTTGTACACTTGTACAAGTGTACAAGTGTTGTTGTTGAAACTTATTTGGGCAACTAAAACGTCTATGGATTCCAGATTCTTTCAAGAATTTTTAAATCTCTGTCGAATTGTACTACCATCATTTTCTGATTGCAGGTACTTCATATTCTTACCTGTCAGGTTTTTAGCCCAATCATTGTACCTACTCTTTATAAGCTGGGAAAGCCCAACTTTTCCGTTTGAGAAAACGGATTTCAGTCCACCTCGACTTTTCGTCCGTAAACGGAACGAAATATGTATTTGTTTTTGTATTGTGCCACCAATGTCTGTGTGAACAACCTCAAAGATAGAAATTTTGTTTTGGTGGACTTGTCCCAAACGGCAACGGGGTCATTTTACCCTAGAGACATATTTCACATGGTGGCAATTTACCTTTGAGGCCTTTTATGCCTAGAACTTGGTCGTTTTTGCGATGGCTTTGCTTGATGACCAAACCGTTTGTACCATATTTCTTTCCACTTCCGGATTGGCAGTTAAAAGCTAAGTAACTCCCTCTGCGCATTGCTGCTTAAAATAGTATAAGTTTCCAATTCTATCCGCCACCACCTGTACTTCCCCCCGTTTGTCTACGACTTTGGCCTTGTTCATAATAAAAAACGCAGCAAATTATTACACAATGGTTTATAATAATGTAGTGATTGGGAGTCTGATAGACGAGTCGATCGCTTGATTGAGAATGGTTGTTTATTGATGGCACCCTGGCTCTTTTATATTCCCCTGACAAGACCAGAGGGGGGTCGGGGGGTCCCCACTCTGGGTTACAGCATGTTCAGACACAAATTGAGTTGTGGAGGAGCAGCCGATCACAACACTGCTCCCCCCAGAATTTAAGTAATTTTCAATTTCAATTAAATTTTGTTGTTGTCGCTGTGGCGGTGGCCGGGCGTGGGAGGTGCGTGTGTTGGTTCCGTTTGGGCTGTCCGGGTGGCTGCTGTGGTCGATGTCGTGGGGCGGCGATGAGTTGCGGTTGATTAGTGGCGTGGGTGCCGGTGCGGGCGCGAAATGTCCCGCCGGTGCCGTATGTGGTTCGTGCGGTAGGTCGGGCGCTGTGGTCGGGGGCGTTGCGGCGTTGGCGGCGGTGCCGGCTTTGGCGACGTCGGCCGTGCCGGAGGCGTGGCGAAGGTAGACGTGCCGAGGGTTGGGGTTTCCGTGGCCCGTTCTGTAGTCGCTACGAGGGCCTTTGCGAGGCTGAGGGCGTACGTTGATTTCGTGGTGACGTCGGGCGAGGCTTGGACTGCGGCAGTGTGTTGCTGGGGGCGGCGTACCCCGTGGATGCAGCAGTCCGAGCACGTCCCTGCGTACGGCGGGAGTTGCAGGGTGACGGTTGTGGTTGACGGGGCGGTCACCGTCATAACCGGCGTGCCTGGCGTGGTAGTCGACGGGCGTGGAGTCAACGGGCGGATGCCCGGCGGTAGCTGACGCGTGGGTGGTTGACGCTGCTGCGTCTTGTTGTCCCGGGGCCGCGCGTGGATAGGTATCGCGCCGGCTTTCGATATGGCCATAGCCTGACGGATGGGGATCGGGCCATACCTGCCCGGTGGTTGCGGCCGAGTTGGCTTCCTTTTCGCCGGAGCCGGAGGAGACGGCGTGACGGCGAGGTCTCGTAGGAGCTGTGAGGCGGTAGGTTGCTTCGGCGACATAGCGTTGTAGTGGTTGATGTTCGTGGGCGGCGCTCGTCTTTATAGTCGCTGCCGTGGGGTGGGGTGCGTTGGTCGGCGTGTTGGGGGTGTTCACTGTGTGCGTGGGTGGGGGTGCCGGCTTACATCGGTCGATTGAGACTGATGGTGTGCGTCGATCGTCCGTGAGGTAAGTTATTGTTTTTCCATCGTTTGTCAACACCTGATGGGGGCCGGTGTAAGGTGGCTCGAGTTTACCCCTTGGCGTGTCTACGCGCACGTACACATGGGTCGCTGTGCGCATAGTTGCTGGCACGTATGACTGTGTGTAGTGGCGGTACGATTCGTTGGTGCGTAGGGGCACAGTTGATGGTGGCGGTTGAGTGAATAGATCCCCTGGGAGGCGTGGCGTGGCCGAGAAGAGGCGTTGGGCCGGTGAGTAGCCGTCGGGGCCCGGGCGGTTTCGTAGGCCGAGGAGGAGGCCGCTAAGTTGGGTGGCCCATGTGCGGGAAGTGGCTGTTGCGAGAATTGCGTCTTTGAGGACCCTATGTAGTCGTTCGACGAGGCCGTTGGCTTGAGGGTGGTAGGTATTTGTATGGTGTACCTCCGAGCCTATGGACGTGCAGTATTTATGGAATTCGGCTGAGGTGAACTGGGTGCCCTGGTCAGTGGTAACGCGTGCCGGGGAGCCGTAGCGGGCGATCCAGTGGTTGTGTAGGGCCGTAATCACTGCGTCGGCGGAAATGGTCGAGAGGGGTGCGCATTCAAACCAGCCAGTGGCGCGGTCAATCATTGATAATATGTATTTTTTAGTAGCCGATGGCGGTAGCGGGCCGAATAGGTCGATATGTAGGTGTTCGAGTGGCGCGGCGTCGGGAAATTCGCCGAGGGGAGCCCTGATGTGTCGAGTTGTTTTCGCTCGGTTACAACTCGGGCAGGCGCGGGTGAACAACCGTATCGACGAGGTCATGACGGGCCAATAATATCGAGCGCGGATGAGGGCTGTGGTGGCCTTTATCCCCGGATGTGTCATCCCGTGTATGTGTTTGAAAACCGCGAGGCGTAGCGGCGTAGGGATGTAGGGGCGAGGCGAGGCGTCGGTAGTTTCGCACATGGTCTCGTGGCCTTGTATTCGGTGCGGTGTGAGATTCATTGTAGCGATGTGGTCATCGGCGGCTTGTGCGTCGGCTAACTGTTGTAGCGTGAAGGGGGTGCCGTAGTCTGTGACTGCGTGGGCCATGTTGGCTGTCGGTGGGAGTCGCGAGAGGTAATCGGCGACGATGTTTGTTGGGCCCTCGGCGTACCTGATGTCAGTTGTGAATTCTGATATAAATCGAAGGTGCCGTAGCCGTGTTGGTGGGGCCGTATTCGATTGTGTCGCTAGTGAGGTTGTGAGGGGCTTATGGTCCGTATATACGGTTAGTGGGCGCCCTTCGATTTGTTGGCGAAAGTGTACGATGGCGAGGTAAATAGCCAGTAGTTCGCGGTCAAATGCGCTGTAGTTACGTTGAGCCGGGTTGAGAGTGCGTGAGAAGAAACCTAGCGGGCGTAAGTGCGTATTGTCGATGAAATGCAGCGCTGCGCCGACGGCGAAATCCGACGAGTCCGTGTGTAGGACGAGAGGTTGGGTCGGGGCCGGATGGGCGAGTGTGACGGAGGTTTCGAGTAAGCGTTTTGCGCGGTCGAATGCGTCAGCTGCGTCGGTGGTCCACGTGAGCGTGCGTTTGTCCTTTTTCTTCGCGTCGGGTGGAATCATTTCCACTAGGGGGCGGAGCGTAGGTGCGGCTCGTGGTATCGCTCGGTGATAGAAGTTAATGAGGCCGAGGAATGTTCGAAGCTCGTGCACGGTAGTGGGTCGCGGGAATTTCTTAATGAGGTCCGTGCGTTCCGGTAGGGGTGTTATCCCGTCGGCTGAAACGTTGTGGCCGAGAAATTTGACTGAGGGCCGTGCGAGCTGGCATTTGGCTGTATTTATTTGTAGGCCGTATTTAGCGAGGGTCTCGAGGAGCGTGCGTACGTGGGTGTAGTGTTCAGACGGGGTGGCCGAGGCGACCAGTATGTCATCGAGGTAACAGTACACGAAAGGTAGGTTGCGTAGGACGTGGTCCATGTAGCGTTGCCACGTTTGCGCTGCGTTTCGTAAGCCGAAATTCATTCGCTTGAATTGGTAGGCGCCGAAGGGTGTTAAGATCGTCGTTTTTGGCACGTCGCGTTCGCTGATTTTGCAGTGAAAAAATGCACGGGCGAGGTCGAATGTGCTGTACACTGTAGTCCCGTACAGGGCCGTTGTAAAATCGTGTAGGTGTGGGACGGTGTAGCGATCGGGCACAGTGAGTCGGTTCAGCGCTCTGTAGTCACCGACGGGGCGAATGTCACCGTCAGGTTTCGGAACGATGTGGAGCGGGCTGGACCACGGCGCCTCCGAAGGTTCGATGACCCCCGCCGCTAGTAATTCGCCGAAATGGGCCTTCGCTTTCGCGTATAGGTCCGGGGATAATCGGCGAAGTTTCGCGTGACACGGGGGGCCCTTCGTGACGATGTGATGTTCGACAGGAGCATCGCATGGTGTCGATGAAGGTTTGTAGGCGTCGAGGAGGGCTTGAAAACGGGGCTCGTTCGCTGTTGTCGTACAGATGGACTGGCTCGGAGGTACGAGGTCTACTGTCCCGGTGATGTACCGCTGCGTGGCCGCGTTGATGAGTCGGGCGTTGGGTAGGTCAACGAGTAGGCCGTGGTACGTCAAGAAGTCGGAGCCGAGGATCGGGGTTGATACGTCGGCGACTGTGAAGGTCCACTCGTACGGAGGGAGATCTGGTAGGTGTACCGATGCGGAGTGTGTGCCGTACATCTTGATCTCGGTGCCGTTTGCGGCACGTAGAGCGCTTGGACGTGTTGTTTTTCGGTTGAGCAGGGTGTTCGGGACGATCGAGACGTCGGAGCCGGTGTCCACGAGGAAGTGTAGCGAGGTTTTTTTACAGCGGATGAAGAGCCGAGATGTTGGTGGGTTGCGCACGGCCGTTACGGCTGGTCGGGCCGTGCGTTGTCGTTTCCCGTCGGTTTCGGGCGCCAGGTGCAGGGGCTGCGGCATTTCTGTGCTCGTGGGCCCCATGTGCGGTGGTAGAAACATAGCGTGTTCGTTGTTCGGCGTGTGTTCGTCGCCGGCTGCGTCGGAGATCGCCGTTGTCGTCTATCGTTGATCACTTCGACCTCTTCGGAGACGGTAGCCACCCGAGGAGGCGGGGCGAATGGTAGGAGGCGATCGGCGAGCGCAGCGAGTTTCAATATGTCGGGTTCGTCACGGGCCGCTATGTGTAGACGTATGCTCTCGGGTAGGGCGCGGAGGAAGAGCTGTCGGACGAGCGGTGCGGGTGTGTCAGCCGGAAGTGCTCGGGTGAGTCGGCGAGCGAGGATCGACGGTAGTTCGTCGTCGGATGTCGGCTGGAGGAGGGCGGTGAGCCGTGAACCATCGGAAGGTGCGTTTGTCGCTAGAAGGCGAGTTTTGAGCGTCTGGTAACTACTGGTGTGCGAGGGGTTGATGTCGGCGCATAGATCCGCTTGTCGAGGTTCGAGGGCGAGGAAGGCTCGGGCGAATTTCGCATGTGGCGTCGTGAGGCCTTCGTGTGCGAGGATGAGCTCGAGTTGGGCGAACCAGACGTGCGGGAATGCGGGGTCGAACGGCTGGAGCTTGAGAATCGAAGGAGCGCTCGCTTCGGGCGTTTTTTGCGGTTTCTGCTCCGTCATCTTCGGTTTTCTCTTCGGTGCCAGTCCGGTGAGGTGTCAGCTTGAAGTGTGCTCGGCGCCGGCGTCCGTTTCCTTATATAAGGATCGGTGATGGTGGGGCGAAGTAGCGGGAGGCGCTGCGATAGCCGTCGAGGCGGGCGTCGGAGTGGGGCGCCGCTGTGGCGTCGGTGGGGGCCGCGCGTGGTGGGGCTCGTTGAAGCGGAGACGGAGGCTGCGACGCTATCAAACGGCGGGCGCTGGCGGTGGAGCTCACACGTCGGATGTCACCAGTGTAGTGATTGGGAGTCTGATAGACGAGTCGATCGCTTGATTGAGAATGGTTGTTTATTGATGGCACCCTGGCTCTTTTATATTCCCCTGACAAGACCAGAGGGGGGTCGGGGGGTCCCCACTCTGGGTTACAGCATGTTCAGACACAAATTGAGTTGTGGAGGAGCAGCCGATCACAACAAATAACTTACGTATAGATGCCTCCTCTGCGTAGATCACTGTTTTCTGCCGACAATACCTACCCTCGTGCTCCCCGCAAGGAAGTCCAAAACCGAGTATTGGAGCCAGCAGGGGAATTACAGTTACTCAACAATATTCGGTGGATCATTTATTATTTCATCATCATTTATTATTCTATCACTGATGATTTATTGCAATCCATTCATTGCCTCAACGCATTGCTATAATATGGTACAAGGAAGAAGACAAATGGTGCATCCGGGATCCGCCTGGACGCCAAAGTATGGTAGACGCCCAAGTTATAGTATAATTTGGACATGGATGATAAGGTGGATAATTTTTTTCTTTTAACATGGAACATGTTTTTACGGGAGTAAACCAGGCTCGAAAACGTCCGCGTCCAGTCCAGTCCAAGGGAACTTCCCTCCTCCCCCCGTCACCAACACAGTTCTCCCTCTACCTCACTCCTGCCACCCAACTCAAGGAGAGTCTGGCCAGAGCCCACTCCGGCCGTGGGTGTTCGGCCATTTCCGCCTGTTTCCGCGTGGAATTTGCTGTTCCGTGGTTCCGCCCTCCGCGATCGGCTCGTATCCTTATCACTTTCTAATCAGTTTACTTATCATTGATTACAGTGACAAGTCAATAGAGAGTTCCTAAAGACTAAAGTCGGGAAGATGTGTTCGGATTTATCTCAACTGCGCATGCGCGTCGCCCAAGTTCAAACTTATTTCCTTAAGTTCGACTTATTCGGCCTTATACATAAGGCGCGTTATCTCCCAGGGCACAAACTTTAGGAATCGTCTTTAACCTTACTCAGGGGTAACAGTGCACAGCTTTTTTGCCGCGTTTTGTCTTTTTTTTTAACGCGTCATGTGTCGTCGGTCCTCGCCATCGCCAGCGTCTTTCAAAGTTACTCCAAGCGTCTTTCAAAGAATTTGCTAGATTGCTGCGATATCAACTTAGGATAAAAAAGTGAGTATACCTACCTATGCTATGGAATGGAATGGATTTCGCGTTGTGCTAAGTTAAGTGACGTTACTTTTTAATTCACTCCTACCCCCACCACTTCTGTCAAACCGGACTTATTGGTTAGCATCCAAAGGCTGCTCGCCTTAGATGTGGCCAAAAGATATGGCCGTTCCCTAATGAACTTATCTCTTAGGAACTCTCTATTTGCGTAAAAACAACATGAGAATAGTCATGGCTGATCGGAAATCATACGCCTGCTTATTATGCAGCGGATTCGAGGCGTGCCGGAGTAGTCAATGGGAGTTTGAAGGACGATTGAGATCCAGGTGTTTTTTGAAACCATTGAGAAACACAAGCTTTCAACTGCCCTCAGACAGTCGTCATCACGTTTACCAGAATTAAGATAAGTTTTCTTATCGGGAACAACTGGGGGAAGTTGAAAGCTTGTGTTTCTCAGTAAATAACGGTTTCAAAAACACCTGGATCTCAGTCGTCCTTCAAACTCCCATTAACCAGCATTGAAAAAGAAGACCCTACAACATTAACTACAAAATTAACATAACATTGTTCCGAGTCACTAGATATTATATTATTGATAACTCTTTGATATAAGCGTGATATTCTGGTTATTTTCATTAATTTTGGCTATTTTCAACTGTATCGAACTACATTCAATTTTGGTTATTTTCAACTTATTCCTTTAGAATCGAGCATGATAAAAAAAATGTTAACGCCCCCTCAAAATTTGATGGTTTTTCGTTCCAAGGTAAGTACGTAGACTCCGCAAATGAATAAACAAATTTCTATCTGACCGCCGTACTTCGCACTTTCCTTAGTTACCTACCATGAACCAAAATGAGCTAAATTTAATAAAATAGTAAGAAGATTATAGCATGATTCGAAGTCAATATCAGGCGCGGATCCAAGGGGGGGGGGGGGGTCACAGGGGTCATGACCCCCCCCAGAATCAGCCTGCATTTCAAAAAGCAGAGCTGAAGGAATTGTTCACAAACCCGAAAACAAAAAAAACCAAACGAAAACGAACCCAGTTTTTGTGAAATCAAAAAAGAACTATAAAAAATCTAAAAAGATTCGATCAAAAATGTCAAAATTAGTCGAATATAATCGTACACTTGGTCCTACCAATGTTACTTTATAAATATACAATTATGTCAATAAATTTACCTTGGTGTATCCGTCAAATTACACCTTGTTTATTTCTTCTTATTTTTGTTAATTATTATCTTGTTTTTGTTTCGTTCTCGTTTTCTTTCCTGCCAAATTCAGTAAAAACGATACTGAACTCACTGAGATCAACAATAGATTGTTGTGGTTTCAATGTTTTGATTTGCAAACTCTGAAGTTAGCTACGCTGCCATAAAATGCGCCAATTTGTTTGAAAACACATTAGGACACTTTTTTAGAAGAAAATTGAAAATAAATTCATTTATCAGTTAAATAATTAATAGATATTGAAAAATATTTTTTACATAAACAATGAATTTTATAAATAAATACAATTAATTTTGTAAGTAGACAAATTGGACGAGTTTAGGCATAAGGTTGAAAATTCGGTTTGTATTGTTCGTTTGGTCATTTTGTTATTTTTTATATTGTTCTACCCTGTGACCCCCTCCGGACAAAAATTCTGGATCCGCCCCTGGTCAATATAAATATAAAGAATTGCTGGACAAAACAGTCGTGATAGGTTGATTACATGTGATATTGTCATGCTATTATAATTTATAATAATATTCTGTGATAGTTATTATAATAGTCAAAAGTTCCATAGGTACTTACCTAAGTTCTCAAGAATAAGCTGTAATCTCGCAAATGAGTAAAATGCATTTAAATATTCATTAAAAGGTTGATAAAATGTGATATTGTCGTGATATTAAGTATAATATAAAAATGAACTCGTTGCCTTGGGCAATTTTCCTCTCGATTTTTTTTTTCTCCACGTTCAGTATTTGTGACACTAATCTAAATACCTAGTTATAACCTAAAAGAGATTAAATTGTACTAAGTATTTTGATTTGATAAGCTTTCTCTAGAATAACATTTTCAAGAGGGTGGGTAATACTGAGACTAGTGTATAATTTTGTCATTATCGTTAATTTCTCCAAGGGAAATACCTATATATTTTGTGATAATTATGGGAATAGTCAGAAGTTCCATAGGCAATAAGCTGTGAATTGTAATCTCGTAAATGAATAAAATATATATTTTTTGCTTGTTACCATTATTTTAATTTCGTTGCCCCCCCTAATTTTTGTGCGGGCAAAATGGCTTTTTAAAAATATACCATTTCCTTGCAAATTTAGTCGCCACTACGGTTATAGCCACTAAATGTTGGTCACATAATCTGGCAGCGATTATTATTTGTAAATATAAAGTTAAGTACCTAGGTACTACTCCATCAATCGCTTATTAAGTAATAATAAATTATAGAAACTGTTCAAATCAATAATCTGTCAAGAAAATCATGGTTTCGAAGCTGTAACGCAACAAAAACTGATCTTACGAAAGTGTCAGCGACAAAAAAACTACCAACTTTCCTAGTCTCGAACCTGCGATCTAACAGTCCGAGGAAACGTGTCGATACCACTGAGCTATCAAATTACCTCGTAAGAGTTTGGCTTTTGAAAAAACAGGTATCTCATGCTGTAAAGCAGTAGGAGGCAGCGGAAACGGGCGGAAATGGCCGAACCCCCACGGCCGGAGTGGGCTCTGGCCAGACTCTCCTCCCAACTCAGAGGAGAGCCAGGCCTCACTCCGCCGAAAACTGCCGAGGGGGTTGTACCTACCCGAAAAACGCCAACAGCCGCTAAGGACGTGTATTACATGAAGTTGCGTTAGGTCGCTGGTCCGAGGCTTGGAAATCCCACGACTTTTTTGCTTCCTCACTACCCAAGGCAGGGAAGCCTTGGATTCGTGATTGAGTAAAAAATAGTTCGTGTCCTACAAAATGAAAATTTCCAAATACCATTTTCCGTTTCAGACATCGAGGAACATAATATTATTTGGTTCCGTGTCTGCCTGTCTGTCTGTGGTAATTCCTTGCAACACCCATAACTACCCGAAATAATGGTCGAAGTGGGCTGAAATTTCGAGGATAGGTGCGGGTTGAGTCACGGATTGTCCCATACCAAAATCATTGATAAAGTACCGTAACTTTCGTCTGCGCATGCGCAAACGTGAAATAATTGGAACACCCATAACTACCCTAAATATCGTTGAAATCAATTCAAACTTGGAGGGTCGGTCAGGAATAATACTTTGGTAGTTCCAAATCAATTTCATGGGAATGGTAACGTAACTTTGATCTACGCATGCGCGAACATGAAATGTTGACCATTTCCTTGTAACGTTGCTAACTACGCGATAAATAGTCGTAGGGAGCTGAAAATCTGAGGGTATACGCGGGTTGGATCGCAGATGGTCCCGTTTCAAAATCATGAAAATCGTTTAGTCTGCGCATGCGCAAACGTGAAATACTTGGAGTGCCCATAACTACCTTAATTATCGTTGAAATGAGTTCACATTTAGAGGGTCGATCAGTATAATTACATCGATGGTTCCGTATGAACTTCATTGGAATCTTACTGTAATTTCCCTCTCCGCATGCGCTAACATGAAATGTTGACCGTTTCCTTCTTACTACGCGAAAAATAGTCGTAGAGAGCTGCAATTTTGAGGGTACACGCGGGTTGGATCGCAGATGGTCCCGTATCTTAACGAACCTACCCAACTAGTCTATACGTTCATGTGATTCAAGTGAGGAAGCTATAGTGCCTACTCGAATTGGCAGACGTTTTTCTACATATCTCCATATCCTCTGTTATCATGTACATATTCGAAAAACATGTTCCACGTTTCCTTGCTGCAATCATACCCGCATGATATCATTATGGTCGTCTTCTTCAAAAAATGCGTAACATAATAACACATCTTTCAACAAGGATGTCTACATTTTTATTTTCAACAGATAGATGGAAAACGCTCCGAATTCTTCCACAACAGTAAATTATTCCGCTATACACAGCCGGTATAGTCCCGGCTCAAATGGGGCCCCCAAGCCAAATTTAAATGTCCTGCACAACTTTATGTTGAGTTTAGAACTGTGTACAATTTATCTTTTCAATTTATTTGCCGATTTTGAGTGGGTTAAAACGTGAATCAACAAACTGTGAGGAAATGTTAACAATTATTTTTTATCAGCCCATAGGTACCAAATTCATCAGGTATTGAAAATAATAAACCAAAATATATAAAAGACGAACATTATAGGTAGTATCAAATGGAATGCTTTTCAAGTAGTTGCAAGAAGCTATAACAACTCATCGTTATTGTTCCGTGATGGACGATAATCTAATGGAACCGTCATAAAAAAAGTCTATACCTACTCGAATTTCGTTGTTTGTGCCTTGGCCATTTAACTAGTTTTCGAAGGAAAGGTCAAAATATTTTTATATGATTTTTGTTTTCATTTTTACATTGATGTTATTTAATATCAGTAGGTAACATAACAACTGAGTATTGCCCATCTGGTTAATTTACTTTCGTACAATATTTCAACAGTTAGTAGAGTTAGCAGCCCAATGGCTGTGCTCTAGAAGAAAGTACCCATACTACACTGTGTCACATGATGTTATTAGGTCCAAGGGTTTTGTCCTATCAAGCAGCCGGACGAGACTGCTATTGTTGATTCCCTAGATTCATGTTTCCAATAAGTTTTAATATGGGCTATTGGCCGAATGATGTAGGTAATTAGCAACTCTTTGGGTCACCGGAAATCGATAGGTTGCAATAAATTGGCATACGATCATTGGAAGAAGATGTTCCGCAATGAATTTCAATCAAGCTATCTATCAATTTATTCACGAAGTTAGGTACCTTAGGGATTGTTGTGGGGAATAATAGACTTGTCTATGTGCCTGTTGTGATGTGCCAAGGAGTGACGTAAATGGTGGAGGTGGTGAAGGGCAGGGTAATAGTGCTGAGAGTTTCAAAATGCTTGGATCATTGTATGACTACTGCGCATCAGCAAACTCGAAATTTTGATTGGCCTTTCGAATACCTCGGATTTCACGTTGAGGCACCAGCTTTTGTTTTTCAACGGGACGTTTCTTCTGTCCAATTCCCAACGTCATCCGCCAGTCAGCTGTACGGCTCCATTTTCTAAGTGGTTACTCGATTTTAGGGCTTTCCTTGGGGAAGCACGATGGTAGGTAGGTACTAGTACCTACTGACCACAGAAAACAGTGATCTACGCAGAAGGGGAATCTATCATGAAAATAATAAACCCGTATGTAATAATTTGTAGCGTTTTTCTTTTTTGCTCTTTCCATTTCAGTTTTGTATCAAGAGACATTGCCAAGTATTTAGCGGTGTTAGCTAAGGGTATCGCTTGTTCGTTCAATATTACTGGCCAACTAGTTACTTGTTTGTATGTGAAGTTGATGTGAGTAGATAATTAGTTCATTCAGTTGAGACACCATTTTTTTGGTCCATTCACTTATATCGTTAACAGTACGCTGTAATTTTCTATCAAATCAATATTTTATTAACACAACTTTGCCAATTTTGGCGAATGCGAATGTGGGGCGTATGTTTGTAGGAACAGTATGTTGGGTATGTGTATGGGAATACAAGGTAGCGTGGTGAGTCGTGGTGGTGGCGTTTGTGTCGTTGTCTCAACCAGCGCGCTGGACGCCGGTTCAGCGATGAGTGCCACTTCCGGGTTGTAGTGGGCTGTGGCTCTTGAATGCAAGACCCCCCAGTTACCTCTAGTCTTCTCCTAGACTGTCGCGAGCCCCAGGTCACGGTGGAGTACCTCATTCCTCACAAAACAGAGGGCATCGCATACCTGAGGATCTTGTTCTGCTGGGTTTGGATTTTCTTGATCGAAGTTGCACACGCAGCCCCCCCAACTTCTCAGCCGTATGTCCAAGCTGGCTTGATAAGCTACGTGTGTAGCGCTTTTTGTTTGTGAGATCCAGCTTTGACCTGGGATTGCTTGGGACATTGCTTAATTTCACTAACAGTTCTGTTGACATTTTCCCTCCAGGTGAGCGGTTGATTAAGTATGAGCCCCAAATATCACACTTCTGGCTTAGAAGGGATTAAGTCCTCTGCCATCTTGATATCAGCAACCAATCCTCTTCTAAGAGTGAACGTGTCAAGCGAAGACTTGGTCGGGTTGAGTTAAACCCACCACTTCTCACACCAACAATCCACTCTATCTAAGTGTGCCTGGAGGTAACCAGCCGACTCTGCTGTAATTTTGAAGTTGCTTCTTCGACGGATTTCCCTACTGATTTTCCTACGATGGTACGGCAGTATCGTCCACAAAAGTAGCAATGGTTGTGTCCTTGTTGTTTGGGAAACCATTCGTATAAAGAAGATATAGCAGTGGCCCAACACACTTCCTTGAGGAACGCCTGCCTTAATTTTCCTAAGGCATAAGTACGCTCCTTCATTGAAATGTCTTTCTGTGAGGTATGATTTTAACAATAGATAGAATTGGTATGGTAAATCTCTTTTAAGTTTAAGTAGTCCTTCTTGCCAGACCTTGCCGAAAGCCTGCGCGACATCAAGGAAAACCTAGCACACACTTGTTTCTTCTCAAGGCTGTTTTCAACTTGAACCAAATTATATAGACCCTGGATAATAAAATCGAGATCCCCAAACAGCTGCAGAATTTCGTCTCAATCTTTCACATAAAAGCTCCAAAGAAAAAAGACAAAAATTCCTCCTTGATATTAAATGCGGAGCCTATAATATTGGAGTTACCAAACGTTAATGTCAAATTAATGTGGATCAAGCATATGAGAAATTTCAGAAGTACTTCCGCCAAGGATTTGTATTCATCACTCCCTGACTCCAAATTTGTCATCAATGAAAGGTTAACTGACTTCAATAGCAGACTGTTGGGGTTTACCAGGAAACTTGCTAAGGAATGAATATAGATTTGCTTGGACTTCAAATGGCCGCATATACCTGAAGAAAGATGACTCCTCGAACTCACCTGCGATCCTGTATCACAGACACTGGAGTTGGAAAAATTCGAAAGAACTTGAAAACAAGAAATCAAAACGTAAACAAACTTAGTTCATATTCCTGCTATATTTATTTACTGACGCCTAGACAGGCCATGTGAAACATGGTCTTGTATGGTGGAAGATGTTTCTTGGGTGTTTTACTGCCGTGGTAGAAGATAAATAATAATAAATTATGACCTTGAATGATCGATTGAGTACAGAAAAGTGGATTGTTCAGTGGAAACTGGGGAGCGGCCTGAGCAGGAGTTTGCTTCAGAGGGATCCGATGGAGCTGGACTTTGCTCCCAGCTGCCACTCGGAGCACAGCAACCGTTTTCACGAGGCCTTCGAAAGTGCAACAACGGACTCAACAGATATCATAAAACTGACGAAATCTGAACCTTAAGGTCGATATATAGAACACAATATAATCCCGTTTGGACCATCTATGCAGGAACTGGAAGGCCGTGCTTTGAAGAATATTCTGACTGACATCCGCCCGAGAATGAGTTATGCACTGAAGCAGCCACCATGAGTTTCTCTATAGTGACCCAACTTGTCGAAGACCTATTCATTACAGTTTGTAGCACAGAAATGTTTTGAATTTTTATTCTCGTTCCTATCCAATTTCCAAGCTCAAAGACACTCACACATGACATCTAATAATGGTAGCGTAAAAGGATTATGTGAAGCCGTGTAAACAAGTCAGCAACATGAGCAATAAAGACAGTATTTTTCATGGTTTCAGTATCATATCCGTCAAAGTAATATACAAATACCAAGTTCGTATCTAATTTCAGTGAAGTTCTTATCTAATCAATCGACTTGGATGAAATCAGTTAAGAGTATGAGTTTCAAACTTGGATAGCTCCGCATAAATAGGACAAGAATAAAAAATTACTTCTCCAACTACACATAACATTATTCATAGATAGGTAATTGTAAGGATAGAAAAAAATTTGAAAAATGCATTTTATCAACTCTTTTAAATCTTTAATTTCTATGACTGAATCAATTATATTATCGTTCTTCTAGTCTCGGTCGTTATTCAACTAACCCTTGAATTTAGGGCTCATCACGACTCCTTGGAAAATTGGAACCACGGTGTCTGCAGGCATGATGAAGAATATGAAACTGCGGTTCGCAGTGAATTCATACCGGCCGTCAAGATATGACTTAGAAGATGTCAATGCAAAATGCATAGCTGTGAAAAAAGAAGAAGACGATAATGACGGTGAGTTCCCTAAAATTGTATAAGAATATTAAATATAACATTATTATCATTAATAAACATTATTTATATTACATATATAGGTGGGTATATATTACAATTTCATATTGTGATTGAACATAAAGTACTCATCAGCTCATTTTCTTCTTTGGTTTCAGACCTAGGTTGTCACAATGCTTTTTCGGTTCCTTTTTTTTTTTTTTTAACAATGAGCCCCAGAAATTGAGCACCCCCCCACCCCTCCCCCATCTAAAAATTTTATGGTTCCCGTTTCAACGTCGAATCCATAAATGGAATAAAAATCTGCAAGTTACTATACAACGGTTTATTATTTACCGGTTTATTAGTATGCAGCAGTAGTTTATTGGTATGTAGTTCTTTTGCTTCCTCACTACGGGAGGTAGGGAAGCCTTGGACTCGTGATTGAAACCAAGACCAAACTGGTACTGGGGAATACAAGGCTTGCTAACCTGAAGCAAATGGATGTAGCAATCAGAAGCCACATCAGAAAGTGGCTGCGACTACCATTCGACTCTGCAAATGCTTATATCCACGGACCAGTAGGTGAATGGGGGCATGGGCGTGATGGAGCTGCTCACCCAAATACCAGCAATAAGGTCCAACAGGCTACGAAATGTCCGCACGCAGCTCTTTGAGGACACTAGTGAGCAACAGCAATGGTCAGCACGACTCAACCGTGGATTGCCAGAGCACAAGCGGCTTAGTGCACCACCGATGGAGTGGAATTGGTGAGATCATCTGGTTGGACTCCAGAGCCAGCACTGCATGGATCAGGAACCCTCAGCAAGAATGGATGGCTGGAAATCCCTAGGTCTGGTGAAAGTTCACTCTGGTTCTCTGCCCACCAGGATAAGGCAGTCAAGGGGTCAGGGTAGCGGAACTACCCATCATTGTCGAATGGGTTGCCACAACATGAACGAAACGGCTGCTCATGTCCTCCAGGTCTGCCCCTCTATGGTGCAACCTAGGTGCGCCCGTCATAATGCTGCCCTGGACCTGTTGCATGGTTATGCACGACGCAAAGGATGGCTGGTGTGGCTTGAGCCCCACTTCAATCTAGTGGAGCGGAGCTATCGACCAGATCTCTTGGTGGTGACACCGAGAGGGGCCTTCATCATTTGTTTACCCCTATCGATCATAGGCTCTCGATCCTTAGAATAAGAGGAAAGTTCTTTAATTACAGTAATGTTAACGCCCACGCTCCGACTGAAGAAGCGACTGAAGATGAGAAAGACAGCTTTTATGAGTCTTTAGAAATGGCATATGATGGCCATTGCGACACTAAAGCATTCGGAGCAACAGGAAAAGTTCAGTGAAGCAGTTGCAAGGGCTCTTGAGGGGGCGAATGAGGTCAATGGAATTGACAAAAGATGGGAACTCGTCAGGTCCAACATTGTGCGTGCGGCTGAAGAAGTCTTGGGAGAAATTGCTGCCGAGGAAAAATCATCATGGTTCGACGCTGAATGCAAAGCAGCTATGAATGAAAAGAATAAGGTGTATGGAAGGACTCTACTGAATAATTGCACGAGGAGCACGAAGGAAAGATACAGAGAGAGACGGAGAGACGAGAAGAAGATACACAGAACAAAGAAGAGAGTGTGGCTTATAGGAAAAGTTAAAAATATGGAAGTGTTGCGGAACCAGAATGAATCGAGGAAATTCTACAAGGTGGTAAATGATGCAAGAAAACCCATTAACCCTAGAAGCTCGATAGTTAAAAACGAAAATGGAGAACTTGTCACGGACGAAAAAGAGATCTGCAAAACATTGCGAGCGTATTTTGATAGGCTTCTCAATGATGAATCCTCTCTCACCGACCCACTGCCGGTGGACGGAGATGTTGGTGCTGGGGTACAACCTCCTGCAGATGATGACAACACCCCAACGATTCATGAGGTGAAACGAGCCCTAGGGAAACTTAAAAACAACAAGGCAGCAGGCACTGAGGGCATACAGGCAGAACTGCTGAAGCATGGTGGATCACTGCTACAGGAGCATCTGTTCAACATTGTGACACAATGCTGGAAGGAAGAAAAGATGCCAGAAAAGTGGAATGAGGGTATAATTTGTCCTCTGCATAGAAAGGAGATCCAAGGTTATGCTGCAATCACCGTGGAATTACCCTACTCAACCTGGGATACAAAGTATTCTCTAGCACCCTGTTTGAACGGCTTCTTCCGTTTATCCAGAGTGTAGTTGGAGGGTATCAGTGTGGGTTTCCGCCAGGAAGATCGACGACTGATCAGATTTTTAGTTTGCGTCAAATATTGGGGAAACCTGGCGAGTTTGGCATTGGCACGCACCATCTGTTTGTTGTATGACAGTATCAATAGACAGCCTCAATCAATCAATCAATAACACGTTTATTAAACAATAAATTAAACAAATTCTTTACAAGACGTGATTACGCAGCCATGGAGGAGCTGGGAATCCCAAGCAACCTCTTAAGACTGGTGAGAGTGACGATGGCGGATGTTAAGAGCTACGTCAGAGTGAATGGTACTTTATCAGAACTACTCTGCATCAAAAATGGCCTTCGGCAGGAAGATGTGCTCGCATGTCTGCTCTTCACAGTAGCGCTGGAAAAAGTAATTCGTGACGCAAATCTCCAGAATAGAGGGAGAATCTACCATAGAAGCGTTCAAATATTAGCCTATGCTGACGACATTGACATTGTGGCCAGAACCAAACATGTTATGGAACGAGCCTTTACTGCTCTCGAAGCCGCAAGCCGCAAAATGGGGCTGACCATCAACGAGTCAAAAACCAAATACATGGCGGCTGGTTCGGCTTACAGGGAGAACCTGTCATCACACATCACCCTTGGTCGGTATTCATTTGAAAGGGTGAGTCAGTTTAAATACCTTGGCTTCTTTGTCACCTCAAAGAATGACGCTTCCATAGAAATTAGAGAAAGGCTTATGGCTGGGAATAGAGCTTACTTTGCCATGATCAAGCTTTTCAAATCCAGGCATCTGTCCCGCACAACGAAGTTCATCCTATACAAGGTATTGATACGACCTGTAGTCACCTACACCTCAGAAACATGGCCGTTAACCAAGCATGATTGCGACTTATTGAACAGGTTTGAGAGAAAAGTTCTACGCAGAGTCATTGGACCTGTATGTGAACAAGGGAGATGGAGAAGACGTTCAACAAGGAAGTTATACGAAATTTATATGCACCCTCCCGTTTCACGCATTATTAAGTTAGCAAGAATCAGATGGGCTGGTCATGTGGTACGAATGCCGGATACTGAGGTACCCAAAAAGCTCTTTGCTGGGGATCCTGGAGGGCGTAGGGGACGCGGTCGTATGAGGATGAGATGGCTGGATGGTGTGGAGGAGGACCTCCGCAGGATGGGTTGTAGAGGTTGGAGGACGACAGCGAAGGATCGAGGCACCTGGCTAAAGCTTACTGAGGAGGCGAAGGTCCACCCTGGACTGTAAGAGCCATAGAAGAAGAAGAAGATATGGATTTCATTCGTCTGCACATGCACGAACATGAAGCTATACTACCTACTCGAATTGGCAGAAGTTTTTTCCATAGGGTCGGTTTCAACAAAGTTTTTAATCAACGTTCACTTATTAAACCGATGATCTCGAGTGTTAAACACCGATGTCGGGTTTCACCAACCTCGTTTAAGATAAATCAATGATCAGAAGAGACAAATCGGCGATCAAAACTAACCAGCCAATTTTGGGAGGTCAGCGTCCTAAATCAAAAATTTACCACTTCGCCATCTGGCAGTTCGACAGTGTAGGTACATGCGAACCATTCTTGGGTTGGTATTGGAGGGATGAAGATGAAGACTTAAAAATTCGCCATATTCGATGGATGAGAGTGACAGCCTATTTTATTTTGAGCTTGATGATACGATTTTGTGACGAGGTACCTACAATATAATCAAGCGAAAATGCACATAGCTTCCTCGTTTATTTGAAGTGATTTGAAAGAGAAACAACTTTACTCACCTCCAGGATATGCTGAAGATGACCTACACAACCTATGTAAGAGTAATAACCCCAAATATCATCACACGAACGGCTGGACGTACAATGCTCCGGGTGGTCTCAAAAAATTGTTTAGCTCAAGTAAAAAAAACATTGCCCTTCAATCGAAAGTTTTCGAGATACGGCGTTCTGAAAATTTCAACCCCTATTTTGAACCCCTTAGGGCGGGCGCACACGGGCGACTTTTTGTTGCGCAACTGTTTCGTGTTTCCTACGAGGCCTATGCATTTGAACCACGGCGCGCACACGAAGCGACGCGACAGCAACGCAACTTTTCAGTTGCTCTGGCCGCCGACAGTAGGGAGACGAAACTGTCTCGGTCTCTCGCCCCTCCCATAGTTTTGATCTACGCGCGCACACGGGCGACAGTTTTGTTGCCGTCTAGGATTATATCTAGAATTAATATCTAGTGCCTAGTGCAAAGTGGTACATATTTTCTCTATTGTTGGCAAAATGGCAGTGAGGGATGAAGATATCGACAGTGATTTAGTTATAAGTGAAGTTGAAAAGAGGCCAGCGTTGTTCGATAAAACTTTAAAGGATTATTCGGACGCCAGTTTGAAAGGCTGATCTTTCAGACATCAGCGGGTGAACCCAATATATTCTTTTCCTTTTATTTTTCCTGCGTCACAAATCACTGCAGTCTGTACTAAATCCATGTTCACTGTAGGTACTACGAAATCAACGAAAATGAATCTGCTGTCAAGGCAACAGTTGCTCATCGTGTGCGCGCTCTCGAAAGCCGAAGCAACTCGAGAGCGACAAAGACAAAAACAGTTGCCCAACAAAAGTCGCCCGTGTGCGCCCGCCCTTAGAGATGAGTGACAGTAACCTCGAGCTTCGAGGACCAACTAGACCCCGAACGGAACCTATAACCCGAATTTCATCAATTTTCTTTCATGGTAACTAAGAAAAGTGGCCCGTACGGCGTACGGCGGACAGACAGAAATATTTTTATTGCAGTTTTGGATTCTACATACCTTGAAACGTAAACCATCAAATTTTGAGGGGGGTAAGAATTTTTTTTTTCTTGCTCGATTCCAATGGTTCATTATTGAAAATAATAAACCAACAAAACAGTGAAGGTGAAAATGGGAGTGACTTTGAGGAATCTGCCTCACTCACTGACGTTCCAGATGATGGGGACATCAATTAGAAAGAATGGAGGGATGCAATAAATGAAGAGTTTGCATCTATGCTCAGGAATAAAACTTGGGTCATCTATCATCGCCCAAATCGCAGAGACGCAATAACCAGCCGAGTTGTTTCCCTAACAAAGTGCAAAGCTGATGGGTCTATCCATCGCACAAAGGCAAGGCTTGTTGCAAGGGGTTTCACCCAAAGGCAAGGCCTAGGCTATGAAGAGACCTATTCCCCAGTTATATGGCATGGGACTGTCCATCTCATGATGGCTCTAACTGTTGAGAGGGGAATGAAGATCCACCAGCTGGATATTGTTACTGCTTATCTTAACAGGGACACTGACAAGACCATCTGAATGGAAGTCCCCGAGTAACTGAAAAACTCACTGATCCAATTAACCAAATCACCTGAAACAACCGTTAGGAAAGAAGCATGAAAAATTCCAATGATTGCAGAGTTAGGCTTACAAGTGTAAGTACAAGTGCAAGTGCAAAAAATGTTGCCTATAATCTTGTTTTGTCAACAACAGATCGTCAGGTTGCTTCAAGTAAGGGCTGGTAGTGTCATGACAGTGGGTGCTCAGTCCATATGAGCAAATCTCAAGAAAAACTGTATTTGTTCATGTTCCACTGACTTATCAATGTAACAGAGGTTATGGGCCCAGTAAATAAACACAGATAGGTAAGCAGCATCAATGGTACAAAACACAACCAGCAAGACTGGTGTGGTACCGGCAAACATCAAACCATTTTATAGGGATAATTTCGACTCCAGGCGAATAAAAAAATCGAAACCCTGATGTTCAGGACCAGGAAAAATGCTCAAAAAACTTGATGGGGACAAACTGTGTCACCTCAAGAAATCATTGTGCGGTCTCAAACAGTCAGGACGACAGTGGTACAAGACACTGCATCACTCACTGCTAGGATTGGGTCTGACACCCACACATGCAGATCCATGCTCGTACGCTAAACAAAAAGGTGACGACATGATCCTTCTGGGATTATATGTTGACACTGCTTCTAGCTTCGACTAAAGACAAGTGGATAGTCGAAATGAATTTAAAAAAAAAACGCTGCAAATCCCTGCACAACGGTTTATTATTTTGTATAGAATACCCTCCTGTTACAGATCACAGCTCTATGTATAGATAACCCTTCTATATAATATGATATGTAGTATTCTATTATATACATATTATGTAGATCGCAGACCCTCCGTAGGTTAGTGCCTAACCCCGTACTCGTTACTAGGTACCTACCTAAATCGCGAGTTAAATGTTGCTAAAATAATTCTGCCGATGACAAACAGTACCTAACAAAAAGAAACACACATAATGAAGTTCTGAAAAGAAATTGTTGATGAGGAGTGAAAAAAGTTGCAAAAGTACCTACCAACAAACTCCAGCCCCTTCTACGTAGATGGTATAATGAACCGTTGTGTAATAATTTACCGTTGAGTAATGATTTACCGTAGTAATAATTTACCCATCAATAATACTTCAACGTTTGTTCAAGTTTCACTACCTAACAAACTCCAAAAGAGCCATCATTTTTCAAATTAAATAATATCACAGAACAACCAACTCGAATTCATACTCCGCCAATATAATCAGGTGATCCCTACCAATGATTGGCCGTATTCACAAATTCCTATTGTGGGCGCGTCTCTGGTTACGAGATTTGGTTTGAATTGTATACAATTTCATTCACACTGGAGTCGAAAATGCCTGTCGGTGCAAACTTCGGGGCCTTACTGTGAACGAACGGCTGGACGTACGATGCTCCGGATGGTCTTAAAAAACTCGCAAGTTCAAGAATTATTTAAAACCGTAAAAATATTTACGTAAAAAAATGGTATAGGCGTTTTGAAAATTTCAACCCCTATTTTGAACCCCTTAGAGATGACTCACAGTAACGTCGAGCTTCGAGGACCAACTAGACGCCGAACGGAACCTATAACCCGAATTTCATCAATTTTTTTTCATGGTAACTAAGAAAAGTGGCCCGTACGGCGTACGGCGTATGGCGGACAGACAGAAATATTTTTATTGCAGTTTTGGATTCTACATACCTTGAAACGTAAACCATCAAAATTTGAGGGGGGGTAAGAATTTTTTTTTTCATGCTCGATTCCAATGGTTCATTATTGAAAATAATAAACCAAAAATGCAGGAAAAGTTCGAAATGAAGGATCTAGGCGCGCTAAAAATTTCAATGTAAAGAAGGCCGAATCAAATGGCACCAAAAGAAATGCATTTAGGATATTTAAAAAAAATAATTCAGTATGAGTGACTGCAAACCAGTATCCATACCATTAGAAGTTGGTCGGCAACTTTCAAAGCCGACCGGAAAAGACGAAAAACTATTTTGTTCACTTGTGGGGTCCTTAATGTATCTGGCTATCGCAACAAAACCAGACATTGCACAAGCCGTCAGTGTTCTAAGCCAGTTCAACCAGGAACACGTCCAGCAGCACTGAAAGGCCGCAAACCATGTCCTTAGCTATATCAGTGGCACAAAAGGTTTTCAGAAAGACGGGCGAGCCAATTCAAGGTTTCAGCGATGCCGATTGGGGGAGTTGCACAATTGATCAGCATTCGTACTCTGGCCACCTCTTCAAGCTCGGGAGACCTGCGATTTCTTTGGAATCACGCAAGCAAAAATGCGTTGCCAGAAGTAGCGTAGAATCAGAGTGCGTTTCTCTTTTGGATGCGGCTAAAGAAGCAGCTCATCTGAGGGGGTTGCTTTCCATGCTAGGAGAAACGGTGAAAACCATACAGCTTCAGACTGACAGCATAGGGCCGATAGAGTGGAATATCACCCATGCCAAGTGGATAGAGCCCATGCCAACATTCTAGGACAAAGCACATTGACATAGTACCACTATGTTCGTGACGAATTAGAAAATTATAATATCAAGTTGAGCTAACTCCCGAAGGAGGAAAAGCCAGTGACCAGAGGCAAACACCACTTCTGCAAGCCTCTAGGGCCTCTAGATCGAGAGGAGGTGTCGGAATGTTGACTCAAATCCACATTACGTTCCAAGTTGCCTAGAAGAAGACTCCGGTGTGATTTCATTCATAAATCCCTAAGTTCCTCGGCTTTCGATTTTTCCTCTCAATGTAAAAAAAAAAAAATATACAAAACCTATTTGTTCACGTTCCACTCACTTATCAGTGAACAGAAGTTGCACCAAAAAGCTTCGTCAACATGATCGTGAATAAAACAACTGTATACGTCCAGCCCAGATATCACTGCTGGGGAATCCCTGATTATAATCACGCATGGCTGAATGAAATAGAGTTGGTTGTTCTCTGATATTATTTCATTTGAAGAATGAAGGAAATCTGGAATTTGCTGATAGGTAGGTGCTTTTCTATTCTAGCTTGAACAAATGTTATGCTTCATGAATAAAAAGAAAAGAAAAAACGATCAATGATAGAATTCTTGAATCATCCGCATATTTTAATTAAACTGTAATTGCCCGGTCGGCTCCAGTACCTACTCGATTTAGGGCTTTCCTGGGGGAAGCATGAGAGTAGGTGTTGAACACAGAAACAGTGATCTACGGAGAAAGGTCTCTACGTATAGGAAATAATACATGGTTTGTGTGATAATTTTCAGCGTTCTACAATTTTATCTCGTAGTTTCTGATAGTAGGATGAGGGGCGGGGCGAATAAGAGTGTAGTGTGCGATGCTCAATTCGCGATTTTCATGTTTCTTTTTCTACTCTGGTTTAGCAAGAAACAACGAATATCTACCCACCATCCAGTGGGCGTCTCCTGTAATTCAAGTATTTGTCAACAAAAATTGTTTAACCTCGCAATGAGGCAATGCAAGTTTTGACCTCACATTTCGGTTTCAGCATGCTCTAAAAAACTCATTACCTGCCAATTATCAGCTCCAAATCCCTTGTGGTGAAGCAAAAAAAGGGGAAGGGGGGGGGGGGGACCAGGGAGAATGTAAACCCTCCCATCTGATATGGTGCTATTATAAATTCAACAAACCTTAGAGGATTTCAGTAATTTTTGGCAAGAATTATTTTTATGAACATCTTATGGGTGACTATAATGTTTTGGTTCGGGCGGAATAACGGACACTGACACAGTATTTGATACAACGGGAAGTAAACGGGTATATTTATGAATTTTCACAAGAAAAATGTACTGGTTAAAAACGGGATATTCACTGAATGTTTAGAGCACAAGTTCGCTTTTTAACTTTCAGAACGAGATAGATCCAATATGGCGAGGCGAGGAAGTTGCATCGGAAGAGAACGGGAGGGGCTGCGAACGGTGTGATTCTATTGGGTAACGGGGATCCCGCGTCACCGACCCGCCCGGAGGGGAAGCTAGGGGAAGTGCCGCCAGATATGAACACTGCCGCCAAGACGGCTGGTGAAGGGGAAATTCCTAACGGGTTATTGAAGCCCCAGGCTGAACATCCTCCCCCCACGAATAGGGCACTATTCTAACTAATCTTCTTTGGGCAACGGGCATAATTTGACCAGTGGTCGAATCTTTTCACCACTGGCGGAACGGACTCGGGCTACACGAGTGGTGCCATCTTTGCCAGGCAACAATTCAGTAATAAGGCCCATGGGCCAGGAGAGCGGAGGGGTGTGATCTTCCTTGATAAGAACCACGTCACCAATCAAAGCGGGGCGTGTCGGGGTATTCCATTTCTGACGGGACTGAAGGTCTAATAGATATTCGGAGTGCCATTTCTTCCAGAAATTCTGAATCAAGGAGGACACAAATTTCCATTTGGGTACTAGACGGGAACTAGTTTCGGTGGGGTTGGATTCGGGAAGTGCAGTGAGTGGGCGCTGTACCAAGAAGTGAGTGGGGGTTAGAACCAACACATTGTCGGCGCATCCTGACTGGTGAACTAATGGACGACTATTGAGGATGGCCTCGATACGGACTACGATGGTACTAAAGGTCTGCAGCGTGGGTGTTTGATTACGTAGGTTGACCTTTAGCAAACGCTTAGCGGACTTAACGGCGGCCTCCCACAATCCCCCAAAGTGGGGAGCTCGGGGAGGAATGAACTTCCAGTCCACCCCACGGTTGGCTAATCTTTCGGCGATAACGGCAGAAGGATCGGAAGTGGAACCAGGAGGGGAGCGGGAGATAAGATTGGCTGCACCCAGAAAGTTGCGGCCATTGTCGGACCATATGACGGAGGGGACTCCTCTTCGGCCCATGAAACGTTCAAGGCACTGGAGGAATCCATCGGTACTGAGGTCCATTACGGTCTCCAAGTGTACTGCCTTTGTGGCAAAACACACGAACACGGCTAAGTACATTTCGACGGCTCGGGCCCCTCGGAGCCCGGCCACGGATACGGTAAACGGGCCGCCAAAATCAACGCCTACTTGCTCAAAGGCATAGGCACGGGTGACACGAGCGGTGGGCAATTGCCCCATTTCGGGTTGAAAGGAGACGGGCTTGATGGAGAAACAGCGAGTACAGGAGGCTAGCAGACGGGTTACAGCGTTACGGCCATCCATAATCCAATAACGGAGTCGGAGGTGAGCAAGAGTTGCTCTAGGACCCACATGCATGCACAATGCGTGCGCGTGTTTAATTAACAACGGGGTCAGGAGGTCAGAGGGCTTGAGCAGAGCCGGGTGAGCGGTTTCATAGGGACTCTGAATATTTGATAATCGGCCCCCCACTCTGAGAATGCCACGGGTATCACGGAAAATGGCCAACTGCCTCATCAATTTGGTCGGTTTAAGTTTGCGGGAGAGAGTATCTTGCAACTCAGGCATACTACGGCTTTGTGAAGCCCGGACTAAGATCAGATCGGCTTCTTTCAATTCAGCAGTTGAGAGGGGGGCACGGGGGCCAGAGGGCCTCGGATTTAGAGAGCGGCGCAATCGGCAGTTGGCGATAAAACGAAGCATCCACGCCGTGGTGCGACGGAGTAGGGGGTAGCTGCTAAAACGGGATTCCCACGGGGTATCGGGAGTGATGACATGAATTGGTAGTGAGGAAGCCCTGATTTCTTCCACTACGTCGGGGGATTCCAATATCGGGCGGATCCTGGTAATAGGCCATTCAGATCGGGGGGAAAGAAGCCAGGAAGGGCCTTGCCACCATAATTGGCAATGGGTTAGCTGGTCGGGGCGAGCTCCTCTCGAGGCCACATCAGCGGCGTTGTCATGGGAGCGCACGTGAAACCAGTGCTCCCGGGGCAGATGTGAGAGGGTCTTAGCGACTCGGTTGCCTACAAAGACCTTCCAAACAGGAGCGGGTTCCGCGGTGAGTCAGGACAGAGCCACCGTGCTGTCGGAACAAGCTACAATTCGGGAAGGTTGAATATGAGGATATTCAGAGCAGACAACGGACATGGTTTTTCCTAACAACTCAGCGGCCAATAGTTCTAGTCGTGGAATGGATTCCGGTTTCATTGGGGCTATTCGTGCTCTACTGATGAGCAAACGGGTAAGAACCTCCTTGACTCCCACGGCCACGTGATACACTACCGCAGCGTAGGCGGTCTCGGAAGCGTCGGCAAAGCCCACCAACCACTGTTCGGGGGAATCGGTGTGCACGTGTCAGGGGGAATTCGGAGTGAGGTCAAGTGGTCGAGAGTACTAGCGAGCCGTTGCCACTCAATGGCGAATGAGGATGGCAGCGGGTCATCCCAATCAAATTTCGAACGGCATATCTCCCTTTGAATGAAGCGGGCCTGTACAGATACTGGCATAACCCAACCTAACGGGTCATAGATCCGGCCAACCTGGCTAGCGAGCTCGCGCTTAGTGCGAACTGTCTGGGAGGTGGGCACTTTGAAAAAGAAGCAGTCCTCCTTGGGGTTCCAAGACACCCCCAACATTTTCAACGGCTTCTCATCCTCATCCCCAAAATTGATGGAATCGGTGGGCGACAATTGATGTTCCAATGGAACGCCGGTCAGTAATCGGTCAGAATTGGAGGCCCATTTGCGAAGTTCCAATCCAGCGGTATCCAATAGGGACGTTAAATCGGTTCGAACGGCCAAAGCTTCCGACATGGAGCTCCCCCCACCATGCACATCATCCACGTAGGTATGATTTAAAAGGATTCCAGATCCAGAGGGGTGGGTTTCAGCTCCGCAACCAGCCAAGTGACGGATAACTCGGTTGGCTAAAAACGGGGCGGAGGTGGTACAGTACGTGACGGTTTTAAGGGCAAAATCCTGAACGGGTGAGGCGGGAGATTCTCGCCATACAATGCGAAGCATATTCTGATCGTTCGGGGGGTGTTCGATTTGCCTAAACATCTGTCGGATATCTGCAATGAAAACGAATCGGAAGGTTCGATACCGGGTAAGCATGATAGAAATATCGGCTTGGAGTTTGGGACCCACCAACAAAATTTCATTAAGGGATCGACCATTGGAGGTTCTCTGAGAGGCGTTAAATACCACACGGATTTTAGTCGGGGGGTCACCTTCACGGTGAACGGAATGATGGGGTATGTAGTAAGAGGGGGAGAGGGGAATTTCGGAAGGAGATAGCCTCCGCATGTGGCCCAGTTCCAAATATTCTTCCATGAACAGGGTATATGCACGAAGCAAATCGGGATTGCGTTGTAGGCGTTTCTCCATGCGGTATAATTGCCTCAGGGCAATAATTCGGGATTCTCCCAACGAGGCAGGGGATTCGGAGAACGGCAGAGCAACGGAGTATCGGCCGCGAACGTCTCGTTGAACTGAGCCCAAAAACAGTTGCTCTGCTTTGAGTTCATCGGGAGTCCAAGGGCGAACCGGCTCAACGGATTCCACCTCAAACATCCGCCGCAACAACTCGTCAGTGGAGGAAGTGGGGTTAGAACAACCTACAACCGGGGAAGCTTCCTCAGCCGAGGAAGAGCTAAAAGACCGGGTACTTGGGATAACAGACATAAGGTCGGCGGTGACTCCCGAATTAGCTAATTGAAAGAGGAGTGTGCCGGGGGTTGAGAAACACATGGGGGGTATAAGGAAAACAGGTTTCGAAAAAGGAGAGGGGGAGGGGTGACTACGGATGCCTGAGGGTCGCTCAACCGCACCTCCTCCGTGGGGACTACCGGCGGACACTCGACGGTCGGGGGATCGATCGCTATAGTATCCATGCCACGGAGAATTTCGGTGATTTGATTAATCATTGAGCGGTGATAGTCAACGGGAAGTAATTCAGCGACTGACATGACTAATCCTCTATTAGTGAGGGGGCAACTCTAAGTCGTTAGAGGGGGCAAGCGGGATAAATGACGGGAAACCTAATTTGCAGTCAGCCGAGAGATATTTAGAAAATAATTGCACTTGACAGGCTTCCTGAATTCGGACTGTTTTACAATAAGGCATGGGATCCGGTCCTCCGACAAGCAAGCCTAACTCGGACTCCCATACTTCGGGAAACATGGGGAAAAATCCTGTAATTAATTCGGTGCACAAATCGGCGCCTAGTAGGAGGTCAATTTTTCTCGAGATGTGAAAATCGGGATCAGCCAACCGGTCGGCCACAGGTTCCAAATGCATATATCGGGACAGATCTAGGTTACGGCTGGGTAAATTGACCGTCACCTGAGTGAGAATAGATGCAACGAAGGGGATAGTTCGTCCGGCAGGGGTTCTTAATTGAACCATGACAGTACCTAATTTGGGTGTGGTGACGTGGCCTACTCCCCTAATCGTCTCATTGACCCTTTTAAACGGGATTCCTAGTCTGTGAACTAACGCGAGATCGATCAAATTGACCGACGCTCCCATATCTAATAGGGCCCTACACTTGATGGATTTGTCCCCTTGACAGGAAATAATTTCAATTTCAGCGGTGGGTAGTACCCCCGATTCCCTTCGTCTCAAACATGAACGGAGACGAGGGATATATCGGTCATTCGCACATGGTCGTGGTGAGCAGCCTAAACCTAATTCGGAACGCTCAGCACTGGTAAACGGGCCCCTGTGAAGACTATAATTAACCGTGTTATTAATTAAGTGGAAGTGCAAGGGCGGGGACGGTACCTGTGTATAACACCGCAAGGTTTCAGCGGTACCTAACCTTACCTAGCGAATGACCTGAGAAAACGGGAGCCCTACAATCTACATTATTATTAGGAAAAGTTTTGATTGAGGGAGAGGATGTAAAGCGGGAATTATACCTATCGGGGGATTTACTATCGGCGGCACCTAACCCAACACTCACCTCGTGAGACGGGAACGGCGATCGGGGGGTAGAATCTCAGAGGGGGGAATTTAAATTTCGCATCCCCTCCTCCAGACTTTCCACCAAACTGGCGGAGGCGGCTTCGTCGTGAGGCGGGGCTTGAATCGGAGTTGGTGATGGTCGAGGCGGAGTAGCCGATCTTGTGGTTGGGTATTCATGAAGGAGGGTGTGGTGCCTCATGCCGCAATGACATCGGCGATCGGCGGTACAACCACTTGACGGGTGCAGAGAGGAAAAACAGTTGGGGCAGACCCCAATTTCCTTTACAAATTGCCTTCGGCGATGAACGGGTAGAGCCTTGAAATGAGGGCAGCGGAACATGAAATGTTCGTTCCGGCAATAATTGCACCGCCCCTTTTTGGGATGCGTAGGCGAGTTTCGGGGGGGCGATTGAGCTCGAGTGGCACTCAGGGGTCCAGCCACTGGAGAGTGAGGTCGGCGAATAGCAGTGGGGGAGATCTGACGTGGCGGGGGATTCTGAGATGAGGGGGTAACTCGGGCGAGCCGAAGTTGGGCTTCCAAAAATTGGATGCACTCGGAAGCGGTAGGTATCTCGGCTGGTTCTCTTCGGGTATTATTGAACAACGTTTGCAACGCTGGGGGAAATCGGGCGAACAGATCCTCAAACATGAGAAACTCCCCCAAATCGGTGGGCAGTTCCTTCATCAATGTCACCCATTGCCTGGCTTGAGAAACGAAATTGTCTAATGCCATCAAAGGGATAATCGGGGAATGGGGGGAGCTCGACGTAAGTCGTGGTATGGCACAACCCTTTTGGTGTGCAGCCCTCGCCAATCAGTAATTCGAAGTGAACTCCAATACCACTGCTTCATATAGTGAATTATAATCGGTGGTTAATTGGTTGGCGGATGCGAATCGGGATCTGAGTTCAGGGCTAAGTTTGGAAAGGAACTTCTCCTTCTTGATTTCTTCCGGTAGATTGGGAATCAGATGTACGGCTCGGTCATAACATTTTTTAAATTGGGAAAACGTGGTGATATCTCCATTGAAGATAGGTACGGTGTGAAGCAGTTCCCCCATATACCTGATGGCTGAAAAAGCGGCTTCGTCGGGTGTGGGGACTGATTGAGGTACAATTTTCACAGCGGAGGCGGATAAGGGGGGAAGGGAACGTAAGATGAAATTGATATCCCTTGTAAAATTTTCCTCTACTTCCAACGGGAATCGGGCGTTTTCAACGTCGGAAATTAACTTCGGGCCTTGAGATCGGCAGTCAAACTGCACCGGGTTTTCAACCCCAATTTCGGGATCCTGACGGAGTAACTTAACTCGATTGACCCATCTCCGAACTTCCCTGTAAACCTCCGTCTGTGAATCGGAGAAATCGTCCGTTTGATAACGGTCCATATCAACCCTACTCGGGGACGATTGAGATGTTCGTCCTCGTGAACGGGTTTTCGGGGTATCTGCCTTTTCGGTATTTCCTTTCTTAGGCATATCGGGACCTGGTTACTATAATTGTAAATAAACGGTATACTTATCCGTTCTGGAAAACGGTGGATGACGCGGCGATTTGGACACAGCGCTCAAACCGACGCGAACGGGTTCCCGGGTTTCGGCACCAATGTTTTGGTTCGGGCGGAATAACGGACACTGACACAGTATTTGATACAACGGGAAGTAAAAGGGTATATTTATGAATTTTCACAAGAAAAATGTACTGGTTAAAAACGGGATATTCACTGAATGTTTAGAGCACAAGTTCGCTTTTTAACTTTCAGAACGAGATAGATCCAATATGGCGAGGCGAGGAAGTTGCATCGGAAGAGAACGGGAGGGGATGCGAACGGTGTGATTCTATTGGGTAACGGGCCAGCGTCACCGACCCGCCCGGAGGGGAAGCTAGGGGAAGTGCCGCCAGATATGAACACTGCCGCCAAGACGGCTGGTGAAGGGGAAATTCCTAACGGGTTATTGAAGCCCCAGGCTGAACATATAATAAATCTTGGGGAAGAAATGCTAAAATGGTTCTAAAACGAGGTCTTTCTTTAGGTACCTACCTAATTAAAAGCTTGTCAAAATTGCTTATGCAGCTCCTCGCGTGAATTTACGTGAGTAGGTAATCCGTGTTAAACATTATTGATTAACTATTACAAAATAAAATTTAAAAAGTTCATGCGTAATTTCTCAAAATACGATCAAAGTTTTCGAGGAGAAAAGCACAGAAACGTGCTAAAACGACGGTTTTCTCCAAATTTACTTAGTTTCCACGTATTAGGTACGGTGGAAAAAATGGAGGTTTTTCCGCGGGAAGAAGATATCGAACCCAAAGCTGTTTCAAATGATAGTACTTACTTGTAACTGCGGCCGCTTCTGTGCCTTCTTCCGTCACTTCGATCACTGCTTTTTGTATCACTTTACTCACGACTAGATCTTTATTATCTGTCATCCTCCCGAAATTCGTAGAACGGGAGAATATCGAACCCATGCCCATCTGGAAAATTTGAAACTTAATGAGATGGGGAACAAAGTAGGGAGGAGGTACCTACTTAATGAAGTGGGTAGAGGTGGGCGGGTGGGTTTGGTTTAAATTTGAGGCAGGGAGGTCTCCAAGGCAGGGTGACCGCCAAATCAAGATTTCAAAATTCTCTGACTTTTCCCTGACTGTTCAAGAGATTTCTCTGACCAAAACCATGTGTTGTAACTTCGCTGTAAAAAAGTCACCATATTAATTTTATCCAGTCTTTACTGATACCTACTAGTTATTTAATATATAATAACAAATAATAAAATGTATTAGGGTCTATTGTCAATTTAGTTCAATATATTGAAGACGAATTCAAGGCTAGTAAATCAGTCTCTCTCTCTCCACAACAGCCTCTGACAACATGCTTCTCCTCGCCAGTACTCGTATGTAGGGGCTTTGTTCTCCACCAGTAAAGATTATTGAGGTAGTACCATTACGATGGAAGTTAGTCATCTAGGTTGAAGTTGTTCAGATGTCCCTTTCTGAACCAGAACTTCACACTACTTTTCATGCCCCCTTTTCCTCTCATACTTCTGCTACCCATGTGCGGAGGAGTGTGAGGGTGGCTGTTCACTAGTCGTCTTTTGCTCCTGTAAAGATGGAGTCGTTTTGGTGAAAGTCTTATCGATATCCCTTCTGAACTGGTGATAATCTCGCTGGTCTAGGAGGGGGACTCTCGAGGGTCCACCGTCAGGATCCTCAGTCTGTCACAGGTTGGGAAGTGTCCTTTCGCCTTCCATCCCTGCCTCATCTGGTGTGCCACAAGGCTCGAATATTGGACCACTTCTCATTCTTTTGACCACTGAGTCTTGGTTGCATTGGAGGGGTGAAATTCGTACTTAATTTAGTGGGTAGAGGTAATTTGGTGTAGGTTTGAGACATTGGTAGTCGTTTTTAACGGACTGGGAACTGAGTAGCAACAATCCTTTCAATGCTTTTCCACACAGTACCCCATTCTTACTCTTGCAGATCTTCATACATTTACGCGTAAATATTGATAAGTATTTATCATACCTTGGTTAAGACTTGTTTCATGTCTATCTTCATGTGATGGGAGAACTTAGGTATCTTGACTTTAACCATTGAAGGTTCCAATGAGGCCACTGCATCTTTGATATCAACACTGCCGTTGAGTAAATTCAGGATACTCAGAACATCACTTCCTATGTTTGGAAGTATGATGATCATACGAAAACGTTGATTCTGTAAAAGAAAAAAACTCTACAGATTGTTTCCAACTTGCAATAATTATTATCGCAGGTATTGATACCAAAGAATCATCATAGGAATAGCGCATGGTAATATTACCATGGCAATATTGTGGTTTGGTAAAAGAACCCACTCTTTGACCCCTCTCCTTAATGCTGATGCCTTGCGCGTCATACACGTCATATGCCATCCCTATACCATTTGCATCTGACGTCATATGCGAGACAATGTCATAATGTGAGACGACAAAAATTCCACCAGAGACGAAGTAGGTACATAAGCTCTCCACAATTAAATAAATATTTTCCACTGCCCCCATCTCATGTAACGCGCCTTTCCGGCCCACCAACCTGTCATTTTTGAAATTCTGATGGTCGCTGAACCTAAGTGGGACCCTCGACATATTCCCAATTATTCACCAAATTTGAATCATTCGTTCGGCCGTGAACAAGAAACTTGTAACGATCAAAAAAATCAAAAATAACCATATTTATTAAATTTAAAACAATATCACGGACATCCTTGATTTCATAAAGGCACGCGTGCTTATCATCAGCTGCTCTCTATCAAAAATAAAACCTTCGGGCTACAGCGTACTGAATTTGTCAACCCCTATTTTTCATCCTTGGAGAAGGCTGACAGTTCGCGGACCAACTATACCCATAGCGGGACCGTCGAACTAAATTTCAATCATTTTGGTTCATGGTAACTTGGGAAAGTTCGTAGGGCAGACGGACACAATTTTTGCTTCCTCACTAGCAGAAGGTAGGGGAGCCTGGATTTTTGGTTGAGTAAAAAAATTGATGTCCTTCAGAATGAAAAGTTCCACAACCCCTTTGCGTTTCAGACATCAAGGAAAAGTTTTGGTTCCGTATCTGTCTGTCTCTGTGTCTGCCTATCTGTCTGTCTGCGGTCAAATCCTTGTAACGCCCACAACTACCCGAAATATGGTGGAAATGAGCTGAAATTTGTAGGGGAGGTGCGGGTTGAGTCACAAATGGTCCCATATCGAAATCATTGAAAAAGTACAGTAACTTCAGTCTGAGCATGCGCAAACGTAGTATAGTAGGGTTTTCTGTGTGCGCAAACGTGAAGTACTTGAATAGCCCATACCTTAAATATCGTTGAAATTACCTCAAACTTGGAGGGTCGATCAGGAATAGTACTTAGATAGCTCCGTACGAATTTCATTGGAATCGTACAGAACATAACTTCCGTCTGTGCTTGCGTGAACATGAAATGTTGACCATTTTCCTTGTAACGCTTATCTACTTTAAAAATAGTCGTAGAGAACTGACATCTTGAGAGTACACGCGGGTTGGATCGCAGATGATCCTTTATCAAAATCATTGAAATCGTACCATACCTTTCGCCTGCGCATGCGCAAACGTGAAATACCTACCTAAACCCAGTAACTACCTTAAATTAATAATATCATAAAAATGAGTTCAAGCATGGAACGTCGATCAGGTACAATACCTAGATAGTTCCACATGAATATCATTGAAATATTACAGTAACTTTCGTCTGCGCATGTGCGAATGTGAATTTTTTTCTTACCCCAGATTCGAACTCTTGGGTATAACCCAGGGGACTACAAAATGGATATTACTGTAGCAGATTCCTGTTATTTGGGATGGGCAAATTACATTTCCTCATCGATAATCTTCAGCGCATAAAGCGCAGAACAAAATCGTAACTGAATGACTTTTGGAGGTCACTGGACACACGCTCCTTGGCTTTCCATTATCTAACTCTCACTGAATATCTAATGAGTAGACATACGCACCTGTCTGTGATCTGGGGGCCCGTAGTTGAGCTGCAAAATTTGTGCGTTGAGTGCGTCGTAATGAATGTTATAAGGATAAATCCCGGGGGACACAGTATCCATCATGTGCACTCTCACTGTTCTATGGTCAAAGGTGGTGAATTCCTCGACTTTTGTATGGCGTGGCTCGAACATCACCGATTCATCCCATTTTGCTTTGAAATGAATGGCGTTCACTATCATCATCACAGCACCCTGAAGATCCCCTGTGAGAAGAATCGTGAAATATTATCCTTTACCAAGATGAGAAGCTTTTTATAAAGTTAACGTCGAATTTCAAAGTCGGTATCAATATTCTAAATTAAATGTAAATTTCAGACGGGCCAGACCGTATAGGTACACTACATTATTCTTCTCCCTTCGTTTTTATTTCCACATACGTCCCCATTTTTGGTTTATTATTTTCAATAATGAACCATTGGAATCGAGCATGAAAAAAATATTCTTACCCCCCTCAAAATTTGATGGTTTAGGTTTCAAGGTATGTAGAATCCGAAAATGCAATAAAAATATTTCTGTCTGTCCGCCGTAAGCCGTACGGGCCACTTTTCTTAGTTACCATGAATAAAAATTGATGAAATTCGGGTTATAGGCTCCGTTCGGGGTCTAGTTGGTCATCGAAGCTCGGCGTTACTGTCAGTCATCTCTAAGGGGTTCAAAATAGGGGTTGAAATTTTCAGAACGCCGTATCTCAAAAACTTTCGATTGAAGGGTATGGTTTTTTTACGATATTGAATTTGTCTTGAGCTAAACAATTTTTTGAGACCACCCGGAGCACTGTACGTCCAGCCGTTCGGGTGCACCAAAAAGCTTCGTCAACACGATCGTGAATCAAACGGTATAAATCCGGCCGGGATTTCATCACTGAGGAGCACCTGATTATAATCAAGGACGGTATGAAGTCGAGTTGGTTGTTCTGCGATATTATTTCATTTGATAAGTGATGGACTATTGGATTTTGTTGGTAGGTACTTGGGAAACTTGTACAAACTTTGAAGTATTATTGATGGGTAAAATTATTAGACAACGGTAAATTATTACACAACGGTAAATTATTACACAACGGATCTACCAAGAAGGGGCTGGATTTTGTTGATCGGACTTTTGCAACTTGACCAACCGTTGAAGTATTATTGATGGGCAAGTTATTACACAACGGTTTATTATACTTGACCAGAAGGTAGGTACTGACCACAGAAAACAGTGATCTACGCAGAAGGGGCGTCTATTTCACTCCACATCAACAATTTTCGTTCAGAACTTCATTATTTGCGTTTATTTTCGCCATTTTAGTAACGAGTACGGGTTTAGGCACTAACCTACGGAGGGTCTGCGATCTACATAATATGCATAGAATAGTACATATTATATAGACGGGTTATCTATACAGAGAGCTGTGATCTGTAAAAGAAGAGTATTCTGTACAAAATAATAAACCGTTGTGCAGGGATTTGCAGCGTTTTAGCGAATTTTCAAAGAAAATGAAGCTATTGCAATGGCTTCGAAATTTAAATAATATAAATTTTTGGAAATTTTCTTCATAGAAATCCGTTTCAGACCATTCTAAAACGATTCCTGAAATTTAACACTTTTTTATATGTATATATATATATATTTATTTATATATGTGTCACTCCAGACGATAACTCTCGATAGAATTGAGATAAACAGCTCAAATTTGCACAAAAAATCTATCTTGGCAATCGAAAGGCTAAGTTCGAAGATGGGCGAAATTGGCCTACTCTAAGGAGGGTTTTGGCGCATTTAAAGTGCGCAAAAATTACCCAAAAATCCCCAAAATGTTATTTTCCAACAAGTGACCCCTCATTTTAAAGGTTTTTGCACGCTGAACACGATGGTGGAATCGGATTTTAGATATCTTGATCCGTTCTCAAATTAGAGCATTTAAAGTGCGCAAAAATTACCTAAAAATCCCCAAAATGTTATTTTCTAACAAGTGACCCCTCATTTTAAAGGTTTTTGCACGCTGAACACGATGGTGGGATCGGATTTTAGATATCTTGATCCGTTCTCAAATTAGAGCATTTAAAGTGCGCAAAAATTACCCAAAAATCCCCAAAATGTTATTTTCCAACAAGTGACCCCTCATTTTAAAGGTTTTTGCACGCTGAACACGATGGTGGAATCGGATTTTAGATATCTTGATCCGTTCTCAAATTAGAGCATTTAAAGTGCGCAAAAATTACCCAAAAATCCCCAAAATGTTATTTTCTAACAAGTGACCCCTCATTTTAAAGGTTTTTGCACGCTGAACACGATAGTGAAATCGGATTTTAGATATCTAAATCCGTTCTTAAATTAGAGCATTTAAAGTGCGCAAAAATTACCCAAAACTAGGATAATCTTTAAACTCTTACCCCCACCCCCTTAGAGTGGTCAGATTGAAAAATGTGAGAAGTATTAATTGAAGACGAGAGTTCGAAGCAAAAAAGGGGGAGGCAAACGATTAGTACAACTCCTTGAATTTACCCACAGCGATCAAATAAATAAGCACTTAGTACAATTACGTAATAAACAAACGGTAGAATCAGGATGGACAAAACGTACAAATTAAAATAAATACGAAGAGAATATACATAGAAAACCAAATTTTAGACCGAAGTTTTCCTTTATTCAAAACCATAGCCATTAATTCGAATATTTCTTTGAAAATTCGCTCATTAAGTCATGCTGCATGACTGATTTTTTTTTTACATACCTATAATTTTAATTTTCAGTCTGGTATTCAATTAGTTTTTGGTATATTATTCTTTGAATATTACACCTATGTATTCGCTCAGCAAAATACTTTTATTACACCCCCTCAAAATTTTTTATTTGCGTAGGTTCCAATAATGCAATGTCCGTCGCCGCACCATCCATATCTACTTTATTTCCTGTCTATCATTCGCATACAGGCTCCATTTGGGCGCGTTGTCCCGAAACTTTGCAGCCCGATCGGAATATACCCAGCGGTGTTACGGGTGAAAATGGGCGTAAAAATAGGGTTTTTTGGTGTTTAAATAACATGAGCTTGTGAGGTATCATTTTCCATGTTTTTTAAGGCGAGAAGACCTAATATGAAGTCGATTTTTACCAAAGAATGGAAAATTGAGATTCTAACGAAGTTTCACCCTTAAATTCACGTTAAAGTTTTGTCTAAAATCGTCGTTCTTCCGTACACAGTTTGGGTCCCCATTTGGGAACACATTAGGGTCCTAGTTGTGCTCCGAAGCTCGGCAGCCCGATCGGAATACACACAGGGATGTCATGGTTGGGTTCAGTGAACAACAGCTTGAGAGGTATCGTTTTCCATGTTTTTTAGGACAAGGAGACCGAATATGATGTCAATGTTGACCAAAGAGTGATGAATTTAGGTTGAAACGAAGGTTCAGCTCCCAAAATTCATTTTTTATGGGTCAAAAACCTGTGATATTGTCTTAAATAACCATAAATTTGTATAGTAGCACTAGAAGTAGTATCAACAGGTGAATCAAGACAATTAGATGGACCACCAATAATCAAAGATAATTTGTAACAAAAATAGGAGCCTAATTCGTGTTTTGGGGGCCAATATTGATGGAAACAATCAACAACAGCTTTTTTCAATTATGCATATGAAAGAAACAATAAAAGAACAGCCAATATTTCTGTAGGTGAGTACAGTAAAAAAATAAACCCATGTGACAAGGACGTTGCAGCGTGTCGGCTTATTATTCTTCGAATTCTACACCTATGCATTCGCTCAGCAAAAACATTTTATAACACCCCCTCAAAATTTGTTCTATTACGTTTCAAGGTGCGTAGATTTCAAAAACGCTGCAAAGTACTTGTCACATGGGTTTATTATTCTATTGGACATACCTACAGAAATGTTGGCTGTTCATTTACTGTTTCTTCCCTGTGCAACAATTGAAACGGCTATTTTTGATGGTTTCCACCAATTTTCGCCCCAAAAAACATAATTAGGCTCGGCTTTTCTATTACAGATTATCATTCATCATTGATAGTACCATTTAATTGTATTGATTCGACTGTTGATACTACTTCTAGTGTTACTATACAAATTTATGGTGATTCAGACAATTTCTCAGGTTTTGACTCATAAAAACTGAGTGTCGGGAGTTTACCCTTCGTTCAACCTCAATTCTTCACTCTTCGGTTAAAATCAACTTAATATTCGGTCTTCTCGCCCTAAAAAACATGGAAAACGATACCTCACAAGCTCATGTTCACTAAAACCTCAAAAACACCTTGAAAACCCCTATTTTTACACCCATATTTCTCCCATAAGGGCTGCCGAGCTTCGGAGCACAAATGTGTACCCAAATGGGGACCCAAACTGTGTGCGGAAGAACGGCCATTTTACGACAAAATTTAACGTAAATTTAAGGCTTAATCTTCATTAGAACCTCAATTTTCCATTCTTTGATCAAAATCGACTTCATATTCGGTCTTCTCGTCCCAAAAAACATGGAAAACGATGCCTCAATAGCTCATGTTACTGAAACACAAAAAATACCTATTTTTACACACATTTTCACCCATAACACCCCTGGGTATATTCCGATCGGGCTGCAAAGTTTCAGGACACAACTAGGGCCCAAATGGAGGATGTGTGCGAAAGAAGGAATTTTTTAGACCGAAAATGAAGCAGTCACGGAAGCAGTACGGATATCGCATTTTCTGAAACTTCTTTTGAAACGTAAAAGAAAAACTTTTGAGGGGGTGTTATAAAACTTTTTTGCTGAGCGAATACATAGGTGTATTATTCACAGAATAATAAATCAAAATACATGTAGGTTTTTTACGAAAAAAATCTATATTAGTACGAAATTAACGAAAACTCATTATTAGTAAACCACAGTGTCGTGAGTCCCTCCCGGAACTCCAACTCAAGTAGATTTAAGTTCTCGCTAAAAGCAACCTGTAGAAATAAGGCTCTGGGAATAAACGGTAAGAGTGGGGCAACCGACGCAGGATCCGGTACACAACCTGAAACCCCACCACCTTCAGGGACTATATAACCCCGGATCCTGCGCCATTTTCGCCATTCTACGTCTCCTCTAGCTGCTGGCTACTCTCTCTTCATCCTCAAACCTCCTCTCTTAAAATTCACTTCTCAAATGCTCACATAGTAATCAAAGATAATTAGTCAAAAATAGGAAGTTATTTCGCGTTTTAGGGGGCCGAAATTGGTGGAAAACATCAACAATAGCTATTTCAGTAATTTCACATGAAAGAAACAATAAAATGTATTTCCAGCATTTTTGTATGTATGCCCAACAGAATAATAATCCTATGTGACAAGGAATTTGCAGCGTTTAGAAATTGGCATTACCAGTTAGCCATAGCCATGAATTAATTTTATACACGATTTATATTATATACAACATTGATTTTTTAAATTAAATTCTGGAGCTTATTTTTCAAACTAACTAATGAATAAATTCACTTACCTATTCGAACATTTTGGGTTTACAGGGATTTTAGCAAAAATAATATTTACCCTCTCTTGCCCGCTTGGCGCCATATTGAGGGTGATTCTAATAATGAACTTCCCTATTCTACCTGCTGGGAATGTTGACGTGAAGGTTTGCCCTTTTAGGACTGAATGATCGGTCCGATTCGTGCAAAATGAAATCATAAATCACTTACTCGCTGAGACCAATTTTCTAATCAGTCCCTCAGTAGCTTCGCTGCACCATCTATTGATGATGATCGCTGTATTCGACAGATCGACGTCAAAGTCCACTTGCCGTACAGCTGGACCATAGTTTTGCTCAATGAGGTTTGTGTAGTTCTGAAATAATTCTAACCGTTCGCTGACGAAAACGTTCGAAGCGATTTTCAATTGTCCCGTCAACTGCAAGAAGAAAAATTGGAATAACGTAGGATAAAAGTGTATTACTTGGTTGGTATTCTAAACCCAATTCATTTCAATATTATTGTATGTAAACGCTGAGTGACACACACACACGCACGCACCCGCGCGCGCACACACACGAGCGCATACACATACTTACACACACACAAACTCATGACAAATAACTAACTGAAACTACTTGTAGTAGATTAAACATGAGCAGCTGTATCAATCTTACTGTGGTTTCATCGATGAAACGGCCGAACTCGGCGAGGTAGTTTTTAGCAGACGATTTGACCCCTAACGCTTTCTTCATTTCCTTTTTAGTTGAACCTTTCACACCAGCGTACAGCATACTCAGCGCTATTTGAAGACTCAACGGTGACTCTACTGTATTTGTTTCCCTCTTCTCTTGTTGAACTTTCTGTGACACATTAAATGAATATTTAATAATTCCCGACCTACCATAAATGCGTCTTTTCTCATTTTTAAGCTTTTTTAAGTTTTTGAACGCTCCGTAAAGTTTATAGTAGCGACCAACACAGGTAGACAGGAATCGAAATATCGCAGGTTGGAATGATTGTGGTGGTTTACGTCAACTACACCAACAATAAGTATCAGTGACTTTACTCACCGATAACATGTCCATTGCAAACTTGGTGGCCTCTTTTGAAGGTTCGCGTGCATGGCTTGCCCATAGTGAAGGCGGTAGAGCGAAAGTCACCAACACTGTAACTGAACATTTGTTGTTAACCATTTGATACACATGCACTTGAAATATCAAGTATCGTATAGAAGGTGAGTAGAGATTCAAGGGTGGAAAAAACCATTGTTTTATGTGTTGAAACGCGGTTTGACGTTATGTTGATTGGAAGAAACCTGATCCATACACCAAAATCCTCAAAACCCAACGAAAAGCCTTGAAAAAGGCCACCATACAGCGCAATACCACTTTTTGGACTAGAACCTCCTTTGCTCTCTGGCTGCTTTCGAGCTCGCGCAAAAATATAATCGTCAAGATAATCGTGTATAATCGTCAAGAGAGCTGAACCTTTCCCTCATCCCTCGCCCTCTGTGCTCCCTCTGCCCTACTCTTACCTCAACGGGACCAGCCCACCCCATGGAGTGCAAAGGTTCAAGTGCACAGACAAGATCAACGGAACAGAAGTGTTTAAAGGCTAGTACGCACTGGGATTCATTGTTCGGACTCTTTGTCGCGGAGCTGCATCTCGGATTCATTTTATTGCATCCGGGACGCTCCGCGACAATGAGTCCTGCATCTCGTGTGTTGCGTTTTAGTATTTTTTGAATCCCATCCGAAATGGGATTCTTTACACAATGTCGAACAGAGTGGGCCTCTCATCACTGTGTGGGAGTGATAGCACCACACATTCATTGTCCTCATACGTACAGAATTACATGCCAATGTAAACGTAGTTTTCAATCTCCTATATAATTTTTTTTAAATATGTAAATTGATTTTTTAATGCAATTACCTAAGATATATCTTTTTTTAAATGTAACTTCAGCAATAAATAATAACCTAGAATATAATAAATATTTCCTTATTTTATTGCAAACTGAGCAATAAAATGACCATGTACCTACTCCATACAAGAAAAAAATTACCTTAATATACGTTCTCAACGCAATGTTGATGGCTGTGCAGACTTCAGGAACAAACTCGGATATTATGTGCTTCGAAATTTTGAAAGTATACATGAGGCTTGTATACGAATCTCCACTTGCGAGGAACCGGAGAGTGACTGCAAGCCTGTTGGCTCCCTAAAGTTGGTCTTCTTTTTCGAAATACTTGGTCCAACCATTTTCAGGAGACATTCGAAACCGACTGTACTCATACGAACAAAATTGCGAAAACCCATTCCATCCTCCAATCTCAGTGTGTCAAGAAGATCTTGCCCATGGTTATTCCGATCCTTGAATAAATCACGCATCCACCAACGCGGTGGCTTTTTTTTTACTCCGTAGAGCTATGTAAAGTGCTACTGCAATTCCCGAAAGCGCGACCTCGTTCGACATGGCTCAGGTTCATACTAGATGCGTACACGATTTGCAGAGCGACAATGTCGCGGGGCAAAGAATCTGCGACATAAATCCGAGCGTCTGCGACAAAGAGTGCGAACAATGAATCCCAGTGCGTACTAGCCTTAAGTATAGTCAGCGGGGAACTGAGAACTGGAATATGGGCAAGGAAATTAAAGAGCAGTGGCGGCTGGGAAAGTGCTCCACAATGTGCAGGTTGTACTGTGGTGTACTGAGCTCAAGGGGCCTTAGCTCAAGGATGGCTAAAGCTTCACTGTGTCCATCCTTCCATGTGGACTGTGGACATTCAAAAGAGCTTACGTGAACATTTGAATGGTGGGTAGTCCAGCGAATGCTACACGGTACCGTGGTACTGCTGCAGTATAATCCTACTACACACGGAAGGATCGGAAACCTGCATACCTTGCTCACACTTTGTTTGATGTTCGGCATCCATCAGGTGATAATGATGATGGTAGAAAACATTCTTCGTGGCTGCGCATGCTAACCAGAATCGATGATGCAGCCAGTCCCCGTTTTACGAACGGGCCATTTGCCCAATGCGCCAGTTTTTGAGGGCGAGGGAATATGAGGTGCGAATAAAATAGGAAGACGAAAAGAAATGTTGAGGGACGGGAAAAAGAAGTTTTTTAACGTGCTGCAATGACTTTATTTTCAAAAATACCTGTCAG
Source organism: Leptopterna dolabrata (assembly GCA_954871275.1). Taxonomy (NCBI): domain Eukaryota; kingdom Metazoa; phylum Arthropoda; class Insecta; order Hemiptera; family Miridae; genus Leptopterna; species Leptopterna dolabrata. The sequence continues at coordinate 38,113,847 of OX940981.1, forward strand.
ATCCTACAATTAGTACAACAGAAATACGTGTACCTAATATCACCGCGCTTGCCCTTGACTGAAGTCATTAAGTTCATTTGTAAGGTGTGGTGGTGGTGAAGAGGGAAAGGTGGCCGGGATAGACCAGGCTATTTTTAGGTGTGTTTTAGTGTTTAAAATAAAAAACTTCCATGTATGTTTATCCTTCCACAGATTTGTTTGGCAACATTTTTTGATTCCGCTGTTTCTGTTTTTGGTAAAAAGTTAAATTTGTTACCAGTGGACAGAGTCTTGGGGAAATGCAAGTTTATACCAACTATGGCGGCGCGCTTAAAAATATTAGTCCTAAAACCAAAAAATACTTTGAAAATGGGTCTAAAACTCATTTAACAATATACAGTACCTACCTATGCTGTACGTCATGTTTTATCAACGGTATACTTTAATAGCCGTATTAACTGCGACAACCATTTTTGCTTCCTCACTTCCGAAGGTAGGGAAGCCTTGGATTCGTGACTGAGTAAAAAACATTTATGTCCTCCTTTCCATTTTGCGTTTCAGAAATCACGGAACATTTTTGTTTCCGTGTCTGTGGCAATTCCTTTTAACGCCCCGAAATAATGGTCGAAATGGGCTGAAATTTAGAGGGTAGGTGCGGGTTGGGTCACAGATAGTCCTATACCAAAATCATTGACCAAATACCGTAACTTTCGCCTGCGCATGCGCAAACGTGAAATACTTGGAACGCCCATAGCTACCCTAAATATCGTTGAACTGAGTTCAAACTTGGAGGGTCGATCAGGAATAATACTTCAATACTTCCAAATGAATTTCATTGGAATCGTAATGTCACTTTCGTCTGTGCATGCAAGAACATGAAATGTTGACCATTTCTTTGTAACGCTTCGACATCGGCAAAAAATAGTCGTAAAGAGCTGAAATTTTGAGGGTACCTACGCGCGGGTTGAATCGCAGGTGGTCCCACTTCAAAACCATGGAAATCGTTTTGTCTGCGCATGCGCAAACGTGAAATACTTGAAACGCCCATACCATACCATTTGAAATGAGTTCAGACTTGGAGGATCGATCAGGAATAATACTTTGATAGTTCTATATGAATTTCACTGGAATCGTACCGTAACTTTCGTCTGCGCATGCGCTAACATTGAAGTGTTGACCATTCATTTGTAACGCTTCTACCAACGCGAAAGATAGTCGTAGAGAGCTGAAATTTTGAGGGTACACGCGGGTTGGATCGCAGATGGTCCCGCATCAAAACGAACCTACCCAACTATTCTTATACGTTCATGTGATGAAGTGATGAAGCTATACTGGCTAATCAAGTTGGCAAAAAAATTTTATTAAGTAAGAAAAAAGACTCCCTCGACGCCCCTACCTGGCCTATGTCTCTGAAAACCTAAGTATTTTTCTGCATACTGTATGTTTCAAAACTGATAGTAAATAACCATGAATTTGTAAAATTTTATAACGTTTGGGAGAACTGTAAAACGAAATGGGGAGGAGGCTAAAGATTCGGCCCACGGCGCTAGCTACCTGAAATCGGGGCTTGGGTGCAGCGGGGTAGTTGTTCCTGTGGAACGGGAGCGGGAATAATTCATAGAAGTCATTGCTGGCTAACCTTCGCCAGCAAAGATGGCAAGTCAAGAAGAAAAAAATTATTCTGAAATTGCCTGCAGGCAACGACTCGTTCTTTCCGGATCATCAGCCCATTTCCAAAACAATAAATCATCATCTTCAGCACATATATAATAAAATATAATTTCTCATTATATGTAGCTATATATTCATTCACCACCAACCATACATTAGTACTGGTGCGCACCGTTTGCAGTCATCCCTCCTGACAGTGAGTAGGCACATATACAGAACACCGATAAAAAACGCTGACCTCTTTTCAGCTGTTGGCGTGGGCCGACTATAGAAACGGGTTCAAGGGGGTAGGCAAAGTCCACAGGTTACATATCTTATCAACGAATGGATCAAGGTTAACAAAGCTAGCTGCAATGATTGAGAAATTCGAGAGTTAAGAACATTTTTCAACAATTTCCACAAACAGCTCTTGGTGGGACGATCAGGCCAGATTATACAAATGGACCAAGACAAGGATTAAATAGGGAGGGATAAGTAGTACTGTTCATTAAATAAATCAAATTACCCAACAGATGCTTCATCGAGTCCATTGTTGTTGGCGCACAAAAATGAGTATCGACTGCTACGGCACCGCCACATTTATAGTTTTGCATTTCGAATGGCCTCGTTAGAAATACAGTAAAAGAAAGAGAAAACATATGAAAAATAAATATGGTATAAAATAGCAATAGGTACCTACCTTCATCCTTAATTGAACGTTTTGATGGGGTGACAACGATTTTATTGCATTTTTATTTTAGGCACTAGGACTTGTGTAAGGTTTAATTCATCGAATGGACATTTTCAGTTATTTTCAATAATAAACCTACGAAACCGAGCATGAAAAAAAAGTTAACCTCCCCTCAAAATTATTTGGTGGTTCGAGTAGCAAGTGAAGAGGAGACAGCGCCGGACCCTGGTTCGAGGCCTGCTCAGGCAATAACTTTTTTATTTCTCAGAAAATAATATCTAAAAATTTATTTTCATCCTTCAATATCCAATGTGAAATAGGAGCTCCTTTTGGTAATTTTATAAACGATCTCTAAAGATTAAAATCATATATCGTAGAACTATAATAATGGTTGACTATCTATAACGAAAAATCTATCGCAAAAGGTTCTAAATTCTTTTTTTTTCCATTTCAAGGTACCTACGTCAAATCAGAAAATGCAATAAACCCTACACACTGTATAGATACCCCTTCTATATAATATATTTATGTAATATTCTGTACATATTATGTAGATCGCAGACCCTCCGTACCTTGTTGAATTGAACGCTGTACAATAATATTGAGGGATAATAATTGCCATTGTGGCAACCCTGTGTGGGAAAAGGGATCTCTTGTGATTAGCCTGCAACACTGTTCCTTTTCCTCAGATAACGTCCTGTCTTGGTGTCGTCAATAAAAACCTTATAAAATACGAGTTTTCACTCCTAAAATCCTTCAGGTTATCGGGCCCAGACATTCCGTGCATCTGTAGGACTAAAAACAAATCGGTGTTTCGTAGTGCAAAACGTGTAAGTTGGGTGATAACGGTAAGTGTCAGAACCTCTGCTCAACTCCAAGTTGTGGTAAGTTTTTTCGATCTACCTACCTACTTTCGTCTTCGCTCTTCCAACTAAACCGACTAAAAACTAGCCAAAATGTCGATAAGAGAAAATGATTTATCGTCCGTCGAAACTCTGGTAGACCAACATGGCTTTGCTATGTGGAAATTCGACATTTCCGTCTTACTACGTGCGGCAGCGATTGATTACGTGGTGTTTGGCACAGAAAACCTTGCTGCTGATGCGTCAGCAAAGGATAAAGCAAAATGGGAGCAAGATGACGCCAAGGCTCAAAGAATTTTGGTTTTTACGATTGATAAGAAACTCAAGATTCATATAATAAATTGTAAGACTGCGGCCGAAATGTACAATAAGTTAGAGAATCTCTTCATGAGGGATCAAACACAGGCGCAAAATACTTCATTAGAGGAATTCTTCCGTTTCGAATTTGACTCATGTAAAGATATGGCTACAAATTTAAGTCTTGGAAAATATAGTTGTCAGGGTGAACGCCCCTTCAAAAAAGATCGACGATGACATGCATATTGCTCGCATAATGTCGATCCTGCCTACGTCGCTCCAGCCACATTTTTCTACCGCTTGGGACTCTGCCTCAAAGGAAGAAAAAACGCTGGCGAATTTGAAAGCTAGTTTATTGAGGGACGAAAAGCGTTATTCTCAAGGTACAGAGAACCTTTCAGTGGCGTTTAAAACGAACGAATTGAAATGCTTTGGGTGCGAATCAAAATCTCATTTGCTTCGAGACTGCCCCAAAAATAAGAAAAATAACCAAAAGACAACTCAGACGTTCCCTCCCTGCAGTCACTGCAAGAAAACAAACCACCCAGAAACTAGATGTTTTTTCAAGAAGAAACAGAAAAATCACAAAAAAGAGACTGAAGATAGCAAAGTAAGCTTCCTAAGTGTTGAGGAAAAAACAGGTGAAGCGTTTCTAACCTGTGAAAGTCAGGATACTATTTTTGTCCTTGATTCTGCTGCTACCTCTCACATGGTCAGAAGTGAAAAATTACTTATTGAAAAAGAAAGTATTTCTCGCGTCATACGAACCTCAAAGACAGGTGAGTTCTTGGAAGCAAAATTCGTCGGAAAAATTGTTGCAGCCAAGTGTGTTTTAAATAACGTTATCTTTATCCCTGGACTAGAGAGAAATTTGCTTAGTGTTCCAGCCATCACTAGCAATGGGGGTGAAGTACAATTTTCCGACAACAAGGTACTGATCTTAAAAGATGGTAAAATTGTTCTAGAAGGGAAAAAGGATACATTAGGGTTGTATCTCTTGGATATTCGTCCAGATTTTGATGGAACTGCCTACTCTTTGACTGAGACGCCTTCAGCTATGGACTGGCATAAGAAATTGGGTCATCTAAGCTGGAAGAACATGGAGAAGCTTTCTAAAATGTCACTTGGTTTTGACATGGGAACTGAAAATAACAAAATGGTATGTGAAGTCTGTCAACATGCAAAACAGTCAAGAAAACCATTTTCAAAAAATGAAAAACGCGCAGATAAGCCATTACGGCTCATCCACACTGATCTGGCTGAAGTTGAATGCAAAACTTGGGACGGAAAGAAATATTTCATGACCGTGCTCGATGATTATACCCACTATGTGAAGGTTTACCTACTTTCAATGAAGAACGAAGCAATGGACGCACTAAAACAATACATTGAAGAAGCTGAGCGATACTGGGACTCCAAGGTTTTTAAAATCCGCTCAGACAATGGAGGAGAATACACTTCGAATGAATGGAAAAAGTGGTGCAAGGAGAGAGGTATTGTGCTGGACTACACAATCCCACATACGCCTCAGCTCAACGGTCGGGCTGAACGGCTGAACCGCACATTGATAGAAAAGACACGTGCACTGCTATTTGAATCAAACCTTGATAAGACACTTTGGGGTGAAGCTCTTTATACTGCTACGTTTCTGACTAATAGGAGTCCTACTTCAAGCTTGGAATGCACACCAGCAGAAAAATGGCTGTGTGAGAAACCTGACTTATCAGATCTGAGGCTATTTGGTTCCATAGCCTATGCCAAAAAACTTGGCTACCTGAAGAAGCTCGAGAAACGCTCACAAAAATGTGTTTTCGTCGGGTACGGACTCAAAGGTGCCAGGTTGTGGGAACCTAATATGAAAAAGGTTATAACCTCACGTGACGTTACATTCACCAAGGAGCTATACATCCCAGAAAAACCCCAAAATCAATCATTATTACTTTTCTCCGATAGAGATGAAGAAATTGATCAGCCTACTAATGACAATGAAATCTTGGACTCTGGAGACGACAATGAAGAAACAAGTGAAGTCTACACTGATGAGGATGTAGACGATGATTTTTTTCAAGGAAGCACTGAAGATGACAATACCGAAACAACTGAAGAACCTACAAACATCACTGAAGAGCTAGGAAGGGGGAAAAGAGTGAAAAAAAAACCGCAAAAAATGAATGACTACGTTTTAATGACTTATGAAGAGGCTACAACTGGGGACGATGCAGCCAGCTGGAAAGAAGCTATTGAAGAAGAAAAACTGGCACATGAAGAAAACCAAACTTGGAAGCTCGTCAACCGTAATGAAGCCAAGAACAAGAGAATTCTTACAAGCAGATGGGTCTTCAAAGTGAAGGATGATGGACGATTCAAAGCTCGTCTTGTCGTCAGGGGCTGTCAACAGCAAGCTGGAGTCGACTATGATGACGTCTTTAGTCTGGTAGTCAGCACTGAAGCCCTGAGAGCTATGATAGCCTATGCTGCAAGAAAACGTTATCAATTGATAAAATTTGATGTCAGGACCGCTTTCTTGTATGGTACAGTAAAAGAAGAGCTATACATGGAGCTACCTAACGGGTATCCTGACAAAACGAAGCTCTGCAAGCTGCAAAAATCCCTTTATGGTCTTCGCCAGGCTCCTGCCCAATGGAATAAACGAATAACTGAATTTTTGCGAAAACATCAATTCACAGCTCTCAAGACAGAACAATGCGTATTTGTGAACCATGACCATTCAATTTTTATGTCAATTTTCGTCGATGATGGATTAATTGCAGGGTCTGATACCACAAAAATTATGAACATTTTAGACACTCTGAAAAATGAGTTCAAGATAACTGTTGATGAAAATCCAAACAACTACTTGGGCATAAATCTTAAAAAATCCGACAAGAAGCTGAAATTGCTCCAAGAAGATTATGCCAAACAGGTGGTTGATAAGTATAGAATGAGTGACTCCAAACCCGTTTTGACACCGATCTCTGTGGGCAACCCACATGTACCAGAAATTGAGAAAAAGGAAATAACTTTTCCCTACAGGGAAGCCGTGGGAAGTATCCTGTACCTTTCTACAAAAACAAGACCAGACTTGGCTCTTGCCATTGGAATATGCGGACGTCATGTGGAGAAACCATCACATGCTGACTTGCTCAACTTGAAAAGAACGTTGAGGTACATAAATTCGACCAAAAACACAGGAATATCCTACTCTGTGGGAGAAGAAGACACCAAAAACGACCTCATTGGATACTCCGACGCCGATTATGCTGGGGATGAGGAAACCCGCCGAAGTACCACAGGCTTCATTATATTCTACAATGGCGGCCCCATCTCTTGGGCTTCGAGACGCCAGCCCATCGTTGCGACATCCACGACAGAAGCTGAATACATTGCAGCTGCTGAAGCTACAAAAACACTCATGTTCCTCAAGAGTTTTCTCGACGAACTCAGTGGAAAACCAACTGCAGTGACACTCAACGTGGACAATCAAAGCGCCATCAATTTGGTGAATAATGGTGTCATGAATCGGAAATCCAAACACATTGATGTTAGGTTTCATTATATAAAGGAAAAGGTAGACGAAGGTCATTTGAAACTAAATTATTGTGCAACTAATTTGCAAATAGCAGATTTGCTTACAAAACCTTTACCCTCAGTTAAATTTGAACAATTTAAAAAACAAATGGTTGCCTAAATAACTAAAATTCTTGAACTGTACAAGTTAATATTTTTTCTGTAATGATTTATTTGGAAGTTAGATGTTTTGTTCCTGTAAAAGTATTTTTAGAAGACTGAACTATTTTGTAAGTGTGTTGCATTGACAGAAATCCTTGTGCAAAACGCGTAAAGTTTGAGATTGTGTACTCTTAAAAAATGGACAATGACAATTACAGGGGGGTGTTGAATTGAACGCTGTACAATAATATTGAGGGATAATAATTGCCATTGTGGCAACCCTGTGTGGGAAAAGGGATCTCTTGTGATTAGCCTGCAACACTGTTCCTTTTCCTCAGATAACGTCCTGTCTTGGTGTCGTCAATAAAAACCTTATAAAATACGAGTTTTCACTCCTAAAATCCTTCATACCTAACCTCGCACTCGCTCAGTGGTAGGCAAAAATTAGCTATAGCTAACGGCTAAAACCTGCAGCTAAATTAGCTGAAATTTAGCTTAACTAATAGCTACATTTTTAGCTATTAGCTGTTGCGGGACACATAAATTAGCTGTTAGTTGAAATAGCTAATAACTTCAGCTATAAAACGCTGCAAAGTCCTTGTCACATGGGTTTATTATTCTATTGGAGTTCTAGAGATTCTTGTTGGCAGTTAAATTTATAGTTTCTTTCATGTGGAATGATTGAAATAGCTATTCCTGATGATTTCCACCAATTTTGGCCCCCAAAACATGAAATAGGTACACTTTTTTTTCCCCCAGATCATCTTTGATCATTGGTAGTGCGATTTAATGGTCTTGATTCAGCTGTTTACACTTTTTCTAATGTTAGTATACACATTGATGGTGATTTCAGACAGTTTTCCAGGTTTTTGACTAAAAAAAAACCAATTTTGGGAGCTGAACCAATGGTAAAACCTCAATTTCCGCGTCTTTGGCCAAAATCGACTTCATATTCGGTATTCTCGTCCCCAAAAACATGGAAAACGATACCTCAAAAGCTCATTTTACTAACATGTTGCTAAAACGCAAAAAGTACCTATTTTTACACACATTTTCACTCATAACACCCCTGGGTATATTCCGATCGGGCTGAAAAGTTTCGGGACACAACTAGGGCCCAAATGGAGCATGTGTGCGAAAGAACGACTTTTTTAGACCAAAAATGAAGCCGGTACACGTGATACGGCGTACGGCGGACGGACATTGCATTTTTGGAATCTACGCACCTTGAAACGGAAAAGAAAAAAGTTTGAGGGGGTGTTATAAAAATTTTTTGCTGAGCGAATACATAGGTGTATTATTCACAGAATAATAAACCAAAAGTTAGCTGTTCGTGGCAGCTAATAGCTAACTTTTTTTTTTAATCGTATTCGTCCTCACAAACAGCTAGTAGCTGACAGTTTTAGTTTCAGCTAGTAAGTACATTAGCTTTAAATTATTTTTTGAACGAATTTAATCGTTTTGACAATTGTACCATTTTGAACAGTTTCTGGCTTTTTTGACCAAGTCCAATGAATTTTCTCGGGTAAAAAGTGAATACTTCTGTTATTCGCTGATTTTATTTTTCATTAATAGGAATGTGAATATTAATATAATAGCACCTTTTTGGAAAACGAAAATTGTTGGTAAAATATTTAAAAAACCGGTACTTACTCAACACACCTGAGGGAGCAAATTTTCCAATAAATTATAACAACAAATTAAAATTTTGTGTTGGTAAAATATTTTCCCGTTATAAAAGATATGGCAACCCGAAAAATCGTATCAGTAGAAGCCACAGAGAAGAGAAATCTAGGGAGCCCCAGGAACTCGGGGATGACCAGCAGTTGTAGTGCATACGCTAATTCATTTTTTACAAGAGAAAATTTACTAGACTTGGTCCAAAACGTCAGAAATTATTGTTGAAAATGATAAAATAGTCAAAACTATTAAATTCGATCATAAAACGTTTTAAAGTTAATTTACTTATTAGCAAAAACTATAACTGTTGCTATTAGCTGTTTGCAGTGGCGTAGCCAGGATTGTTGAATGGGGGGGGGGGGGGGGTTATCGGAAATCGAAAAAATTTCCTGTAACGCAGCATGGTTATAAGAGCGAATTTTCAAAGAAATATTCCTGCTTTTGTGTAAAAAGATGATATAGCGAGAAGCCATACCACCTTTCTTAAAATTATATAATTTTTCGTGATTTTAGCCATTTTTACCAATGTTTGACCCTACTAAAGTCAAATTTGACCCACTTGTTTTTGAGAAAAATAGTTTTAACATTGAAACAGTCCGTCCGTCGTGATTAATCATCCCACACAACGTCAGGTGAATTGATATTGATTTTAGCCATTCATACCAATTTTTTACCCCCAAAAATCAAAATCTGACCCCTATTCTGAGTAAAAAACAACTGAAATGGCATTTTTCTGTCTTCACTCAACCTTCCATACCATTCCAGTGATTTTACATCAATTGTTTGCAATTTTAGCAGCTTTCACCGACTTTTGACCCCTAAAAACTCCAATTTGACCCCTTTGGGATTTTGAAAATTGCTCATCTTCGAACTCATCCTTTTGTTTGGCAACACAAACGTTTTTGGAGAAATTTTGAATTTTTATAACGATATATATATATATATAATACATACATTTTTGTTAAAATCGAGGGATGAACTGTGGATGCTCTGAAACGGATTTGCCTCTACAAATATTTCAAAAATTCATGTTCTGAAAACGTTACCCATAGCAATAGCTTCATTTTCTCTGAAAATTCGATAATAAGGTTTGAAGTTACAAATAAAGCTTTTATGTTAAATTCAACAAAGCACTAAATGTTACAGGTAACAACGTTAGGTAAGATAAATTGATGAAATAAAGCATTTATTTGGCAATAATGTTCGATAATTTTCAAGGAATGAAGCTATTGCAATGGGTCCAAAATTTCCAGGAAATAAGTTTTTGAAATTATGTTAGGTATATAGGGTTTCAGAGCATCCTGATTCTTCACTGCCCTGAAGTTAGCCGCATATTCAAAATCGAAAACTTTAAACGTTTGCCACCGCTCGCCAGGTTAAAATTTTTGAATTCTGACAACGGGAATGAATTCGGCTACTAAAAATCTCAAAAGTACCATTTTTAGAATTTCGAAATTTTGATCCAAAAATTTAAAATTTCGCGCACCTTTAAACGTTTGCCCCGACCTTATCAGTAGCATATTTGATGTTCTGGTTTCAAATTGTGAAAGGTCTTACTCTCCTCTAAAAAGTACCTCTTTTAGATTTTTGAAATTTGACCCGGAAATATTCATAATCATGCCCTGAAGTTAGCTACAAATTTGAGAAGTTTAAACATTTGCCACTGCTCGTCAGGTTGAAATTTTCCAATTCTGACAACGGGAATGAATTCGGCCACAAAAATGCTAAAAAGTACCAATTTTAGAATTTCAAAATTTTGTTCCAAAAATTTAAAATTTCGCGCACCTTTAAACGTTTGCCCCGACCTTATCAGTAGCATATTTGATGTTCTGGTTTCAAATTGTGAAAGGTCTTACTCTCCTCTAAAAAGTATCTCTTTTAGATCTTTGAAATTTGACCCGGAAATATTCATAATCATGCCCTGAAGTTAGCTACAAATTTGAGAAGTTTAAACATTTGCCACTGCTCGTCAAGTTGAAATTTTCCAATTCTGACAACGGGAATGAATTCGGCCACAAAAATGCTAAAAAGTACCAATTTTAGAATTTCAAAATTTTGTTCCAAAAATTTAAAATTTCGCGCACCTTTAAACGTTTGCCCCGACCTTATCAGTAGCATATTTGATGTTCTGGTTTCAAATTGTGAAAGGTCTTACTCTCCTCTAAAAAGTACCTCTTTTAGATTTTTGAAATTTGACCCGGAAATATTCATAATCATGCCCTGAAGTTAGCTACAAATTTGAGAAGTTTAAACGTTTGCCACTGCTCGTCAGGTTGAAATTTTCCAATTCTGACAACGGGAATGAATTCGGCCACAAAAATGCTAAAAAGTACCAATTTTAGAATTTCAAAAATTTTGTTCCAAAAATTTAAAATTTTGCGCACCTTTAAACGTTTGCCCCGACCTTATCAGTAGCATATTTGATGTTCTGGTTTCAAATTGTGAAAGGTCTTACTCTCCTCTAAAAAGTAACTCTTTTAGATCTTTGAAATTTGACCCGGAAATATTCATAATCATGCCCTGAAGTTAGCTACAAATTTGAGAAGTTTAAACATTTGCCACTGCTCGTCAGGTTGAAATTTTCCAATTCTGACAACGGGAATGAATTCGGCCACAAAAATGCTAAAAAGTACCAATTTTAGAATTTCAAAATTTTGTTCCAAAAATTTAAAATTTCGCGCACCTTTAAACGTTTGCCCCGACCTTATCAGTAGCATATTTGATGTTCTGGTTTCAAATTGTGAAAGGTCTTACTCTCCTCTAAAAAGTACCTCTTTTAGATTTTTGAAATTTGACCCAGAAATAGTCAGCTACTACAAATGAGGCAAACATGATACACGGAAAACGGCCATCTTTAGACTTTAAACGTTTGCCCCGACCTTATCAGTAGCATATTTGATGTTCTGGTTTCAAATTCTGAAAGTTCATACTCTCCTCTCAAAAGTACCTCTTTTAGATTTTTGAAATTCGACCTAGAAATAGTCAGCTGCAACAACTGAGGCAAACATGATACACGGAAAACGGCCATCTTCAGGCTTTAAACGTTTGCCCCGCCCTTATCAATAGCATATTTGATGTTCTGGTTTCAAATTCTGAAAGTTCATACTCTCCTCTCAAAAGTACCTCTTTTAGATTTTTGAAATTCGACCTAAAAATAGTCAGCTGCAACAACAGAGGCAAACATGATACACGGAAAACGGCCATCTTTAGACTTTAAACGTTTGCCCCGCCCTTATCAATAGCATATTTGATGTTCTGGTTTCAAATTCTGAAAGTTCATACTCTCCTCTCAAAAGTACCTCTTTTAGATTTTTGAAATTGGACCTAGAAATAGTCAGCTGCAACAACAGAGGCAAACATGATACACGGAAAACGGCCATCTTTAGATTTTAAACGTTTGCCCCGCCCTTATCAATAGCATATTTGATGTTCTGGTTTCAAATTCTGAAATTTCATACTCTCCTCTCAAAAGTACCTCTTTTAGATTTTTGAAATTCGACCTAGAAATAGTCAGCTGCAACAACTGAGGCAAACATGATACACGGAAAACGGCCATCTTCAGGCTTTAAACGTTTGCCCCGCCCTTATCAATAGCATATTTGATGTTCTGGTTTCAAATTCTGAAAGTTCATACTCTCCTCTCAAAAGTACCTCTTTTAGATTTTTGAAATTCGACCTAGAAATAGTCAGCTGCAACAACTGAGGCAAACATGATACACGGAAAACGGCCATCTTTAGACTTTAAACGTTTGCCCCGCCCTTATCAATAGCATATTTGATGTTCTGGTTTCAAATTCTGAAAGTTCATACTCTCCTCTCAAAAGTACCTCTTTTAGATTTTTGAAATTCGACCTAGAAATAGTCAGCTGCAACAACAGAGGCAAACATGATACACGGAAAACGGCCAGCTTCAGGCTTTAAACGTTTGCCCTGCCCTTATCAATAGCATATTTGATGTTCTGGTTTCAAATTCTGAAAGTTCATACTCTCCTCTCAAAAGTACCTCTTTTAGATTTTTGAAATTCGACCTAAAAATAGTCAGCTGCAACAACAGAGGCAAACATGATACACGGAAAACGGCCATCTTTAGACTTTAAACGTTTGCCCCGCCCTTATCAATAGCATATTTGATGTTCTGGTTTCAAATTCTGAAAGTTCATACTCTCCTCTCAAAAGTACCTCTTTTAGATTTTTGAAATTCGACCTAGAAATAGTCAGCTGCAACAACAGAGGCACACATGATACACGGAAAACGGCCATCTTCAGGCTTTAAACGTTTGCCCCGCCCTTATCAATAGCATATTTGATGTTCTGGTTTCAAATTCTGAAAGTTCATACTCTCCTCTCAAAAGTACCTCTTTTAGATTTTTGAAATTCGACCTAGAAATAGTCAGCTGCAACAACAGAGGCAAACATGATACACAGAAAACGGCGTAGAAACAGGAGAGTATGAACTTTCAGAATTTGAAACCAGAACATCAAATATGCTATTGATAAGGGCGGGGCAAACGTTTAAAGTCTAAAGATGGCCGTTTTCCGTGTATCATGTTTGCCTCTGTTGTTGCAGCTGACTATTTCTAGGTCGAATTTCAAAAATCTAAAAGAGGTACTTTTGAGAGGAGAGTATGAACTTTCAGAATTTGAAACCAGAACATCAAATATGCTATTGATAAGGGCGGGGCAAACGTTTAAAGTCTAAAGATGGCTGTTTTCCGTGTATCATGTTTGCCTCAGTTGTTGCAGCTGACTATTTCTAGGTCGAATTTCAAAAATCTAAAAGAGGTACTTTTGAGAGGAGAGTATGAACTTTCAGAATTTGAAACCAGAACATCAAATATGCTATTGATAAGGGCGGGGCAAACGTTTAAAGCCTGAAGATGGCCGTTTTCCGTGTATCATGTTTGCCTCAGTTGTTGCAGCTGACTATTTCTAGGTCGAATTTCAAAAATCTAAAAGAGGAACTTTTGAGAGGAGAGTATGAAATTTCAGAATTTGAAACCAGAACATCAAATATGCTACTGATGAGGTCGGGGCAAACGTTTAAAGCCTGAAGATGGCCGTTTTCCGTGTATCATGTTTGCCTCAGTTGTTGCAGCTGACTATTTCTAGGTCGAATTTCAAAAATCTAAAAGAGGTACTTTTGAGAGGAGAGTATGAACTTTCAGAATTTGAAACCAGAACATCAAATATGCTATTGATAAGGGTGGGGCAAACGTTTAAAGCCTGAAGATGGCCGTTTTCCGTGTATCATGTTTGCCTCAGTTGTTGCAGCTGACTATTTCTAGGTCGAATTTCAAAAATCTAAAAGAGGTACTTTTGAGAGGGGAGTATGAACTTTGAGAATTTGAAACCAGAACATCAAATATGCTATTGATAAGGGCGGGGCAAACGTTTAAAGTCTAAAGATGGCCGTTTTCCGTGTATCATGTTTGCCTCAGTTGTTGCAGCTGACTATTTAAGGTCGAATTTCAAAAATCTAAAAGAGGTACTTTTGAGAAGAGAGTATGAACTTTCAGAATTTGAAACCAGAACATCAAATATGCTATTGATAAGGGCGGGGGAAACGTTTAAAGTCTGAAGATGGCCGTTTTCCGTGTATCATGTTTGCCTCAGTTGTTGCAGCTGACTATTTCTAGGTCGAATTTCAAAAATCTAAAAGAGGTACTTTTGAGAGGAGAGTATGAACTTTCAGAATTTGAAACCAGAACATCAAATATGCTATTGATAAGGGCGGGGCAAACGTTTAAAGCCTGAAGATGGCCGTTTTCCGTGTATCTTGTTTGCCTCAGTTGTTGCAGCTGACTATTTCTAGGTCGAATTTCAAAAATCTAAAAGAGGTACTTTTGAGAGGAGAGTATGAACTTTCAGAATTTGAAACCAGAACATCAAATATGCTATTGATAAGGGCGGGGCAAACGTTTAAAGTCTAAAGATGGCCGTTTTCCGTGTATCATGTTTGCCTCAGTTGTTGCAGCTGACTATTTCTAGGTCGAATTTCAAAAATCTAAAAGAGGTACTTTTGAGAGGAGAGTATGAACTTTCAGAATTTGAAACCAGAACATCAAATATGCTATTGATAAGGGCGGGGCAAACGTTTAAAGCCTGAAGACGGCCGTTTTCCGTGTATCATGTTTGCCTCAGTTGTTGCAGCTGACTATTTCTAGGTCGAATTTCAAAAATCTAAAAGAGGTACTTTTGAGAGGAGAGTATGAACTTTCAGAATTTGAAACCAGAACATCAAATATGCTACTGATGAGGTCGGAGCAAACGTTTAAAGCCTGAAGATGGCCGTTTTCCGTGTATCATGTTTGCCTCTGTTGTTGCAGCTGACTATTTCTAGGTCGAATTTCAAAAATCTAAAAGAGGTACTTTTGAGAGGAGAGTATGAACTTTCAGAATTTGAAACCAGAACATCAAATATGCTACTGATGAGGTCGGAGCAAACGTTTAAAGCCTGAAGATGGCCGTTTTCCGTGTATCATGTTTGCCTCTGTTGTTGCAGCTGACTATTTCTAGGTCGAATTTCAAAAATCTAAAAGAGGTACTTTTGAGAGGAGAGTATGAACTTTCAGAATTTGAAACCAGAACATCAAATATGCTATTGATAAGGGCGGGGCAAACGTTTAAAGCCTGAAGATGGCCGTTTTCCGTGTATCATGTTTGCCTCAGTTGTTGCAGCTGACTATTTCTAGGTCGAATTTCAAATATCTAAAGGAGGTACTTTTGAGAGGAGAGTATGAACTTTCAGAATTTGAAACCAGAACATCAAATATGCTATTGATAAGGGCGGGGCAAACGTTTAAAGTCTAAAGATGGCCGTTTTCCGTGTATCATGTTTGCCTCAGTTGTTGCATTTGACTATTTCTAGGTCGAATTTCAAAAATCTAAAAGAGGTACTTTTGAGAGGAGAGTATGAAATTTCAGAATTTGAAACCAGAACATCAAATATGCTATTGATAAGGGCGGGGCAAACGTTTAAAGTCTAAAGATGGCCGTTTTCCGTGTATCATGTTTGCCTCAGTTGTTGCAGCTGACTATTTCTAGGTCGAATTTCAAAAATCTAAAAGAGGTACTTTTGAGAGGAGAGTATGAACTTTCAGAATTTGAAACCAGAACACCAAATATGCTATTGATAAGGGCGGGGCAAACGTTTAAAGCCTGAAGATGGCCGTTTTCCGTGTATCATGTTTGCCTCAGTTGTTGCAGCTGACTATTTCTAGGTCGAATTTCAAAAATCTAAAAGAGGTACTTTTGAGAGGAGAGTATGAACTTTCAGAATTTGAAACCAGAACATCAAATATGCTATTGATAAGGGCGGGGCAAACGTTTAAAGCCTGAAGATGGCCGTTTTCCGTGTATCATGTTTGCCTCAGTTGTTGCAGCTGACTATTTCTAGGTCGAATTTCAAAAATCTAAAAGAGGTACTTTTGAGAGGAGAGTATGAACTTTCAGAATTTGAAACCAGAACACCAAATATGCTATTGATAAGGGCGGGGCAAACGTTTAAAGCCTGAAGATGGCCGTTTTCCGTGTATCATGTTTGCCTCAGTTGTTGCAGCTGACTATTTCTAGGTCGAATTTCAAAAATCTAAAAGAGGTACTTTTGAGAGGAGAGTATGAACTTTCAGAATTTGAAACCAGAACATCAAATATGCTATTGATAAGGGCGGGGCAAACGTTTAAAGCCTGAAGATGGCCGTTTTCCGTGTATCATGTTTGCCTCAGTTGTTGCAGCTGACTATTTCTAGGTCGAATTTCAAAAATCTAAAAGAGGTACTTTTGAGAGGAGAGTATGAACTTTCAGAATTTGAAACCAGAACATCAAATATGCTATTGATAAGGGCGGGGCAAACGTTTAAAGTCTAAAGATGGCCGTTTTCCGTGTATCATGTTTGCCTCAGTTGTTGCAGCTGACTATTTCTAGGTCGAATTTCAAAAATCTAAAAGAGGTACTTTTGAGAGGAGAGTATGAACTTTCAGAATTTGAATCCAGAACATCAAATATGCTATTGATAAGGGCGGGGCAAACGTTTAAAGGTGCGCGATATTTTAAATTTTTGGAACAAAATTTTGAAATTCTAAAATTGGTACTTTTTAGCATTTTTGTGGCCGAATTCATTCCCGTTGTCAGAATTGGAAAATTTCAACCTGACGAGCAGTGGCAAACGTTTAAACTTCTCAAATTTGTAGCTAACTTCAGGGCATGATTATGAATATTTCCGGGTCAAATTTCAAAAATCTAAAAGAGGTACTTTTTAGAGGAGAGTAAGACCTTTCACAATTTGAAACCAGAACATCAAATATGCTACTGATAAGGTCGGGGCAAACGTTTAAAGGTGCGCGAAATTTTAAATTTTTGGAACAAAATTTTGAAATTCTAAAATTGGTACTTTTTAGCATTTTTGTGGCCGAATTCATTCCCGTTGTCAGAATTGGAAAATTTCAACCTGACGAGCAGTGGCAAACGTTTAAACTTCTCAAATTTGTAGCTAACTTCAGGGCATGATTATGAATATTTCCGGGTCAAATTTCAAAAATCTAAAAGAGGTACTTTTTAGAGGAGAGTAAGACCTTTCACAATTTGAAACCAGAACATCAAATATGCTACTGATAAGGTCGGGGCAAACGTTTAAAGGTGCGCGAAATTTTAAATTTTTGGAACAAAATTTTGAAATTCTAAAATTGGTACTTTTTAGCATTTTTGTGGCCGAATTCATTCCCGTTGTCAGAATTGGAAAATTTCAACCTGACGAGCAGTGGCAAACGTTTAAACTTCTCAAATTTGTAGCTAACTTCAGGGCATGATTATGAATATTTCCGGGTCAAATTTCAAAAATCTAAAAGAGGTACTTTTTAGAGGAGAGTAAGACCTTTCACAATTTGAAACCAGAACATCAAATATGCTACTGATAAGGTCGGGGCAAACGTTTAAAGGTGCGCGAAATTTTAAATTTTTGGATCAAAATTTCGAAATTCTAAAAATGGTACTTTTGAGATTTTTAGTAGCCGAATTCATTCCCGTTGTCAGAATTCAAAAATTTTAACCTGGCGAGCGGTGGCAAACGTTTAAAGTTTTCGATTTTGAATATGCGGCTAACTTCAGGGCAGTGATTCTTCTCTAGATTTTAACAAAAATGTATACGTATATTATACCTATATATTTATTCATGTGTCACTCCAGACGATATCTGACCTTTGGTACGTGATAAAAATTCCAAATTTCGCCGAAATGTTCTTATTGCCAAACAAAAGGATGAGCAATTTTCAAAAATTCGAAGGGAGTCAAATTTGAGTTTTTAGGGGTCAAAACTTGGTGAAAACGGCTAAAATTGTTATATAAAATCACTGAAAGTGTATGGAAGTATTAGCCAAGACAGAAAAATACCATTTCAGTTGTTTTTCACAAAGAATAGGGGTCTAATTACAATTTTTGGGGTTCAACAATTGGTGTTAAGGGCTAAAATCAATATTTGAAGTTTGGGATGGTGACGGTGAGGGGCTATAAGCATTTTTGTCAAAAAGAGTGGATCAAATTTTTGGGACAGATCGTTAGTAATCAAATAAACGTAATATTATTTAACTGCTTAATCATGTTTGATTTACCGTTTAATGTGTTATTGTTGTATTTGTTTGTTACTTTTGTGATTGCTATAATTCTTAAGATTTAAGTTTAATTTGTGATAAAGTTTTCGAGCCAATGGGGGGGGGTTATGACCCCCACTAACCCCCCCCCCCCCTGGCTACGCCGCTGGCTGTTTGAGAGGAGAAATACGATTTTTTAAGAAAAAATTAGCTATTAGCTATTCGCTGACAGCTGCAGCTACAGACATTAGCTATTAGTTGCTATCAAAAGCTAATTTTTTTTATAGCTAAAGTTATTAGCTGTACTTACATTTCAACTAGGTAACAGCTAATTTAGCTGCCCCTCAACAGCTAATAATTAATTTAGTTTCAGCTAAAAAAGCATAGCTACAAGCTTATTTAGCTATTAGTTAAAATTTTAGCTAGCTAATAACTTAGTCAGCTGATGCTCAACACCCCACTCGCTACTAGGTACCTACCTAAATCATTGTTTAAATTTTGCTAAAAAAAATAATTCTGTCGATGAAAAACAGCAGCTAAAATGGCAACCACAAATAATGCAGTTCTGAAGGGAAACTGTTGATCTGGAGGGAAAAAATATTCAGTCCCGGTAGGGTTTCGATCTCGGGAACTTCAGCGTATCAGCTCGTCAGTAAGACCACTGCGCTATTACTTCCAGCGAGCAGGAGACCAGTGATGTGCTCTCTCAACACAGCTTGATGCCTGCATGAACCCTGCTCTTTACGGCAAATTGTATAGCAAATTTTATGGCAACATCGTAGAATGCTCCGGATGGTCTGGAAAATTAAGAAAAAATCAAATTATTTAAAAATGCGAGAAACCCCACGCCTCAAAATGCAATTTTCCGAGATGGGGATACTTTGGACATTTCAACCCCTATTTTTAACCTCTTAAGAGTTGAGTGACAGAAAACCCGAGCTTCGAGGACCAATTAGAGCCCATATGGGACCTATATACCAAATTTCGTTAATTTTGGTTCATGGGAACTAAGGAAAAGCCGCGGACGGCGTAAGGCGGACGTACGGAAATTTTTGTTATTCGATATCCGTATTCTACGTCACTTGAAACGTAAACCATCAAATTTTGAGGGGGGGGGGGTGAAATTTTTTTTTTTCGTGGTCGATTCCAAATGTTTATTATTGAAAATAATAAACCAAAAATTGTCTGCCGTCCGCCGTAATTCGCAATTCTCTTACCATGAACCAGAATCAATGAAATTTGGTTTGTATGTCCCACTATGGAAAACTTTCTGTGGAAGGGTACCTCTTAAGTTTTTTACGTTTTTAAGTAGATCTCGAACTCGAACAGGATGCCCTACTGATCCCGCTTCATGAGCCCCTCCGAGCCACTGAGCCTCGTGATAATATACAGGGTGTTTCTTAAGTAGTGAACCACCCTTTCTAACTACGTTATTTTCAGGAAAATGAAAAAAAGCTTCTAAAGTAACCCCCCTTCATTTTTTACAATGAATTCAAATATCTCATTCCCGCACTTTGCGCATGCGCGGAAACATGCGCAATTGACACCAACTTCGGTTTTTCAAATGGGTACCCTAATTTTTTATTGCAGATTCAGATTCTACGTAACATTTCATGAACATTTGACCCCTCAATCGATGAATTTGACTGCGCAGAACCTGTTCTGCGAGCGTGCAAAGTTGCTCAGCTGCCAAATTTCGCAAAACTTGGCGTCTAGTAATCCCCAAGTGTGGCACATGATTTTTCATTGTTTTTCAACGCTGATTCACATGGTGCTATCCGTTTTTTGATTTGACTCGATTTGAACGAAATAATGGCCAAAAGTCGGTTATTTTGTACGAAAAAAAACGTGTTTTGAGGCGTGTGTTTGCACATGAATTAATTACCTACTCGAACCAAAATATTTTTTATAAATTTATTTTTCCTCTCCCTTTTGAAACTCGGGCTTGGAACCGGCTATGGCCCGATTAAAAATAAATTTTTCTTCTTAATAAAACGGAGGAAAACGAGGACCACTTTTAGAACGGATTATGTAATTTCAGGTGCAGCTGCAAGGTATTATTATTTTATTTTACAAATTCCTTCGCTTCTGTTGAGACTGGAAGAGAGGATGGGAATAGCAAATTATGTAATTCATGTGCAAACACACGCCTCAAAACACGTTTTTTTTTCGTACAAAATAACCGACTTTTGGCCATTATTTCGTTCAAATCGAGTCAAATCAAAAAACGGATAGCACCATGTGAATCAGCGTTGAAAAACAATGAAAAATCATGTGCCACACTTGGGGATTACTAGACGCCAAGTTTTGCGAAATTTGGCAGCTGAGCAACTTTGCACGCTCGCAGAACAGGTTCTGCGCAGTCAAATTCATCGATTGAGGGGTCAAATGTTCATGAAATTTTACGTAGAATCTGAATCTGCAATAAAAAATTAGGGTACCCATTTGAAAAACCGAAGTTGGTGTCAATTGCGCATGTTTCCGCGCATGCGCAAAGTGCGGGAATGAGATATTTGAATTCATTGTAAAAAATGAAGGGGGGTTACTTTAGAAGCTTTTTTTCATTTTCCTGAAAATAACGTAGTTAGAAAGGGTGGTTCACTACTTAAGAAACACCCTGTATAGCGTCCGTATCTGAAAATGACAACAAAAAAACCATAGTTGACGGTATTCAATTAATGAGAACCTTCAATTTATAGCCTAAGAAGATGTAGTAGGTATACAAAACACAAGTCCGAAATCCAAAAAATGCATATTTGTTTATATAGCTGTATCTGAGGTGTCGTTATGTTTCTTTGGTCGCTTCATCGGTTGCGAGTAGTTTCAGAACGTTTAAACAGCACAGAGTGATCAAATTCACACATTTTTTGTTCATAACACCCAAAAATGATTTTTTGACATAATTTTTCTGCACTGACGTGTCACTTCTGGTCTCAACGGATGCCCAGTCAGGCGGTAATGCTCTGGTAGATGACCATTAATTTAAATTCTCAATTTCCCAAACTGTTTCTTTTAAAACTCGCTCCTTAAGCCATGCTGCATGAATGGATTTTTTTTATTTTTTTTCTTCCCCCTTATTGACACAGTTTTCGTCAACGGGTGGCACGACGATCTTGACCGACATGGCTACTGTAGGTATTCTCGCTCGTACAGAGAAAATAAAACACCTCAAATATACTAGCTACCTATTTCCCACAGGAAACTGACACTTTCGCGTCGAAAAACGAGTTGGTTTCGCATTTTCTGTCTGTTAGCAGGTACCTACGTTTTTGAGGTCACCATTCTGTGTCCACGGTAGACGGTTCTTTTCATTTTATTATCGGATTTTACGTGTCTTGAAACTTGAACCAAAAACTTATGAGGAGGTCTTAACAATAAATTCTTTATTATTATTCGATACCAAAGTATCAACTATCAGATAGGTACCGATTGAAAAACGTCCGCCAATTCGAGTAGGCAGTATAGCTTCCTGACTTGAATCACATGAACGTAGAGAATAGTTAGAACTACCACAAACAGAAGGACAGACACGGAACCAAAAATGTTCCTAGATGTCTGAAACGCAAAATGGTAATGGAAATTTTCATTTTGGAGGACATAAATTTTTTTACTTTAAATTTAACAAGGAAAACTACCGACTTGAAAAAAGCTGTATAATACTAAAAAGTAAAGAATAATTTTTAAAACACAAATTTTGCAGACTGCGCCAAATTTCAACTAAAATTTATTAAACCAAGGGATACAATACGAAGGCTGTGTGTGGCGTTTTAGTTAAAATTTGGCGCAGACTTCAAAAATTTTGTTGTATTGGCTTTGAATCAATTACGATTGTTCAGCATAAAAATTATTCTTTACTTTTTAGTTTTATAGAGCTTTTTTGCGGTCAATTTTTCCGATTTTTGTTTTACTTTTTAGTGCGATTAATAGATTTATTTTGAAAAATTTAGTTTAGAAAAGGTGTTTATGAATTATTTTATACTTTTACACTTTTTTAATTTATAGTGCTTTTTTGAAGGTTTTTTTCAAATAAATTTTTCTTATTGCCTAAGAAAACTTATCGTAGGTACTAGCTCAGTGATTTACCTCACGCTATCAAGTACCTACTGATTCTACCATTAGGTACTGGGGCATTCACAGTCTTGCAGGCTGTGTTCTGTCGTCAAATCGTGCAATGGCTGTCAGAGCAATAGAAATCGAAGAGTACAACTGGCCCAGTACTTTAACTTTCGAAACTAACTTTTGAAAAAAGATTTATCGGAATAGGTGCGGTGGTTTCGGAATGATCGCTGGAAAAAAGGACAAAAACAGGAGCAGGTCGAACTGAGAACCTCATTTTTTCTGAAATCTGTTTAAAATATATAAAAGAGGAACTTTAGAGGTATTGTTAAATCATAAATTTAGTCGGTAATGTCGACGAAATGTCTCCAGACACATAGAATACTTAATTAGTGGAAAATGAGGATAACTGAAAAGTAGCATTTCGTTTTTTTTCATTCTCCTCCCACAAAAAATGAAATCCTACAATTTTGAAAATTATGATACCCAAAGATGGAGCTCGGAGGAGGATGAAACCAACGATTCAATTGGAGGTGCTGAAGGTACTCAAGTGTGTAGATTTACAGATAAATACGTCGACCTAGGGGCAGATAAATTTGTAGGTTTGGCTTCTGTGGTGTGCGTGTGGTGAGAGCATAGGTGTGGATGGCTTAGCTGGGAAAGATGGATAGCATGGGTGTAGGATGTGCCCAGAAGGGATCTTTTAGGTGAAGCTAACACCCCAGGTTGTTACCACCACAGCGAGCGCTAGAGGATGAAGGCTAGCATACAGCGATTGTTACCACCACAGCAGACGCTATAGGAGATGAAAGCTAGTACTCCAGGTTGTTACCACCACAGCGAGTGCTAGATCTTTTTGGAGGCATACCCCGTGGTTGTTACCACCACAGCGAGCATTAGAGGATGAAAGCTAGCATACCGCGATTGTTACCACCACAGCAGACGCTAGAGGAGATGAAAGCTAGTACTCCAGGTTGTTACCACCACAGCGAATGCTAGATCTTTTTGGAGGTACACCTCGTGGTTGTTACCACCACAGCGAGCATTAGAGGATGAAGGCTAGCATACCGCGATTGTTACCACCACAGCAGATGCTATAGGAGATGAAAGCTAGTACTCCAGGTTGTTACCACCAC
Organism: Leptopterna dolabrata; assembly: GCA_954871275.1. Taxonomy (NCBI): domain Eukaryota; kingdom Metazoa; phylum Arthropoda; class Insecta; order Hemiptera; family Miridae; genus Leptopterna; species Leptopterna dolabrata. Next base: position 38,137,450 of record OX940981.1, read on the forward strand.
AGCGAGTGCTAGATCTTTTTGGAGGCATACCCCGCGGTTGTTACCACCACAGCAAGTACGCGTGGGATAGATGAAAGCTAGAAGGCGTGAGATAAATGAGAGACAGAAGTCGCAGGTAGGACTGGGCATGGAAGAATGAAGAGCTGGGCGACCCGGGCGCCTTATAAAAGTGTCTCCACCTCGTCCCCCACCCACCATCCCGCCTTTCTCCTCACATTTATTAGTTAAAAACTTGTACACTGCATATGAGTGGTACAGGGGTGCCACGACAGCTTCCCTGCAATGGGGCACCAAAAACGAAATTTGCCCTCCTCTACTCCAACTTCACTAGTGATTTTCAGAGCGCCCTAGCGGAACAATGAGGAACTCAGAAGTTTCTAGTAGCTTGCTCACGCCTCTATTGATGGTAAGGGGGAGGTGTTTCGGAGGAGTCGTTTTGGTATTGCCGTATATGTTTGTTTTTACTCAGCATCCAAGGAAATAGGGAAGGGTCCAATGCATCTTTTAGGTTCCAATCCAATTTTTAGGTAGGTACCTACCAAACAATTCTGTTAATTGCAACCCATTTTAAAACTCTGCCAATTCGGGTAGGCAGTATGGCTTCCTCACTTGAATCAGAACGTATAGAATAGTTGGGTAGGTTCACTAAACCACTCAGGTCACATGGACTAACAGAATTATTGGGTAGGTCCTGCTGGTGGATCGGTAGGACAACGGACAAACGCAACAAGGATTTTTCGTTTGTGCATACTCAGACAAAAGTTACAGTCTGATCTTGATGGAATGCATCAATAATATAAAACTCTGCAATTCTACACTTTGCATTCCACTCTTCCTCTTCAAAATCAACAGCGTTCTTTAGGAGTGGAAATCCGTTCGTGAAGTGCAGAGTGTGGATTTGAAGAGTGAAGAGTGAAAGTCTTTAGGAACGAGCCCCTGCCTTTATCGTGACGAGAACAACTCTCTTCGCTGGTAAGACTGCGATGGTGAGGTGGACGCCAACGCTACCTAGTGAGGGATCGGCGAACCGAGGCTCAATCAAGACTGCCAGCCGTTCTAATTTGTTCTGCGTTCTACTTGTCCATACACACACATACAATAGAAATCATCATGAAGACCCTGAGCTTATCGATTTCTTGGACGATCGATTCTAATCAAAACCTCTCACGGATAATGTAATGTTCTGTAAGGGAGACAAATTGATAACAGCTTCAAGAGCAATAATCACATTTTTAATAACAAACTAGCTATTCAAAGATACGTACAAACGCTGCAAAGTCCTTGTCACATGGGTTTAATATTCTATTGGACATACGAACAGAAATTCTGGAAATACAGACATTGTGTCTTTCATGTGCAATTATTGAAATAGCTCTAGTTGATGGTTTCTACCAATTTTGGCCACCAAAAACACGAAATAAGCTCCTATTTTTGTCAAATTATCTCTGATAATTGATAGTGCCATCTAATTGTCTTAATTCACATGTTGACTCTACTTCTAGTGTTATTTTACAAGTTTATGGTGATTCCAGACAATTTCACAGGTTTTTGACTCGTAAAAAATGAATTTTGGGTTGTGAACCTTCGTTATGACCTCAATTCTTCATTCTTTGGTCAAAATCGACTTCATATTCGGTCTCCTCCCCCTAAACAAAAAAACATGGAAAACGATACATCACAAGCTCGTGTTCACTAAAACCTCAAAAAAGCCTCGAAAGCCCCTATTTTTACACCAATTTTTCTCCCATAACCCCCCTGGGTGTATTCCGATTGGGCTGTCGTGCTTCGGAGAGCAACTAGGACCCAAATGTGTTCCCAAATGGGGACCCAAACTGTATGCGGAAAAACGACGATTTTATAATAAAATGTAACGTAAATTTGAGGATGAAACTACGTTAGAGCCTCAATTTTCCACTCTTCGGTCAAATTCGACTTCATTTTCGGTCTTCTCGTCCCAAAACATGGAAAACGATACCTCAAAAGCCCATTTTACTAACATGTTACTATAACACAAAAATTAGGTACCTACCTATTTTTATATACCTACATTTTCACTCATAACACCCCTGGGTATATTCCGATCGGGCTGAAAAGTTTCGGGACACAACTAGGGCCCAAATGGAGCATGTGTGCGAAAGAACGACTTTTTTAGACCGAAAATGAGGCCTGTACACGTGATACGGCGTACGGACATTGCATTTTTGGACGGACATTGGATTTCCTTGTCACATGGGTTTATTATTCTACTGGACATACCTGCAGAAATGTTGGCTGTTCATTTATTGTTTCTTTGATGCGTAATAATCGAAATTGCTATTTCTGATGGTTTCCATTAATTTTGGTCCCTAAAACACAGATTAGGTACGCTCCTTTTGGTTTATTATTTTCAATAATGAACCATTGGAATCGAGCATGAAACAAAAAATTCTTACCCCCCCTCAAAATTTGATGGTTTACGTTTCAAGGTAAGTAGAATCCAAAACTGCAATAAAAATATTTCTGTCTGTCCGCCGTACGCCGTACGGGGTACGCCGTACGCCGTACGGGCCACTTTTCTTATTTACCATGAAAAAAAATTGATGAAATTCGGGTTATAGGTTCCGTTCGGCGTCTAGTTGGTCCTCGAAGCTCGACGTTACTGTGAGTCATCTCTAAGGGGTTCAAAATAGGGGTTGAAATTTCCAAAACGCCTATACCATTTTTTTACGTGAATATTTTTACGGTTTTAAATAGTTCTTGAACTTGCGAGTTTTTTAAGACCATCCGGAGCATCGTACGTCCAGCCGTTCGTTCACAGTAAGGCCCCGAAGTTTGCACCGACAGGCATTTTCGACTCCAGTGTGAATGAAATTGTATACAATTCAAACCAAATCTCGTAACCAGAGACGCGCCCACAATAGGAAATTTGGCGGAGATAGAATCATTGCTAGGGATCACCTGATTATATTGGCGGAGTATGAAGTCGAGTTGGTTGTTCTGTGATATTATTTCATTTGAAAAATGATGGCTCTTTTGGAGTTTGTTGGTAGGTAGTGAAACTTGAACAAACGTTGAAGTATTATTGATGGGTAAATTATTACTACGGTAAATCATTACTCAACGGTAAATTATTACACAACGGTTCATTATACCATCTACGTAGAAGGGGCTGGAGTTTGTTGGTAGGTACTTTCGCAACTTTTTTCACTCCTCATCAACAATTTCTTTTCAGAACTTCATTATGTGTGTTTCTTTTTGTTAGGTACTGTTTGTCATCGGCAGAATTATTTTAGCAACATTTAACTCGAGATTTAGGTAGGTACCTAGAAACGAGTACGGGGTTAGGTACCAACCTACGGAGGGTCTGCGATCTACATAATATGTATAGAATAGTACATATCATATTATATAGACGGGTTATCTATACATAGAGCTGTGATCTGTAACAGAAGGGTATTCTATACAAAATAATAAACCGTTGTGCAGGGATTTGCAGCGTTTTTTTTTTTAACTATCTTTGATCGTTGGTAGTGCCATTTAACCGTCTTGATCCACGTGTTGACACTTTTTCCAGTGTTATTATACAAACTGATTGTGATTTCAGACGATTTCCCAGGTTTTTGACTCATAAAAAATCAATTTTGAGAGCTGAAACTGTGGTAGAACCTCAATTTTCCACTCTTTGGTCAAAATCGACTTCATTTCGGTCTTCTCGTCCCCAAAAACATGGAAAATGATATCTCAGAAGCTCATGTTACCAACTGTTGCTAAAACGCAAAAAGTACCTATTTTTAAACACATTTTCACTCACAACACCCCTGGGTATATTCCGATCGGGCTGCAAAGTTTCGGGACACAACTAGGGCCTATATGGAGCATGTGTGCGAAAGAACGAATTTTTTAGACCGAAAATGAGGCTGGTAAACGTGGTACGGCGGACGGCGTACGGACATTGGATTTTTGGAATCTACGCACCTTGAAACGGAAAAGAAAAAATTTTGAGGGGGGTGTTATAAAAATCTCTTGCTGAGCGAATACATAGGTGTATTATTCACAGAATAATAAACCCAAACGTCTGCCATGTTGGGTGGGAAGTAGCTTCCTCACTTATTGTTCAATGGACCAGTTGGTAAACAAAAATGATGCGTCAAAATGACTGAATAGCAATAAATAGAGTAGTACCTACTAAATTACCTAAAATGCTTAAGAGGATCAAACATTTCAACATTTGTTCAACATTACATGTTCGCGCTTGCGCAGACGAAAGTTCCAGTACGATTCCAATGAAATTCAATCTGAACGATCAAAGTCTATTCCTTATCGACCCTCCAAGTTCGAACTCATTTCAACGATAATTAAGATAGTTATGGGCGTTTCAAGTAATTCACGTTTGCGCAAGCGCAGACGAAAGTTACGGAACGATTTCAATGATTTTGATATGGGACCATTTGTGACTCAACCCACTTGTACCCTTCGAATTTCAGCTGACTACGACTATGTTTTGCGTAACTAACAGCAACTTGTCTATTTTTCGATTCATGAGCCCTGCGCAAAATAACCACAGCAGTCACAGCACACTGCATGATCGATTCAAATAACCCATGATATATTTTTGTTGATAGTTTTTTTAGAAAGTATAGTTTCCGGTACCATTATGGTGCTAGGGAACGGCGTCACGTTAGCACCAGAAGTGCCATTTGTCAAGAAAAAAAAAAAGTTTATACATCAAGATTTGCTGTACAGACTTTGGTGCCCCCATGAAGCCAGGAAACGGCGCCACGCTGGCACCAGTAGTGCTATATGATAGAAAAACGCTGCAAATCCCTGCGCAACGGTTTATTATTTTGTATAGAATACCCTTCTGTTACAGATCACAGCTCTATGTATAGATAACCCGTCTATATAATATGTACTAGTATATACATATGTAGATCGCAGACCCTCCGTAGATTAGTACTAACCCCGTACTCGTTACTAGGTACCTACCTAAATCGCGAATTAAACGTTGCTAAAATAATTCTGTCGATGACAAACAGTACCTACCCAAAATGGTGAAAAGAAACTCAATAAATGAAGTTCTGAAGTGAAACTGTTCATGTGGAGTGAAAAAAGTTGCAAACGTACCTACCAACAAACTCAAGCCCCTTCTTGGTAGATGAACCGTTGCTGTGTAACAATTTACCATTCTGTAATAATTTACCATTCTGTAATAATTTACCGTTGTGTAATAATTTACCGTTGTGTAATAATTTACCGTTGTGTAATAATTTACCGTTGTGTAATAATTTGCCGTTGTGCAATAATTTACCATTGTGTAATAATTTACCCATCAATAATACTTCAACGTTTGTTCAAGTTTCACAAGTACCTACCAACAAAATCCAATAGTCCATCACTTGTCAAATGAAATGATATCGCGGAACAACCAACTCGACTTCATACAGCCATCCTTGATTATAATCAGGTGCTCCCTAGTGATGATATCCCGGCCGGATTTATACCGTTTGATTCACGATCGTGTTGACGAAGCTTTTTGGTGCACACGAACGGCTGGGCGTACAATGCTCTGGGTGGTCTTGAAAAATTCTTTAGTTCAAGATCAATTTAAAAACGCTGCAAATCCCTGCACAACGGTTTATTATTTTTGTATAGAATACCCTTCTGTTACAGATCACAGCTCTATGTATAGATAACCCATCTATATAATATGATATGTACTATTCTATACATATTATGTAGATCGCAGACCCTCCGTAGGTTAGTACCTAACCCCGTACTCGTTACTAGGTACCTACCTAAATCACGAGTTAAATGTTGCTAAAATAATTCTGCCGATGACAAACAGTACCTAACAAAAAGAAACACACATAATGAAGTTCTGAAAAGAAATTGTTGATGAGGAGTGAAAAAAGTTGCAAAAGTACCTACCAACAAACTCCAGCCCCTTCTAGGTAGATGGTATAATGAACCGTTGTGTAATAATTTACCGTTGAGTAATGATTTACCGTAGTAATAATTTACCCATCAATAATACTTCAACGTTTGTTCAAGTTTCACTACCTACCAACAAACTCCAAAAGAGCCATCATTTTTCAAATTAAATAATATCACAGAACAACCAACTCGACTTCATGCTCCGCCAATATAATCAGGTGATCCCTACCAATGATTGGCCGTATTCACAAATTCCTATTGTGGGCGCGTCTCTGGTTACGAGATTTGGTTTGAATTGTATACAATTTCATTCACACTGGAGTCGAAAATGCCTGTCGGTGCAAACTTCGGGGCCTTACTGTGAACGAACGGCTGGACGTACGATGCTCCGGATGGTCTTAAAAAACTCGCAAGTTCAAGAACTATTTAAAACCGTAAAAATATTTACGTAAAAAAATGGTATAGGCGTTTTGAAAATTTCAACCCCTATTTTGAACCCCTTAGAGATGACTCACAGTAACGTCGAGCTTCGAGGACCAACTAGACGCCGAACGGAACCTATAACCCGAATTTCATCAATTTTTTTTCATGGTAACTAAGAAAAGTGGCCCGTACGGCGTACGGCGTACGGCGTACGGCGGACAGACAGAAATATTTTTATTGCAGTTTTGGATTCTACATACCTTGAAACGTAAACCATCAAATTTTGAGGGGGGGTAAGAATTTTTTTTTTCATGCTCGATTCCAATGGTTCATTATTGAAAATAATAAACCAAAAGTAAAGAAAATCATTGCCTTCTATTGAAAGTTTTCGAGCTACGGCGTTTTGAAAATTTCAACCCCTATTTTGAACCCCTTAGAGATGACTGACAGTAACGTCGAGCTTCGAGGACCAACTAGACCCCGAACGGAACCTATAACCCGAATTTCATCAATTTATTTTCATGGTAACTAATAAAAGTGGCCCGTACGGCGTACGGCGGACAGACAGAAATATTTTTATTGCATTTTTGGATTCCACATACCTTGAAACGCAAACCATCAAATTTTGAGGGGGGGTTTGAATTTTGGTTTATTATTTTCAATAATGAACCATTGGAATCGAGCATGAAAAACGCTGCAAATCCCTGCACAACGGTTTATTATTTTGTATATAATACCCTTCTGTTACAGATCACAGCTCTATGTATAGATAACCCGTCTATATAATATGATATGTACTATTCTATTATATACATATTATGTAGATCGCAGACCCTCCGTAGGTTAGTACCTAACCCCGTACTCGTTACTAGGTACCTACCTAAATCACGAGTTAGTTGATAAAATAATTCTGCCGATGACAAACAGTACCTAACAAAAAGAAACACACATAATGAAGTTCTGAAAAGAAATTGTTGATGAGGAGGGAAAAAAGTTGCAAAAGTACCTACCAACAAACTCCAGCCCCTTCTACGTAGATGGTATAATGAACCGTTGTGTAATAATTTACCGTAGTAATAATTTACCCATCAATAATACTTCAACGTTTGTTCAAGTTTCACTACCTACCAACAAACTCCAAAAGAGCCATCATTTTTCAAATTAAATAATATCACAGAACAACCAACTCGACTTCATACTCCGCCAATATAATCAGGTGATCCCTACCAATGATTGGCCGTATTCACAAATTCCTATTGTGGGCGCGTCTCTGGTTACGAGATTTGGTTTGAATTGTATACAATTTCATTCACACTGGAGTCGAAAATGCCTGTCGGTGCAAACTTCGGGGCCTTACTGTGAACGAACGGCTGGACGTACGATGCTCCGGATGGTCTTAAAAAACTCGCAAGTTCAAGAACTATTTAAAACCGTAAAAATATTTACGTAAAAAAATGGTATAGGCGTTTTGAAAATTTCAACCCCTATTTTGAACCCCTTAGAGATGACTCACAGTAACGTCGAGCTTCGAGGACCAACTAGACGCCGAACGGAACCTATAACCCGAATTTCATCAATTTTTTTTCATGGTAACTAAGAAAAGTGGCCCGTACGGCGTACGGCGTACGGCGTACGGCGGACAGACAGAAATATTTTTATTGCAGTTTTGGATTCTACATACCTTGAAACGTAAACCATCAAATTTTGAGGGGGGGTAAGAATTTTTTTTTTCATGCTCGATTCCAATGGTTCATTATTGAAAATAATAAACCAAAAAAAAAATTAAAATTAACCCCCCCCCCCCCCTCAAAATTTGATGGTTTACGTTTGAAGGTATGTAGAATCCGAAAATGCAATAAACATATTTCTGTCTGTCCGCCGTACGCCGTACGCCGTACGGGCCACTTTTCTTAGTTACCATGAAAATAAATTGATGAAATTCGGGTTATAGGTTCCGTTCGGGGTCTAGTTGGTCCTCGAAGCTCGACGTTACTGTCAGTCATCTCTAAGGGGTTCAAAATAGGGGTTGCAATTTTCAGAACGCCGTATCTCGCAAACTTTCGCTAGAAGGGTATGGTTTTTTTTACGTTATTAAATTTGTCTTGAGCTAAACAATTTTTTGAGACCACCCGGAGCATTGTACGTCCAGCCGTTCGTGTGCACCAAAAAGCTTCGTCAACACGATCGTGAATCAAACGGTATAAATCCGGCCGGGATATCATCACTAGGGAGCACCTGATTATAATCAAGGATGGCTGTATGAAATCGAGTTGGTTGTTCTGCGATATTATTTCATTTGAAAAGTGATGGACCATCGGATTTTGTTGGTAGGTACTTGTGAAACTTGAACAAACGTGCAAGTATTATTGATGGGTAAATTATTACACAACGGTAAATTATTACACAACGGCAAATTATTACACAGCGGTAAATTATTACACAGCGGTAAATTATTACAGAACGGTAAATTGTTACACAACGGTTCATCTACCAAGAAGGGGCTGGATTTTGTTGATCGGTACTTTTGCAACTTGAAGAACCGTTGAAATATTATTGATGGGCAAGTTATTACACAACGGTTCATCATGCTTGACCACGAGGGTAGGTACTGACCACAGAAAACAGTGATCTACGCAGAAGGGGCATCTATTTCACTTCACATCAACAATTTTCCTTCAGAACTTCATTATTTGCGTTTCTTTTTGCCATTTTAGTTACTGTTTGTCATCGACAGAATTATTTTAGCAACATTTAATTCGTGATTTAGGTACGCACCTAGTAACGATTATTTCACCAGATGGGTGAATGAATTCGAATTGTGTACATTTAACCCAAATGTCATCACCAGGGACGCGCCGACAATCGGAAATTGACCGGAGATAAAATCATTGCTAGGGGCCACCTGATTATAATCAAGGATGGCTGTATGAAATCGAGTTGGTTGTTCTGCGATATTATTTCATTTGAAAAGTGATGGACCATCGGATTTTGTTGGTAGGTACTTGTGAAACTTGAACAAACGTGCAAGTATTATTGATGGGTAAATTATTACACAACGGTAAATTATTACACAACGGCAAATTATTACACAGCGGTAAATTATTACACAGCGGTAAATTATTACAGAACGGTAAATTGTTACACAACGGTTCATCTACCAAGAAGGGGCTGGATTTTGTTGATCGGTACTTTTGCAACTTGAACAACCGTTGAAATATATTATTGATGGGCAAGTTATTACACAACGGTTCATCATGCTTGACCACGAGGGTAGGTACTGACCACAGAAAACAGTGATCTACGCAGAAGGGGCATCTATTTCACTTCACATCAACAATTTTCCTTCAGAACTTCATTATTTGCGTTTCTTTTTGCCATTTTAGTTACTGTTTGTCATCGACAGAATTATTTTAGCAACATTTAACACGTGATTTAGGTAGGCACCTAGTAACGAGTGCAGGGTTAGGTACTAACCTGCGGAGGGTCTGCGATCGGCATAATATGTATATAATAGTCATATTATATTATTTAGACGGGTTATCTATACAGAGAACTGTGATCTGTAACAGAAGGGTATTCCGTACAAAATAATAAACCGTTGTGCAGGGATTTGCAGCGTTTTTTTTTTTTTTTTTTTTTCATGCTCGATTCCAATGGTTCATTATTGAAAATAATAAACCAAAAGGTTTTTAGGCTTCCAGAATTTTATGTACAGTTCATGGTGCACGAGAACGGCGCCACGCTAGGACCAGTAGTGCTATCTGTTAGGAAAAAGAGTTTACGTCTCGAGAGTTTGCTGTAGGTATAGATTTTCGGGCCACCATGGTGCACGGGAGCGGCGGCACACTGGCACCAGTGGTACCATCTGTGAGTATAGGGTGTTTAGAGGACTCCAGAATTTTTGCTTTATAGTTAATGGGTCCACAATGATGCAAGGGAACGACGTCACGCTGCCACCAGTGGTACCATCTTTCAGAAAATGTGTTTAGTCCTCAGAAAAAGTGTTTAGTCCTTCACAATTTGCTGTATACTTTATGGTGCACGGGAACGGCGCCACGCTGGCACCAGTCGTACCATCTTTCAGAAAATGTGTTAAGGCCTCCAGAATTTGCTTTATAGTGAATGGGTCCACAATTATTCCAGGGGAACGGCGTCACGCTGGCACCAGTAGTGCTATCTGTCAGAAAAAGTGTTTAGTCCTCAGAAAAAGTGTTTAGTCATCCATAATTTGCTGTATACTTTATGGTGCACGGGAACGGCGCCACGCTGACACCAGTGGTACCATCTTTCAGAAAATGTGTTAAGGCCTCCAGAATTTGCTTTATAGTGAATGGGTCCACAATTATTCCAGGGGAACGGCGTCACGCTGGCACCAGTAGTGCTATCTGTCAGAAAAAGTGTTTAGTCCTCAGAAAAAGTGTTTAGTCATCCATAATTTGCTGTATACTTTATGGTGCACGGGAACGGCGCCACGCTGACACCAGTGGTACCATCTTTCAGAAAATGTGTTAAGGCCTCCAGAATTTGCTTTATAGTGAATGATTCCACAATTATTCCACGGGAACGGCGCCACGCTGGCACCAGTGGTACCATCTTTCAGAAAATGTGTTGAGGCCTCCAGAATTTGCTTTATAGTGAATGGTTCCACAATTATTCCAGGTGAACGGCGCCACGCTGGCACCCGTAGTGCTATCTGTCAGAAAAAGTGTTTAGGCCTCCAGAATTTGATGTATAGTTCATGGTGCACGAGAACGGCGTCAAGCTGGCACCAGTGGTGCTCTGTCAGAAAATGTGTTTAGACCTCCGGAATTTGCTGTACCATGGTGCCAGGGAACAGCGCCATTCTGGCACCAGAGGTACCATCTGTCAGAATAATGTGTGTCTGATATAGTTTGATATAATTTTCCATGTTTTCCTCCACGCTGAATCGAATGGAATAACTTTCAAACCTTTATCAATCGGCCTTTCAGCGATTGAAAAAATATTTAGCTATGAAACACTACCAAAAAAAAAAACAGCTGTTACTGAGCGCGGTTCACAGGCAGAATTTGAGGTTATTTTTTCAAAATTGCGAGGACCCAACAGTTAGGATTGGCGACAGCTCATTTCCGTTGAATATTGGACTGGGCACCTCGAGCAACGCACGGGTCGTTCAGTCAGTAATTTTCCTCACTTGTGCGCATTGGGGGGGGGGGGGGGGGGGGGGGGGGTGCGTCTGCAAACGTCGCGATCGCCCCCCCCCCCCCCCCCCGACCATCCGCGGCGCCTCGGAGCGTCATAAAAATGGATGATAACGGGCACGCGTAGCCTTCGACCACCACGTGCCGTCACCCCGACCCCTCCCCACCCCGTCACCACACGACGTCACGCTTCCACGGCTCAACGGCTTCCCGCCCCCTCAACGTCGTCCTCCCCTCTCCGCCTCAACGTCCACCACCCTCGACCAGCTGAACCTGATCTGCCGACGGCGGCTCATTTCCCCCATCGGACCGCTCGAGGAGGATCGCGCCGCTCACCTTCGCCTTCGACGTCACAGCTCGCGAACTACGAGACCCCGACGCCTTGTAAGTCACTTCACCTAAGACATTCAGTATTTTAGATTTTGAAATTGTTGGAAATCGAATTCTACGTCAAATCAGACCAATTTTACCCAAAAAATTAGAAATTGGTACGTACCTACCGTTTTTGTTCATATTTGTCAACCTAACCCTCACAAAACCATCCGTAACGAATTTTTACCGTCAGAGAACTTGTAGATTAAAATTCAGTATTTAGGCTCACAGTTCTCTGCACAAATCAGCGAGCCAGAAAGACACCCCCCCCCCCCCTCCACTTTGTCGCTTTATGTTTCAACATCAACAATCAGTCGATTTCTATAGAAAATTTTGCCCTGATTCCTAACACTTTATGTCTAAAATAGCTCGTTGACTGCCGAATTTTACACAAACAAACAAAAAATCACCTTTGTGTAAATATTTCTCAACCTAAACCACGCAGGAATCATCCAAAACAAATTTTTCCCGTCAGAGAAGTTGACGGGAATCAAATTCCATGTCAAACGAGACAAATTTTACTTCAAAAATCAGAAATAGGTACGTACGTACGTAGTTTATTTATTCATATTTGTCAACCTAACCCTCACAGAACCATCCACAATGAATTTTTACCGTCGGAGAATTCATAGATTCAATGCAGTATTTAGGTTTTGAAATTGTTGAAAATCAAATTCTACGTCAAATGAGACACATTTTCTTTCAAAAATCATAAATTGATAACTAACGTTTTTGTTCATATTTGTCAACCTAACCCTCACAAAACCATCCATAACAAATTTTTACCGTCAGAGAATTTGTAGATTCAAATTCAGTATTTAGGTTCACAGTTCTCTGCACAAGTCAGCCAGCCAGAAATACCCCCCCCCCCCCCCCACATGCACACACGCACCTTTAACTTCATCGCTTTACAACCCACCAGTCGATTTTTATATTTATGAAATATCGTCCCGATTCCTAACACTGTATGTCTAAAATAGCTTCAAATGTTAAATAAAACTCAGAAATCACCGTTTTTGGAAATATTTCTCAACCTAAACCACGCAGGAATCATCCAAAACGAATTTTTCCAGACAGGGAATTCGTAGATTCAAATTCAGTAGATATTCGTGTTCCCAGTTCGCACTAAAAAGCAAGCAATTTGAAATTTTTTTTTTAAACCGACTTCAACAAAGATGTATGGAACTAAAAAGTAGAGAAAAGTTTTCATGTTGAACGAACGTACATAATTTACTCAAAGCCAATACAGCAAAATTTTTGAAGTCGGCGCCAAATTTTGACTAAGACCCCCACACACAGCCTTCATATTGTATCCCTTGTATTTTATACATTTTAGTTGAAATTTGGCGCCGACTTCAAAACTTCTGTTGTACAGGCCTTGAATAAATTATGTACCTACGTTCGTTCAACATAAAAATTATTTTCTTTTTTTAGTTTTAGGCCTACACAGATTTTTTTCAAGTCGGTTTTGTTTTTTGTTACAAAAATTTTGTGTGCATTTTTGTGGATTTGAATTTTTTGAGGGTTTTTGCATATTTTTTGGGTTTCGTTAATTAAGTACATAACTAATTTTTCCCTTTGTTTACTTTTTTCTCAACAATGAATTGTTTAATGAATTAGTTATTCTTATTAATTCCACCAAATTTCGCCCAAGGCAGTCAGATCACTGGAGATGGTAAAGAAGTGAACTTCTGTTAGTAAGTAATTATGTTAGTTGCGCACTTGTTGTATACGAATATAAGTGCATCAGTTTTTATAATCAGTCACAAATGAGTCCCGTATCTACTAATTGCAATGTTTGTGAAACTGCGCACTTTATGTGGAGGTCACGCGCAAAACGAGATTAATTTGTCACAGTTGACGAGTTTTCGGGAAAACCAAGAAAACTTCTACAAACTCAGCTTTTGTACTTTTATTCCTCCGTTTTTGCTACCTCTTCCTGCAGTGCCCACAGAATGATTCATAAAAACTTTTTCACACAATATGGATAGAAATAATAGTCAATTTTGAACAAAAAAAGAAGAAGAGCGGTTCGTTTTGCAATCTCACTACTCTTTTTACTTCTCACTTTTGTTTTCAAGCTGTGAAAATGATGATTTTTATGAGAAAATGCATACCGAGTGAAACGTGTTTTTATTTAATAATGAAAAGTTTGGAAAAACAAACGCTGCAAATTATTACACAATGGTGTATTATTTACCTGTATATATGCCCCTTCTGCGTAGATCACTGTTTTCTGTGGTCAATACCCTCGAGCTCCCCCCCAGGAAAGTCCTAAATCGAGTAGTGGACCCAGTTTCATAACTAATATGCGGTCGATTCAAGAACTACGAATAATTATCTGTACAATTTATTATTAACTAGCTGTGTTGCCCGTCGCTGACGGGTAGAACTCGGGGTGGGTCCATCTGACTTTGTTAGGTACCTCTCGCTTTACAGATTATATCTCTTACATGTCCCTTTAGAAACTGTTATAATGTTAAAGACAAAAAGGTAATTATCATAGGTAGGAACCAGCCATCTGAATACGGGAGATGGCTTTGATCCATCCAGCCGTTTTTGCGTGATGGATCATAAACCCCCACCCCTATCCATCGGATCGGGAAGTAAACCTCCTTATGTCCTTCCCCGGTCATAGAAACATTTAAATACGCGAGATGGGTTCGATCCATTGAGCCGTTTTCGAGAATTTAATTTTTTTATGTTTCGGCTTCCCTATAAACCCCCACCCCTATCCATCGGATCCGGGGGTGAATCCCCCTATGTCCTTCCCCGGTCACTGAAACATCTAAATACGCGAGATGGGTTCGATCCATTGAGCCGTTTTGGCGTGATTGAAAGACAAACAGACAGACAGACACCACGAAAATCACCTGTAAATTTAGTTATATAGAAGATTATCTGAGCTGGATTTATATCCTTTCATTCACGATCATGTTGACGAAGAATTCTGTGCAAATTTCAGGGCCTTACTGTGAACGAACGGCGGGACGGACAAGGGTCCGGGTGGTCTCAAAAAATTCCTCAGTTCAAGACCAATTTGAAAACATACAAAAAATTGGCGCCCTGGAAACTTCAACCCCTATTTTTCACGCTTTAGAGATGACTGCCAGTAACCCCGAGCTTCGCGGACCAACTTGACCCCAAATACAAACCAAATTTCATTCATTTTCGTTCACGGTAACTAAGGAAAGTGAAGGAAGGAAAGTGAAGTGAAAGTGAAAAGGAAAGGATAGAAATTTTGAGCTATCAAATTTTTGATGGGGTTTAATTTTTTTTCTTTTCATGCTCGAATCCAAAGGTTCATTATTGACAATAATGAATCAATAAAACAGAAAATTGCGGAGGGGACTAGTGAGGGGGGGGGGGGTTAATAGTATTTTTGGGACTACTAAAATGGCTGTTATTGAAACAAAATTTGTATGAAAAGGTTACCTATGGTTTTTTCGTTTTGGTTTATTATTTTCAATAATGAACCTCTGGAATCGAGCATGAAAAAAAATGTATCCCCCCCCCTCAAAATTTGATGGTATTTAAATTGACCTCGAACTTTGGAATTTTTTTGGATCACCCGGAGTGTTGCACGTCCAGCTTTTAGTTAGGCCGAAAAGCTTCGTCAATATGATCGTGAATGTAACGGTATAAATCCGGCTCAGATATCACTGCTAGGAAACACCTGATTATAATCACGCATGGCTGCATGAAATCGAGTTGGTTGATCCGTGATATTAGGTATTTAATTTGAAGAATTATGGTTATTTTGGATTTTGTTGATAGGTACTTTTGGTTTATTAATCTATGAATAATACATCTATGTATTCGCTCAGCAAAAAATTTTATAACCCCCTCTCAAAATTTGTTCTTTTCCGTTTCAAGGTGCGTAGATTCCAAAAATGCAATGTCCGTCCGCCGTATCACGTCTACCAGCTTCATTTTTCTCTAAAAAATCGTTCTTTCGCACACAGACTCCATTTGGACCCTAGTTGTGTCCCGGAACTTTGCAGCCCGATCGGAATATACCCAGGGGTGTTGTGAGTGAAAATGTGTTTAAAAATAGGTACTTTTTGCGTTTTAGCAACAGTTGGTAACATGAGCTTCTGAGATATCATTTTCCATGTTTTTGGGGACGAGAAGACCGAAATGAAGTCGATTTTGACCAAAGAGTGGAAAATTGAGGTTCTACCACAGTTTCAGCTCTCAAAATTGATTTTTTATGAGTCAAAAACCTGGGAAATCGTCTGAAATCACAATCAGTTTGTATAATAACACTGGAAAAAGTGTCAACACGTGGATCAAGACGGTTAAATGGCACTACCAACGATCAAAGATAATTTTGAAAAAAAAGGAGCCTACCTATTTTGTGTTTTGGGGGCCAAAATTGGTAAAAACCATCAGAAATAGCTATTCGAATTATTTCACGTGAATGAAACAACAAATGAACAGCCAACATTTCTGTAGGTATGTCCAACAGAATAATAAACCCATGTGACAAGGACTTTGGAGCGTTTTTTAATTTGACAAAATGCTTCATGAATAACAACAAATAATTAGGTAACTGTTGAATTATTGAATCCCGCGCATTTTAATGAAACTGCAATTTCCTGGGCGGCTCCAGTACTCGATTTAGGGCTTTCCTGGGGGGAGCACGAGGGTAGGTAGGTATTTACCACAGAAAACAGGGTATGTTCCCCGAGGGGTAATCTATAAAAGTAAATAATAAACCGCTGTGTAATAATTTGCAGCGCACGCTGACGTCCCGCAGATACCAACGTATGGCCTGAATGTGAGTAAAGAAATTTGCAGGACGGACTTTCTCCCGATGCTTTCAAGGTGATTCAAATCCTTATCCGAATCGTAATATAACAGGGTTGATCCAACGACTGCCGAAAAGTGCGTAAGATCTTAATAGTACCTAATTGTTCTACCTTAACAACCGACAAGTGTTCCGTTAGTGGATTTCGTAGGAACAAGGAAGATCATGACGAAGGGGGGGGGGGGGGGGGGCATTGTACCCTGAGGCCGTGCGAACCTGAAATGTTCACGTGGCCGACCTAGACACGTGGGAGTGACGTCACCGATGTCAACAGTAGCGCCCTCTGCCACGTGGGCCCTCTCCGCTGCCACCCCTCTTCAAGTCAAGGTCACTACTACGAACCCCCCACCACACCGTTCTTGCAGGATTTCCGCGTACCCCCCCCCCCCACCCCGCCACAACAGACCCTCATTTCACATGATTCATAATTATTTAATTATTTGGCGCGGTTTTGCAAAACAACGCCAAAATCGAAAAAAAATACTTTGATCGATTCTTTTGTAGTAAAACTTCAAGCCGCGTCGAATGGTGACATTGTGGTTAGTCAAAACGCAACCAATCCAGTAAAATGAGTTGAAGTTCAAACGGTTTTTCAAAACCCAACAAATTCATGAATTGTAGGTATGTGAAAAACCGAATGCTCATTCCCTACAAACCCTACGAAAAAAGAGTAGGTGCCTAGGCACTTTTGAAGCTTGGATAATGCCTTTTGGTTTATTATTTTCAATAATGAACCATTGGAATCGAGCATGAAAAAAAAAATTCTTACCCCCCCTCAAAATTTGATGGTTTACGTTTCAAGGTATGTAGAATCCAAAACTGCAATAAAAATATTTCTGTCTGTCCGCCGTACGCCGTACGCCGTACGGGCCACTTTTCTTAGTTACCATGAACAAAAATTGATGAAATTCGGGTTATAGGTTCCGTTCGGCGTCTAGTTGGTCCTCGAAGCTCGACGTTACTGTGAGTCATCTCTAAGGGGTTCAAAATAGGGGTTGAAATTTTCAAAACGCCTATACTATTTTTTTACGTGAATATTTTTACGGTTTTAAATAGTTCTTGAACTTGCGAGTTTTTTAAGACCATCCGGAGCATCGTACGTCCAGCCGTTCGTTCACAGTAAGGCCCCGAAGTTTGCACCGACAGGCATTTTCGACTCCAGTGTGAATGAAATTGTATACAATTCAAACCAAATCTCGTAACCAGAGACGCGCCCACAATAGGAATTTGTGAATACGGCCAATCATTGGTAGGGATCACCTGATTATATTGGCGGAGTATGAAGTCGAGTTGGTTGTTCTGTGATATTATTTCGCTTGAAAAATGATGGCTCTTTTGGAGTTTGTTGGTAGGTAGTGAAACTTGAACAAACGTTGAAGTATTATTGATGGGTAAATTATTACTACGGTAAATCATTACTCAACGGTAAATTATTACACAACGGTTCATTATACCATCTACGTAGAAGGGGCTGGAGTTTGTTGGTAGGTACTTTTGCAACTTTTTTCACTCCTCATCAACAATTTCTTTTCAGAACTTCATTATGTGTGTTTCTTTTTGTTAGGTACTGTTTGTCATCGGCAGAATTATTTTAGCAACATTTAACTCGTGATTTAGGTAGGTACCTAGTAACGAGTACGGGGTTAGGTACTAACCTACGGAGGGTCTGCGATCTACATAATATGTATATAATAGAATAGTACATATCATATTATATAGAAGGGTTATCTATACATAGAGCTGTGATCTGTAACAGGAGGGT
Source organism: Leptopterna dolabrata (assembly GCA_954871275.1). Taxonomy (NCBI): domain Eukaryota; kingdom Metazoa; phylum Arthropoda; class Insecta; order Hemiptera; family Miridae; genus Leptopterna; species Leptopterna dolabrata. Next base: position 38,155,913 of record OX940981.1, read on the forward strand.
ATTCTATACAAAATAATAAACCGTTGTGCAGGGATTTGCAGCGTTTTGAATATTTATTATCGATTATTAGAAGGAGAAGAAGCCTTCCACTGGGTTTATAGGTATTTTTCCGGTGTGTTGTAAGTAGTACTTGAACGGCCGCTTTTGGGTTTTGGCTCTATAGCATTTCATAAAACTTATGTCCTGCTATTATTTTATCATATGCAAGTGCATCGTTTCCGTTTCAACCTCAATCCTCAGCCTTGAATAGCTCAATTTTTATGTTATCAAAAGATGAAAAAACAATCAAAGTGCCGTTCCGTTTCAATCCCTCAGGGGTGTTGAATAGCTACATTTTTGTCTCAACGAAAGATGAAAAAAAAAAAAAAAAAAATCAATCGTTTTTGCAAAACCCTGTAAGTTCATGATTTGTCGGGTTTTGCATAAGTGTCCAACTTTCATCATTGATTTCGAAGTGAGTGATAAAACCATTTTCGAAAAATGTTATTTCATGCCAAAATGTAAATAAAAATAAAGCGACATGACACCAATAAACCAGGGAAAGAACCAGTTCATGAAAAACATTTTACTAAATTAATACCTATCGCAAGAAATAGGAGAGTATTTTCGACAGTACCTATTGTCCAGAATATTTTTGTCGTTAAATTACTTACTTAATTACAATTAAACACTTTTAACCTTTTTCTAACACAATAAAGCGCTTCGTTTTAGCGAATTTTCGAAGAAAAGGAAGCTATTGTTCTCGGTCCAAAATTTTTAAAACTCGAATTTCCGAAAGATTTTTATACCAAAATCCGTTTCAGACCATCCTGAATTCACTGCCGAAAGACACCAAAAATTATATGTATATATATATATATATTTATATATTTATATATATATTTATATATTTATATATGTATGTGTCATTCCAGACGATAACTCTCGAAAGAATTGAGATAAAAAGTTCAAATTTGCACGAAAAATCTGTCTTGGCAATCGACAGGCTAAGTTCGTAGATGGGCAGAATCGGGTCACTCTAAGGGGGAATTTTGGGGAGTTTTAGGGGGGAAAAATTACCCATAAATTCCCAAAATGAAGCAGTCTGACAAGTGACACCTCATTTTAAAGGTTTTTGTACGCTGAACACGATGGTGAAATCAGAATTGCGATACCTCATTCCGTTCTCAAACTGGAGCACTTTGAAGATGACGGAACGTGGTTATTTCTTAAGATGTTCTTCCTGGTTCGTATGCTCTAATCTGATAACGGAATGGGATATCGCAATTCTGACTTCACCATCGTGTTCAGCGTTGGAAAATCTACAAACCGAGGTGTTACTCGGCAAAAAATGGAACAAAAAATTTACCAATATCCAATACAATACAGAGTAGGTAATGGATACGTAACATACGTACTGTACGTATGTTTGATAAGTAACTGTACGTATATTGTAGTACCAATACTACAATATACGTACATACTTGAATACCTATAATTACCCAATAAGTTTAAGATTGCCCATATTTGAATGGGATATTCCAAACATCACATTTTACATAAAATCAGTTATTTCTTCGAAAATTCGCTCTTATAGCCATGCTGCATGACTGTGGTTTTTTTAAAATTATTTTCAGACTTGACGAGATCACCATGAAGTTCACATTTATGTACCTAGTCGGTATCACAGAAATGATCAACTTGAGTATTAATAATACTACAACGCCACTGGCGATTGAAAAAAGGAATTTTACTGCAAAATTATTATCTTACAGCAAAAAACGTAATCTTGAAGGAAAACCGCTGCAAGTCCTGGTCACATGGGTTTATGATTCTATTGGACACACCTACAGAAATGATGGCTGTTCATTTATTGTTTCTGTCATGTACAATAATTGAAATAGCTATTTCTGATGGTTTCCACCAATTTGGCCCCCAAAAACACGAATTGCGCTCCTTTTTTTTTTGCAAATTATTTTGATTATTGATAATACCATTTAATTGTCCTGATTCGCCTGTTGACATTACTTCTATTGTTATTATCCAAATCTATGGTGATTTTTTCAGACAATTTCCCAGGTATTTGAGTCATGAAAAATTAATTTTGCGAGCTGAACCTTTGTTACAACATCAATTATTCTTCACTCTTTGCTCGCAATCGACTTCATATTCGGTCTTCTCGCCCTAAAACATGGAAAAAGATATCACAAAAGCTCATTTTACTAAAACACCAAAAAACCCTATTTTTACATTCATTTTTCGCCCTTAACGCCCCTGGGTATATCCCGATCGGGGTGCAAAGTTTCGAGACACAACTACGGCCCAAATGGAGCCTGTGTGCGAAAGAACGAATTTTTTAGACCGAAAATGAAGCAGTTACGCATGATACGGCGGACGGCAGGCGTTCATTTCATTTTTGGAATCTACGCACCTTGAAACGTAAAAGAAGAAATTTTGAGGGGGTGTTATACAATTTTTTTCCTGAGCGAATACATAGGTGTATTATTAACAGAATAATAAACCAAATGTAACAGTAAGTCACTGAGCTTATAGTTGGTAACTCTAACTAGGTTATTGGGAGTAGACCATAAAAGGAATGAGCATCTTGAGGCAAAACCATCTCCAACTGCTGAAGATGTTCATATTTCGTTTTCTTTATTGGTAATGGGCAAGGGTACAGATGAGGTGGAAGTTCATCAGGCAGGGTCTTTATGGATTATATTATGATATTCGTATTATGGATTACATTGTTATTATTATATTATGGTATGCGTTTATTAAAATCCCTCTTATTAGGGGTGTTCAAATTCTCTGTATAATGGGGTAATTAGTAATATACCCATACTTAATAGGGGGTTTTTATAAATATTTTTGTTAAATTAAATTATATTAAATATAATAATACAAGTAAATTTTACGTATAACACCGGCGTTCTAGTTTCGATCTTCAGAGATTTGGCAACCCTGCTGCCCTGAGCGAGCGAGTTGATGAGAGCGGTGGTATGTGGGTGAGCGATGGGGGGGTTACACGTGGAGCTCGCTAAAAGGAAAGCGAGCTTGAAACTTTCGAAAGAGTGTGCAGGTTTTGGTTAAGCGCGTGTGGCGGGGAAGTGCGGAGGGGGTTGATAAGGGGGATTTCAGCGGATGGCGGTGTTGTTGTGGGGAGGAGGGGGGGGGGGGTCCCCCAGGAGCAAAGCGTTCTCCTCGGGTGACTCATGCGATGTGGCCCTACTGGAGGGGGGATATTGCCTCATGCCATACGCCGAAGAGGTAAAAACGCTCCAAAGTCCTTGTCACATGGGTTTATTATTCTATTGGACATACCTGCAGAAATGCTGGCTGTTCATTATATCTATTCCAACACCACTGAATTTAGAACTACATTAATGGCTTAGATAGTGAGGCTTTATCGACATCAGGGTAAATTTTCCTACATTCTGACACAACTTGTAATAAAAATTGGCGCTGTTCTTCGTCTTTTGTCAAGCAAGAGTTCGAGCAATTCAGTGGTGTTGGAATAGATATATTGTGTTGTAAAATAAGTTCCAGGCTATTATTTGCTTTACAAAAAACTTTCAATTTGTATTATTAAAACACTTTTTACATAATTTTTATTGTTTTTCGTGCGTTTCATAGCACCCACCACCCACCCATCTCACCCCTACCCCCTCCATATATTATATATTAGATTCAAATGTATCAATTTTCAATATACCAGAGTGATAAAGAAGTATCAAGTTGCCTAGAGGTCGATTTCATTGACTGGAGTGTGGTTTTTAGGGGTATGCGTATAAAGGCACATTTGCTGAAACGGACCACGTTTTGAGATGGGAAAAGCTGAATAACATAAACTCTATAGGAGCTAGCGAAACAATTATTCGAGTAAACGTTGAAGAAGATAACATTTCAAATCAAATAAGACCAATTTCAAGTCTCTAGGACAAATGGTTACTATGTTATGAGGAAAGAAATAATATTTTTATGAAAAAAAGTGAGTTTTTCTAAACTTCAACCTCGATGCGGCACGGGTTAATGTTATCCGATCGACCTAAAACTTTGGGAATCTCATTTTCTAGCCAAATGGCACCTTTTAGGGGGTTGCCACGATTGAATTTAAAAAGTTGACTTTTTGCGACCACTCTAGTGAGGCAAGTCGTCACAAGGCAATAGGCAAAATTTTTTTTTGAGAAAATCACTTCTGGCAACCCCCTAAAAGGTGTCATTTGACTAGAAAATGAGATTGGCAAAGTTTTAGGTCGATCGGATAACGTTAACCCGTGCCGCATTGAGGTTGAAGATCAGAAAAACTCACTTTGTTTCATAAAAATACTCTTTTTTTCCTCATAACATAGTAACCAATTGTCCTACAGACTTGAAATTGGTCTCATTTTAGTTAAAATGTTATCTCCTTCAACTTTTACTTCCATAATTTTTTCGCTACATCCTGTAGATTTTATGTTATTCAGCTTTTCCCATCTCAAAACGTGGTCCGTTTCAGCAAATGTGCCTTTTTACGCATACCCCTAAAAACCACACTCCAGTCAATGAAATCGACATCTAGGCAATTTGATACATCTTTATCACTCTGGTATATTGAAAATTGATACATTTGAATCTAATATATAATATATGGAGGGGGTAGGGGGGAGATGGGTGGGTGGTGGGTGCTATGAAATGCACAAAAAACAATAAAAATGATGTAAAAAGTGGTGTAATAATACCAATTGAAAGTTTTTTGTATAGAAAATAATAGCCTGGAACTTATTTTACAACACAATATATCTATTCCAACACCACTGAATTTAGAACTACATTAATGGCTTAGATAGTGAGGCTTTATCGACATCAGGGTAAATTTTCCTACATTCTGACACAACTTGTAATAAAAATTGGCGCTGTTCTTCGTCTTTTGTCAAGCAAGAGTTCAAGCAATTCAGTGGTGTTGGAATAGATATATTGTGTTGTAAAATAAGTTCCAGGCTATTATTTGCTTTACAAAAAACATTCAGTTTGTATTATTAAAACACTGTTTACATAATTTTTATTGTTTTTTGTGCATTTCATAGCACCCACCACTCACCCATCTCCCCCCTACCCCCTCCATATATTATATTTTAGATTCAAATGTATCAATTTTCAATATGCCAGAGTGATAAAGAAGCATCAAATTGCCTAGAGGTCGATTTCATTGACTGGAGTGTGGTTTTTAGGGGTATGCGTAAAAACGCACATTTGCTGAAACGGGCCACGTTTTGAGATGGGAAAAGCTGAATAACATAAAATCTATAGGATCTAGCGAAAACATTATTGGACTAAAAGTTGAAGAAGATAACATTTCAAATAAAATAAGACCAAATATTTCAAGTCTCTAGGACAAATGGTTACTATGTTATGAGGAAAGAAATAATATTTTTATGAAAAAAAGTGAGTTTTTCTAAACTTCAACCTCGATGCGGCACGGGTTAATGTTATCCAATCGAACTAAAACTGGGAATCTCATTTTCTAGCCAAATGGCACCTTTTAGGGGGTTGCCACGATTGAATTTCGAAAGTTGACTTTTTGTGACCACTCTAGTAAGGCAAGTGGTCACAAGGCAATAGGAAAATTTTTTTTTGAGAAAATCACTTCTGGCAACCCCCTAAAAGGTGCCATTCGACTAGAAAATGAGATTGGCAAAGTTTTAGGTCGATCGGATAACGTTAACCCGTGCCGCATTGAGGTTGAAGATCAGAAAAACTCACTTTGTTTCATAAAAATACTCTTTTTTCCTCATAACATAGTAACCATTTGTCCTAGAGACTTGAAATTGGTCTCATTTTATTTAAAATGTTATCTTCTTCAACTTTTACTTGCATAATTTTTTCGCTACATCCTGTAGATTTCATGTTATTCAGCTTTTCCTATCTCAAAATGTGGTCCGTTTCAGCAAATTTTACAACACAATACATCTATTCCAACACCCCTGAATTTAGAACTACATTAATGGCTTAGATAGTGAGGCTTTACCGACATCAGGTTAAATTTTCCTACATTTTGACACAACTTGTAATGAAAATTGGCGCTGTTCTTCGTCTTTTGTCAAGCAAGAGTTCAAGCAATTCAGTGGTGTTGGAACAGATATATTGTGTTGTAAAATAAGTTCCAGGCTATTATTTTCTATACAAAAAACTTTCAATTTGTATTATTAAAACACTTTTTACCCACCACCCACCCATCTCCCCACTACCCCCTCCATATATTATATATTAGATTCAAATGTATCAATTTTCAATGTACCAGAGTGATAAAGAAGTATCAAATTACCTAGAGGTCGATTTCATTAACTGGAGTGTGGTTTTTAGGGGTATGCGTAAAAAGGCACATTTGCTGAAACGGACCACGTTTTGAGATGGGAAAAGCTGAATAACATAAAATCTATAGGATATATCGAAACAATTATTGGAGTAAAAGTTGAAGAAGATAACATTTCAAATAAAATAGGACCAATTTCATGTCTCTAGGACAAATGGTTTCTATGTTATGAGGAAAGAAATAATATTTTGATGAAAAAAAGTGAGTTTTTCTAAACTTCAACCTCGATGCGGCACGGGTTAATGTTATCCGATCGACCTAAAACTTTGGGAATCTCATTTTCTAGCCAAATGGCACCTTTTAGGGGGTTGCCACGATTGAATTTCAAAAGTTGACTTTTTGTGACCACTCTAGTGAGGCAAGGCGTCACAAGGCAATAGGCAAAATTTTTTTTGAGAAAATCACTTCTGGCAACCCCCTTAAAGGTGCCATTCGACTAGAAAATGAGATTGGCAAAGTTTTAGGTCGATCGGATAACGTTAACCCGTGCCGCATTGAGGTTGAAGATCAGAAAAAGTCACATTGTTTCATAAAAATACTCTTTTTTTCCTCATAACATAGTAACCATTTGTCCTAGAGACTTGAAATTGGTCTCATTTTATTTAAAATGTTATCTCCTTCAACTTTTACTTCCATAATGTTTTCGCTACAACCTGTAGATTTTATGTTATTCAGCTTTTCCCATCTCAAAACGTGGTCCGTTTCAGCAAATGTGCCTTTTTACGCATACCCCTAAAAACCACACTACAGTCAATGAAATCGACCTCTAGGCAATTTCATACTTCTTTATCACTCTCTCTGGTATATTGAAAATTGATACATTTCAATCTAATATATAATATATGGAGGGGGTAGGGGGGAGATGGGTGGGTGGTGGGTGCTATGAAATGCACAAAAAACAATAAAAATTATGTAAAAAGTGTTTTAATAATACCAATTGAAAGTTTTTTGTATGGAAAATAATAGCCTGGAACTTATTTTACAACACCATTTTGTTGTTTATTTCATTTGAAATACCTAATTGAAATAGCTATTTGTGGTGGTTTCCACCAATTTTGGCCCCCAAAACACGAATTAGGTACGCTCCTTTTTTTTTTTTTTTTTCAAATTATCTTTGATCATTGATAGTACCGTTTAATCGTCTTGATCCGCCTGTTGATACTTTTCCTAGTGTTATTCTACAAATTCATGGTGATTTCAGACGATTTTCCAGGTTTTTGACTCATAAAAAATCAATTTTGGGAGTTGAACATCTGGTACAACCCCAATTTTCCACTCTTTGGTCAAAATCAACTTCATATTCGGTCTTCTCGTCCCCAAAAACATGAAAAACGATACCTCAAAAGCTCATGTTACTAACATGTTGCTAAAACACAAAAAGTACCTATTTTTATACACATTTTCACACATAACACCCCTGAGTATATTCCGATCGGGCTGAAAAGTTTCGGGACACAACTAGGGCCCTAATGGAGCATGTATGCGAAAGAACGAATTTTTTAGACCGAAAATGAGGCCGGTACACGTGATACGGCGGACGGACATTGCATTCTTGGAATCTACGCACCTTGAAACGGAAAAGAAACAATTTTGAGGGGGTGTTATACAAATTTTTGCTGAGCGCATACATAGGTGTATTATTCACAGAATAATAAACCAAAATCCGTCCGCCGTATCACGTGCACCGGCTTATTTTAGGTCTAAAAAATTCGTTCTTTCGCACACATCCTCCATTTGGGCACTAGTTGTGTCCCGAAACTTTTCAGCCCGATCGGAATATACCCAGGGGTGTTTGAGTGAAAATGTGTATAAAAATAGGTACTTTTTGTGTTTTAGTAACATGTTAGTAAAATGAGCTTTTGAGGTATCGTTTTCCATGTTTTTGGGGACGAGAAGGGCGAGTATGAAGACGATTTTCACCGAAGAGTGGAAAATCGAGGTTCTACCATATGTTCAGCTCCCAAAATTTATTTTTTATGAGTCCAAAACCTGCGAAATCGTCTGAAATCAGCATCAATTTGTATAATAACACTGGAAGTAGTATCAACACGTGGATCAATACGATTAAATGGCATTACCAAAGATAAATTGAAAAAAAAGGAGCGTACCTACCTAATTTGTGTTTTAGGGGCCAAAAATGGTGGAAACCATCAGAAATAGCTATTTCGATTATTACGCATCAAAGAAACAACAAAAAATGAACAGCCAACATTTCTGCAGGTATGTCCAATGGAATAATAAACCCATGTGACAAGGACTTTGCAGCGTTTTTCCGTTTTTGCTGGGTTGTTGTCAAATTCCTGACAAGACCATGAAAATCAGGTCGAACCTGTTTGTCCACACAGATTTAATTGTCCTCCGATCCAATTCGCTTTGGTTCAGGGCGATTTCCGACATTTCGCTGTGGGGTGGGGGGGGGGGGGGGCTTCAGCGAGGTTATTGGCACAAGGCCCCTCCACGATCCAACGGAAACGGAACAGGCGGAAGGTGAGCCAACTCCGCGCGCGGTGGGGAATCTTTCGGGGGTGGACCTGCGAGGGCCTGCACAGCGAGTGGTGAAGAGGGGAAGGGAGGGGAGGGGGACACGTGGAAGGTGCGGACCCTTCCACCACCTCCCCAAGGGCTGGTGGAGGGGGGAACTGGGCCAGTTTACATAACACGTGGTAAAGACACGTGCATCACCTGTTCCCTTCCTCCGTGGAAAAACCTGTTGCCCAACATCCTCTCCCAATTCGTATCCCTTATTCTGATTTCGCCTCATCTCGCCAACCCAGTTTAAGACGAGGGGGCAAAAATTTACACTAAAAAAATTATTTTCCCCCACCCCAACTTACATAGCTTTTAGCGAATTTTCATTTGAAATACGCTATTTCCACGTGTACAAAATATTGAGTGCCTACATGCATTTTTAACTAATTTTCCAAGAGAAAATACGAACAATGGGTACGAAATTTTCAGTAGGTACATGGATCTATGCAGTTTTTCTATACAAATCCGTTTCAGAGCTGAATCCATCCCTAGATTTCAACATTACAGTAGGTATATTCAAGTAGGTATGTAGACACATGTATTCATTCGTTTACGAGACACTCCAGACGAAATCTATCTTCGGCTACGAGACAAAAGATTCCCAATTTCGCTAAAAATTTTCGTAATTGTAAGCGAGAGGATGGTTTGAGGAATGGACAAAAATGGAAAAAATAAACAGTATTGTTGGTAGGATTCTTGAGGGTTGGTCACTTAATCAAATATCCACTATGCCGACGTTTCGATTTATTGATATGATTATGATATGTCTTGGCAGTAGCAGGAACACACAGTCAGAAAAGGTGTTTATATTGCTAGTTTTTCAGCATTTACTTATAAGCCCGTTCTACACTCTTGTTTGAATCAATGTTTTCTGAGTAAATAGTTCCTATCATTACAGCCCTGAAGAGGATTTATAAATAAATCGAAACGTCGGCATAATGGATACTTGATTAAGTGGCCAACCCTCAAGAATCCTACCAACAATATTAATGCTGAGTGGTCAAGAACGTTAATCATAAAAATAAATAGTGGTTCAAATTTTTTCGTCACAACTCGGCAATAATATCTGTAAATAAAATTTCTGTATTTTATTAAAAATGTGAATTTTTAGTGTAACACATCAGTAAAATTGATACAAAATCACCAAATGTGGTGCATAATGGTGACTCGAGACTGAACAGGGCGGAGAGTGAATAGGGCTCAAATATAAGTGGGTAGAAAAAACGTCAAAAAAGCTCAGTTGCCAAATCTGATAATTCTCTCATTTGGTCAGCTGCATGGCTGGAACTTCTTTTCCGTTTCAAAGCGACCTGAATGAACCTCGCATACGAGATAATAAATTCCCAAATTCGCCAAAATTTTTGTAGTGACAAACGAAAAGATGAGTTCGACGATGGGCGTTTTTGAAAACTGAAAGTGGGTAAAACGAATTTTTGGGGTCAAAAACAGCTAGAAAAAAGGTTTAGAGTAATACACGGATTGCATGGCTTGCCCTTGGTACTATGGGTGGGCGGTGTTCATAAACTGGTAGTATTTTCTAGATCATATCAAGTTCTGAAGAGAGGATTTTTTCAATTATTAACAATCCGGGCAATTGGGGAAATTAAGAAGCGACATTTCCACGTATTAACAAGTGTTGAAAAATGATATAAATATATGGAACACTAGAGATTAGAAAGAAAGGTGGTTTGTTGGATCATTGGGTTGAGGATTATGGCGGTTCAACGGTTTTCACGTTCCCGCATGCGCAGTCGCAGCAATGATACGAATGCGACGAAATTCTCATGGGGTCAACTAGGATCTAACCCCGAACTAACATCAAAATTTCAGCCAATTTGAATCACCGTGTCGTGAGATGTGGGTTCGACGTTTTTCACGTTTGCGCATGCGCAGTCGCTACTACTGATCCGACTGCGACGAAATTTATGTGGGACCAACTAGGACCTAACCCCAAAATACCAACAAAATTTGAGCCAACTGGGACCATTGGGTTGTGGGTTATGTCTGTTCGAAGTGTTTCACGTTCCGCGTGCGCAGTCGCTACTACTGATACTTACGCGAACGAAATTCCTATTTGACCAACTGACCTAACCCCGAAATTCCATAAAATGTTGAGCCAATTTGGACCGTTGGATCTTGAGTTATGGCGGTTCGCAGAAATGCGTACACTCACACACACGCACATATATACTCAACTACTTGAAGGAACTAAAATTTCAGTTTTTTGATGGATTCGCGTTCGTGTTCGAAAATGGAGAAATCAAATTTTTCTACCTCAAAATAGCGAAATGTGTAGAAACGAAAACATAGGGCCTCGGCTTTCCGAGGGGCCGCTATTAAATCACCGGAAAATGTGGTTTAATGGGTCCTTCGAAAATTTTCTCTTATGGTCGTGCAGCATGACTGGAACTTATTACTTACTTATTTTAGCCATTTTTCAGAGATGTTAAGACCCCAAAATTTCAAATTTAACCCCGGATTTCTTTCGGAAATATTTGTATGATTGAAATCATGATATACTTTCCAATTTTTTGTGATTTTTAGCCTTTTTTACCGATTTTTTACAGATATTTTTGTGCCGCACAAATCACTCCATTCATTCCAAGTCAGTCGGATTTGGGAGGTGAAGGTTTAGGAAAAATCATAGAACTTCCACTTGTTCAACATTAGTCAGAACAAATCATTAGTCCAAGTTTCATAATGGATGGGTGAGGAAGTCGAATACGAAGCTTTCCGTTGAGATTACTCGTGTTGCGATATTGATGAGAAGTGTATCTAAATCCTGTTCATGTCTTTCTTGAGAAATCTCTATATCTATCACCATGTTCCTGTTTTCCTCGCCATTATGCTTATAGATACCAAATCGACTTACCCGAACGTTCTTTTCCGCAGGATGGCTCCCACAATCAACGAGTCTGCAGACAGACGGAGGCCTTTCAGCTTGGAAGAGTACCTCCAATACTCTCTCAGACTAAGTGAGTACCCAATTTCCGTCTATTTACATTACACCCATACATTACCTACGTAATATCGATGTCAATTTAGCTGGATAACAATTTCGACTTTCTTTCACTCGTTTTCTTGTTCATCTTGCACGTGCTGTACAAATCTTCTAGTAGTTTTTTCGCCCACTTCCCGATGTCCAGTTGAGCTGAAATTTTGCGAAATCAAAAGTCAATTCCCGATCAGTCTCTACTGAGCTGAAATTTTGCTCAGTCGTCTACCTTCGATGACAATAGACAAACGAATCATAAAAAACGTGCATTCATTAATTAATTTCTACTACCGTAACTAGCTTTCTTGTCTGTCCGGTAAGACTCTTGTAATAAATCCTCCACCCCCATTTCCCTTTTCAATTGAGCTGAAATGTTGCACAGTCATCTGTGGGATAATACATTAATCAATTACAAAAAACATGCACTAATTAATTGATAAGGTATAAAAAATTTCACACACATGGGACTAAAAAGCAGAAAATGATTAGGTACATATTTAAATAAGAAACTTTTTTTCAACCATGTTTTTAAAACGGACTAAAAATCATAAAATAAGTTCTTGCCTTGTAATTTAAAACAAAAAACGTGGGGCGTGTGGAATATACAATAGAATGGAATAGAATTTGGAAAAGAATGGAACAGAAATTATCATCATACTTGGAAGAGAAGATTTTACAGTGCAGGCAATTTGTGTTCAGGAAAGGACGTAGTACAAGGCTCTGAAGGTTGCCCAGTTGTGCTTGAGACGAGAAACTCGCTCGAATAGCTACGTCTCTTGGCCTTTATGACTTATCTAAGACTTTCGATCCAATCCATTCAATTCGCTCCTGGAAAAACTAGCATATTACGGATTCACAACTGAAGCCGTGTTCTACACTATGGCATGCCGGCGAGCAGTCTGATTGCAAAAAACTAATAATCTCTCTAAATTATTTATATGGGTACAAGAAGTGTTTACTTTTACCAAGGATATGGGAGTCAGCGCACTACTCATACTCTAGTCTTGTTATTACTGCTTTTATCTAAATTGAATTTTTATTATTACGGTGACCATTACCTGCACGTAGCTGTTTCGACAAATAAGACAATTTGAAATAGTAATTACCTAGTGTAGGGAGCAGAAGTCCAGCTGTGCATGTAGTTTTGTTTTAAAACTTACAAGGCAAGACATTTTTTAAAATACTTTTTAGTCCGTTTTAAAAACGTCGTTTTCCAAAACGGTTTTTATTTACTTGAATAATTTTGGTTTATTATTTTCAATAATGAACCATTGGAATCGAGCATGAAAAAAAAAATTCTTACCCCCCCTCAAAATTTGATGGTTTACGTTTCAAGGTATGTAGAATCCAAAACTGCAATAAAAATATTTCTGTCTGTCCGCCGTACGCCGTACGGGCCACTTTTCTTAGTTACCATGAAAGAAAATTTATGAAATTCGGGTTATAGGTTCCGTTCGGGGTCTAGTTGGTCCTCGAAGCTCGACGTTACTGTCAGTCATCTCTAAGGGGTTCAAAATAGGGGTTGAAATTTTCAAAACACCTATACCATTTTTTTACGTGAATATTTTTACGGTTTTAAATAGTTCTTGAACTTGCGAGTTTTTTAAGACCATCCGGAGCGTCGTACGTCCAGCCGTTCGTTCACAGTAAGGCCCCGAAGTTTGCACCGACAGGCATTTTCGACTCCAGTGTGAATGAAATTGTATACAATTCAAACCAAATCTCGTAAACCAGAGACGCGCCCACAACCACAATAGGAAATTTGGCGGAGATGAAATCATTGCTAGGGATCACCTGATTATATTGGCGGAGTATGAAGTTGAGTTGGTTGTTCTGTGATATTATTTCATTTGAAAAATGATGGCTCTTTTGGAGTTTGTTGGTAGGTAGTGAAACTTGAACAAACTTTTAAGTATTATTGATGGGTAAATTATTACTACGGTAAATCATTACTCAACGGTAAATTATTACACAACGGTTCATTATACCATCTACGTAGAAGGGGCTGGAGTTTGTTGGTAGGTACTTTCGCAACTTTTTTCACTCCTCATCAACAATTTCTTTTCAGAACTTCATTATGTGTGTTTCTTTTTGTTAGGTACTGTTTTTCATCGGCAGAATTATTTTAGCAACATTTAACTCGTGATTTAGGTAGGTACCTAGTAACGAGTACGGGGTTAGGTACTAACCTACGGAGGGTCTGCGATCTACATAATATGTATAGAATAGTACATATCATAATATATAGACGGGTTATCTATACATAGAGCTGTGATCTGTAACGGAAGGGTATTCTATACAAAATAATAAACCGTTGTGCAGGGATTTGCAGCGTTTTTTCTATATCACTGCTCCTGTTGTCTAAGGAATTTTTACCTTGTTACTCCAACGAACTATTAACTTTATGAAACTGACAAATCCTTTTACCTCATTTTTTAGTTCACTGCGTGACAGATTTCGATTCTTGTGTGATCATTTCTCAATGATAAATCTCGGTAATATAAAAAACATCCCCCTCCCACCACCATCAAAATCAACTTTTTGGTTTGTTTCAAGGTGCAACAGCCTTTCCTTGACGACTGAATTTCAAAAAAGTTTGTAGATCGAAAATTCGTAAACAAATTAGAGGCAAAAATTAGTTCAAGTAGTTATTTAGGGAAATTAGTAATAATAGCCACCCCGTTCTCTTCTGGGTGTTTTGTGCTACCTATCATCTTCGAAGTAAATTAGGTTTTGAAATCTTGGGCCTTTTTTATCCTGTGGGCCCGAGTTTGGCACACGTGTTCTCTTCCACGCGCTGACCCGAGCTGTGTCGTCACTGCCCCTCCACTACCTCTTCCCCACCGCCCAACGTCACAACCTCGCGTACAACAGCTGACTCCACGTGGGGGCGTACACGTGTCGAAAGCCAACAACATCGCGGCCTCCTGGCGATCGATAAAATTCCCAAAATAAGTGGGTTTCTCAACTCCACTCATTGTTCACTGTTTTGTCATTGTTCACTGTTTTGTCACTGGTCGCTTGTTATGACACAGTTTTAATTACAAATTTCAGCATTCAGCGTTTACTTGCTGTAGTATGCTTTTTAACAGGAACATGCGTAGGAGTCTCAGTCTTGCTTTTTGGCTGTTAATTTTGGCTCTCGACAGGCAAACTCTGAAGGTTGATAAATGCGAAAAAGGCGCTTCGTGGAGTACTAGACCCAAGTAGAACCTGATACATAATCTCATTAATTTTCATCAACATTTAGAGGCAATTTTATTTTTCGATTCCACTTAGGTATCTATAACGAAAGTGAAATAGGAAACTTGAGCGGGAGGTAAAAAATCAGCTGGTTTCGTACTCGATTCTGAAGGTTCATTATTTAAACAACAAACCTTTAATAATGGCAACTTCGAGCCACATTAAGAAACAATTTATAGTGTATTTAATTGGTTAAATTAGTAGAGATTTTAAAATAGAAAATAATAAAAAATTGTCAATTACTGGGTTAGGAGTAGGAATGACAAAAATCACTTTCCTTAAAATCCAGCCCCCATTAAATCATAGGAAATACACTGCCAAGGTGATGGCACAGGAGCTTCCTCGTCACAATCAGAGTGACCCATTATAAAATAGAACAGACTCGGAAGCAAAATAACATAACATAACATTACATTACATAACATTACATAACGTTAAATATACATATTACATAACATTACATTACATAACATAACATTACATAACGTTAAATATACATATTACATAACATTACATTACATAACATAACATTACATAACATTACATGAAATATACATATTATACATAACATGACTTCCATAATACATTACGTCCATTATACACAACTAGCCTGACCGCTCGCTTCGCTCGCTATCCGAGATTCGCTGTACGCAGTATCGTGGAACCAACAAACGACGGAAAAATCCCATACCCTACCGGGTATTTGTGCCCAATTTTATCAAAATCCGTCAAGCCATTCAGGAGTTGACCATGGTCGACCATATTTCCGCTATGGTCAGGGAATTAAAAATGCGCCTACGTTCAACTTGGGAGGCTACCGGATATTGGTGCCAAATTTGGTCGATATCCGTTGAGCAATTCGGGATTCGACCATGGAGGGGCCCATGGATGCGCTAAGGTCGACCGCGGGGGTAGTCCGAAGGTCGATCGTAGATAGAATTTCACGTAGATTACGAATACGCGATAAAAAATAGGGGTTACCATTTCAATTAACGAAGTTGACCATGGTCGACCATAGTTCCGCTATGGTCAGGGAATTAAAAATGCGACGTTGCACAACTTGGGAGCCTACTGGATACTCGTGCCAAATTTGGTCGATATCCGTCAAGCCATTCAGGAGTTGACCATGGTCGACCATAGTTCCGCTATGGTCAGGGAATTAAAAATGCGACGTTGCACAACTTGGGAGCCTACTGGATATTCGTGCCAAATTTGGTCGATATCCGTTGAGCAATTCGGGATTCGACCATGGAGGGGCCCATGGATGCGCTATGGTCGACCGCGGGGGTAGTCCGAAGGGTCGATCGTAGATAGAATTTCACGTAGATTACGAATACGCGATAAAAAATAGGGGTTACCATTTCAATTAACGAAGTTGACCATGGTCGACCATAGTTCCGCTATGGTCAGGGAATTAAAAATGCGACGTTGCACAACTTGGGAGCCTACTGGATATTCGTGCCAAATTTGGTCGATATCCATCAAGCCATTCAGGAGTTGACCATGGTCGACCATAGTTCCGCTATGGTCAGGGAATTAAAAATGCGACTTTGCACAACTTGGGAGCCTACTGGATATTCGTGCCAAATTTGGTCGATATCCGTCAAGCCATTCAGGAGTTGACCAGGTCGACCATAGTTCCGCTATGGTCAGGGAATTAAAAATGCGACTTTGCACAACTTGGGAGCCTACTGGATATTCGTGCCAAATTTGGTCGATATCCGTCGAGCCGTTTGGCCGTGCATAGAAGGACAGACAGACAGAGCGCATGCGCAGGGCGAACCGCTGGCTCTATCATGTTGAAATTTATATGGGACCTCAATGGGCCCTACCCGCTTAATCCCTGAGAATTACATTGAAATTGGGTGAAATCTTTGGTTACTACGGCTGTAACAAGGAAATTGAATCTATTTCACGCCAGCGCATGCGCAGAGCGCACCGAGGGTCCGATCATGCTGAAATTCATACTGGAACTCACTAGGCCTTGTCCAAACAACTCTTGAAAATTTGAGCGAAATTGAATCAAAATTGTGAAAGTTATGCGTGTTTGTTGAATTTAACGTTAGCGCATGCGCAGGGCGTACCGCTGGATCAATCATGTTGAAATTTGTATGGGACCTCAAGGGGCCTTATCCGCACCATCCCTCAAAATTTGAGCTGAATCAATTCAAAATCGTGGAAGTTATGGCTGTAACAAGGAAATGCGGACAGACTCACAGACTCACAGACTCACAGACCCACAGACCGACAGACACGGAACCAAATTTGTTCAGTAGGCTTTGAAACGCAAAATGCAAGTGGAAATTTTGATTTCTGAAGACAAAAATTTTTTGGCTCACGAAAGTGAACACAAGGCTTCCGCTGCTTCGCAGACTCGGAAGCAAAATGTACCAAGTATAGTAAATTTCGTGCTGGTCATCAATATACCACAACCTAAGAGTCGCTAATTGAACTGGAAGCACTTTTTCTTCAAAGCCTACCCACCTAATAAGTTTCTTGGGTTTGCAACGGAAATTTCGGTGGAAAAGTCTCATCAACAAAAACCGCCTGGGTAAAGTTATATGTATGACAACATTTTAAAAACTCAACAGAAAAGGAGTCTCTTCCTGATTTAACCCATAGTCCCCGGAGTTCTGAACTTGTAGCGTGGCACGGAGAATAATAATCACGGAAATTCATCGAAACAAGAATAATTAATTCATTCACAGATGAGTTGCCTGTAAATTCAACTAATTTTCCTTCTTCCTTGGTTTTTTCAATTTTTTCCGAGATCAGTAGTGCAAAAACTGAATTACAGTTCGAAAAGGGAGGAAGAACTCTTAGAAGAGGGCTGGTACTTGAAGGTACGTCTACTGTTAGGTACCTATCAGTGATTATGGTACTTCATGGCACTTGGAGAACTTCTTGAAGGTTAAAGTGTATGGGGGGAAGGGGGAGGGCTGGTTTTCCTGTATACGTATACGGGATATTTAACAGATTCATGAAACGTGAATGTAGGTGATAGGTATGCTTCATTCTGTTATCAACATCAATCAAACGACTTACGAGTTCATTGCCTTACATCAAAGGGCATGCACGTCAACCTCTGGCGGTCAGTTTCTGGATACTTTGTGTGGGGCTTGTTCCTAAGGTAATGGGAGGCCAGTTGCACAAAGTAATGGTTCAAGTTAAGTACAGTACTCAAAGGACCATCCCAGACTGTAAGGACTGGAGACTCGAAGCTATTTGATTTGTTAACGATGGCAGATTAGTTATGGGGAGAAATTAAAAAAACCACAGTCATGCAGCATGGCTATAAGAGCGAATTTTTGAAGTTTTCGGCATCTTCCTCCTCCGCCTAAAATTTTCTGAAAATTAATTTTCGGCCAATGTTTTCCCAACTTGATACCATACAAAATTAAAACAGGAGTAGTTTTACGCAAAGTAAAATTTGGGGTGGAGGGAGGGGGAGGGGGAAATCAAAAATGTTTTGAATACCAGAGGAGTAGGTATTGGGTACCTACGTAACAAATTTTTTGTTCCATTTTTTGCCGAGTAACACCTCGGTTTGTAGATTTTCCTACGCTGAACACGATGGTGAAGTCAGAATTGCGATATCCCATTCCGCTATCAGATCAGAGCAGCCGAACCAGGAAGAACATTTCAAGAAATAACCACGTTCCTTCATCTTCAAAGTGCCCCAGTTTGAGAATGGAATGAGATATCGCAATTCTGATTTAACCATCGTGTTCAGCGTACAAAAGCCTTTAAAATGAGGTGTCACTTGTCAGACTTTTTCATTTTGGGAATTTATGGGTAATCCCCCCCCCCCTAAAACTCCCCAAAACTCCCCCTTAGGGTGACCCGATTCTGCCCATCTTCGAACTTAGCCTGTCGATTGCCAAGACAGATTTTTCGTGCAAATTTGAACTTTTTATCTCAATTCTTTCGAGAGTTATCGTCTGGAATGACACATACATATATAAATATATAAATATATATATATATATATATATATATATATATATATATATATATATATATATATATATATATACATATAATTTTTGGTGTCTTTCGGCAAGGAATTCAGGATGGTCTGAAACGGATTTTGGTATAAAAATCTTTCGGAAATTCGAGTTTTAAAAATTTTGGACCGAGAACAATAGCTTCCTTTTCTTCGAAAATTCGCTAAAAAGGTAAAGATCGCAGTAGCTAGTGAGGAATGCAATTTATTCGAGTTCTGGGGTTCGATCTACCTACCTAGCACAGCTTACTATTTAAACTTGAACTAGACTAGGTGTTATAAATTGGTGGGAAATGTTTGGTAAGTACCTAAAATGATGCACCGGTGGGTGAAGGTCGGCCGGAAGTCTGATACAGGAATCGGCAGGCACAAGGCACCAGTACTGGTGGATGGGTAGTTTGCAGGTGTACTTACGACGGAAATCCTCCGCTGAATCTTGGTGTTCCTCGCGAACTCCGGAAATGAGGCTCTTCCCAATCCTGAGGTACTTCCTTGGACGCCGTACCGAAACGTCTGAACTGAGACGGAAACTCCAGCAGAAGGCGCCGGGTGTCCAGGGGACGGGAAAACTGATAGGAAGTCGGGGCACCAAATTTCCACAATTATTAGTTCCGTCGGCCGTCTCGACGGTTTCCACTGACCGTGGTATTTTATATCCGGTCCAAGTGGGAGAAAATTTGCGGAAGGAACGATATTTAGATGGTAGGTAAAACGGGGTCTACGAGCATGAAACGAGAGGTAGGTAAAGCAGATAGCAGGGGAATGAATAATGGCGAAGTGTCCGGGGGCGATATCGATCCCCTTTTCGATCGGTTTAGCACCCACGTCAATCGATTATTAATCGAGCAAGTTATTCAGATCCCCAACTTTCCAGCACTTCCACAACACTCCACAGTTCACATTGGATACATTTATGTTCGTAACATGGAAGAATAGAACAATCATGATAGGTAATAATGTACAACTACAAAGCTATGATGTTGGCTACAGTAGATCAAACACATTAACGGGTGGTACAATCATTCAGAAAGTCTTATCGATTGTTAAGAGAAGCAATTATATCAAGATGATCAATATCGGATGATATTCTTTCCGATTGTTCAGATAAGACCTACTATGTGGGTAGGTAAGACTTATTCAGTGAGTCCTTCAAAACACATTGTCCATACCTCGACCAACATTTCGTTATCGGCTCATTTCTGCTGATTTTCTTCGGTATTGATCTCCTAAAACTGATTTACTTACCATTCGTTGGAAGGCTCCCAATTCATCTCTAAACGTCAAGCTGTCACGTACTCCTTATTCGTCTAACTTACTAATTAAACTGGTAAGCTAGGTAGTACCTAGCCTACTAGATGTACGATAATTAGGGGGCGGTATGATAAATTTAGAGAAATTGCCTACGTTAGATTTGTGAGACCATTTTCTATGATAAGTACGTGAGTAGTGAATTTTCTATGATAAATACGCGGCAGTAAATTTGCGAATGATTCACCGATTTCTCGAGTTAGGGCTGTACCTACCCGTCTTTCTGTAAGGCCTCGTACACGCTTGAATAAAAAGTCGAGCGATTTTCGTGTGCATGTCTACAGACATGCTTTTTGAAACAAGATCGCAGTTTGACTTCCGTTTGAAATAGGCTACATCAGGCAAATGAACGTTAGATAACATTGCATAACATTTCGCAGTGTGAGCGTATTGGCAGACATTATCCCCAGTTACTCTGAGCCGTGGAGAACGCTTCGTCGGTTTTTTGTTTTTGTAGGTTTTGGTTTATTATTCTGTGAATAATACACCTATGTAATCGCTCAGCAAAAAATTTTTATAACACCCCCTCAAAATTTTTTATTTTCCGTTTCAAGGTACGAGTACGTAGATACTCGTACGTAGATTCCAAAAATGCAATGTCCGTCCGCCGTACGCCGTCCGCCGTATCACGTGTACAGGCTTCATTTTCGGTCTAAAAAAATCGTTCTTTCGCACACATGCTCCATTTGGGCCCTAGTTGTGTCCCGAAACTTTTCAGCCCGATCGGAATATACCCAGGGATGTTATGAGTGAAAATGTGTGTAAAAATAGGTACTTTTTGCGTTTTAGCAACATGTTGGTAACATGAGCTTTTGAGGTATCGTTTTTCATGTTTTTGGGGACGAGGAGACCGAATATGAAGTCGATTTTGACCAAAGAATAGAAAATTGAGGTTCTACCAGATATTCAGCTCCCGAAATTGATTTTTTATGAGTCAAAAACCTGGGAAGTCGTTTGAAATCACCATCGATTTGTATAATAACACTAGAAAAAGTGTCAACAGGTGGATCAAGACGATTAAATGGTACTATCAATGATCAGAGATAATTTATTTTAAAAAAAGGAGCGTACTTTATTCGAGTTTTGGGGGCCAAAATTGGTGGACCACCAGAGATAGCTATTTCAATTATTTTATATGAAAGAAACAATAAATAAACAGCCAACATCTCTGTAGGTAGGTATGTCCAATGGAATAATAAACCCATGTGACAAGGACTTTGCAGCGTTTTTTGTTTTGTTTCTTGTTTGGTGAATAATAAATCCTTCTGTGATAATTTGCAGCGTTTTTGAATAGCAAACCATCAATTTGACAGGGACGTTTTTTAAATTTTTTTCAGAAGCTCGATTCCGAATGTTCACTATCGAGAAAATTTTCAAAAATTCTGGTACCTACTTACTAAAAATGTTAGACAGGCAGATGTTAATAAATTGCTGGCTATTTACAACTAATATAATAACTATTAAAATCTAAATTCCTTTTGTTCTCCAAGTGTTTTGGGAATTCACAATCGTGTTGTTAACCAATTCCTGCGTTACACCCATTGTAGGAGTTCTTATTCTATTTAACTCTGCAACGTTTTCTTGACCATCCCAAAAAAAAACGCTGCAAATCCCTGCACAACGGTTTATTATTTTGTACGGGATACCCTTCTGCTAAAGATCACAGCTCTCTGTATAGATAACCCGTCTATATAATATAATATGTACTATTCTATACATATTTTGTAGATCACAGAACCTCCGTAGGTTAGTACCTAACCCCCTACTCGTTACTGGGTGCCTACCTAAATCACTAACTAAATGTTGCTAAAATAATTCTGTCGATGACAAACAGTACCCAAAATGGCAAAAAGAAACACAAATAATGAAGTTCTGAAGTGAAATTGTTGATGTGGAGTGAAAAAAGTTGCAAAGGTGCCTACCAACAAACTCCAACCCCTTGTACGTAGATGGTATAATGAAGCGTTGTGTAATAATTTGCCGTTGTGTAATAATTTACCCTTGTGTAATAATTTTCCGTTGTGTAATAATTTACCCTTGTGTAATAATTTTCCCATCAATAATACTTCAACGTCTGTTCACGTTTTAGAAGTACCTACAAACAAAATCCAATAGTCCATCACTTATCAAATGAAATAATATCGCAGAACAACCAAGTAGACTTCATACAGCCATCCTTAATTATAATCAGGTGCTCCCTAGTGATGATATCCCGGCCGGATTTATACCATTTGATTCACGATCGTGTTGACGAAGCTTTTTGGTGCACACGAACGGCTGGACGTACAATGCTCCGGGTGGTCTCAAAAAATTGTTTAGCTCAAGACAAATTTAATAACGTAAAAAAAACCATACCCTTCTAGCGAAAGTTTTCGAGTTACGGCGTCCTGAAAATTGCAACCCCTATTTTGAACCCCTAGAGATGGCTGACAGTAACGCCGAGCTTCGAGGAGCAACTAGACCCCGAAAGGAACCTATAACCCGAAGGTTGAAATTTTCACAGCGCCGTAGCTCGCAAAATTTATGAAGATTGTTATAACCAATTTTCGTTTCATTTATTCAATAATTAACGTTTGGAATCGAGCATGAAGAAGAACAATTTGCAAATTCCTTCAAAATGTTGATGGTTTGCGTTTCAAGGTACAGAAAATGCCATCTGTTCACATGACTGCCCACCCACCAGGCAAGTTTTTGTCTCGTGGTGTACTTATCAATTTCTGCAACTGAAATTGTGTGAACTGTATCAATTTTGGTTTATTATTTTCATAAAGAACCTTTGAAATCGACAAGAAAAATTTAATAAAACAAAAAAATCTCCCCCAAACAAATTAATAGTTTACTATTCAAAGTGAATATAGAAGTGAATAAGTATATGAAAACGGCGTCCATATACGCCGCACCGTAGCTACTCTTCTTAGGTACCTTCCATGAACCAAAATTAATGTAATTTGGTTTGTTGGTTCCATTTAGGGTCCAGTTGTCCGCGAAGCTCGGCGTTACTGTCATTCACCTCTAAGGAGTGGAAAAAACGGGTTTGAAATTTTCACAACGCCGCAGCTAGCAAAATTTCGATAGAACAGTTTGGTTTCATGATTTTTTCTGTTAGATTCTGAACTTCGGGATTTTTTAATTCCACCCGGAGCATTTCAAGTACGTCAAGCCGTTCGTTCACACCAAAAGGCCCTGAAGTTCGAACCGAAAAGCTTCTTCAACATACGTGTGAATCGTACGGTATACATCCATCACAGATATCACTGTAAGGGTACACCTGATAATCACCCAAGGCTTCACGAAATCGAGTTAATGGTTCCATGACAGTCCATTTGAAGAAAGATGGTTATTTTGGATTTTGCTGACAAGCACTTTTTTATCTTAGTTGTTAGTTGTTCATCGTCAGACGATCATCCAAAATCGGTGAAAATTTGGGAATATGCCGGGGGTCCTACTATGGTTCTGCGATCATTAAGAATTTTGAGTTCGTGGGGCCGAAATGGCGCGTCGCAGGAAATGGGGACGGTGGAAAACTGAATAAACTGCGAAACGTCAGAGAGCTTATACCTCCTACTTCGACTATGGTGGCGATTTTGTCATGATTGTGTGTTAGAGTGCGCGGGTAGGTATAGGTATCCACCGCAATAGCCGACGCTACTATATGGGTGTCTTACACTAATATAACCACAATAAATTAGACCTTGCGTCAAAATTCGGAAGCTCTGATTTTTTACTGAATTTTGGTTTATTATTTTCAATAATGAACCATTGGAATCGAGCATGAAAAAAAAATTCTTACCCCCCCTCAAAATTTGATGGTTTACGTTTCAAGGTATGTAGAATCCAAAACTGCAATAAAAATATTTCTGTCTGTCCGCCGTACGGGCCACTTTTCTTAGTTACCATGAAAAAAAATTGATGAAATTCGGGTTATAGGTTCCGTTCGGCGTCTAGTTGGTCCTCGAAGCTCGACGTTACTGTGAGTCATCTCTAAGGGGTTCAAAATAGGGGTTGAAATTTTCAAAACGCCTATACCATTTTTTTACGTGAATATTTTTACGGTTTTAAATAGTTCTTGAACTTGCGAGTTTTTTAAGATCATCCGGAGCGTCGTACGTCCAGCCGTTCGTTCACAGTAAGGCCCCGAAGTTTGCACCGACAGGCATTTTCGACTCCAGTGTGAATGAAATTGTATACAATTCAAACCAAATCTCGTAACCAGAGACGCGCCCACAATAGGAAATTTGGCGGAGATGAAATCATTGCTAGGGATCACCTGATTCTATTGGCGGAGTATGAAGTCGAGTTGGTTGTTCTGTGATATTATTTCATTTGAAAAATGATGGCTCTTTTGGAGTTTGTTGGTAGGTAGTGAAACTTGAACAAACGTTGAAGTATTGTTGATGGGTAAATTATTACTACGGTAAATCATTACTCAACGGTAAATTATTACACAACGGTTCATTATACCATCTACGTAGAAGGGACTGGAGTTTGTTGGTAGGTACTTTCGCAACTTTTTTCACTCCTCATCAACAATTTCTTTTCAGAACTTCATTATGTGTGTTTCTTTTTGTTAGGTACTGTTTGTCATCGGCAGAATTATTTTAGCAACATTTAACTCGTGATTTAGGTAGGTACCTAGTAACGTGTACGGGGTTAGGAACTAACCTACGGAGGGTCTGCGATCTACATAATATGTATATAATAGAATAGTACATATCATAAATTATATAGACGGGTTATCTATACATAGAGCTGTGATTTTAATGATGTTGCACGAATTCCTGAAATTATGTAGGTAGATATGAATGAATATTTTATTTACTTTATCTCATTTTTTCCATACGTTTAATTTTATTTTCGGTTCGTAAATCTGGTCCTGAGGAAATTGCAACAAAGCGTATTTTAATTTAGAATAAATTTTTGAAAGTAAAATTATAGTAACCATTCAGGATCCCCACGTAACAAGTAAAAGAAGCAAAATAATATTTCCACAGAACAACAAAATATTACTAAACAATTTCGCGTTCGAAAAAATCGATAAATTCTGAAAAGCTGTATTTTCGAAACCACTGGATCTACAGAGATGGCTGGTATCATATTGTAGCAAATTTAGTCTAGCAAACTGCAGAGTTCGAAAAAATCGTTAAATTAGAAAAGCAGTATTTTAAAAATCATCGGGTCTACAGTGATGGTTTAGTCTCAAATTGCAGCAAATTTGCAAGACTACTTAGAAAACTTTTGAGTAGCTATTATCGAAAAACTGGTCTTTCATTGTTAAAATCGCCTAAGACTGAAGAAAGGTCGACAATTTTGCGGTTTTTGGATGTTTGACAAGGTTGCGTTCGGCACTCGAGGTAGAAAACTTGGGCTAGTCATTAGGCCAACATCATAAACGACTCAACAAAAAATCAGAACTAGATTTGACACAAGGTCCCCCCCCCCCCCCCACCACCATTCAGGGACAAGGTTACTGGAGTATTTTAGGAAATCAAAGATCTACGCCGAAGAGGCATCTGTACAGGAAAATAATAGACCGTTGTGTAAACATCTGCAGCGTTTTTACAGTGGTTACGTAGGTAACTCATTTTGTTCAGCAGAATATCATTTCCCTTGGTAGCTACATACTGCAATCGATACCACACAAGGAGCTCCGATGTCTTGTTCCGCTTGAGGCGACAAAGTCCTTTGTTGTTAAGCCCCCCCCCCCCCCCCCCCCAATAACTTCTGGATTCGCCACTGAATGATTCTATCATTCATCTCATGAATAATATATCATCGTTTCACAAGCAACATGTACGTGTAGGTGATGTGATGAGTATTTTTTAACAGTAGTTTATTTCCTAGAGCAGGTTGATATTTTTTTCTCTTTTTTGTAATTTAAGCCCATACTTGAGTATTTGGCTGTCCCGTATTAAGTTAAAATCGCTGCAAATTATTACACAGTGGTTCATTTTTTCCTGTATAGTTAGGTATGCACCTTCCTGTTCTGCGTAATCACTGAATTCCTATTAGCCTAAGACCCTAATTAAGTAGGGACGTTTTTTGCGGTGGATACCTACCCACGCAAGCACCCACGCACACATACTCACGTATGCACTATAAGTCCAAGCTCTCCAACGTTCCGCAGTTACAGTAGTTGTGTAAATATTCATTTTTCCACCGCCCCCATCTCGGCCCTCTTACCGCTGAAACATTTTTGAAATTCTGATGATCACGGTTCACATAACTTGAATGATTCCTTTGGCCGTGGACAACAAACTTGTAGGTTCCTACTAACAAAATCCAAAATAACCATCCTTCTTCAAATGAAAGAATACCACGGAATAAATAACTCGATTTCATAAAGACATTGTGTGACTATATAATCAGCGCCGTTCCCTATCTCTATATCCCTACTATATTATAAAAACGGATCTCTGTGAGTCTGTGTGTCTGTCTTTCTATGCACGGCCAAACGGCTCGACGGATATCGACCAAATTTGGCACGAATATCCGGTAGGCTCCCAAGTTGTGCAACGTCGCATTTTTAATTCCCTGACCATAGCGGAACTATGGTCGACCATGGTCAACTTCGTTAATTGAAATGGTAACCCCTATTTTTTATCGCGTATTCGTAATCTACGTGAAATTCTATCTACGATCGACCCTTCGGACTACCCCCGCGGTCGACCATAGCGCATCCATGGGCCCCTCCATGGTCGAATCCCGAATTGCTCAACGGATATCGACCAAATTTGGCAAGAATATCCAGTAGGCTCCCAAGTTGTGCAACGTCGCATTTTTAATTCCCTGACCATAGCGGAACTATGGTCGACCATGGTCAACTCCTGAATGGCTTGACGGATATCGACCAAATTTGGCAAGAATATCCAGTAGGCTCCCAAGTTGTGCAACGTCGCATTTTTAATTCCCTGACCATAGCGGAACTATGGTCGACCATGGTCAACTCCTGAATGGCTTGACGGATATCGACCAAATTTGGCACGAATATCCAGTAGGCTCCCAAGCTGTGCAACGTCGCATTTTTAATTCCCTGACCATAGCGGAACTATGGTCGACCATGGTCAACTCCTGAATGGCTTGACGGATATCGACCAAATTTGGCACGAATATCCAGTAGGCTCCCAAGTTGTGCAACGTCGCATTTTTAATTCCCTGACCATAGCGGAACTATGGTCGACCATGGTCAACTCCTGAATGGCTTGACGGATATCGACCAAATTTGGCACGAATATCCAGTAGGCTCCCAAGTTGTGCAACGTCGCATTTTTAATTCCCTGACCATAGCGGAACTATGGTCGACCATGGTCAACTCCTGAATGGCTTGACGGATATCGACCAAATTTGGCACGAATATCCAGTAGGCTCCCAAGTTGTGCAACGTCGCATTTTTAATTCCCTGACCATAGCGGAACTATGGTCGACCATGGTCAACTCCTGAATGGCTTGACGGATATCGACCAAATTTGGCACGAATATCCAGTAGGCTCCCAAGTTGTGCAACGTCGCATTTTTAATTCCCTGACCATAGCGGAACTATGGTCGACCATGGTCAACTACGTTAATTGAAATTGTAACCCCTATTTTTTATCGCGTATTCGTAATCTACGTGAAATTCTATCTACGATCGACCCTTCGGACTACCCCCGCGGTCGACCATAGCGCATCCATGGGCCTCTCCATGGTCGAATCCCGAATTGCTCAACGGATATCGACCAAATTTGGCACCAATATCCGGTAGCCTCCCAAGTTGAACGTAGACGCATTTTTAATTCCCTGACCATAGCGGAAATATGGTCGACCATGGTCAACTCCTGAATGGCTTGACGGATTTTGATAAAATTGGGCACAAATACCCGGTAGGCTATGGGATTTTTCCGTCGTTTGTTGGTTCCACGATACTGCGTACAGCGAATCTCGGATAGCGAGCGAAGCGAGCGGTCAGGCTAGTCAATGATAAATGGGCTGGAGTAATGTAGCCCGTATGATTCACACTCATATAGACAAAGCTTTTCGGTTTAAATTTCAGGGCCTTCAAACATTCAAACGAAGGGCTGGACGTACAATTTTCCGGCGAGTCTAAAAAAATCCTCAAATACCTGCCCTTCTATCGAAAGTTTCGAGCTGAGGCGTCCGAAAAATTCAACCCCTATTGATCACTCCCTAGAGATGCTTGACAGAAAGCCACCCGTAATTATAATCAGGTGCTCCCTAGAGATGATATCTAGGCTGAATTTATACAATTTGATTCACCCTCCTGTTGGTGAAACCTGTCGGTGCAAACTTAGGGGCCTTACTGTGAACGAACGGCTGAACGTACAGAGCACCGGGCGGGCTCAAAAAACTCCCGAGTTCAAGAACTATCTAAAAACGTAAAAACATTCGAGGTAACGGCGTCCTGGAGATTTCAACCCCTATTATTCACCCCTTAGAGATGACTGGCCCCGCCGAGCTTCGCGGAACAACTAGACCCCAAATGGGACCAACAAACCAGATTTCATTGGTTCATGGCAACTAAGGATAGTGCGAAGTATGGCGAACGGCGGACTGACAGGGATTTTTTAATTCCATTTTCGGATTCTACATACGTACCTTGAAACGGAAACCATCAAATTCTGAGGGGTGGGGGGGGGGGGTTAAATTATTTATTTTTTTTTTCATGCTCGATTCCCAATGTTCATTACTGAAAATAATTAACCAAAAGATTCATCGAAATCGGTCCAGTAATCTCGAAATAATTGCTTATCATATCGTTATTCCTGTTCCTGTTGGCTACATACTGAGCCAACCTTTAGAAAAATACAATGCGACCACGGGGTGGATGAGCCTTTCATTTGAAAAAAAGATTCATCGAAATCCGTTCTGTATTTTCGGAATAATCGCTGGACAAACATTAAAAAACCACAGTCATGCAGCATGGCTATAAGAGCGAATTTTCGAAGTTTTCGGCATCTTCCTCCTCCGCCTAAAATTTTCTGAAAATTAATTTTCGGTCAATGTTTTCCCAACTTGATACCATACAAAATTAAAACAGGAGTAGTTTTACGCAAAGTAAAATTTGGGGTGGAAGGAGGGGGAGGGGCAAATCAAAAATGTTTTGAATACCAGAAGAGTAGGTATTGGGTACGTAGGTAACAAATTTTTTGTTCCATTTTTTGCCGAGTAACACCTCGGTTTGTAGATTTTCCAACGCTGAACACGATGGTGAAGTCAGAATTGCGATATCCCATTCCGTTATCAGATTAGAGCAGACGAACCAGGAAGAACATCTCAAGAAATAACCACGTTCCTTCATATTCAAAGTGCTCCAGTTTGAGAACGGAATGAGATATCGCAATTCTGATTTCACCATCGTGTTCAGCGTACAAAAACCTTTAAAATGAGGTGTCACTTGTCAGACTTTTTCATTTTGGGAATTTATGGGTAATTTCCCCCCCCTAAAACTCCCCAAAACTCCCCCTTAGGGTGACCCGATTCTGCCCATCTTCGAACTTAGCCTGTCGATTGCCAAGACAGATTTTTCGTGCAAATTTGAACTTTTTATCTCAATTCTTTCGAGAGTTATCGTCTGGAATGACACATACATATATAAATATAGAAATATATAAATATATATATAAATATATAAATATATAAATATATATATATATATATATATATATATACATATAATTTTTGGTGTCTTTCGGCAGGGAATTCAGGATGGTCTGAAACGGATTTTGGTATAAAAATCTTTCGGAAATTCGAGTTTTAAAAATTTTGGACCGAGAACAATAGCTTCTTTTTCTTCGAAAATTCGCTAAAACACCAAACAAAAAATTCACGATCGTGTTGGCGAAGCTTTTTGGTGCTCACGAACTGCTGGACGTACGATGCTCCAGGTGGTCTCAAAAAATTGTTTAGCTCAAGACAAATTTAATAACATAAAAAAACCAGTCATGCAGCATGGCTATAAGAGCGAATTTTCGAAGTTTTCGGCATCTTCCTCCTCCGCCTAAAATTTTCTGAAAATTAATTTTCGGCCAATGTTTTCCCAACTTGATACCATACAAAATTAAAACAGGAGTAGTTTTACGCAAAGTAAAATTTGGGGTGGAAGGAGGGGGAGGGGGAAATCAAAAATGTTTTGAATACCAGAAGAGTAGGTATTGGGTACGTAACAAATTTTTTGTTCCATTTTTTGCCGAGTAACACCTCGGTTTGTAGATTTTCCAACGCTGAACACGATCGTGAAGTCAGAATTGCGATATCCCATTCCGTTATCAGATTAGAGCAGACGAACCAGGAAGAACATCTCAAGAAATAACCACGTTCCTTCATCTTCAAAGTGCTCCAGTTTGAGAATGGAATGAGATATCGCAATTCTGATTTCACCATCGTGTTCAGCGTACAAAAACCTTTAAAATGAGGTGTCACTTGTCAGACTTTTTCATTTTGGGAATTTATGGGTAATTTCCCCCCCCTAAAACTCCCCAAAACTCCCCCTTAGGGTGACCCGATTCTGCCCATCTTCGAACTTAGCCTGTCGATTGCCAAGACAGATTTTTCGTGCAAATTTGAACTTTTTATCTCAATTCTTTCGAGAGTTATCGTCTGGAATGACACATACATATATAAATAAATATATATATAAATATATATATAAATATATAAATATATATAAATATATATATATATACATATAATTTTTGGTGTCTTTCGGCAGGGAATTCAGGATGGTCTGAAACGGATTTTGGTATAAAAATCTTTCGGAAATTCGAGTTTTAAAAATTTTGGACCGAGAACAATAGCTTCCTTTTCTTCGAAAATTCACTAATAAAAACCATACCCTTCTATCGGAAGTTTTCGAGATACGGCGTTCTGAAAATTTCAACCCCTATTATGAACCCCTTAGAGATGACTGACAGTAACGTCGAGCTTCGAGGACCAACTAGACCCCGAACGGAACCTATAACCTGAATTTTATCAATTTTGTTTCATGGTAACTAAGAAAAGAAGCCCGTACGGCGTACGGCGGACAGACAGAAAATTTTTATTGCAGTTTTGGATTCTACATACCTTGAAACGTAAACCATCAAATTTTGAGGGGGGGTAAGAATAATAAACCAAAACAAACAAAAATTGAATTGAGAACCTTCTCCTTTTTTTGATTTTTGAAGTCGGTCAAAAATGAACTATCCCAGCTAAATGTAACAATTGAAGTTGTAATTAATATAAATATATACCAAACTAGTTTATGGTAACAAAAAATGTAGATCAATAAAACCAAATAAATTCATAATAAATAAAAGTTCTAACTAATAAATAATATAACAACAGCTAAATTTCTAAGAACCAAAAATCCTATAAAATATCTAATCAGGGATGTTATGGTGAAATGAATCTTGGGATTCCTTCTGGATTTATCTATCTGCTGTCACTGGTATGCTTGTAGTAATAAAATTATCTTTTCCTTCACAAAAGCGACAGTCAGTGTTGGTCAGGTGGTGGTGTCGGTCACTGTAGGTCAGTGTTGGACTGCATAATACAACACCTACGCCATAAGGCATGGACGCTTCAACCCCATGATTTTCATCTGGTGAGGAGAGCCAATAGGAAGGAGGATCGCGGCCCGGATAGAGAGCGAGGAGAAAAAAATAAAGAACGTTTTCTACGAGAGAGAGTTTTGTATGAACTTGGAAAAAAAGTGCTAAGTACGGCTTACGGACGGAATTTTGTTTTATTCAATAACTGTCAGATTCTATACACTTTGAATTGCAAACCATCAATTTTGATGGATTTTTGTTTATTATTTTCAATAATTAACCATTGGAATCGAGCATGAAAAAAAAATGCTACCCCCCCCCCCCCCCCCCCCCGTCAAAATTTGATGGTTTACGTTTGTATGTAGAATCCAAAACTGCAATAAAAAACTTTCTGTCTGTCCGCCGTACGCCTTACGCCGTACGGGCCACTTTTCTTAGTTACCATGAAACAAAATTGATGAAATTCGGGTTATAGGTTCCGTTCGGGGTCTAGTTGGTCTTCGAAGCTCGACGTTACTGTCAGCCATCTCTAAGGGGTTCAAAATAGGGGTTGAAATTTTCAGAACGCCGTATCTCGAAAACTTTCGATAGAAGGGTATGGTTTTTTTTACGTTACTAAATTTGTCTTGAGCTAAACAATTTTTTGAGACGTACATGGTAGCCTCGTTCACTGCTCTCAGTATAGTTAGCAGTTTCTTTCTTTCTCAACTATGGCAGAATAGTTTTGTTCGATATCTTCGATTTACCAGAGGTTGAATCAGATAACCTCCAGCTTTTGGCATAGTGCGAACATAGAAAGGTTATGACACCCCTCCCCCTTCAAAAATCGATACACGAAACTCCTCAACGCACAAGACAAACGCGTTTCCACGTGGTCCCGCACCGACCAGAATCACTCGACTAAATTCGCGTCAACTTTCGTCGTAAACCTCTTAAACGTCGGTCGAATGTTGTTTTTCTCGTTGGCTGGTTGTCTGTAAAGGACGTACTGTTATGAGGGGATGTGGAATGATAACCAAGCTTGTATTAACGGGGTAAAATACGTGAAATTACGATGTTGCGAGGGCAGTAAGCCGGTTGCGGTAGATCGTTGAACTTTACCAGGAGGGGAAGAAGAGCGCAGGCGCAGACTCAGGCCTTGCCCTGCACCACGGAAAGGACGGTTGCTCCGAGCTCCGACCCCCAAAACGCCACCAGACCTACCCTGTTAAGGTGGGTAAATATCTTTCGAAAATACTCGATTATTACCACCGTTCAATATCGATTCCACGATGGTGCAGCGATCTGGTAATTCGGATGATCTGCCGACTATTATGGGACGGTTTAATTCGCGATGTCACACGTGAGGAACCTTGACCTTGACCACACGTGTCTCCCAGGGCGCTCCCCCTCCTCATGCTCGGATCAACCTTCATCTGGTTTGCACAGTGTTTGGCAGTCTCTGTTTTTGGACTGACGCGAAAAAAAAATCCCTCCGGTATTTAGCATCGCCTCGCTTTGGTTCGCCACTTGGCGCGTGTAGGTACGGGAATCGCCCGATGAAAAAGTGTCTCGTGATTGAGGAGAGTCGGCGAAAATTCGAACTCGCTCCAGTGAAGCTGGCAACGGTCCTCATCCGCGACTGCGATCAGTGAAGTAGGGGTCGACAATCTGCAGCGACAGGGTACCACCCCGTACCGCAAGGTAGTCACAGTTCAATTGACGAATCACATCCCACAGTGCTTTTTCTTGTACTATTTTGCAATACATTTCGCCTCCTCAGACTACAACGACTATACCTAGTGCTGAAGAATCCGCTCATATAATGTAGTAGGAGGGAGTCACTGTAATCAGTTTGTAAACATTTTAGTTCATCATTTACAGTGATAAACCTTTGAGGTGGGCCATGAACAAAATTACCGTTTCATGATACAGGCACGTGGAATCTGAAAACCGAATAAAAATGCATTCGGCCTAGTGTGATCCTTGGCCAGGCATCGCTCAGCATGAAGTTAGGCGGCCAATATTATAAGACGCAATTGAAACAGGTTGCTGTTCATGTAATTCATGATGGTTTATCTGCACTTCAAACCACACAATCATGATTTACAGCTCGTTTCGACTATTTTTTTTCGGTTAGTTCGAGGCGCCCCAAGGAAAAGGCGCATGCGCGGAATCGAGGTGTGAACCGCACCAATCCTTCGAATTTCAGCTCTTTCCGAACAGTTCGCTTCCTCACAACTGAAGGAATAAGCGTTGTACACGCGAGAGGTTTTATATGTAAAGGCGTACACGCCCGTTCAAGAACAAATAAATAGTCGCAAAATTAGAATTTTGCGTTTCAGATATCCCGGAGCCAATTTAGTTCTGTTTTCTGTGTACGCAATTCCTTGTAACCGCATCTTATCGAAACGACAATCCAAACGAGCATAAATTTCGATATGTGCACAGTCGACGGATGGCCCAATATAAATGGCATCAAAATCGGACCGTAGGTAGTCTTCGTCTGCGTAAGCGCAAAAACGAAATTCAGTTACTCGTAACCTCGGTTTTGTCCGACCGTTTTTTTTAAAGCAGTTATCGGGCAATTTGGGTTCCTACTGGTCACAATGATAGCAGCGTCTGTGCATGCGCTAACAATGAAGACCGGTTATCGCCGGTTCCATTGGCCTATTCTCAGGGGATGTAAAGATACCAAATCGTCCCCTTTGGATTTTATTTTAGCCATAAGGACAAAAGGCGCGGTAGGGGCTCCACGCATGCGCAGACACGAAATCCTATTCAAGAACTCAACTTTCCGAGGATAAGTTAGAAAATTCCACTCATGCACTGACTGTCCGAACGAAATATGGAAGTTTTACCTACTCAAGCTACTCCTCAAACTACCAATCCATCATAGGTTTTCCACCTTTTTGAGCAGTGAATATTAGGTCCACATTTTTTTAAAGATTGAAATGCGGAAAAATGTGTGGTGGAGGTTCACTGCTCTGGGTTTTAAATTAATAACTGCTTATTGTACAAAATTAACGCCTCCCCCAATTTCTATCTATTTGCGCCAAATCTGACCAACTTTCAAGTTAAAAAATAATAATTTTTGATAGACAGTAGGTAGGAATATTGTTTTGGAAAAACTTTCTGGATAGGTATTGAAATTTTACTTTTCAGTGGTGATCCAATACACTAATAATTAATCTTAGACAATTTTCGGTAATTTTTACAGTTCATCGCTAATTTTGAATCAAATTTGACCCACTGTTTAAATTTCTAAAATGCCCATCTTCGAACTCATCGTTTGTCGTTTCGGCGAATTCTCGTAGCCGAAGTCAGATGTCTGCAAAGACATAAAAAGCTACTTTTTTTAAAATCACTATCGTATCTCTGCGCCTTTGAGAAAACTTCGCAAAATCGCTCAACACTGTACATAGCTGGAGAGCTCGATTTGTCCTCATTCAATGCTTTAATTGAATAGGTATCACTTGAGAAAAACTGTTTGGTAGAATATGATAGGCAGAAATGAACATTTTCGAGATTTTTTGTTTTAATAGAAAATAATTGCGCTCACTCAAGTTGGACTTGGATACGTAAACGATTATCGGGTATCATCGTAATCGATGCCAAATTTCCTGTTGGTAGTTTTGTCAGGAAATTTCTCATTAGTCACGCTTTTCAACGATGAAAAACAACTGTTCAAATAAAAACGACGATGACGATTTAAAACGAAACTCGCTAATTTATTCATTTCACTTAAATGATAAACAACCGGTTTTTTTAAATCTTTTTTTTTTCTCTTTTCAGAGGATGGAGTGAGAGGTGCTTTCAGACTGGCACCACACGCATCCAAGCTCACCCTCACACCCTGCAAGGTGAGAGTATTTTTAAACTTAGAATATTCTATGTCGTTTTGCTGCTCTTTCTTGTTGAGATCTTCACTTACTTATCCACTTTTATTCCGTCGGTAAACTTTCCTACTCCTCAAATTCTTTGTCCGTTTGAAATTCATTCGCTTGGGATAGAACAATTATATCCTTCGTAGGTATCCGTTCGGCTGTACCAAGTATACAGGCTCATGAGGTCGGGAACGTGGTGGTGTTTAACAATATAATTACTGCATTTTTCCATAAAGGAATAAGCTTTCTAATATAGCTGTGGTCGAGGGTATTCTGCATTTTCCCATATAGGAATAAGCTTTCTAATATAGCTGTGGTCGAGGGTATTCAACGTCTGAGTAGGTTAAAGGTCCTCACACACTAGGCGGGAACAGGACAGGAACAGGACGGGAAACAGCCGCGGGACGCGGGTCGTTTTTTTTCGCTTCTGTGTATTTGAACGGAGATACGCATACTAGGCGGGACGCGGCGGTCACGGCATGGGGCAGGAACAGGACGGGTCGCGGCGCGATCGCTCTCAAAGCGAAAAACGGCGTTTCCTGGCACGGGACGTTCTCCATCCACCGTCCAAATTTTCCCCACGCTCGGCTTCCCCACGCTCGCCTTCAACACGCTCGGCTTCCCCACGCTCGCCTTCAACACGCTCGGCTTCCCCACTTCCAGTGCCTTTATTTCTGATTCCCTCCCCCGACATCTTTGTTCTCTCTGATTTGTTCTCTCAGATTAGGTTGTTTGGTTGAGAATGGAATGGAAAATGGAAGCTCTTCAAATTTTTCATAGGTCATTCGGTAGTATGTCAAAAATTTATGAGGATAGTTTTTGAGGTCCTCAAAAATCGTACTGAACTCTCCAAGTTGATCTCGCTTCTTATGATGGTCATGAACCCACATCCTTTTATTAGGTTCCGTGAGCAGAATAGCCGCAACTACAGCTTCTTCCTCAGAAGAAGATGATGATGAATCACTCATTAATTACACTTGTATGCCACACGAGCACAATAAAATGAAACCACTCTCACTCTGAGAAGCAAATGGGACAAAAATGTTGTTTGAGAACAGGAGATCTTGAAACGAGGGGAATATGGCGAGCGGTGGGGGAAAGAGAGCTGAGGAACGTCCTGCCTAATGTGGGTATAGGCGCAGGACGGGACAGCGGCAGCCGGCCGGCATCCCGCGTCCTATCCACGGCGTTTCCTGTCCTGTTCCCGCATAGTGTGCGAGAACCTTTTTCCTTGTATTCATTGCATTTTATTTCAGGCGAGGACGGCTATGGGGCTGGTGACTGATGAGGTGAGGCGGGAAGGAGACTCACCGTCGCTGCCTCCATCGTCCCTACACCCTGACCTGTCACCCGAGACTTATGGCGACAACCGAAAGCATGGTATGTCCTTGTAAATCACATATCTGTGACTATAACAGCATAGAGGAATGGAATCTACATAGAGGAATAGAGGGCTACATCTAAACTATCAAAGCATGAAATTATTAAAGTATTAAATGTGTTCCGTTGTGTACTGTTTGAAATCTTTTACCAACGTTATCTCAATTCCCCTCTGCCTGCATGCATGCCTAATCGCCCATTGTCAAGGGTAGTTCAGCTGTTCAGCTTGATACCAGTGATCAACGGAACTCCGAAAATCGGACTGGGAAGGACATCTGGATGTTCTCATTTGAATGAAGTGGATGTCCAGAGCAGCCCCACTTGGAAAATGGGATTCCACATCAGAATCTCTCAAGGTGAAGCAGACGCCTTGAGGAAGACCTCCCAAAATCCCAGTCCTCCAAAATCAGAATCACCACTGGCCTTTTGCGTTTTAAACCTTAAAGCAAATTGTGTTGCGTGCCTGTGTCTGCAAGCTCTTCCCGTTTTCGATCATAAAAATACGAAAAATGGTCGTGACGCATTCAAAAATCGGGAGCAGTTGCGCTATAAAATGTCTTCCAAAACGGAATTTAAGTAACTGTTGTCTGTGCACCTTGCAAAATCTTCGAAAAGTTCACAATTTACGTAAAAGAATGGTCTTGAGCTGAAATTTTGCGGGCCCCAGATGGACAAATCAATTTCGACGGAATCTGGCAGTAACTTCGCATGCACAATCGTGAAGCGGTTGCAACTAAAATTACTTGGGTTCTAATAAATCGATAAACATTATTAAGTTAGAGGGGATAATATCAGTAGCTCTGCGCAGTTTGTCTTGATATTGTGATGATTGTGGAAAAACAAATTTCAAGGTCAGAATGACACGAAGGGATGAATGGATGGGTACCAGGCCTCCTGACTGGACTGGAGACCTACCACCATGGTTTCCTGATGGCTGTAGAATGGATGGGAAGTCAGGGGCAGGTGTCAGCGGGGTAAGAACACGTGTGGTTGCATCCTGGCCCTTAGGCGTGCACGCGACTGTATACCAGGCGGCCTCTTTGCGAGAGGAGAATGTGTGGCGGAGAATGTGAGGAGGAATATATCCATATTCTCGGACAGACAGGAAGGCCTGAAAGCCCTTGCAGCAGCACAAACTAGATGAGGCTGGCTAGAGATTGCTAGGAAGGGGCGAACTACCTTGGAGCACAAAATAAAGTTATATACCAGGGCACACTGGAGTGGAAACGAACGGGCTTGCAAGACTTTGCACAGACCTCCAAGCTTTGTGTGGCCGGAAACTGTCTTGGGTATTGCTAAATGCTCGGTGAGAACCTTCTTGGGGAATGGGTGAGGAAAGAACATAGGAGGTATTGGGAGAACATCCCGGAACAAAACAAAGGTGACAGTGGAGGAGTCAGCCGCACTAGAACTACCAAGGAGGAAAAAACGACTACTTGTGAGGATGCTGACTGAGCATAGGTGCTTCCGTAAACATCTGAGCAGAATCGAGGCCTACACGGTCCACCCTGCGTGCAGACTATGAGAGGAAGAGGACGAAACAGTGTCCCATCTCCTCTTCCAGTGCCCAGTACTGGAAGCTCAACTATTCAGAATGTATCCTTGGGGGGTCCTTCGTATCAGAGGAAATTGTGTATGCAATGTAATATGTAAACAACCTAGTAGGTGGATTATTAGTCTATTACAGGGAGTAGTCTGGTCATACAGCCATTAGGCTGGCTCGCAGGGCAACACTCTGCATAATAAGCCTAGGTTTCGGTGTGGAGGAGGGGAGTATGGTCCTCTCCCAAGTCCCTGAAATTAATTTATTCTAATCTTGCGATGACTGAATGCTATGCAATGACGTGCATATCTTGTACCTTGGTAGATGTGTTCATCTTTTTTTTGTTCTTGCATCAAACGGCTTAACGGACCCTTCATGCTTGTCTCGTTCCAGAGCTGGTGGAGATCAGCATGAAGACGTTAGCTCTCTTGAGGAGGAACCAACAACTTCAGAAACGGCTGACGGCTCTTCAGCAGGAAACCCGAGCTTTCGTCAGGTCTGCCCTGAAGGAAGGAGCGCCGGCCTCGCACTCGGACCTCCCGACGACTCCCCAGAATATCCGATTCTCCGTCGAGTAGGTGACGAACTCTTCCCGTCGGGTACTTACCAAATGACTTTGAAAGAGAATAATGAGTGATGAAATAGGTATAAAATCTTACACACCTGCTCGCATACAATTGTATAGCTCAGGGCGCGTCGACGCCTCGGTTACCTAGGCTTAACGAAACCGGCAGCCCGAGCTGTAGGTGCACAGAAATACGAATCGCAGATAACTAATCGATTGTAATGCACTGTTGCTATTACCTACGTGCATTTCGTCACGAGTATAATTCTATCCAAATAACTGAACATGTACATCAGCGTTTAAAACTCGCTGATTAGATCTCGACATAGAATACGAAGTCAGTAAACTTTTCAAATATACCTATTAAACTATTTGTGAAAGGAAGACGAGTAACGCAACACAAACGTCAAAAACTAAGAATTCGGAAGATTGAAACTATTATTCATCAGGTACCCACCTACAGTAATTAATTGAATAAGTGGGCCGAAAACCGGACGACGTCACAATTTGGCAAGATTTCGTACAAAGCGTCTCATCTTCAAATAATAATCTCAATCCGACTGTACCTTGACTCTGCTCACTGTGATATCTGGAATCGCAGAGGACACGTTTATTCAAACATCTCTCTCAGACTCAGTTGGGTTCCAAATACAACTTCCTGTGGGAAAAAAACCTCTGGTTTTTCTTAAAGGTATCAAATACGTTTTTGGGAACGAGCCAGGTTACGCAATAAAAATGCAATCGCAATATTAATTGGACGAACACATTTCGGAAACGGTGATGAGTCTATTAAAGAAGGTACCTACCAGTAAAACAGGATTTTTAAAATAATGATGGCGTTTGTGCTACAAGTAAAAAAAAATTGAAAGTGGCAATACGGTGTTTCTCTAATCCAGTGTAATTTAGTTTGGAAAATCTTATTTGGATGAAAGCTGGATAAATCGAATAGGTATATTATAGAACATAGACGTAAGTAATAGACCATTTTAGACTTAGAATAGTGTTAATTTAAGATTTTATCTTTGTCAGTATAGTACCTACCTACTATGTTAAGTGTTGTCAAGAGTTGTTCCGAATTTATAAGAAAGAAAACTAAATGATAGAATAGGATGGAATAGGTGTTTTTACATTTTTACGAGATGGTAGTTAGTGATATCATTGGATATCAAGTAAGGTAAGAGTTAAGAGGACAAGACGTTGGCTACCTAATTTCCAGGTAGAAAATTAGGTAAGGCGGTTAGGTACCCCAAAAGTTTACCCATGTTGTTAGACCCAGTGACCCTTATTAACGATGGATGCCTTTTGGTATCTTTATAATTGTTGGTACCGACTAATTACCCTTGAATTTAATTCCTTGGCCAGAGGAATACTAAATGCATTTTATCACAAGAAATTATGCGGAAAACCTCTGCATATTTCCTTATTTCTTTCTATTCCTTATTATTTTACTTAGGCACCAACCAAATCATTAAAATATTATGAAGTTATTAGCAGTGATATATTTCGAAAGGATGAAATGCCTACGCATCTTCAACAACAAAATTTTCATTTCGACACGTCTTAAAATGATTTAACGTTCCTGTTTTTCCATCTTCCTTTTCACATGCGTTACCTTATTATTTTCACATGCAGTAACTTATTATTCTGTCAATTACCACAAATTTCAACTTATTTTCCTTTGTGGACTCTTCCATTTCTAGTCCAAAATAATTATCGCGCGTTGTAAAACAAGTATTCTCTGGAACCGGAACCCTCCTCCCCTCGTCGACCACTAAATGTACCTACGAGTTACACTAATTTAATTTTTATTTACACGTATCTGGGACCTATCAAACTTGAAACTTCATTCATGTCTTGACAATTCTTCATAAGTATATGAGTTTGATAAGGTCTGTAATCACGTCTCGATAATTTATTCAATATCAAAGGAATGATTAATGAATTGCATGGAATTACCTACTTGTTTTGCTAGGACTAATGTAAGTACATAAAAATAAAATTTTAAAAAAGTTAATAAACACCAAAGTAAGGTTGAAAACCTTCGTTAAAAAAAGTTCATCGTGTCAGGGGTTTCTTTCAATATATTATTAATGTGATTTTTTTAACATGATTTCTGATGTTGAACTACGTTAATTTGTTAACTAATACCTTTACCATAGTAGCCTTTAAGGACCACATGTTC
Organism: Leptopterna dolabrata; assembly: GCA_954871275.1. Classification (NCBI taxonomy): domain Eukaryota; kingdom Metazoa; phylum Arthropoda; class Insecta; order Hemiptera; family Miridae; genus Leptopterna; species Leptopterna dolabrata. The sequence continues at coordinate 38,197,383 of OX940981.1, forward strand.
TTGTGCATTTGAAACATGCTCCACCATTCAATCTAAATTGATAAACCAAACACAAACTGGTCAAGTTAAATGTCAGATAAAAGTAGGTTGACATAATTATGCCAAACCGAACAGCAGGAATCGCTTATAATTTGGGCAGGTAGGACCACCTAGAGGAAAAATTGACGGCAATGTTATTCATATTCATTATGCCCTGGAGGAAATGTTTAGCCTCAATGCATCCATCAGGTCCTGTCATTACGAAGTACAGTTAAAGTCCATTATCTATTATAGATAAGGTACCAGGTCTCTTTTTAAAACCGTAATTTTTAAAAAAGAACTTCTTAAAACCGCATGTTTCCCTAGATGTCGCACATATTATATAAGTAAGCATCTATCAAATTGAAACGATTAATTTAAAACATAATTCATTTAATGAAGTAAAATATAATATGGCTGTGTTTGTTGAGTATAAAGTTTGATTTATGCTTTTGTGTGGAATTGTGTAATACACAATAACGTCCTGTAAGTATTAAGCCAATACAACCATTGTACAGTTGAAAAGTTGAATCTTACCCTAATACGATCTTACGTTAATGAAAACCAGAGGTGCTGGTCCTGTGGCGAACCATCGTGGAATTATGAATAATATTAAATATTTATTTGAATTGAAATTAAATTCATTAATTAAGTCCATCTGGACTGAACATGTTTGGTAACAGACGAACGAAATGTGAAAGGCATTTTGGAGAGCGGAGATTGATGCAATAAATCGCGGAACGCTCTTTCTTTATATATATTATCTTCCCTATATGCGCAGTGTCTATTCCTGAGTAGATAGGTATACCTACATCATATGGCCTAGAGAAATCCATGGATTACATGGCTCGGCCTTGGTACTATGGGTGGAATTAGTTGCCCGTGTTCATAATAGGGTATAGTATTTTGTAGGATATTTTGTATGAGTTCGAAAGAGGGGATTTTTTCAATTGACAATCTGGGTCATTGGGGAAATTAAGAGGCGACATCCCCGTATAAAATGTTTGCAAAATTATCTAAAAGACGGTTTGTTTGGACTAATGGGTGGTGAGCTTATGGCGGTGATACGAATGCGACGAAATTCCCATAGGACCAACTAGGAACCAACTCCAAACTACCATCAAAATTTGAGCCAATTTGGATCATTGGGTTGCGGTTTATGACGGTTCAACGGTTTTCTCGTTTGCGCAGTCGCTACCGCTGGTACGAATGCGACGAAATTCATACAGTACCAACTGGAACCTATCCCCGAACTACCACCGAAATTTGAGCCAATTTGGATCATTGGGTCCTGAGTTATGGCGGTTTGCATAAATTCGAACACACACATACTCAACTACCTGATGGAGCTGCATTTTTTCCCCCTTAGGATTTGTGTTCAGCAATGGTCGAAAATGGGGAAATCCGCTTTCAACAAGGTTGGTGGTTACCAGGAAGAATCTAAACAAACATATAGATGTTACACGTTGGTAGGTATATGCTCGATGTTAGAATCAACAACATCCCAAATGATTCCTAGGTATATTTAAATATGTTTCCTCACATGAACATTGCCTTTCACGTAGTGCCTATTCCATTTATAGTAGTGACAACTAGAACAGCTTAACGAAATGATTCCAAGATTTTGACTATTCAAACGGATCACTTACAAGTGAACAGAAATAAGAATACAACGTTCGGCATGATTCACAAACAAGCTATCCTCCACAGCTATCCAGCTATCTTCTCGACATCATAGAAGATAATCGCTGGTATTAGAGCTACTGGTGAAAAACTAGAAAACCTAGGAATTTCTGTAATCCATAGTCAACAGGAAAAATACCACTAAAAACTTAATTTTCCAGTCGTTTTGATTTTGATATCTAGCTGGTTTAGGGAGACAAGAAACGCCGTAACGCTGTTGAATCAACCCCAAAGCAATGTCATTTCAAGTTTCCTTTACATTTTTATGCCAGCTATTCTGAGATGTCACCATTACCTACCTCATTCCAGCCTGTCTACATTTGAATATCACAATTGAACGAATTATCAGAAGTACCTGCACGAAACTTGAGGAATAAGTCGTAGTAGAATAAGTCCCAGTGAAATTCACTGGGATAATGCTGGTATAAGTTCATTTAAATACCAACAGTTATTGGGAAAAGAGAACTTTGAAAGGGAGCTTGATTGAGGAGCCTCTTTTCTCTGGAACAATGGTTTACGGACTATTCTACAGATTTCTAAAGGACAATACAAGAAAGTTACACCCTCGCTTTAAGGAATTTTAAAGACTTGCCAACGTAAAATCAACATTTTTGGAACTAGCGACCTTTTAAACAGGCGAGTTTATCTTCTGCACAAGCAAAACTGTGTAAGACCGCGACCGTACAAAATCGTAGGCAGTAAGTTCAATAATAAGCAGGAAAGTACCAACTGACAATACCAATGGTATGGTATTGATACCTCAATACTATACCATTATGGTACCTAGCAGTGTTGGGCATCAGCTAACTACGGTATTAGCTAGCTAAAAATTTAACTAATACCTAAATTAGCTTCTAGCTATTTTTTTAGCTGCAACTAAATTAGCTATTAGATGTTGAGGGACTGATAAATTAGCTCTTAGTTGAAATGTACAGCTAATAACTTTAGCTATAAAAAATTAGCTTCTGGTAGCAGCTAATAGCTAACTTTTTCCTAAAGAATCTTATTCCTCCTCACAAACAGCTAATAGCTATCAGTTGTAGTTTCACTTAATAAGTAAAAAATTAGCTTTAAAACGTTTTTTGAACGAATTCTATAGTTCGTCAATTTTGCCATTTTGAACAATTTCCGATTTTTTTGACCAAGTCTATTATTATGCACTACTGTTGGCCACCCCTGAATTCCTGGGGCTCCCTACAGATAGATTTTCGGATTATATCTACACTCTAAGGTTAGATTAACCTTTCACACGTTATCAGGCTGAGTAACTTATTGTTTATGTCTACCTGCTAGATAAATTCCTAAGATAACTAACTCCCCCTCAACTGACTGAACCGTCACTGAAACCATTATGCCAGAAGAAACAGCGGGCTGTAGACACTTGGGTACCCTACTCTCTCGTTTTGAACACTGATCCGTTATTTGCGTAATGAATATTATTAGTGAGCAACACGCACTTCCTTACAAAATGGAACATGTTCCAAACAAGCGATAAACAATCACAGCAATCGTCGCACAGGATACTTGAACTAGGTAGGTAATATTCCAGTCTCAACATCGTACATACCGGCAAACGCATAGTACCTTTTGCATTGTTGGAAGACACTAGTTGAATTTTCCCACACTTTTAGCGCTTCGTGCAACACTTCATAATCGCCAAAATAGGAAAGTAAAACGGAAATCAAACATCTAAAACAAAGACTGCTAGAGCTAAAACCTAAACAGTGAACACTGCGCTTTCTCGCAGATGTCAGATTTTAGCCATCAAGCAGTTTATACTGAAGTGTCCCGTCGGATACAATTATTAATGAACGAACTTCATAAGTTCGTTTACCTAATTAACTATTTAAAAAACAGTAGGTACTAATCAAAAATAAACACAATATACATGGCAATGGCAAATAACTCCATGGATACTATCGTTTAACATCCATGACAAGTGATAGATGGTTATTCTTCTCCTCCTTTTCCGGTAGTCATCCAAACTACAGTCACAAACCACAATAGACACTGGTGATTATTAAATGAGTTGAGGATCCCGATTGATGAGTTGAGGATGAGGATCCCGAATGATCTTGAGGGGACTGATGAAGATAATGGTACTTCGTTGGAAGATGTGCTGTGGGATGAAGATGGTTGCCGTGGCGAGAGATGGCTTGGTTGAATGGTGAATAACTGCCGATTGATGAGTTGAGGATGAGGATCCCGAATGATCTTGAGGGACGATGACTGATGAAGATATGGTAGTCGGAAGATGTTCTTCGCAATGAACGTGGTTGTGATAGATGGCTTGGTTGAATGGTGAATAATTAAAGGGCTCCAAACTTTGGTTTGATTGGTTGAGATGACGAGCCCTCGTAAACCTTTCACACCAATCCTCATAACGCCTTCTATAACTTTCAGTGAATTCGGACTAGTTACCTACCTATTTACTCAAAATTTGCTGGAAACATTTAGGATTCTGGCCTTGTCTGGGAAAACTGTCAAGGATCTCATAGACTATTAAGCCTGAACCACTTTTCAGTAAAAAGTTCAACATTTTGAACATGACGTAGGCTGGTTCCGGCTTCCCTGATTCCTGTCAAACATAAGTGGTGTTTTCCACTTCCACGTCCAATGAGAAAGATGGAAGATTTTTCACCATAATAATATTTCCATGGTACAGTGGAACCCCGGTAATCCAAACCCCGGTAATCCGAAAATCCGCTTAATCCGAAACCGAAATCAGGATATATTAAGGAATAAATAAAAACTAGGAAAAACATTGATTAAGTATATTTTTGAACGTTACAGTGCGTTTCAAAGTTAGAAAATGTAATAAACAAAACAGAACTGTGTTACAGAACGAAATTACAATGGTTTAAAAAAGTCTGTAACATTTTTTTGGCGAAGACAAGAATACCTCTCTTTCGAAGCATAATTGCGCCAGCGTCTCAGGAACAAGGTGTCGGCTGCGGTCGCGGCGGACTGCTGTTCTACGTAGTGTAGCGCTAGATCAAAGGCAGCCGCGGCGTCCGAATGGGATACTCGCTGATCGCTTTCGTCGTCTGCATCACCTTCACTGTCGTCTTGGACTGTGTTGTCCGGTTCTCTCAAAACCATGTCTACGATTTGCTGATCGGTGAAAATTTCATGATCGTTGTCGTCAGCTTGGATCCAATCGTCCACATCATTTGCATTTGCGTCCTCGCAGCCAGGAATATTTTGGATCATCTGCTGCAATGGGCGGGGCTTCTACAACCCTGGTTGTGCTGATACCTATCGGATTGATTCGCAACTACGTACTCAAGCTGTTATCTTGCAGAATATTGCCGTACAGTGTAAATTTGGTCGTTTCTCGTACCGTGATTCGGCGTTTCGGCGCTTAGTTTATGTAATTGCACGTTGTATTTAATAATTATCTTAATTTTAATAAGAGTTCGCTTAATCCGAAATATTCGCTAATCCGAAATGGGCCCGGTTCCAATTATTTCGGATTAGCGGGGCTCCACTGTACCATAGTTCCACCATGGTATTTTAATTCTTATCACAACCAGCAAAATTAATTCAGACTTAGGTAGGTACCTACAAGTGATGTAAAACTATCAATAACATCGATAGTTTTGACTACCAAAACTATGCCAGTTTTTAAAACTAGCAATAGTACTATTGAAAAACTGAAAACCTGCAGTTTTTGAACAAAGGCCTCAATTTTGCGGTCACACCATGTTTGAAAACATAAATATGAAGCCGAAAAATGAACAAAAGGTTTTATCAGTAATCCTTTTTTCTAATCACAGGTAGGTAATGTTCCTCGTGTTGATTTAAGGTATGGGCAGGTTGGGAAGGATGATACTCATAAATCCCACATGGAATACAAGGTGCTATGGCAGATTGAACCGGAGGGCAATGTCCTGAGGGGAGTTCGGGAAAACTGGGTCGAACTGACCAAAGCAGTTCAGTTCTGTCGAACTGGCTTGTAACATCACCTCCCCCTATGAGGAGTACCTGTCCTCAGGTGTATAGGTATATGAAATTCAGCCTAGATGGGAAGCTGGAATACTGGCAGGATTTTATCACTGAATACAAGCTCTCTGTTGCTGATTCTCCATCCGCTTTTTGAGAATATCTGTCCTCAGGTGGAAGTGAGGGTGGAGCGAATTTCTTCAAAGTAGATTCCTCACCACGAGTCCAATCCATGAACGCAGGTGGAGAGTACTCCAGAGTCCCATTTTACGTCATCAACTTCGCGAACTCTAGCAAAGTTGAATGGGTTGTTACAAAGCAGGGAATTGTGTGCTTTGCGACATTGGCATACAAATCGAGAAGTACACATGTTTGAATTATGTGTACAGGCAAAGCAGTTCACGCACAAATCGTTACAATGAATCGCATCCCATCTCTCCTCAACAATAATCCCTTTGAATGTTTTGCATTTATGGAGGACATGACGTCCACCGCGAACTTTGCAAGCAAAATTCAGTGTTTCTGGGGTTGAAGAGGATGTGATATTTCGGGCGGGATGAGCGATCAGGTGGTCCTTGACTTTTGTAACACATTGAGATGTGTTGATGTCTGATGCCAATGAAGATGATTGTTCCGGGCTGTGATGGTTGGGTGTTTTTGTTGAAATGCACGACTTTGATCCAGAGGGTATGGGTGTCGACTTTGTGAGTGCACGTTTTACCCATTCAGTTGCTTCTGAAATGACCACTTGGCTTGGAAGGGATAACAGAGCAATCGGTTAAGTTCATCCAAATTCCTGTCGCATGGCATCACCTCAGTATGGCCTTAAACAACGTTTTGAGATACGTTGTGTACATAACCAGAAGGCCCGATCCCACATCTCACACCTCTCATTCTCTGCTAGCGTTCGATAATATATTCATTTTATTACAAGCTTGGGCACCTCATATTTGTTTTTAAAATTATTCCGGCGAGGTATGGGGAGCACATTACCTGGATGATATTCAGTTAGTACAAACTACAAAGTGGAGTGGATTCCTGAAGCGTCTCATTCACCTCCCTTTCTTTACTCATTGCTTGAGGTTGGAAACTGGCGATTAAAACACTGAAGGTGAGTGTGTTAAAGAAGGTTTTGAAATATTGGGTCGGGGTCCTGTCAATGGGACAGGATCGCCTTCCTAAGCTATACTTGGGGCAGTTAGTGAGGCTCGATGCACTGCAAGGTAACCTGCCAGATTTGAATTGGGTTTCTCAGCTTCGTGGCCTGCTGCGCATCATAGGCTGTGAAAATTTTTTTGGAGAGCCCAGTGTCGAGGCGCTCAGGATGAAGGATGTTAACAAGCAGTGGAAAATCATTGGTTCAGTGTGGATGTCGAAAGCTGCTTAAATTCTCGCTGCAGCTACTTCTCAAAGATATGCTTGTATGGATCCAATGCTGCACTTTATACTCGTACCCGGAAAGAGTAGGTAATAGCCCAGCTACAATTAGGCTACAAAGGATCCTGGAGATTTTATTAAATAAGAAGAATGCCTTGGTTGCATGATTGCTCTGCTCCCTGTATGAATTGCAACAGGCGACAGCTGGAGACGCTTGGCCATTTCGTGCTGCTGTGTCCGATCTTCAGGCCAAATAGCATAAATCCACAATTTCAGTGGAGGAGACGTGGTTTCTGTGGAGCCCCTGCTGGTTGATCTTGGACTCTGCGCTTTTTCACTGAACAAATAACCAGTGGACCCTTCATTATGATTTTTCTTCTATTTTGTGTTGTCTGCCACGGAACTTTTTTATTATTTTGAAGAAAGATACTATTAATTTTCTTGTGATCTACACTGCAACTCGTTGCACTTTTTTTCTTTCTTTTTTTTTCAAATAAATTATTGAACTGAATTGAAAATTATTCAAGGCATTGATCCCTCCAAAACCCTTCAAAGTCAGACGGTCAGACAGATTACGGGTAGGTAGTTCCAACAGAAATCCCGGCCAATTAGTTAACCCTTCGGATCGGTGGGTGCGAGGGTGTGGAATTCGCTGGGTACTACCTCTCCCATCCGTGAGCTGCCCTCAGTCACTAGGTTACAAAGCGCTGTGAAGTCACACTTGTGCATTGAATATTGACTTGACTGGTCCTCCCATGTAATTTCATAACTTTTTTAAAATAATTCTTTCGTCTTTCTTTTCTGTGCTCATGTTAATATTTTTGAGCATTTACAAGGTTGTGAATGATGTAAAATTCAAGGTCTATTCTGCCTAACGTACAATAATTATTCTATCTTTTACGCGGCATGCCCCCCCCCCCCCCTCACTCAGAAAATGTTGTTCCCCGTGGGAAAATGTTCATTCCACGGTTAATCGTGTCTTTAACTACTTCCTAAATGATATTACCATGCCTTCCGGAGGGGTCCGTCGTCACTAGGTGGTTGAGTATATCCAACCCCCCCCCCCCCCCGTCACCCTCTGTTTGCCTGTATCCACTGTGCTATGTATTTCCATGTCTTTGCACAAGAACAGGAGAAAACTACGCAGGGAACATTCATTTCCGATGTCACGCAAAAAAAAATATGAAAGCAGCTCAGCTAACAACACATATCAAGATTATAGAAATTTTCTTCTGAGAAAAGCTACATTTCAAACTGATTTCCTTCCAACTGAGTGATATTCGGACCTACAGGGAGAACTCTTGGAAGGCTGGCTGAGGTTCGCCCATCTCTCGCGAGATGGTGCTGACAAAAACCCGCCTTCCCTTCTCCCTCATTACGCGGAACCAGAGTGGCTTCCTCCAGTCAAATGCAACAAGCCCTTCTGCAGTTATACCTACTAAAATTAACGTAAAATAATAATACCAGAATACAAATCAACATTCGAATAAGCTGTGAGTCAGGCAATGTTCAAGTTTTTGAGAAATATTGGGGGGGGGGGGGGGGGGGCCAAAAAACTAGGATTTACAACTCAGAATTTAAAAAAATCCCGTGTTATCCCCACTTTTTGTACAGTGACTGTACAAAACCTCCTATTCCCTTAATTCTAAATGCACGAATAAACTTAAAGTTCTCCATAATGCTTGTTGCAGATATACAATCTCCCTCTTCACAGATACCTACCTACCTATTGAAAAATTCGTCGTCGTTTATTTATTTTCAAAATTTCGAAGCGATTAGCCCGCAGTTCCCTCTGGTATTTAACCCCTAAAGCTTTGTCCGAACGATTTAAAATGCATTAAGAATTACCTGTCCAACATTGTTTTCGAATTCTTGCTAATTCATTTGGCGTCTGTGGGGCGAAACATGGCCTAAGCCTCTCACTCCGGTCACTCACCACTAAACTAAAGGTACAGGTTCAAATCAGCCGTTAACTACTGAATTTTTCAGACATGACGAGTTATAGTGAACGCACATCTCTTTTTCTTTTCTCTCCTCCTTTTTCACACTTTCCCCCATTTCTGTAAGAACCTAATACAATTTCGAACGTAACAGCTTTAGTAAAGTCAACAAATCAACAAAATAGAACATCAAAAATTGGTTTTAAATTGTTAAAACTTGAGCCTTTTTAAATCTCAATTCGTATTTTTCACACCTGTCAATTTAACATACCTAGACATCTCAAATCCATTTGGAACATTCATTTCCCATCCAAGTATATTAGTTTTTATATTTTCAATCCACCTTTCTTCACCGGTAAATAGTTTAACGTTTTAGTGCCTAAATTAAAATGATAAAAACATTTTCCCTCGTTTGCGCTAACTACAAAAATTGTATATAATCATTATTCTGATTGCCCACACTCAGGCTACCTATAGCCTTCGTTTGCTTCACCACACGAACTAAATCACTCGTGAAGAAATCACCACAGTCGATTTCTATTAAAGTATTCCTTCTTATTTCATAATGTTGTTGCACTTTCATATTATGTAGGTAATTACGTAGAAGAAATAAAAATCATTCATTCATTCATTCATTCATTCATGTTTCAACTCCCTGACATTAATTTATTTGTCAGACAGCCCTTATAATTCTTCTTGAACCATTCGTTGTGATCTCTGTCAATATTTTGTTATTCTAAACATGTAATTCCATGAGGTTATAATAGACAAATTAATCTGTCTCAAACACAATAAATGATTTGGTTTATTATTATTATTATTATTATTATTGCAATAGGCAGGTAGGTATACAATAGTTTTGACACCCAGTTAGGGTAAATACCTAATAATAAGTTTGGGATTATAATATGAAATTTTTATGATTTATAGTTCCATCCATCCAATGGAAAATTTTCGTCAACAAATACTTTTGAAAAAAAATCCTATTTCATGGAAAAATGGTAAGCGGTATCCTATTTGGTGGTAAAATGGTAATGATAAGCGTTATTTTTTAAATGAGGGTGGTTAAAAATAAAAATGAGACAAAAATGACGTATGAGGTCTATTGGCTGTTTGGCCCATGGAGGTGGAGTAAAGCTTTGAAGGCGTAGGTTAGGTTCTCAACGCTGCCAATATATTGCTACCAGTAACCCAACATTAGAAACAGCAAACCTTCCTGGCAAACTTCAAGAACCTTTGCTATGAACTTTCCCTCCATCTGGAGGACGTTTTTAAATTTATTTATAAATATACGGTTCCATCCGTCCATTCATTGTGGCTCTGTACATCATTTACAGTGATGCACTAGCGCTCTAAGTGGGATTTGTGTTGAACTACTCAGCAATTTACCTCATACTTCATTTCTAGCGGGAACTCAGAAATTCAAATTCCACACTCGTTTTTTGCCTAGAATTTCCGGCATAAACACCTCATTGTGTGGCCAATAAGTGTTCATTTCCGTTATTGAACAGAGTTCGGCTAAAAAAAGGATAATTTGTAACCCACGAAAATTGCCAACTGGCGCTACAGCTCTGAGTGGCCCTTGGCCTCCTTCAAAAGCCTCTACCAGGTCGATCGATCCATTGCCGTTGACTTCCAGTCCATTGCCGTTGACTTCCAGCCTCTTCTTCCGATCCTTGCGACGTCCTCATCCAATCGTCCTCCCACCTGGCTCTGGGTCGTCTTCCTCTCCTGCCTCCTGGGCTGGTTGCTAGAACTTTCTTGCAGGGTCAGCCTCGTCCAATCTCATGACACCCTCCTCTCTCACATGCTCCAATCTCATGACTCATGACACACTCTCTTGCCCACCTCAGCCTGCTCATTTTTATGGATTGTACCACATCAGGTGCTGAGTATAACTCATAAATACCTCTTCAATGGTTTCCATTACCTGGCTAGTTTCCATTTTCAAATTTTGCTCCACAAATTCTATGGAGGATCCTTGTTTCAAAGACTCGCAGCAGGTTTGCACTAATGCCAGAGATGATCCATGCATCTTGGCCACATTTATCTTAGGATAGGGTGTCTTGGAGACGGTTATTTTGGTAGTGCTTTAAACTTCATGTAGGCACTTGATGAGGCCAAAATCGCATCGACTGGCTGTAGTAATGCGAGCTCTTATTTCCACCTCTGTCGTTTACAGCACTCACGTTGAACCAGGCATTTAAAAATGTCTGCCCTCTGAAATGTGTAGTTACCCAGAGAAACTGTGGTGGGAGCTGATCTATGACTTCCAGTGCACATATATACTACCTACGCAGTTTTTGACTGATTAAGTCTCAAACCTTTGGCTGTGACGGGCGGTCATAAAAATTACTCCATCTCGATGAAGAAGTGTGACAGTAGCTAGCTAGTACCATCACTTCAAATAAGCACGTGTCAGGAGAAATGGATTCTTAAAGCTGCAGCCACACTGCCACCGGACTTGACTTGACTTGACCAGAGCCACCGGACTGGTGACCGGAGGGGTGTGCGACACTGCCACAGGACTTGACTTGACCGGCGTCACCGGACTCCAACCAGTCCAGTTTGTTCTTAGACGTCACAAGAGTATGTCCTCCGAAATGGTAGCCATTCTTTGTGATTTAGGATCAGAATCCGATTATGATGAAGAAATAGAACAAACTAGTGACAAGTTTTCTTTCTTTGAATAAGTGGTGGATGTCACCATATGTTTCCGAACGAGCACAATACGGTGAATTTCATACCCTACTCGCCAAATTGAACAATGTTCAATTTCAAAACTATTTTAGGATTAGAAGACAGCAATGGGGGCTGCTTTGGATGGCTCTTGGGGGTGCGAGGGGTTGAAAATCGCAGTAGAGGGGAGACCGGAGTCAGGTCTCAACCCATGCAAACCGGATCAGAACGGAGTCCGGTGGGTGGCTCAAGTCAAGTCAAGTCAGGTCCGGTCGCAGTCTCGCCGCTCCCCTTTGAAATACAAAGGATGGGTTCAGACAGGCACGCAAATGAGGTCAAGTCAAGTCAAGTCCGGTGGCAGTGTCGCCGCACCTTCATCCTTGGGTGGCAAATATCTAAGGGAATGGAGACCCTAACTGAAAAGCCTTCCTGGCCCTCCACGATGGGGATTGGTCGTTGGGTTGACAGTCCACCACGGTAAAAAACATCATTGTTTCAAGAACAAAAAAAGAAAAAACTATTTAGTTAGGCATTTCATAAATCCGTGCCCCATCAACTGGCAGGTTGATACTCCTCCAATGAGTAGGTGCACATATTGGTTCCTGAACAAGAAGTCTGCTCCTCAAGAAATTCTTCATGTCATCAATTGAATTGTAGGTACAGTCTGTTGTGCACCGAGGTTCCTCAAATTGTGATTCTGCACCACAGTGGTCCAAGTCTGACCGTTGCAAGGTCTTTGCAGTGTCTAGTGCTGTAGGGGTGCTTCAAGCAGTCAAAAGAATCCAGGTTTCTTTTGACACAAATAATGGGTTGTATGGCATGAAGGGCAGTCACTGTCAGAATACTGAGGGACTTTATCTATTTATTTAGTTAACCTTTAGGGAAAAGAGCCTGGACCCCACTGTATGTACCTTTTTTACCCAAATATTGTAGACAACTGGAAGAAGACATTAATTTCACAAAAATATATTTGAAAAATAATTATGCCTTGACTTTAATAATGATCGGCAACATGATCGTGAGTCAACTCCACACAGAACCCGAATTGCTGCATTTCGTTTCAGCAAAACTCAAACTACTGCACTCCTAATAAAGGAGAAGGCAGTTCCTACCTATGTCGTGAGTGATGTGGAATGAGCATGGTAAGCCCTCGATGGACTGGAGGCGGACACACTAGTATGGGCTATGAACATGGAAAATTAAAAAAAAATGAAAGAACTTCATGAATTATATGCTATTCAAGTAGCTTTAATAACTACATAATCACCTGGCAACACGACAAAAGAACAGCCACCAAGTTAGGAATTAAAATTTTTTGAGAACGGGTTGGTTTGCAGACAGGGGTGGTGTGTGTTTGGCTGGGGCCTGGCAGTGCAGTTTTTAAGCCACCACACAAGAATGTCACATGGCTTCTGCCCTGAAATCAAGCTCATGGATAACGCCGTTAGCTGATGGGCATCTGGCAAAATCTAGCGTTAATAGTGACTTCCGGTTGAATAGTGAGTTCAATAAAATTCCCGCTTCCGTTTTTTAGTGTGCCTTTTTCCTGTTTTCGTTTTCTCCCCACTTTCAGTTTGGTCAGCTACTTATTACGCAGCCCATATTTTTACACTCATTTTTCTCCCATATCACCCCTGGGTGTATGCCAACCGGGCTGCCGTGTTTCGGAGCACAACTAGGACACAAATGTGTTCCCAAATAGGGACCCGAACTGTGTGCGGAAAAATGACGATTTTAGACCAAAATTTAACGTAAATTTAAGGCTGAAACTTCCTTAGAACCTCAATTTTCCAATCTTTGGTCAAAATCGACTTCATATTCTGTCTTCTCGTCCCCAAAACATGGAAAACAATACCTCAAAAGCTCATGTTACTAACATGTTACTAAAACACAAAAAGTACCTATTTTATACCCATTTTCACTCATAACACCCCTGGGTATATTCCGATCTGGCTGCAAAGTTTCGGGACACAACTAGGGCCCAAATGGAGCGTGTGTCCGAAAGAACGAACTTTTTAGACCGAATGAAATGGACGAAATATACATTTTCTTTATGGAATTGGAATGTAAACTAGGTCTGTGAAATTGACAGGTGTGAAAAATACAAATAAAGTTTTTTAAAAAAGGCTCAAGTTTTAAAAATTTTAAATCCATTTTTAAGTTCTATTTCGTTGACGCTATTAAAGCTGGAATTGTTTTTGAAAATATTGAATGGTAATTCAATTAAAATACTGTTTTGCAATAAAGTTAACTTATAAGGCACAATAAATTTGGTGTTGTGAATTTAAGTTGAAACGTAGGGGATTTCTATTAATAAAAATATATGACTATACAATTGTTTAAGAGTGAGTAGATTAGTGTATTTATATATGAGGTCAGTAGAATATAGATTAGGAAAGTTGAATAGGTAGCTATAGTTTTTAGGAGAACACTATTCGTTTTCTCAAGGGAGTACGTATGGTGTAGGTTCCACACCAAAATATGATCCCATAAGACAAAATGGATTGAACAAGCCTGTAGTAAATAATTTTCAGAGTTTTCTGGTTTAAATTCTGCCTTCTTAATATAGATCTCAACTTATTTTGTACAAACGAAACCACCTTAGATTCTGGTCTAGAATTGTGCAAAGATATTTCTGTTTAGCTACTTGAGAAATTCAGGGCAGTTTTTACAAGTTTGGTTGTAATTAGGTGAATGTATTCCTATAGATAAATTCGGGGGTGGTTTCGTAGGTACCTAAATCCGTACAAAAGCATATAAACACTTTTTTGTCTATAATGAGAAACAAGTTTGATCTAAACAATATTGTTAATAGCTTGTAATCTGTTTTGTGCATGTCTAAAAGCTTCACTCCAGGAGTCACCTTGACACAGCAGGGCTGTCAGTTAGCGAAGGAAACTAAGTTTCCTTGAACTCGGAGGCTGCAAGGCCGGTTGGCATATTTGGCATACGTCATAAAAAGTAAAAGACCTAGGACGGTACCTAGCAGGATGCCATTGATAACTTTCAACTCAGAGCTAATTACATGTAGCTTATGTCCGATTCTCTAGATAGTTTTTAAATAACCAACGGGCATTTTCAGAAATTATTGCGATATTCAGTATAATGAATATGGTTGGATATTACCTTATTACGAAGTACCAGTTTGTGAGAAGAAACTGAAGAAATATGAAGTCGTATTACAGCTAGATTTAATCAAATCTAGCTGTAATATGAAAGAAATCTCAAAGAAAGAAGCTTAAAGAAACCCGTTGTGGTCATAGAGTGAAGTTACCAGGGAGATTGATCAGATTTGCATGTTTTGATAACGTTTGTTGTGTACTGGAATTTTTTGTTGAAAATTGAATTTTGTAATGAGGCATGTGTAAACTTTCAAAAACTGATCCAACTTATGCATGTAATTCATATTGATTTGATTGAAATGGTTTAGGTTGTGGTTTTTAAAAACTAAATTTCCTTTTAGGCAAATGTTTGCTTTCTTTTGATCAGCTGCTCTTGAAACTATTTTTTATATACTTATTTTAAATCATTTCCATGATGTAAATTGACATTCCGCTTCCAGGTAGCATAATTAGAAATCCTTGTTTTGAACGTCTGTCATAGTTAATTCACAGTTTTATTGTTCGTTTAATAGTCTCAATTTTGGAGCAGTTATGTTCTAAATTTGATCTAAATTGCACTGTTAGTTTCTTTTTTCAAACCTGGTTGTTCAGTCGTTTTTCTAACGACTCACGGTGGGAGTATGTGAATGTATGTGAAGTTTGAAAACGATAGTGTTGGGTACTTAGGCTTTGTGAGTAGGTTCATGGATTATTCCATGTGTTTCAATGCTCCATGTCAGTTTTGATTCCACACATTGACGTTACTTTTGTGATTGCATTTCCCCCATATAGGTACTAATCTTGTGACTTTTGGTCAGAGCACATTTTCTTTACTTTCAATGATCAGTTCGATTCGATTACTTTCTTCGCTTAAATACAGTGTTTTTTAATCCAAACTCTTGCAGTTTTCTTTCGCAGTTGTTTTGAACCACCTCAGTACCCTCTCTGACCCATTTTCTGGTCAAGATAGACAATTTTAGACAATGTGATTTTCTTCCAACAGTATTTTGAGAACCAGCTTCACTTGGCGCTTGAACCTTGAAAAGCTTTGTTTTCCTTTGAGAAAGGTTAAGCCATTCATCAAGATACGCCACAGTTGCGTCAAAATCGGCATATATTTCCTTATTAGTTAGAAAATGACTTCACTCACCTGTGGATCCAGTTGACACCCCCCGTGGGGAAAGAAGGGATAAGAACTTTTCATTGTGCGCGGGTAGGAAGCAATTTAGGCGACTCGCGGCAATTGATTATAACGGTGTAATTGAACTATTCATTGAAAGTAAGAAAAAACGTGCTCTCACCAAGAGTCACAAGTCACAAGATTAGTACCGGTACCGGGAGAAAATGCAACCACAAATACGTCAATGTGTGGAATCAAAACTAGACATGGAGCATTGAACAACATGGAATAATCCATGAACCTACTCACGAAGTCTAAGTACCAAACTCTATCGGAGAACTTCCGCACTATCGTTTTGAAACTTCACGGGGCAGTTACTAAAATTCTTTTGAGCAGTTAAACACTTTGTTAGCCTACACCAGGGGACGAATCTGGCTTGGGATGGATTGGGGTGGCACACACGTAGATTTTTAACTTGTACCTACCTACGATCTAATTTTGTTTGGAACAAATAAGAACAGAATAGGCCAAGAACCAAGATGTCAGGTTAAATGAAACAAGACACTATTAGGTTTGTACCTAGACTTACCTACCTACTTAGATCCTCTTTCTTAGATCATTCTGCTAATAGGTAGCAGGTAACGTGTGACACTACTAGAGAATATTATTTAATACCAGTCTTAATAAATTATGTTGGGCATCGAAAGAAATATTCGATAGGCCACACAAACGGACGGGGTAATATTCGAGGCTGCTCAAGTAGCTATGGATAGAAAATATTCCATACTGATGAATAGGTACGTCTACTCCATTGAATAGGTATTCATCAGCATGGACAAATTTACCAAACAAAAAGCTGTCGGTCTAATTTATCATTATCCTCCACTGAAGAAAAATTTACGTACTAGAAAAATACGTATTTACTCTATAAAATATTAAAACATTCAAAAAATTATGTTGAATAAGTAATAAATAAGTAAGTAGGCACCGATGTCGAATTTTTTGGTTTATTATTTTCAATAATAAACCTTTGGAATCAAACATTTAAAAAAAAGTAACCCCCCCTTATCGGATTATTTCTTCAATTACCTTGTTGTTAATGGTGTGATGCTCGAAGCCACTTGAACTGGAAACTGTAGTGGCAGGCTCCAAATCGATCTCGAACTGTAGGTTGCTCAGGTTAGCTGGTAGCTTGTTGGAAGTAGAGTTGTTAACTCGGGGACTTCAAGAAACGGTGTGTTGAGCAAGATGGCTTCCTCTCAAGAGAAGAGCGAGTCGGAGCTCCAGTACTGCCAACCTGCAATAATATTCTCGAAAAGGTGTGAGAAGAGGCGCCAAATATGAAATTGATCATTCATAATTTCACACTCCCTCCTGATCAATTTTAGAGCGCCTCAAGTCTTCTTCAGAAGATGGGCTTGATATTAGTTCTAGTTATAAGTGACATCTATTTCACTTATTCATCAAATTTGAACTTATGGGTAGAGACTCAAAAGGAGTTTAAGTGACATCAATTACACTTATTCATCTATTTAGAGCTTAATTGAGAGAGAGAGATGTACATCAAAGAGTTTACTTCAAAGGGTTAAGAGTGAATTGTAAATTTTGAAAAATTTATATGACCCTAGGGTACAAGAGAAGGACTGGAGTCTCGTCTCACACCATGCCGACCCTCTCTCTACTGCCAGACGTCTGTAGAACAAAACAAACAAAAACAAGTGTTAGTTCAAGGCATATTTGAAGAGCTTGTCTTTCCTAAATACAAGCTCGGTAATACTTCATTTGGGATAAGCCCAGTGGAGTCTTGAGTGTTCGTTTATAGAACACTCCCTTAAGATATGAATTCTTAAGTTTAATTCCAAGTTGAAGGATTGTATTCTCATCCTTCAAATTGACACAGGATGCTACAAACATCTAACACCATAATCTTCATTCCATCAGTCTTATACGACCATCATCAATAGAATACTGTTTTTCCTCGGTCCAGATGACCAGTTAGCGTCCATCAAAATTTATCAGCTAACATCTTCGAATGGTTATTATAACCAACATCAAATTCCCAAAGTTTAGGCATCCATGAATGATACCACTAACTTGTTCCGGAATTTTTCGAACAACGCGCCCGTCAATGGCTTGGTGAAAATGTCACCACATTGTTCGCTCGAGGGAATCCATCTAAGTTCAATTTTTCCCTCCCGCACTTGTTGACGAACAAAGTGCATATGTAGGTTTACTACATGCTTCAACGCTTTCGACTCATCCGTTTTAGCCAGAGCTATGGCTGCTCGATTGTCCTCAAATACGGATGGAGTTAACTTAAGCGCCAGTATTTGATTGCACATTTCCTGCAATCCTGCGAGTTCTCGACACGCGATTGACATCGATATGTACTCACTCTCTGCTGATGTCAGAGATACCTGAGTAAGCTTCTTCGATTTCCACGATATAACATCGTCCCAAAGCTTGATTACATATCCACAAGTCGAGAGTCCCTGTTTGTCATTGAGACCCAGGGAAGCATCGGGATAACACTCCAATTTGTCAGTGTTCCCTCTATAGAGCAATCCATAATCCAGAGTTCCTCTAAGATACTGTAGAACTCTCAGTGCTCTATGCCAGTCTTCGCTTGTGTAGGAAGTTTGTCTTCTACACAACATATTCACTGCATAAGTGATATCTGGTCTTGTCCCATTCTGAAGATACAAGAGAGACCCCACCAACTGCCTGTAGGGCACATTTGGCTTTCCATGTATCTCTTGCTTCTCATCTATTTTTGCTTGAACCATCGGGGTGTTTGCCACTGCTTTTGAATTTGGGTCAAACTTGTTCAGCAACTTCTCAATAAAGCTCCCTTGATGAATGAACATCTTTCTCTGAGCTCTATTCCTCAGTATCTCAATTCCCAGATACAACTTCGGAGTACCAAGATCCTTAATTTGGAATTCCTGAGCTAGATTCTCTTTTAGCTCCTTTCCTTTCTTTGTGGAGTTTGTTGCCAGTAAAATATCATCTACATACAGTATTAAAATGGCAAACTCCTTGTCTTGTCTCCACACAAAGATGCACCTCTGGTGAGGATACACTTCAAAGCCCAGTTTCTCCATGGCTTCAGAAAATCGAACATGCCATCTCTTCGGAGAAACCTTAAGACCATATATGGCCTTCTCTAGTTTACACACGTGACTCTGAGATAGGTTCCTGCTTGAATTTGTATATTCAATCCACCCCTCCGGAATTTGAATATACACTTCTTTTTCAAGCACTCCATTCAGAAATGCCGTCGTCACGTCCAACTGATATAGGTTCAGATCCATCTTATTAGCAATGGACAAAATGAACCTAACGTCGTTCAGTCTCGCAACAGGTGAGTAGACCTCCGTCAAATCGTACCTGTTTTTATCTGCAAAGCCTTTTGCAACCAGTCTGCTTTTATACCTCACAGAGCCATCCGCTTCTGCTTTCCTCTTATGAACCCACTTCGTTCTAATCACTTTTGTGTTCTGAGGAAGTTCAGACTTCGGTATTAGTCTCCAAGTATCATTTTCTTCTAATGATTTAAACTCTAGGTTTATGGCTTCTTTCCATCTAGCTGAATCCTTCGAGCTCATTGCTTCTGCATATGACTCAGGCTCATTGCCTTCAGCAAAGTGTGCACATTCTTCTATAGTCTCGAGGAAATCATATTCTTCATTTCCTCCAATGACTTCTTCAAGGTCAACATCTATTGTAGAGGATTGATCACCACCTTTTTCTTCATGATGTTCATCTATAACATTCACTGGTGGTGGTTGTTCCTCTGTCTCTACTTGTTCACTTTCAGAGTGCTGGAGCTGTTGAGGCTCCGTTATGCTTTCATCTATCTCTGAAGTGACAGTTCCTCGATTGTTTGGACCCTCGGACACCTCAGTCGTTGGACCCCAGGAGAATTCCAGCTGTTCACTTCCAAGCAGCTCCCTCCCTTCTCGATGTCCTGACTTTTCCAGGTTTGTCCCATAGGTCCTGGCTTCGATAAAGTCAACATGCTTCGACCTGATCAGCTTTTTGTTTGCTGCATCTATTATCAGATAGCCTGTTTGTTGACACTCTAAGAGATACCCCTTTTTGCTTCGTGGTTGCATTTTTCCTTTTGCAGCCACAAGGTAGTATACTTCGCACCCAAATCTTCTAACATATTTTAGATCGGGTTTTGCCCCAGTAACCATCTCATATGGTGACTTGAATTTATTCGAGGCATTTGGTACTCTATTATGGATAAACATAATATTGTTCAGCGCATATCCCCAGTACGAGTTTGGCATTCCTGCTGATATCAACATCGCTCGTATCTTCTGCTGCAGCTCCAGGTTCAACCTTTCCGAGCATGCATTATGTTGTGGGGTTGCTGGCTCACATACTGTCAGTGTGATTTTCTCGTCTGACAGTTTCTTCTTCATCAACATTGTCTTGTACTCACTTCCTCCATCTGTCCTGATTTCCACTACTTTTCGGCTGTCGCCTGTTAGTAGTCTAATCTCCGACAGACACTTCGACAGGGCAAGATGAACTTGCGTTTTGTCTGGCATCCCATAAGCAAACGCATACCTCGTGCAGTCATCTGTGAACGTGATTATGTATCTATAACCAGAGGTCCACGCTGCTGGTTTTATGGGTCCTTGAAGATCAGAGTACAATCTCGAAAAAGGCGTCTTCGACCTTTGTCTCTCTTTATTGCATGGCTGTCGTCTAGCTTTTGCCAATTTGCAATCTTCACAGTCCAGAACATCGTCTCCAACTCGTATTTTTACATCTATCTCTTTTAGCACTTTTACGAGATAATTTTTGGAGATGTGGTTCAGCCTCTGATGCCATAGCATCCCTGGACTTGCTCTCGAGGTCTGAACTCCTTCAACTGTGCTAGTGAGGGTTGGGTTAACCCTCGGACTCAAATGTTCCTCTCCTACACTCGGTGGTGTATTAAACTCATACTCGTGATGCGAGTTTTCATCTATTGAGTTTTCATCTACTCCACTTGTACCTGGCTCGCTTATCTCACTGTTCAGTCTCCTAGCATCTGGTTCGCTATGTTGCATGCTCCTCCCTCCCAGAACAATGTCTGTCACATTGGGCTGCTCCGCAACATCTCCCAGATATACTCGTTTCTTTTGAGGAGACTCATCTATACCAAGCTCTGCCATTATAGCAGATCTTTTCTTCGGCGTAGCCCCTACAAGTGGCAGTTTAAACTTCAAGCGCCAAAATCTCCCATCAAACTTACCCTCCTTAATCAACCTACCAGTCGCTATGTCTTTTACAGACACTCCTCGACCGGTGAAGGTTGCAGCTAAGGAATTACTCAAAATTTTGCGAAGTGCAAAAAGGTTAACCGACAGAGATGGCGCAAAAAGAACATCACGCAAACGTCCTAGAATTCCATCATTCTCTATTATAATGTCTCCCATTTCCTCAACTATTAAATCGGACTCGGAATCCCCATTTGCGCACGAAATCCGCTTGGGAACATCTAACCGTCTAATGTTAGATAGCGGATCCCTAGTATTTATTATGTGGTCTGTAGCACCAGTGTCTAAAATCATTGATATGAAACCTCTAGACTTACCATCAGAATCGCTAAGCATCGCCGATCGAGAGGTACCGGCAGGCGATGTGGTGCTGGCGTACATAGCCTCGGACTGGACAACCCACACCTGGCGGTGAGGTTCATCATAATCCTCCTCCGGACCACATATGACAAGAGCCTTCCCTCTCTTGTCCCTCAACTCTTTAGCCTTCGATAAGGGCATTCTGTTCATCGCAGGCTTCGGGTTTGCACCCGCCTGGGCTTGCCATTTGGTTAGCCTCTCCTGTGCCTGCTGCCCTTTGCCTCTGGCCTTGCCGCCTACTGATCCACCATTTTGCCGAGGGCAATTGCGACTTTTATGGTCGCCTATGGTTTTGCACGAGTAGCAAAACCACCCCTCAGTTCTGCATTTAGAAGCAAAATGGCCCGGCTTGTTGCATTTGAAACAAACTGTCCTCTTCGACACCTTGCCGGCACTCGTCTTCCTCAATTTTGGCTTCCCGCCATGTCCAGAGCTGGACGTCCCCTGCTCTTGAGGAGCTTTCCGGGACTTGTCGCCCTGTCTGGACTGGCGCTGCCTAGTCCACAATGCCCCACCAGGAGCCGTCTCTCGACGGTTCTCTTCCTCCTGGCGTCTCCCCACTTCAACGAATTTCTCCTGAAGCTTCCGGAGATCAACGTCATCCGTCTTGTCAGCCTCCGCCGCGTATAAATCGGGCATGGCTGAACGGATTGAGAAGAGAAAGTTGTAAACTTTATCTTCTTCGTTGAGAGCTGTGTACTGCCCTAACTTCTCTGCCAGGTCATTAAACCTGGCCATGAATGCCGTTGGTGTCTCAGCCTTCGGATCGTACTCCATTTGCTCCATTTTGGCACGAAGGCCAAACTTATAGTGCCTACTTTTTGGCTGGCAGAGGGCCTCCAGGCGCTTTATGAGTTGCATTGGGTCTTTCTCACCCTTCACTAGTGCGTGCAACTCATCATCTATGCACTTTACTATGAAAGCTAGCACCTTTCGTTTGGCTACTTGCACACTAGCCTCAGTAAACTCTCTCGGGATTTTTGAGTGTTCTTCCACTAGGAAGGCGCAGTTCTGGCTCTCCAGCTCAGTCACTATCCTCGCCCTCCAAGTCTCAAAGTTTGCTCCGTAAGTCAGTTGCGAATCAAGTTTCGCAAACTGAATCTTCATTGCGAAGATCATCGACTGGCTATCAGTCATCCTCTGAGAGGTCCGACTGTTCGGGACTTGTTGTGGGACACCTGAGGTGCCTACCACAATGCCTGCGATCGCTGAGATCGACTCCTGCATACGTCCCATAGCCTCCTCGAGCTTACGGAGCCTCACTCTCATCCCCTCCTCGGGACTCAATTCCCGTGGGGTTTCGGGTGCAGTAGCTTGTTGGGCCAATCCATCCCAGCTAGCTACTCCACCTTCCTCCCCTGTTTGGCTTTCGCCCATCTCCTCCTCTTCTCCCAATAACACTCTCTCCTGCTCCTCTAACTCCATCTGTTCCTCACTGGCGCTCATCTTGCTGCTCTGTGAATCCAAACCAGAAACAGACAAACAAACCCACAACAGAACTCTAGGTATTGTAACCTCATCAATAGAAAGTAAATCAAAAATTTTATTTCATCTACGTTGTGGTGTTTAATTGTCTACTCCAGGAGCACTAAAAACATTCATCGGGAGATAAGCAGTCAGTTCCATCTATTGAACTGTATAAACTGCTTTACATCAAATGTTTGCCTCTAATGCAATAAAGAGAGGAGCAATCAGTTCCATCTATTGAACTGGAGCACCTACTCTACATCTAATGTTGTTGCAAAAAAAAAAAAAAATTTGAAACTTTCCTTCTATTGCTTAACCTGACACAGTGCTCTTTAGTCGCCCATATCCGGCAACTACTCTTATTTTAAAATTCAAGAAAATTTTAAATTTCATCAATAGCCCAAATCCGGCTTTTAAAATTTTCAATCACTTCAATGGGCCCAGATCCGGCCAAAAGAAAATTCACTTCTATCATCTATATTAGGCCCATGTCCGGCCAAAAAAAATTTAAAATTCGTTTGTGCTTACAGCCGGTCATCGACGTTAGCTAACACTGTAAATTGCACCATCAAACCTCGATTTTGACTTTTTATTCTGGTATATATACAACGTTGAACTCAATTTCAACAACTCTACTTAGCCACTCTTATTAATTCCATCTAATAGCACTGGTCTCTTGATAAGCTCTTCTAATTAGTTTCATCATCAAACTTCATCAAATGCAACAACCCTCTAGTACACAACCGTTACCATCATCTATTATGGTTCCCCTTTCCTCAGCTTACCAGTACGTCTATCCAATACAACAAGGTAGGTGGCTAATTTTTGGTACCAGAACCAAACATCCTTGACAGGGTATGTAAACCGCCTCAGCGTGAAAACATCCCCTATATGTCAACAAATCCACGTTGGGTCATGATTGTATTCCCTAAACATGGTTGGTGAAAAGTAAGGAAATCCCCATGGCGGACCCCTTTCCCCCCCAACATCATGTTTGCCCATTCCGGTCGCTTTCCGCCTTTTCTTCGAATGCCCACATGTGCGGATTGTGTTATTTATAACTAACACCTCTCTAAAGGATTTTTAACTTCGACATCAAATAACAGGACCATCTCTTCCTGTTTGTGCCCCTCTCTCCGGGCACTATGTTCCACATCCGAACATCTTCTGTCTGGTAAGACTCTAATTTCATCATAGGAAGTCAATAACCTATACATCTATGTACGTACATCCTCTAAATTTTCATAAACATTTCTTACGCATGCAGCCAGACAGGTATTTCTGGGAATCCATTATAAAAACCCAGCACAGATTGTCCCCAGTACTGCATCAATAATATATTATGGACACATCTATGATTTCATCAGCAGGAATTACAAAGTGAAAGATCTGCTAGCAAACATCGACCTTTCCTCAACCCGCCCTTCAAAACATCGAGTGGGCTTCCGAGCTGTTGGACAACAAAAAGAAAACACGAAAAACGATCTCTCATCAACTCTCTTGATCGGTTTTGTTTTCGTTTCATCGCGTTTGTTTCGCGTATTTATTCGTTTGTTGTCCTAATTCGCGAGGACTATACCCCACTAACCTCAACCCTAACCCCCCAAGCGGAAATTACCACGCGATCTTTCGATCATTATTTATCAACAATAATTTTCGTGAAATTCCGTGGGTGAGGTTATTACTTTTATTTAAAAACGTCAGGAATTGTTAAGCTCGGAACATCAACTCGGGTCTTAGCCTTCTCGGAGTAAATCAAACATCAAAAGATTTATTCCCTGGCTGTTTACCCTAACCTCTCAACATCGCATCATATCCGAGTTCCCCAGGGCTTCGAATTTCCCCAAGCCCCTTTTCATCTATATTTTATTGCTTCCAAAATATCATTTCCTGGTTGATTATACATGATATTCAACCCAGATACTTTCTAGCGAATAGATGAACTCGGATAAGATACAGCGACCCCGGCAAGGAATACAACATGAGCTTGTGACTGAAACGTGGGGGAAATTAATTTCATTAACCTCTAATGCACAAGACTGCCCAACGGCGCCGTATCGGATTATTTCTTCAATTACCTTGTTGTTAATGGTGTGATGCTCGAAGCCACTTGAACTGGAAACTGTAGTGGCAGGCTCCAAATCGATCTCGAACTGTAGGTTGCTCAGGTTAGCTGGTAGCTTGTTGGAAGTAGAGTTGTTAACTCGGGGACTTCAAGAAACGGTGTGTTGAGCAAGATGGCTTCCTCTCAAGAGAAGAGCGAGTCGGAGCTCCAGTACTGCCAACCTGCAATAATATTCTCGAAAAGGTGTGAGAAGAGGCGCCAAATATGAAATTGATCATTCATAATTTCACACCCCTCCCAAAATTTGATGGTTTATGTTTATGTTTCAAGGTAGGCAGAATCCGAAAATGCAATACAAAAATTTTCAACATGTACTTAATACAAAAATTTTCAACTGTCGCCCTAAACCGTACTTAGCACTTTTCTTAGTTACCATGAACCGAAATGAATGAAATTTAGTTTGTAGGTCCGGTTTGGGGTCCAGTTGGTCCGCGAAGCTCGGCGTTACTGTCAGTTACCTCTAAGGGGTGCAAAATAGGGATTGAAATTTTCAGAACACCGTTGCTAGAAAACTTTCAATGGAAGGGTATGGTTTTGTTTAACGTTTTTAAATTGATCTTGAACTAAAGAATTTTTTGACACCACCCGGAGCATTGTAGGACCAGTCGTTCGCTTGCAGCGAACACCTTCGTCAACCGGATCGTGAATCAAATGGTATAAAATAAATCCGGCCCCGATATCATTGCTAGGGAGCATCCATGATTATAATGCATGGATGAAGTCGAGTTGGTTGTTCTGTGATATTATTCCATTTGACAAATGATGGCTCTTAGGTTTTGTTGATAGGTACTTTTGAACTTGAACAAACGTTGAATTATTAGTGGGTAAATTATTACAAAAAGGTTTATTACACTATCTACGCAGAAGGGGCATCTATACAGGAAAAATTATTACACAACAGTTTATTATTTTCCTTATGCTTCATGAATAACAACTATTAGGTACTTAATAATTGAATTATTGAATCCGGAGCATTTGTATGAAACTTTAACTCCGGGGCCGGCTGCAGTAGTCCTTTTAGGAGTTTCCTGGAGGGAGCTCGAGGGTATTGACCACTGAAAACAGTGATCTAGGCAGAAGGGGCATCTATACACATAAATAATACACCGTTGTGTAATAATTTGCAGCTTAAAAAAAATAAAATGAATAGATTTGCTACAATGTAGAGCTGGCTACAAATAAAAAATGACATGATGGGGCAGTATGGTGAGTTCGATTAGCCCCCCAGATCAAATTAATGAAAAGCCATCAAGATACCAAAATCTTCTCCATGCAAGTTCTATGGGATTTCGTAGGTAGGCAAGCCGTTGTCCAGTCGCTAGGAAACGCCCCTGCTGCAACTACCCAACCTACTCCGGGAAAAGCGAATTAGAAAGAAAAAGTCAACAGTGCAACAAACTCATCTCTCTCCGGACGGGTGGTAGATTTGTGGCGGTTTCTTCCAGAGGTCATCATGAAAAAATAATTCCTGGACTAGTGCTCTTGTTCCACGCTGATAACTGCGTTAAATGATATATTTTCTGGGTAATCGAAACCTACGGTAGTGTCGGTTGACCCGAGTTGATCCATGATGGTGTTTGTGTTTAGTGCTGCGATTTGGGTTCTACCACCTTCTACCTTCATCATCGGATATGTAGGTACGTGCTACTTTATTTGTGTTTATTATAAGTTTATAGGTACGTAATCTTTTATTTATAATTACAAAGTCGATGGTAGTTAATGCCCTAAGAGCTATGGATGGGCGTTTCTGTTCTTTTGGAGAAACGAAACGAAACCGTTTATTGTATGAAACAGTTTCGGGAAAGCTGTTTCAAAATAACAGATTCGGCAACAATAAGCTTCAAGAAATTTTGGCTTTCGCCCAAAACAACAGAAACGCGAAACTGTTTCTTCGCTTTTCCTGCTGCGAAGCTGTCTCCAACGGAAATGGTTTCGAAACACCTGTTTTTTCTTTTTTTCCTACAACCGAATTGTTGTTTTTTGGTTTATGATTTTCAACAGCGAACCTTTGGAATAGACTATGACAGTTGGACTACTGGCAACCTTGGAACCCGAAATCGAAACAGTTTCCTCTTTTGAAACAGTTGTTTCAGGTTTTGAAAAACTGTTTCATCATTTCTGTTCAAGAAACAGTTTCACGTTTTTTACCATCCCTACTAAGAGTTAGTACCAATATTCTGTGGACCGAACTGTAGGTACGACCAACAGGCGTACAAGGGTTGTCTAGATGTCTAGATAGGGATCACAGGAAGAACAAGGTAACTATAATCACCTGGTGATATTAACTAGGTAGGCACGTATTCGCGTATTCGGTTAAGAAATAATCAGCCGTCTTGGAACACAGAAGGGTTAAATCTGGTTGAGAAAGCATTTGCAGCGTTTTGTTCTCTTGGTTTCTTCGAATTCGTCGATATCCATCCTGTCGTTCACATTCATCGTTCAACCATTTCACTTGAAAATCCGTTGACTTTCGTCCATTTCATTTTGAAACCTATTTCGGCTTAGAAATATTAGTATACTGTAGGTAATTTTGGTAACCAATGCTACAAAATTTTAGTAGGCACCTACAACACTACTTAAGCCAGACCAAATAGGTAAAAAATATCGACTTGCAGTCATCACATGAAGTGGATAAATTATTGTATGTAAACGTATTACCAGGCTCATCGACATCCTTCGCAAGTAACTCCAGATCTGCGTAATTAATTATGCATTTTCATTCTCTTCAGGTGCATTCAAACAAGACTGTCCCTTGTCCTCTCATTCGATGCAAATGAAGTAATTTCAGGCCAGCCTTTCCTACTACTGCAACCTTTTTAGCAGATAGGTACCCAATCCTATCTATCCAATCTCTTTCGACAGAGTCATTATATGTTGTATTCATAACGGGGAGAATCCACTGATGCTTGTAGATGACTAACCGTGCTCCTCCATTGCTCCTCTGTTGATCCATGTGCCAACTCAAACCATACGCCTAATCAATCAGTTTTTCTGAACTAATGGCCAATTGGCCATTTATCTTAGACAATTAATTGAAGATCAGGTCATGACACACTGCCATCAACTGTAGCCCTATCAAATGAGCTCGAACACATACAAAATCTAAAAATTGAAGAAAATCCTGATAGGTTAATATGACACAATCATGTGCATTGTATACCCGTAATTGCAAGGGCTTTACAGTGACTCTACGGTGGATACCTGCCCATGCAGACATTACTGCAGTAGATTTTGTAGCCGTAATTTATTCGTATAGACGATTTTATTTTATAAGGAAGGGAAGGATATATCTCCACTTTATACCTCCAAGAAGAGCTCCCCACTCCAGTTTCATATTCATTGATCCGCGTTCCTGTTTTATTTTATTTTTATTTTTTTATTTTTTTTTATTCTGTAACATGATTTCTGTTCTGCAATGATTATCTTCTTCCACGTCAAGAGTAGAGTAGAGTATCCATCCATATCAAATCAGTGTTACCTAATTATTTTTAGTAGTTGGATAGTCTGTGTTTTGTGGTGCTTTTAGGTAAGTTATAGTTTTTTAGTGCCTCGTTTTTCTCAAGTTCTAGTTCCTACACCACTGTGGGGGTCAATGTATGGACACAGATAAGATTTTCTCTCTCTCTACCCCCCCCCCCCCCCCCACTCCCTCCAATTAAAAGTAACGACGTTTTCTCCAACCACAAATTAATGTCGTTTTTGCAATCAACGCTCCCTGGTCTGCTTGACCTTATGAGAAGCTATATTTCATTAAAAGCTTGGAGATGTGCAGACACCACAACTGACGCAACTTACACAGACCTTTGGGAGCTGAGACGTAAATGAAGTCCAAACAATGGACGGCAAGAAACTCAAATGGATTACAAGTTACCCCCAAGAAAAATAATTTATTGTTTTGTTTAAGGTAGTTTAGCATTATTTTTCAATTTATAAAGTTTGCAGCGGTTCAGATGGCGTAGTAGAATTTGCATTTACGCCAGGGAGAGGCGTCACGCTGGCGCTAGTGGTGTCGTCTATCAGAAAAATATGTTTAGGTAGGCCTCCAGAATTTGCTTACAGTTCTTGGTGCCACCCATGGTGCCACTCTGTCACCAGTGGTGCTGTCTGTTAGGTAAGTTTTTCATGTTTTCCTCCACGCTGAAGCGAATGGAATAACTTTCAAACCTCTATCAATCATGCGATTGGTAAATATTTAGCCATGAACATTACAAAAAATAACTATTATTAAGCGTGGTAAATAGGCAGAATCTGAGCCTAGTTTCAATATTGCGTGAGACATCTGGTCAGCAGACCCTCTATAATGTATTGTTGGCATGCGAGGTGGGATGTAATCCATATTTTTGACAATTATAGCAGAAGGGACATCGATACAGATAAATAATAAACCTTTGTGTAATAATTTGCAGCGTTTTTCTCTGTAAATTGTATACTGGGTTCGCCCCTATAATTTTATATAATTCTATCTAGTTATATTTACTTCAACTATCTTTACGCATTGTTTTTATGGTGAATGTTCACAAGCAGGCACCGCACTAGTTTTTTACGTTACAACGTCAGCATCCAAGATCTAGGGGTTTGGTTCTTTTCAGACGCCGAACTTGTTGCGAATTGTCCAGTAGCTGAAGACCTTCTATATTTGAGTGCACGTGAAGTCGGTTCTCGTAACGTCGTGCTGTTTTGGTTTATTATTCTGTGAATAATACACCTATGTATTCGCTCAGCAAAAAATTTTTATAACACCCCCTCAAAC
Source organism: Leptopterna dolabrata (assembly GCA_954871275.1). NCBI lineage: Eukaryota > Metazoa > Arthropoda > Insecta > Hemiptera > Miridae > Leptopterna > Leptopterna dolabrata. Next base: position 38,227,227 of record OX940981.1, read on the forward strand.
TTTTTTCTTTTCCGTTTCAAGGTGCGTAGATTCCAAAAATGCAATGTCCGCCCGCCGTACGCCGTATCACGTGTACCGGCTTCATTTTAGGTCTAAAAAAGTCGTTCTTTCGCACACACGCTCCATTTGGGCCCTAGTTGTGTCCCGAAACTTTTCAGCCCGATCGGAATATACCCAAGGGTGTTATGAGTGAAAATGTGTGTAAAAATAGGTACTTTTTGTGTTTTATCAATATGTTGGTAACATGAGCTAATGAGATATCTTTTTACATGTTTTTGGGGACGAGAAGACCGAATATGAAGTCGATTTTGACCAAAGAGTGGAAAATTGAGTTCTACCAAATGTTCAGCTCCCAAAATTGATTTTTTATGACTCAAAAACCTGGGAAATCGTCTGAAATCACCATCAGTTTGTATAATAGCACTGGAAAAAGTGTCAACACGTGGATCAATACGATTAAATGGCACTACCAATGATCAAAGATAGTTAAAAAAAAAAAAAAAGGAGCGTAGGTACCTAATTTGTGTTTTAGGGGCCAAAATTAATGGAAACCATCAGAAATAGCTATTTCGATTATTACGCATGAAAGAAACAATAAATGAACAGCCAACATTTCTGTAGGTATGTCCAATAGAATAATAAACCCATGTGACAAGGACTTTGCAGCGTTTTTTTAACGACATCTATTATGCTCTTCACGCGTAAGTCTCTGTGGAGGTCGTCGTTTCTAATAATGTACCAGGGAGCATTTACAATGCTTCTGAGCACTTTATTCTGAAATGTTTGAATTATTTTCACATTTGTTTTCGCTGTACAGCCCCATAGCTGAATTCCATAGGACCAAATCGGCATCAATACTGTCTTACCTATATAACAGTACTTTACTGTGGGTGCTGAGTTGAGAGCCCATCAGCCAATATAATTTTCTGTATTTAATTGAGAGCTCTTTCTGTTTCTTCTTGACATGCTCTTTCCACTTTAGCTTCGCATCTAGAGTCACCCCTAGATATTTTGCTCAGTTAGCATACGGAATGGTGTTGTGATTGATCTCCAATGGAATATTTATTATTGTTTTGTACGTAAAGTTGACATGACATGTGTTGATTTTGTTTTATTCAGTTTTAGTCTCCATTTCTTCGTCTATTTATCAACTGCAGTTGTAGCTGTCTGAAGTTTTTTCGTCAACTCTTCTACCGATCTGCAACGGCTAAGATTGCTGTGTCATCCGCGAAGGTGGCTATGCATGTACCATCAGTGACTGGGACGTCACATGTGTACATTAAATAAAGCAGAGGTCCCAGGACGCTCCCCTGCGGAACCCCTCCTTCAATTTTTTCTAGTTGAGAATATTCATCTTCTATATTTACTCTGAAGTATCTGTTATCAAGGTAGGATTCAAGATTGACAGTATTGCTGTGGGAGCAACCCTTGTAATTTATTAATCAGCCCTTCGTGCCAAACCTTATCAAAAGCTTGTTACACATCAAGAAAAATCGCGCTGCATACTTTTTTGTTCTCTAGCGCTTTCTCAATCTTATCCGTTATCCTATGAACTTGTTCAATGGTGGAATGTTTTGCTCTGAAACCAAACTGATGAGGAGGGATAAGGTTCCTGTCTTCTATATTCTCAATGAGTCTCTTCTTGAGGAGCTTCTCAAACAGTTTTCAGAGAACTGGAAGTACGGAGATAGGTCTGTAGGTACGACTTGACATCTGATGGCTCTTTACCTGGTTTCAGTACCAAGATGACCTCAGCAATCTTCCAGGGAAGTGGGACATGTTTGAGCCGAAAAGCAGCATTTATCAAATATAAAAGCTTCCGAAGGCCTATTTCCGGTAATTCTTTGATAACTTGACCAGTAATAAGGATAAATTTAAATGAATAATTAAAAGCAACCCGTTTTGGTCCTTTCTCTCTCTGCGTCTGACAGTGAGTGTCCTGGGCATTGAAACTCATTTTGTTATATCTTATGTGGTGTTACGTGGTGAAATATGAATCCCGGCAGACGTTCCGCAGCTCATCCGACTGTGACGGCACGCAACCCCAAACGGAGAATCCTTTCCGAGAGCGGTTTTTGGAGTTTTGAAAGGACGAAAAAAAACGCTGCAAAGTCCTTGTCACATGAGTTTATTATTCTATTGGACATACCTACAGAAATGATGGCTGTTCGTTTATTGTTTCTTTCACTTGAAATAATCGAAATAGCTATTTCTGATCGTTTCCACCAATTTTGGCCCTCAAAACGAAAATTAAGTAGGTACGCTCCTTTTGGTTTATTATTCTGTGAATAATACACCTATGTATTCGGTCAGGAAAAAATTTTTATAACACCCCCTCAAAATTTTTTTGTTTTCCGTTTCAATGTCCGTAGATTCCAAAAATGCAATGTCCGTCCGCCGTATCATGTGTACCGGCTTCATTTTTGGTTTAAAAAATTCGTACTTTCGCACACATGCTACATTTGGGCCCTAGTTGTGACCCGAAACTTTTCAGCCCGATCGGAATATACCCAGGGGTGTTATGAGTGAAAATGTGCACAAAAATAAGTACTTTTTGTGTTTTAGTAACATATTAGTAACATGAGCTTTTGAGGTATCGTTTTCCATGTTTTTGGGGACGAGAAGACCGAATATGAAGTCGATTCTGACCAAAAAGTGGAAAATCGAGGTTCTACCAAATGTTCAGCTCCCAAAATTGATTTTTTATGAGTCAAAAACCTGGGAAATCGTCTGAAATCACCATCAGTTTGTATAACTAGAAAAAGTGTCAACACGTGGATCAAGACGATTAAATGGCACTACCTACCAATGATCAAATATAATTTGAAAAAAAAAAAAATCGTACCTAATTCGTGTTTTGGGTGCCAAAATTGGTGGAAACCATCAGAAATACCTTGCTATTCGAATTATTTCACGTGAAAGTAGCATTAAATGAACAGCCAACATTTCTGTAGGTATGTCCAATAGAATAATAATCTCATGTGACAAGGAATTTGCAGCGTTTTCTAGTGTTGTTATACAAATTGATGGTGATTTCAGACGATTTTCCAGGTTTTTGACTCATAAAAAATCAATTTTGGCAGCTGAACCTTTGGTAGAACCTCAATTTTCCACTTTATGGTCAAAATCATCTTCATTTTCGGTCTTGCCGTCCCCAAAAACATGGACAAAGATACCTCAAAAGCTCATGTTACTAACATGTTACTAAAACACAAAAAGTACCTATTTTTACACACATTTTCACTCATAACACCCCTGGGTATATTCCGATCGGGCTGCAAAGTTTCGGGACACAACTAGGGCCCAAATGGAGCATGTGTGCGAAAGAATGACTTTTTTAGACCGAAAGTGAAGCCGGTACACGTGATACGGCGTACGGCGGACGGACATTGCAGTTTTGGAATTTACGCACCTTGAAACGTAAAAGAAAAAATGTATAGGGGGTGCTATAAACAATTTTTGCTGAGCGATTACATAGGTGTATTATTCACAGAATAATGAACCAAAACTTGGCTTCTCTCTCGCTATCGAAATAGAGCGTGAGAGCGGCAGAATGTATTTCGGAGAGGGTAAGAAGTTCGCTGAATATAAGAGGGAGACCTGGCGTGTATGACGGGCCCGAAATACGGGGATGGGATCCGACCAATGGGAAGCGAGGAGGTTCCGAGCCAATGAATCGCTTTCCTTTTGCCCGAGACCAATGGGCGGGCACCCGCGAGCAGACCGGCAGCCTCGCTCAGTCACTCAGCCGCCGTCCGCGAGAGCGTTTCGGGCAACGTCGAGTTGTAGAAATTTCAACTATTTACCAACTAAACAAACAATTTGTTGGATTGTTAATAATACGGCTCTTTACCGGTTTGGATTCGTACTGTTGATAAATTGACCGGTGACTATGAGACGCGAGTACTTTGTGATTGTGTGACGTGCACGACTTGGTGCGAATTGGACCCGGCTAGCGGTAGCCTTATTAATTAGTTTTTACAAATTGTTCCGGATAATCCATCAAACTGGCGGCCAACAATCCCAACCACTCAATGTTCACTCGGTAAGTTCTACGGTTTGTTTGTTTGAATACCTCTGCACCTGAACAACAACCTGATTAGTGCTTCGTCCATATCAGACGAAATCAGCCGGCCGGTGTAACGTGCCTTTGCCCAGATTCTGCTGAACATGCTGGACTTATCCAGTTCGTCAATGACATTATCAGATAACTTAAATCACTTGCGGCGGAGTACTGGAAATTGTGTACTGATGATAGTTTAACAACCGAAACCTGTCTACAGTTTTGTTAGTTTACGTGGAAACAGACTATTCTATTTTTATCCTGTCGTTTTGGTTTATTATTCTGCGAATAATACACTTATGTATTCGCTCAGCAAAAAATTTGTATAACACCCCCTCAAAATTTTTTCTTTCCCGTTTCAAGGTGCGTAGATTGCAAAAATGCAATGTCCGTCCGCCGTATCACGTGTACCGGCTTCATTTTAGGTCTTAAAAAGTCGTTCTTTCGCACACATGCTCCATTTGGGCCCTAGTTGTGTCCCGAAACTTTGCAGCCCGATCGGAATATACCCAGGGGTGTTATGAGTGAAAATGTGTACAAAAATAGTTACTTTTTGTGTTTTACTAACATGAGCTTTTGAGGTATCGTTTTCCGTGTTTTGGGGGACGAGAAGACCGAATATGAAGTCGATTTTAACCAAAGAGTGGAAAACCGAGGTTCTACCAAATGTTCAGCTCCCAAAATTGTTTTTTTTATGAGTCAAAAACCTGGGAAATCGTCTGAAATCACCATCAATTTGTATAATGATACTATAAAAAGTGTTAACACGTGCCAAGACAATTAATTGGCACTATCAATGATTAAAGATACTTTGAAAAAAAAGGAGCATACCTAATTCGTGTTTTATGGGCCAAAATGGTTGGAAAACATCAGAAAAAGCTATTTCAATTATTGCACATGAAAGAAACAGTAGGTAAGTGAACAGCTAACATTTCTGTAGGTATATCCAATAGAATAATAAACTCATGTGACAAGGGCTTTGCAGCGTTTTTTGACATTATCATAGATAAAATAGTTTCGGGCTGATAATTGTCTTCCAATTCTCAACTACTCCGCTAATTCTTCCGCGGCTGTTTTTTCCACCCATTCCGTTTAGAGATCTCCGTTTTGCACTGCTAGCAAATTTATATAAAATACCAATATATCACCGGTTTTGATGAGCTCAGATATTAAGGGCTCTGTGTGGTGTTGTCGAAATACATCAAAAACATACGTGCGTAAACGTTCATCCCCTATTTTTCAACCCTTAAGGATGACTGGCAGTAATTTTGACTGAGCAGATTGGATGTAAAATCCAAAGGCAGTCACGCCAAATTTCATTAATGAGTTACGAAAGTTATGAAAAGCCTCTGATCATCCTCAGCTTCATTAAAATGTATAAATAGTTAGGTAGGTACGTAAATAAAAGGTCAACATAAACGTCATGACAGAGGACGCTCGTATTTTTCTTCTTGATGGTGGATTCTGTCATACTTGAAGCCTAAACAAACAAAGTTTGGATACCTCGTGCAAGAACTAAGAAGTTCTGGTTGTGTACCGGAACACAGGTTACATCAGATGTTTAAAAAGCTAGACGGAGCATAGGTATGCATCAACAGGTTGAATAACGCTGATTAAATTATATAATAGATATATAACTATAATTCATTTTGTACCGCAATGAACTTGATGCACAGGTGTGGTTCTTGGATCTTGACGTTGGGTCGTTGGATGAAATGAAATTGGGAAATTCTCGTAGCTGTCCTTTTTGGTCGAAAGTAGGATTAAGAAATTGTGGATTTGCGAGAAAATGTACATAAGTCCTTCGAAGACAATGCCAAATTTCGGCATCTTATTGAATAAGAAAGGGTGGCGAAATAAGTCTTCGGGAAGGCATCGTTGATTGTAGGTTGAATGTGATAGAAACTACCCACAGTGCCTACTCAAATACCTAGTCGAAGTGAACCGCTAAAATGGTGTAAAGTTGATGTAGCCCCGTTCAAAAACATGGTCATATCAAGATTATAGTAACCATAGAATTATAAATTGTGGTACCTACCATTTGGATTTACCATAGCTGAAGAGCATGACGTACTCTGTTTCAACGAAATCGTGGATGTGGTTTGAAGGAGGTGTTGAATGATTCCTAACTATATGGGAGAATATAAATCGTATATGGAGAGCTCAAATTTTGATATTATTTTGCATAATTTTATGCAGTAACCAAGGTTTGCCGGTCTGCTTGTCGGTATTATAAAGAAACTGCAACATTAAGAAATAAAAGCAAAGAGGAAAACTAAAGCGAGACAATACTGTAGGTACTTATATACTTTGGGTCTTAATGTTGAGGCGTAATGTCATTTAACCGCTGTCAGCATGTGAAGCTGTCATTTAAAAACTAGTTGTATTACTTTGGCTTAGTCCGCTAGGACCAGACATGTATGAAATCCAGCCGATAAGTTTGTAATGAGATTCCTATTTACTTATGTTCAAAAAACGCCAAAATGAGTTAAGTGAGTGGGTACCACACATTAGGGATGTTGTGCAAATGCTCAAGGCTCAGCTCGTTTTGGGTGATCCGGAACTCACCTTATTCGGTGCCTATGCCAACAGCTAGGTACCCAACAACCGGATTGGTGGGACAATAGAGCACCCTTCACTGAGTAAAAAATAGAGAACCATCTAGAGACGGCCTAATTTGAATTGGAAGGTTACGACCTAGAGCGCATAAATAACGCGTTTCCTGCGTAGGAGGTGTAATTTTGAATGCACTTGCTCCTCAACTAACCATTGTCTCGATCGACTGGTATTTCCGGGTTGCTGGGCACTCATTTATTTTAGCAAACAACCTTATTGGATTACATTAAACTGGACGTTTCTATTAAATTTCTCCACATTAAATCTCATGAGGATTTAACGCTGTAAAAAGAAAGGTTGTTGGATTTTTTCGGTGTCTTTCTACGGTTTTTTGGGGTGTGTGCTGAATCTAAAATCGATGCTCTTTTTATAATTTCTAGTACCTGGTAGCGGTGTGCGATAGTGTTGTGACTATTCGACACCATAACCAATAGGTACTGGTATTAAATGAAATATTCGATGTACTAAAAGTATAGAAATAGAATGTTCAATATTCAATAATGACAAAAGACGTGCAAAGTTGAATAAATTAGAAGAACTGAAAATTTATTAAATAGAAACTTTTAATAGAAGACTATGGTTTTTAATGAAGTTTTTAAAATTGATTCTGAATTTGAGGATTTTCTGAGACCACCCGGAGCATTGTTCACATTATGGGCCTGAAGTTTGAACCGAAAAGCTAGGGTCACCGATCATCAAATTTTTAAAAATGACCGGTTGATGTGCGGGGGGTGGGGGGGGGGGGAGAAATTTCGTGTTACTGAAGAGGGGGGCGGTATATTAATTTTCGACAGTTTAGAATACCTACTTCGACTCTGGTGGCATTTTTTGGTCGTGTCTGCGTGCGTGCGTGCGGGTCCACCTCATAAAACAGCCCTATTAATTCACTCTTTCGCTAATAGGAATTCTGATAGTGATCTACACAGTAGGGGTAGCTATCTATTCAGGAAAATAATAAACCGTTGTGTAATAATTTGTAGCGTTTTTCTGCTTTCGAGAGTCACGGTTGGTCTCATTTACCATGGAAATGTGTACTTCTTCGAATTCGAATAATCAGTTGCAGTTGTAGCCCTGAACGGAGCATTAAAATAAATATATTATTAAATTAATAACTGTTTTTAAAAGAGAAATATGCAAATGTTTTGGGGGTTTTCAGCAGTTTTTTGGGAGTTCAGTGGTTTCTATTATGGTGTAGTATATATATGTACCACACCATAACAACCTTATATGATAAAAGGATAATTGGGTTTAGCGAGATATAATTTTTGGAAGACATAGGTAGGTAGGTATTTAATCTCGGTGTTGGGGAGTGGAGTAGTTTCTCCTTTCTCGGGAAGAAAAATAAGAAGTTACAGTTCCGTTTCAGTCCATTCCAAATCACTATTGATTGGTGCAATGCATTTTAATCATGTTAGTACGTACCTCCAAGCTAATCTAAGCAACTACTGCGATTGGCATGATTCATCTAGTTGGTGAGTATCATCTGTTATTCATTTATTTATTTAAATATAAACTGACGGGGGAAAATTTTCCTTTTTCTCGACGAAAAGATGTGAGTGGTTCAGCTAAAGTAGCATGCAACAAAAATATAGACAATACTTGATACAAAAAATAAACAAAAACATCGAAAATTAACAAACTGAAAAAGAAATCACCAGTCGCGGGTCTGAACAACATTTCCGAATAATTTCTTTAAGATCCTCTTGATGGAATCCGTCGAGTCACACCAAACATTAACTGGGGGGGGGGGGGGGGGGGCGGTGGAATTCATGGATTTCTGCTTCCGTACAAGCGATAAATTTGCACAGTAGGTAGTATGATGGAACTCCGGATGGAAAGGGACACTTATGCATGCTCCTTGATATTTTCTGTGATGCTTACATAAAAATGAACATGTCCGGAGGAACCGGCAAGTTTTTGTGCTTAGCCGATTTTTGAAATAAGGATAAGGGCAAATCCACGGGCTTGGGTGAAATTAGTGTCTAAAAAAATTAATTAAAGGATTCAAGTAGGTGCACAGGATTAAATAAAATCCGCCATTCTTGGCTGTTGCTAATCCACTGACCAAGAAATTGCAGTCTTCCTTGACCGTGGAAATCTCTACCTAGAGGAAAAAGGTTATTAAAAAGCCGCCGCTGACCAAGTAAATCGTCCGAGCTCCAACAACTCACATTAATTACTGTCATTTGGGGTGAAGAACGTTTTGAGGTTAGGCCTAATGCTGGATCCTACGTGGTGCCTTTGGGAGTAGGTAATTTGTTTTTTCTCAACCTTCCCTCCCTCTCTCGAACCTCCAGTCGCATCGCTCTCCTTCCAACTCTTTAGAATGTTATGAATATGGTCACGTCACCACTCCTTCCCGAAGGTACCTACAAATAGACCAAGAAAGGCACCCTAGAGCTCCAAGCTATCTTTATTGCAGGTACCGTACCATCTCTGAAGCTCGTTTCGAAAAAACCCGGACCTCGGCGGAGTGTGGTCTTCAGCTGAGGGGTTCTTGACAACCGACGTTTTTGATGCACTTCGAGGTTCCTTGGCATGTGTACAATAATTATAGGCGATTTCTGGTTCTTTTGAGTTGAAAGCTTCTTTTGATGCTGTTCAGCGTCCGTCTCCGAGACAACTAAAGAAGAGTTGAAATCCGTCCATCAGTATCGCTCTTCGTGAATAGCTGTGCGGGGGAACCGAGGTTTAGAGAAATTCAATTTGGCTTCTAAGATTGAAATTATATAAAGATTCTACCTCCCATGATGTGGGTTGATGAGCTTGATTAGCCCTAGTTTATGGAAATAACACGAAGGGTCCTATAAACATAAAATTACTACTTTCGTATTCAAATGTTGATCTCAACCACTTAAGATATCCTTCACTTGGTCGCCTTTTAGAACATCTTCAACAGTATTGTACTGTTCTGCTTATATGTAATATTGAACTGTGTAATACCTATTGTACTTGGGTTTGTCGTGTATAAAAGAAATAAATACCTATCATTTGATGAACTGGTTAGATGACTCATGCGCTGCGCATGATGGAACACGGTTTGCAGTTTATAGAAAACTTTGGAATCGTTTGAGTTATAATAGGCATTGCATGCATTATTTTACCTGATCATAATTTGTATATTACACAATTTTGACACTCCAGTATTAGGAATTGTGTTTTTGGTTTCCGAAACTAATGTCTACAAATCATATTAATAATTCTATTAAAATCGCTCAAAGTTATCACACAGCGGTTTATTATTTTCCTGTACAGAAACCCCTTCTGAGATCTTTGAATTCCTATTAGTGTAAGAACCTGATACGTCTCGCGGTCACAGAGATGATACAAATACCTGTATTGAGATGGGAGCGTTCATAGTCATCACTGCGATGCTTCCTTTGATAAAAGACAAAATATTTGGAAAGGCAAAATCTTTTTTACATCGCGGCCAGGAGGAAGCACCGATGTGGGCACCCATTTCGGCCCCACGAACTCCTCACCTGGTCATTTTTGAAATTCTGATCGTCACTGAACCTAAGTAATGGACCGTAGACCCCCCCCCCCTTTAAATTATTCATTTGGCCATGAACAACAAACTGTACCTATCAACAGTTAGGTTGAAATTTAAGTACCTATCTACAAAATCGAAAATAACCATTCATCTTCAAATGAAGTAATATCACGGAACAAAAAACTAGTTGATGAGGCCATGCGTGATTACAATCTGCTATTTCCTGGCAGTAATAATTATTAATTTAGACTGTACCGTATGATTCACACTCATATTGACGATTCTTTTCGTTCACACTTCAGCGCCTTACTGTGAACGAACGGCTACAATGCTCCCACCTCAACATACAATTCTCATCGATACTAAAGCTTGACAACTTGAATCAGCACTTTCGAGAAAAGTGCGTTTGAGATTTTTTCAAAATTTTGACGGCAGAAACATTTTAATTCCTCTATATTCTAACTGTTCTGATAGGGGCTGTTTTTAGGGAAATAGCGTTGGTTGGGGTCAAAATTGGGGCTTAATCCAAAAAATTTCAAGTTATCTAGTTGCTGCATGCGGGATTCTTTCAACTTCACATAAGGCTTAGCGGTTGCTAGGTGAATTACCGTCGCACTACCATCTACCACTTGATAATTCAATTTGCCATGTTGTTGCACTTCATTCCACAAACCTGCACAACAAATTGGTTCTGCAAAACTACAGAAATTAGACTGGTTGAAAGATCAAGTTGCTGCATGAGCAGTTGAGGGGACATTCAAGTTATCCACGTTAAACATTTATTTCTAAATAAGACCATAACGTTTACAGATTGAGTATAGTGCCGTTTTAACACAACGTATAGTATAGTTAAATAGATAGTAATTACGTTTAACTAGTTTACGCAACGTAGAGCGATGAAAACTGCACCTCCTGGACCACTTACCTAAAAACCGTATAATTTCGGGTTATCTAGTTGTTGTACTGAGGCGACGAAATAGGTTTAAACAAACGTACCTATCTAAAAAATCTAATATAACCATCCATCTTTATATGAAATAATATCGCGGAATAAAAAACAGTTCATGAGGCCATGCGTGATTGTAATCGGATTTTTCCTAGCAATGACATTAATTTAGGCTGTGCGCTATGATTCACTCATGTTGACGAAGCTTTTCGGTTCAAATTTCAGGGGCTTACTGTGAGCTTTCAATGCCCCCACCTCAACGTATAAATTTCAACGATATTACACATGTGTAGCCATGATATGTGTATGAATATGTGGATAGAAAAAAATTGAGAATAATAAGACAGTTGTAATTCTGCTTAGTACATGGACCATGGAGGTTATTGAGTACCATGAGTCCCATACCGGATTCATCCACAATTAAATTTATCCTAAATGAGTAGCTAGTGACAGGTAAGTAGTGCTAAGAATAAATAATATTCGAAAAGTCCCGGTTTCTCTGATCAATATCCGTCTTGTGTTCCAGCTGTGCCCGATAAATCTATAATGTTGGACATCAAATTCGTGTTTTACTGCTAGTTTCACTGATATAGTAGGTAAGGGTTTTCATTCGAAAATCCTCAGTTTCTCTGTCGATTATATGGAAGTGGGAGATAATAATCCTGTGTCTAGTGCCTGCAGGACGGTGTGGAGGAGGTAAGGGACGTCAGCAGGCTTGTTGATATCTCCAGAAGGAACCTCGACGTAGCTCATGCTCCTATCTGATGGCTCAAGACCTATTGGTCAGGCACCATCCCTATCTTCTCCTCATAGCTGCATCTTCCTGCACAATACTCTATGCATCACTCCCCCACAAACGATCTACACGCCTTGACAGCCTTACCGACTCCTATTCCCATGGACAGTGTTTGCATGTGGCCCAAAACCTCTAAGGAATGTCCTCGAGGAACATTGTGAATGAAGTTTCACATTAAACTTCGCCTCTATGAACCTACTCATCAAATAATTCTTTAAAATATATGTATTATATCATGCGGGTTCCAATTACTAGAAATAATTAAGCTATCGAATTTACTTACGTCATAGGTCGGGGTACATAATAGCATGTTGTAAAGTGGTTGTTACAGTTCTTTTATTTGGCAGATTTGTAGCCGTGATACATTATTCAGCGCAGTATAGGCCGTTCTTGACAGTGATATATACAGATAATGCATAGTGAAATTTCAAGTCATCAGACCCAATATTCGCTGATTTTTGCCTTTTGCGGTTACATTGTGAAAGAGATGATCTCTCAAACGTTCGGCAATTGAGTAGCCCACTGGGTATACATGAATCACTTAAGGTAACAGTACCTACACTATCGTTCATCTAATAATGTGAAAGTACTTAGTCGACTGGGCTGTCCTTAAATAATTGTTGCCATAAAATTTACAAATCGATCCAAAATAGTACATTTTGTCCATGCACGGATCAGCTTTCGTCGAGCCAGGCATTAACCCATTCCAAAAGTCGTGTAGGTCCAGTACGGCAGAACCAGGAACTGATGATAGGGGGTGGGAACTTGGGCCTCCAATCTAAATAATGATGGAGATTACGGATTCATTCCGTTGCCCAAGTTTTTCTGTTCATAGTTCAATCATTGATCGGTTATGAAGGGAACAAAAAGTCTCTTCGTTTAATTCTGTTCCCATAGCGTGCTAGCTGACTGGATGTACCTGGTGCCAGACCTACCAAGTGAACTCCAAGATAATATTCTTGAAAATCCTAGGTATGTTAACCAGCTTTATAGTTGGAAATGTTTGTTCATGTTTATAGAAAAAAGGATGGCTAAATTGTGTATTATGTGAATCGAGAATCAACCAACCTTAGAAGTCACTCGAATGTCTAGGTTTTTAATCATTCAATGAGATGTAAATGGGAATGTTGAATTAGATCAGGTATTCGGATAAAATTCAAGATAAATACGCGAAACTCATCACAAAAATGGGTTTCTATGATGGTACAGGGATACTCTGTTGATTAAATCCTCGAAAACCATCCGAAATTTCTCCCTTATGGGAAAAATATGACGTCATGGATAATGATGTCTTACTAACAGGAAACTCTTGAACATCGTCTTCAAATTTTGGTCAGGAGGTTGTGGAGGGATGACTTTGGTAGCATTAGACGTTGAGATAAATTAGGGGATTGATTGGTATGAAAACTAACGGAGTTACACTTCCCTTGCTACAGATTGGTTGTAGAAAAACTGCGTATCTTTCTTTGGTGTCTCACGCAAATTTTTGACTGATCCCGCTTTAAGACATCGTGTAAAAATTCCCCGCTTTCCAGGGATTGGTTCGGTCCATGATGGTCGCCTGAGTTTTGCAGTGAACGGGACAGGAAATTGTCAAACGACCTTAATCTCCTTTTCAGCCGGTTTTGGTGCCATTCACTTTGTTTTATACAGCAATGTAATTATTTGATATTCAAATTACTTGGGTCTCAGAAGGTCCGCGCATGTTCAAACATGAAATTTCATCTAATTAGGTTATCCACTTATACCTACTTATGATAGTTGAGGTGTGGCTTTGCGTACCTACTCTACACGTTTGGATGTGCAAACCTAATTCGAATCCATGTATCTAAAGATTTGAGTTATCTATATTGTCCACCTCCCATGATGAGTTCCATTAGGTCTATGATTCGTGCAAAAAATATATATCCTTAACATTATTCACATATTTCTAATTATATATTCAGAACTTTGAGTGAGTATTGACTTTTGAATGAGAGGAAATGGCATGGGCACAAAAATTCTGGCACAAATTTTACATTGAAAACGTACATCCTAACGTCCATAAATGCAGGAGAAAATCTCATTCGTTAGCGTTTTATGGAATGGAGTTTTTGTTCCATTCAATAAAGACAGTTTAGCTTCAAAGGGAAAGAGGTAATTACAGAAATCTTGCATACGAAATAACGGGAGCACGTCGGAAAATGCTTTCTTTTGAATGTCGTGTTTTTTTGGATGATGGAGGCCACTGTACTAAACTGTCATCAGTTGAAGGATAAGTGAAATTGAATAGAAATTAATATTCCATGGCTCATTCATTCAAGGTCCATTGGGGCAGAGTAAATGACAATATGATAGGCAGGACACGCGACCTGCGTGAGTGAACTGTTATTGCTGTGCTTATTCATTCATTTCTTCTCGCCCATCGCTCTCTTCATTCATCCTTTTCTCGGTCGCGGTTGGTATGAAAGGCAAAGGAGAAAAACTGAAATTGAAAACTTTACCAGCTTAATCTCCTCGAAATATCAGTGGAAAAAAACGTTGGAGTTCAATTAGGTTCAGATCTTCGAGATAGCTATTTGAGAATTACCTATGATATTAATAATGTTTCACTTGTCATTTGGTTGACCAAGTATGAGCGTTTGTCTCGGTAGTTTGCTCAGTACATACTCGTTTTAGCTCATATCGTACAATTAATACTAAATCCCACGTGAGTATATATAAGTCATCGGTTTACGACTCTTCTTACCACCTCTCTTTAAATTATCTCTGGAAGCTTGATCAATCAAGTCTTGAATCCGTTGAGTGGGTTCAACAAGGTTGTAAAGTATTTACTATTGCTTTCAGGACTTTAATACCTTGTTAGAAGGTATGTAGCTGAGCGATTTCTCTGCCACAAACTTGTCATAGGTCCGGTAATCAACTGAAATACGGCTCATGTTGGATATTTTATGTCTAATGTGTGGGATTGACTGGTTAGCGTAGGGTCGGGCTGCAGAATCATTATTCTGTTTTAGTATTTGAGGCTGTTTCTTAAAAATTGCATATCCTAATATGTGTAAAAGCATCTCGCAATAAAGGATTTGGTTTGGTTAAATTTACGTGGTGGGAGTACTATTCGTATTAGGCTTGTGTACCATTGTTTTGGACCAAAGTTGAATTCAGGCATAGGTACTAGAAGGTGAAACGTGAGGACACTATTACGTTCCTCTCACTTGGCAATATTTTTATTGCTTCCGAGTCTGCGAAGCAGCGGAAGCCTTGTGTTCACTTTCGTGTTTTTTATTTTTTTCCTTCTCTTCTTCTTGCTTACTGCTTGCTGATCCTACCCTATCATTTGTTTATTGTTTATTTAGGGAATAGACCGGGTGAAAGCCCAGTATACAATATTTAACATAATATAGTCAATTGACATTTAATGTATAAAAGAAGCTGAGAGAGCAAAATGAAAATTACAAATCAGATAAAATTTGTTTAAGGGATGCAGATTTAACAGAGAATATATCAAAATCGTGCTCATGGTAGATTACATTATAAATTAGTCCATTCTATGTATCGGTTGGTTAGTAAATGGTGGGTACAAACGGCACACTGAACAAAGCGGTCGTACAGCGGCTTGGTAATCGAAACTATATATCAGGCAGGATTTCTGGCGCATCGATTGAGCCATTCTGCAGTTTACTGAAAAACGTGATACCCACTACTCGCCTGCATGATTCGATCAAGTGATACTAAAACACACAAACTTGATAATTGATGGCAAATTACAGACTCCTGGGGAATTATGTTCGTATATTTATACCTCAAGAATTTATGCTGGATTGTCTCTAATCTATGCTTGTGCTCAGAACAATGAGGCGACCATACTACTGCACTATATTCTAAGATGAGTCTCACGAGAGAAATATGTATTGTGTAAGAGCTTATTTCAGGTCATGACGGTTTCGTAACTCTTGAAATATGGCTAAGAAGTAATCTAGATAATAAACTATCTTTATACAGACGGGCGTGGGCGAGTTTGCAGGATTTTTTAGTGGTTACGAAATGAAAGGATCCCTGCTTCCTAATCCAATTTATTAGCAAAACTTGCTAGGTATATTAGAGGAAGGTTGTGTATTGATGATCGAATTGTTATTTACGTAGGCTTCCCTGGGAAATGTGAGAATCCATTCAGAATGCCAAAAAGTAGAAAGAGAAATGGTTATGGATTAGCGTACAAATGGCCATCAACTGGTCTTCCGCCAACTGCCCTCCAAACTTTAACCAAATCCCACATGCTTGGTGAGCTGATTATATGATACTATTTCCTTTCTCTCAAATCGTGATTGTAGCTGCCATAAGCTGAGCTATGCTCATGGCATTCCGGTTGCGAGGCATTGAACTCAAAAATCGATAACAGTTGTGGTAATAATGTGAGTTTACTTGAATTGGTTCACTAGGTACATGTGTGTTCATCATACGAAAACGAAGTCTTATGAACTGAGTAGGTACTTAATTTTACGTAATGTACGTAATTGCATACCATGTGCATACTTATAAGGTACCTACCTACCTAGTTTAATTTCTGTGTAATAACAAATCCGCTATTCCACGGTCAGTATTATTTTCGTGGACGATATAATTATAAACTTAGCTAGGTAGTTTTTGTTCTGGGTGGTCTGAGTAGTTGAAGAGATTTGAGTGTTATTCATGTGAAATTCAACATTAAATGTGGCGACTCTTGAATATGTATATGCGGTCTCTGTCTCTCTCTTTTTTTTTCAAATAAACTTAGTCGTTCACTTGAAGTTATGATATAAGTTATGATGGGTATAACGAAAATCAAAGGTCTCTGTGACTCACAGATCGCGCCGCTGCCTTCCTAAAAATGCTTTCTTGAACTAAGGTTTTCTCGCCGACAAGTCTTCTTTTTCTGTCACCTCGGGGCGACTTGACGGTTGACGGTTGCTACAGGTGTTTGTAGCCTTTTTTGAGATGACCCTCTCTCTCTCTCTCTTCCACTTCGTAACGCAAGAAAAGGTTTAAATTATTAATCACGTCAACTCCTTGGGAGGCGATCGCTAGCGAGGTTTTTTTTACTCGTATCAGAAGGGCGCGTGTTGGACTTACAAGTAGAAAGATGCTCAAGTTCACGTGTCACGAAGAAAAGCATCCAACACCACCCCGTACACGATGAGCATTTCCATCAATGAGTTTGCTGTCGTCTGAATTATTCATTTTAATATTTTCGATTCCAGTTGCCGATACAAGCGTCACCTTTAGTTGGATTATCCCCGCAAAAATGGATCTCATTACAAATAAAGAAATAGGTCTCCATAGACCGCTGACAAAACAGTATTGTCAGTATCCAACCAATGCCAACTTACCAAGTTATTTCGCAGAAACAAAATAGGTATTTTCGGCATTCCAGACTGCATTTGTTACGTTGGTACGCCCAGGAAAATGTCTTAGTCTTCCACACTTTCTCGCATTTAAAGTTCTTCTGTTTTGCTGCATGAAGCTTCAGAAAATTTGTACATCATAACGGAAAACAGAAGACGAATGTCAGCGAGGAGTATTTACTCTTGGCCCTCAAGGGAATCTGTAACTATCTGGGAGAATATCTCTGACTTTAGACGGCAGATGTTATACTTCATGATACTACTTCTAAACATCAAGTTCGCCCTAATCTTGTCTTGCCGTAATCTATGAAAGAAGAGAAATTTGGTCGTGATCGTTAATCAGTTGAAAAATCATAGGGAAGGGTGTTTGGATCTCGTTTCTGCGCGGATGAGTGCTCTGGATACTGGGCAACAAACAGAATCTCAAAATGGATTGGTGCCTCGGTACAGATTAGTGGGGAATATTCAGTTGCATAAAATAATGGTTCGAGTCTTTAAACAACAGTGAAACAGCCAACAAACATCGAGCAGAAGAAAATCGTGATGAAAATACTTATATAGCGTCATGGTTCTTGTAACTTCAGAGTCGACATAATAAGTACCCCATCATGCAGTCTCAAGATTGTCCTTGCGTCCTCCCATTTCAGCTATACGAATTTCTACTAATTTGTTGCCATCTTCGTTTGAAACGATTCCTCTACAGACATACTCTTTGGCCGTTAGCCATTCTTTCTCTTTGTCAGCTCGTCCACCATTAGCGTTTAAATTTGGATTTTTGCGCTTTAGAGCTGGACCACTATCTTTGA
Source organism: Leptopterna dolabrata (assembly GCA_954871275.1). Lineage (NCBI taxonomy): Eukaryota > Metazoa > Arthropoda > Insecta > Hemiptera > Miridae > Leptopterna > Leptopterna dolabrata. The sequence continues at coordinate 38,245,307 of OX940981.1, forward strand.
TTTCTGAATTGTAGATTCCCCAGTACTTTTGAATAGCTAATCAATATGCTAGAATTACTGTTCAGCCACAGTGGGTTGCCCAAAGTATCTAAATGATGTCACCCCTCTACCAGCCCTACTGCCAGCGTTTCACTTTGTTTGCCTGGTTGAGAACTAGAATAGGTCACGTATTTCAGAGGGTAAGTGTGAAAAACCTTATACGTATCGTATTCTAGTTTCTTCAGTGTGCCCTTGGTGAAAACGATAACTTTGTCCCACTGTTGGAAACGGTATTATGAGTAGAAGAAAGCTTAACCCTACTAGTAACGCGATTATATACTAACGGATTACAGTATGCCACGAGCGTTGTCAGGCGCACTGGGCATTATTCCAATCAAAAATGATTAAAAACACTGGGCTGACGGTAATTGCCACTAAGTCATGAAAAGTTGTAGGCGCGCATCTAGAAACCGGAGGCATTTCATACGACCTACGACCTCTCCGGTGGGGTATCCGATTGTGAAACGGCCTGAGGTCGCCTGCATGGTACCTAGGTGCCTCTCCTCACAGCCGTCTTTGCCTTCAAGGATCAATAATAATTGTAGGAGCGTTCGCCTCAGCGGACTGTGCGGGCACCGGGTTTCATCATGGCAATCACCCGCTTTCCCTGATCGAGACCTTGGCTGGACCGGTGTGGCAGATGGGATGTTGTTGGCCCGCCTGAAAAAATGCTAGTTTCATCTAAACTTCGGTTTGACGGAGGTTCTGTGCGCTGTGCTTCCAAGGTGTTCGAGATTGATCACTGAAGGCGATGGCCATAATGTTTTGGCACCACATTTTCTCGGAGCCAGCCTCCTATGATTTTCATTTCTTTCCAGCTCGAGAGGGCCACTGAGGAGATAGGTACGTGTCATGGGAAGGACGGGTAGGCAATCGGGTATATTTATGGGTCACAGTTTACAAAGAATAATGAGGTTGTGACGATGTCAGTTGACAGAGTAATCACGTAAAGGAAGTAATACGCTAGAAAAAATAATTTACAAATAAAATAATAAGAGCATTAACATAAAGCCACTATGGAGGACAAGAATGGAGTTTAATGTTACATAATGTCACTGGTATTAGAACTAACGGACTGAAATAACGTAGACTTGAGGAAGGAAAGTGAGTTGGAGAAAAAGTCTAGGTTAGGAGTGACACTGAGGAAGTAATTTGCCTGACGGGGGAGCCTGACCAAGGGTTGGTGGTATAGGTAGTTAGTGTGTGAGAAGGGTGCATGAAAGAGAGCAGGCTGACGGGTGTGAAACAAGGGCACATTTAGGGATATTTTTGAGAGCAGTGATGGGCAGTCGAGATGACCATTCATCAGTCTGTAGAGGAAGACTGTATCCGATATTACTCTCCTGGTCACGAGCGAATAAGCGGTTTATATTATTTTTTAATGAAACTAGATTTTATTCCGTAAACTTTGATACCAACCACACTGTCCTACGATAAGTAGTTCTTTTTCTATGATGACGTTTCAACCAATTCTGACATCACAGTCAGCAGGGGGGATTCTGCCCTGGCGAGAGAGAATCTACTTTCTTATTTAAAAAAAAAAAAAAAGAAGTGCGCATAAGCCAATGCCGTTGGACCAGGAGATAAAATGAGGCAACCATCTAAAAATGAAACGAAACTGAAAAAGCGTGAAACGTCATCTTCTTGTTGATGGAAAACTAGGAGTTTACGAAGAAAATAGCTAAAATCTTTTGTATTAAATGTATGCTGTAATTGGTTGGTGGAATTCTTATATCTTCGAACGTGAATACGTGTACCACTGGCAAATCTAAAATCAAGAGAATTTCTCGAATTTGATGAATTGGAGTGAGGCACCGCCATCTCATTTTGAAAATTTTCGATGAAATGGATTAGTTTGTCGGTTAAACACTTATAGTTAGATACCTACTTCATTTTATTTTCGCAAATTGATTCCCCACCATTATTCTCCAGATGGACGGAAATATATGCGTTTCGTTGGCCACACCTTGTCCTTAGCGTTAGTCCAATCAGGCCTGGTCAAAGGATAGTTGGAACACGGTGTTTTGTTAGTTGTAATGAAATAACCGTAAACAAACCACCACTCTGCCCACCGCACACTGTAGATACATGTGTGAAATATCCATTCTACTCTGGTTATCCTTGCAATACAACCTCAGCTACTGTTACAAATTTTATTCAACGCTAGCTTCACCTCATTTCAGAGACAGGAGATGTAGTTTATCATAATCAACAGACGTGCGAACGACCCAGAGTGATTAATTATATACGTCAACGAGGATATAATATCTGCCTATATTAAAAACACTTGTATACCTACATGAAAACCCCTTGCAAAGCTACCTATGTCACGGAAGTGGATGAGTTAAATAGTAAACAAATCTCTCCCTCAAATTACGTCATGTCTACTCAACAAAGCGAAATTTCATTATCCCGACAGCTTGCATCTAATGCCCCGACACAACTTGCTTGTAATACCCAGTAATTTTGAGAAATGATTAATTTTCTTCAGATCGCGGCACTATAATAATTACAGTTCAGATGTTACAACTTCTATTATTATGTAAATGCGTTCATCTCCCTCGTAATTTATTACCTGTTGGTTTTTGATCCCTGTTACCTTGTAATCTTTCCCTCCCTACAGGCCGGACTTAAGGCTCATTGTGGTTGAAAACCCCGCGACCGCGGTGATTCAATAACTGTGGAACATTTTTTTCTCCTTTAAGAGTCAAATGACGCTGGTGAGACTAATCCGAGTTTTATGTACCGAAGCTAATGTAATCGGTCGCGAAAGAAGTCTCGGTCCGCCTCTTTCCTCTCATAGACTTGTGACAGAATAATAAACAGCGAAATTTCTTTTCACTGTGATAGAAATACCGGGTTTGCTCATTAAGTATGACGTTTGTGCAAATCAGTAATGACAATTTAGCAATGAAATTCGCGTCGTGATTAGAATTTAAATACATGTCTACTTTTAGTCTGTGTCAGGTCTTATTCACATGGTTCTTTAGAAGTAATGCAGTTCCACGGACGTTATTTAAAATGCGACCAGTATGTTTCCTAACGATTGTTGATGTTTTTCGAGCCGGGATATTATACTCCCCTGTTACTGATGTATGGTTGCTTCCCATTACGATGTTTCATGGCCCTCATCTGATGAGAAATAGTTCAGTTCTCGATCATTCCCCTTACTCTGAAGTGAGGAAAATCAGTGAGAGAAGCAATACGGAAAAAATTAATGGTCTCGTACCTACCTTTACCTCCTCGAGCGATCGAAGCGGATCCATCTCGCAAAAGCTTCACGTTGAGCTGTCACTAACTTTATTTATTCATTTGAATAAAAGGCTGCACCTTGCCAATAACACAATGCAGTATTCAAGAGAATATAATGGAAGAGGCCTTGATTACAAGCTTATTTAAAAATGCTGCACTTTCTCTCCCATATTTTCCTAATTTTAAATAAAATACTGCCACGAGGTCGGTACTTATCTATATATTGAGGGGACTAGTTCTATTTAGCTAACCCGCGTTATTTGTCTATGTCGGATGTTGAATCTACGAGTAAGACGATATCCTCATACATCTTCCTCCTCACTCGTTTGCATAAATCATCAGGTCCTTTGCTTAATCTCCATACTTCATTCATTATTCATTTGCATAATCTCCATGGTTAGTTAATTCGTATATTAAGACTATTTACTCATGTGATGCGGCTGTGGGTTTTCGTAACTTTGAGAACTTAAGGCGGTGCAGGGTAACGGCTCGGTTATTTGCATAATTCGATCGCAAACGCTCTCCATATACACCAGTCCTTGAGAGTAAACCTATTGTCATATACTGCATAAGGTCGATAATGACTGCTAATCGTTGTGTATCAAACGATAAACATGGAACAATATCAGCTCGATGTCACAACTTTTTAATCGACGTTTCACATGGGGCCTGGGGAAGTTTCAATTTCAACTTTCCATAATAAATTATACCTATGAGAATAATTAAGATATTTCTATCGGTATACCTATATGGTGTGAGACAGTAGATATACGGATTTCCATTGTAAAGGATATAATGTGAGTTTTTCCCGGGGACGAGGTTATTCTTGCGTTCCAAACAGGAATCAGTTTCTATCATTTAGGTTGTATATGCGTCTGTTATTTTTCTTTGTTCTTAGCCACACAATTACCGTCTTAACGGTGATTTATAAAAACACTAATGACAGAGAAAGAATTATTTCTACGTCTGTAGTTGATTAGTGGGCAACAATTTGCCGAGATTGACCAAAGGTTGATAGTTCAGGATCAAATTCACCGTGAACGTGACTATGAAGTGTAGGTGCAGGGAACAAATTATAGGCACCTCGGAAGATAATTTGCCCCGCAATGACATGCTGCATTCTGGAAATGCATTTGTGTGAATGCATCCAGTTCGATTCCCACGGATTTAGTCCTCGAGACATTCGCTAGACTAAAATGTACTCAGCAGACGTGGCAATTATGCAGAATGTGAACAAAAAATTTAATTCTACATCGGGCGGGACTCAATTAGCGCAAATTAGAACGTGATATGTTTTATTGTTTTTGTTTTTGAAAAATAATAACAGATATGTGACAATTAGACGGGTAAAGGGGGAATTAAGTTGACCGATCTTTCAGTAATACTGAGTAAGAGACTGGATGGTCGGCATAATCACCATGCGCTCAGTCTGGAGGGAAGTCAATTAATCCAAACGCCGGTGCACCGAAACAACGAGGCGATTACATTTTACCGACCTCTCACAAATAGCTCTTCGTTAGCCCAATAAGCAAGGATCATTCACCGCAAGATGTGCCCAATAAATGCGGGGTAATTTATCAATTATTACCAGAACTGGCGGAAAGGGGGTAATCCGGCACAGAGACTCGAATACCGTGAGAAAAACTCCCTCTGAAAATTATCGGAGCCTTTTTGTGTTTCGATACAGCGCCGGAGAATGGCACTGAAATTCTTCGTTCCAACGTGATCATTAAAGGTGCACCGCTAATGAAGCGGTAATGCAGCCGAGCTTGAACGAATTATGTGCAGTTTGCTCGGATCGAACGAAGCGAATTTTCATACCTGGAGGTTTCCGAGATCTTTCTGAGTTTGCATTCGCATTTGCTGTTCGCATAAATTTGCGTTTTCCCTTCTGCCGCACTCAACTGGTGAGTAAGTGGCACAACTGTCAGTGTCTAACTACTGTTGATAGACACGCCGTTATCCATCGTGCTTTTCAACAACAGAGCGCAAATCCTAGCACAACTGATTGGAACGACCTGACGACGTTGTTTCGTCTTACTCAAACACTTCGCAAATCAGCAATGCATTTCTCCGTGTGCAAGAAGTAGTTGTACCCAGAATGACCATAACTGCTACTGCAGTCTTGCAATAAAGCCTTCATCGGAATTTCATTCTGCCGCGCCAACCAAGAACTTTCATAATCTGTGTGCAATTTTTGATGCACATATCTATGGTCATGGTCTGGTGTATGGTCATGATCGGTGTGACATTAATATAAAAACTTTCATAAATATAATACACCTATCGATATAGACATATATATCGATAGATGTGAGTTAAATAGTGTCAAAATTGCTATCCAAGCAAGTATGTTTATATTTATTATTGACCGAACGCTATAAAGTTCTTGTGTCCTCGGTACCATACATGAATGTTTCCATGAACCGTGTCTAACAATGGTACTTGAAGGGTGGGATGACTGCAGTAGTTGACTATAATAATACTGTATTCATTTCTAGGTGACATCAATACTGGTGGATGTTAGGAGCACTATTAATCATAATATATTACGCTGCCCTAAGATGCACCAATACCTTTTGGTTACCATTTTTAGAACAGCTGTTCAACCACTGTAGGCTTATTCCAAGGCATCTCTCCATCTCTATTTTGTCGAACGCTTTGACAATGTTTAGCGTTATGTAAGACATTATTTTTCACGGGCCACTAAAACGTTAGTTGCATTTTTTAAATTTTATTATATTCAATAGTGAACTTTTGGTTTTTTGGTTTGGTTTGGTTTCTTGAAATCTTGAAATGTTATATTCAATAGTTAACGTTTAGAATCCAGCATGAGGAACCCCCCCCCCCCCCCCCTCTAATTTTGATGGTTTCTCTTTCAAGGTGCGTACCGAAAATGGAATTAAAAAAATTTCTGTCAGTCCACCGCATGCCGTACTTTGCACTTTCTTTAGCTACCATGAACCAAAATTAATGAAATTTGGTTTGTAGTCTAGTTGTTTGTAGCATTTGGGGGCTAGTTGGTCCGCGAAGCTCGGCGTTACTGTTTGTCATCTATAAGGGGTGAAAAATCGGGGTTGAAATTTTTAGAACGCCGTAGCTCGAAAACTTTCAATAGAAGGGTATGGTTTTTTTAAAAGTGTTTAAATTGATTTCGAACTTGAGACTGTTGAGACCATTGTTCGTTTGCGCCGAAAAGCTTCGGCAACACGATCGTGAATGAATCGGTATAAATCCGGCCCATATAAATATCATTGCTAGGGAACACCTGATTATAATCAAGCATGGTTCTATGAAATCGAGTTGGTTGTTATATGATATTACTTCATTTGAAGGATGATATGGCTCTTTTGGAAATTGTTGGTAGGTACTTCCGTAACTTGATCAAACGTTGAAATTCACTAATAACAACAAGTAATTATTAATGATTGAATTATTGAATCCCGCGCATTTTTATGAAACTGTAATTCCTGGGCCGGCTCCAATAGTCGATTAAGGGCTTTCAAGGGGGGAGCACGATTGTAGGTATTGACCATAGAAAACAGTGATCTACGCAGAAAGGGTTTCTATACATTTAAATAATAAACCATGTGTAATAATTTGCAGATTTTTTTTTTGTATTTTATTAGTATTTTTTATGGAGAGATACCTTTACCTGATTCGAAACGTCCAAAGGTCCAATTTCTAACAAGAAGAAAAAGGCCGAGTACCCCTCAAATTCTTATACCGCTCCTATTTAATAACTAAATGATTTAACAAAATAAACGATGGGAACGACGGGCTGAGCGACGCCGAGGGGAAAGTAGAAGGGTCCCCTCCATTGGCCGCCATCGCTCCTCAACGGTTGATTGACGGGGGACGGGTGGAAAGGGGCCTTTATAAGCAGCCCTGCTAGCCCAGCTCCATCCATTCGACCAACCACTCTCCTAATTGCGATTTCTCTCTCTCCTACCCTTCTGCTGCACTCCCTGGGGTGATACCACGGGGTGCTCCCTACTAAGAATACCTGCTGTGGTGATAACCACGGGGTATTCATCGTCTTCCTCCTGGTGCCTGCTGTGGTGATAACCACGGGGTATTCATATTCTTCCTCCTGGCGCCTGCTGCGTGATAACCCCGGGACGCTTTCCTCTCCTTTCTCTAGCACTCACTGTGGTGGCAACCGCGGGGTATTATTTACCTTCCTCCTGGCGCCTGCTGTGGTGGTAACCGCGGGTCATCTTCCTCTCTCTCCCCTAGCACCTGCTGTGGTGATAACCGCAGGGTATTAGTTTCTCTCACATCCATTCCAGGTAACGCCTGCTGTGGTGATACCGCGGGGCGTTACCAAAAGACTACTACGGAGCACATCCTTCATTCATCCATCCAAACCAACCTCATCCAACCTTCCGCCCGACTGTAGTAAGCCCACTCACTGGCTTACGACACCGAGGATGTTTTATACGGATATATTATCAACTAACCTGATCTATTCTTGACGCTAGTGTCAATCCGTTGCACTTATAATAGGCAGCATACTGAGCTTCTTGAATAATTCACAGAACGCTTATCTCAGTAAACTGCTACTGGTCTAAAGGCCGGGCTTACAGCAGCCGCACTATCTTCATTTTATGTGCCTCTCCACGGATCACCTTCCGGGCCAACCGCTTGGTAACCTCAGGTAGGTATTATAACACCATTCGTTTCCTATTAAGATAAGACGGACCCCATTTCTCCTGGTGAATTTGCATAAACAAGGAAGGCTCAAGCCCGCACTCGGCATTACGATGAAGGAAAGTACGCATGCTCAGGTGGTCACTTTGTCTGTGACTAATGGAGAACCTTCCCCCTATCTAAATCCTCCCTAAATCAATCAATTATTAATTTTTTTTTAAACGCTAGTGAATGATTCATTTAATGATACTTTGTCCAGTAATTTGAAAAACATAAAATTTTGATACAAATTTGAAAGTTACTCAACCGAACTTGAGCTTTTCCTACGAGCACTAGAGATTTTCGAGGTCATATTGCTCCCAAATTCATAAAAGGTCCAAGAAGTGCCGGGGTTGAGATCGTTAGATTGTTGTTGTATGAAGGAAGAGCGTCCAAGTCGTTTCGAAAGTCAGTGAATATTTTTGCACGTAGATGGGCCCAAGGTCGTTGGGGCGGCCTTACAGGATAATAGCGCGTACCTGCTTGGGAGGATTCTCATAGTGTATACCTACGCTCGTCATATCCGTGTCGTAATATCGGCTCTGAAGCTTTATCACCTATTTTACACTCATTGAGAAGATATAAGAGGAAGAGGGAGAAGCGAGGCATTACTCCACAATGTTTTCCCATGGTGGAATTATCGATAATTAGGGTGCATCCAAATTACAATACTCACGTTCGGTTGAAACTTATGCGTGATCGGCATATGAAAACGCGGGAATACTTAAATGATCCCAAGGATCTACGGGTCGAATGACGGGTCGGGAATATGAGAAAAATGATGATTTCTAACTACTGGCTAACTGCAGCTTACGGTGGATGATTGTCGTTGTAGGAATAACAAACTACACTATCGTTCGATTGTTTTACTGCACAAATAATATTATTAAAATTTACTAGGTATGCCTAAATGATACCGACCTATCATAAGTAGCAAATTGTTAGCAAATGGCAAACCTAGCGCTTTTTTTGAACACGAAAGGTCTAATATGATTATAATATCTGATGATTGGTTTGGAAGAATTTGAGAACTTTTTTTCTGTGATGGTGATGTACCAAACCATAACGCGAACCATTCTGGTTATGGTTAAACCTGTCAAAATACACGGCTTTGCCAAAAATACGTCAGTACTTTTTACTTGATGGATAACAACGATGGTATGGTTTCGGATTGAGATGAATGATTTCTGGCGTCTATTAGTTCGATTGAATTAATCTTGTTTGTTAGAGATCTAGTTTAGAGATGATACAAATGTGCCTCGGTAGCCTTCTTATTTGGTTGACGTTTGTGCCTTTATTAGTCGTGGCCTTTTATTTTTAGTAGTGTAATTAAGTCTTCTCATCCACATCCCAAATGTGCGTAGATAGGTACTCATACGAAAGCATATATTGAGGCGCACTTCTTACGTTGAGCACTTCACAAATATGGATAGGTATATAATTAAGGAACCAGCAGTATACTATAACGTAACTAATCAATGTTAGTAAGGTAACTAATCAATGTTAATAAGGTACGAATAATGTAAAGTACAATAAAAATTCTCTTCTGTAATCAAGTGTTTTTAAAGCTGTGGTTAGAACCTAACATTAGGTAGGTACACAACGTGAGCCAGATAAAAAGAATGACCCACAAATATCAGTTGTTATCTCACCAGTAATGTTAGGCTTCCAATATAAACAATTTATTTTCTAATTGGTAAGCAGATGAAGTACTTACATATTTAGGCATTGAGATCAACGCTGTTCATTACGAAACATCAATCAAATCGGTACATTGCTTTGGCCTCCTACCGAGGAGAGTGAATGAGGAGTACTTTTGACCTCTGTTTATATTTTTGAATGCAATTAGGTTCCACTCTAAGAATTTTGAGACAAGCCGCGCTCTGCTACAAAGAATAGTTATTTTTCTATGAGCTTTCAAAGTTTTGGCAACAAGTAACGTCACACCGGGCAAAAGGGTCCCGCCCAGGCTGGAGAGGTGCTATGACGTCACTTGTGGTCTGTTTATGACAGAAGTAATCGTAGGATAGGTTATGATGTATTCCAACGCTTGCAGATTTTTACTGAAAATGCATTTAAATCGGTTAAATAAAAAAACCACAGTCATGCAGCATGGCTATAAGAGCGAATTTTCGAAGTTTTCGGCATCTTCCTCCTCCGCCTAAAATTTTCTGAAAATTAATTTTCGGTCAATGTTTTCCCAACTTGATACCATACAAAATTAAAACAGGAGTAGTTTTACGCAAAGTAAAATTTGGGGTGGAAGGAGGGGGAGGGGGAAATCAAAAATGTTTTGAATACCAGAAGAGTAGGTATTGGGTACGTAGGTAACAAATTTTTTGTTCCATTTTTTGCCGAGTAACACCTCGGTTTGTAGATTTTCCAACGCTGAACACGATGGTGAAGTCAGAATTGCGATATCCCATTCCGTTATCAGATTAGAGCAGACGAACCAGGAAGAACATCTCAAGAAATAACCACGTTCCTTCATCTTCAAAGTGCTCCAGTTTGAGAACGGAATGAGATATCGCAATTCTGATTTCACCATCGTGTTCAGCGTACAAAAACCTTTAAAATGAGGTGTCACTTGTCAGACTTTTTCATTTTGGGAATTTATGGGTAATTCCCTCCCCCCTAAAACTCCCCAAAACTCCCCCTTAGGGTGACCCGATTCTGCCCATCTTCGAACTTAGCCTGTCGATTGCCAAGACAGATTTTTCGTGCAAATTTGAACTTTTTATCTCAATTCTTTCGAGAGTTATCGTCTGGAATGACACATACATATATAAATATATATATAAATATATAAATATATATATAAATATATAAATATATATATACATATATAAATATATATATAAATATATAAATATATATATAAATATATATATATATATATATATATAAGTAGTATCCAAAAGCCAATCCTGGCGCACTCCCTTAGATCTCTGATAAAAAGTTTTAACATAAAAGATCAGAACACATATTTTCACTTGAATCCTTGATGTTTTTTATTTTCACTTGAATCCTTGATGTTTTTTATTTTCACTTGAATCTCTGATAAAACTTTTTTATCACAAAACATCAGAACCAGTGACTTTTTCATTTTTAGCGACTTGAATCTCTGATAAAATTTTTTTTAACACAAAACATCAGAACCAGTGACTTTTTTAAAAAAAATATTTTTTCATCAGAAACTCTAGTGAAACTCTAATAATTTTTCAATCGTAAATAAAAATGTAAATTTAGGACTATTTAGGGGTCGATATTTTCGAAATTTAGCTCTCTCTGATGTTTTCACTAGAAAAAATAAAAAAATTAAAATAACGTCACGCTAAAAATATTTTTGAATCGTCTTAAAATAAAATGATATCGTCTTAAATTAAAAAGACGAGACGCTAGATCTCTTCTGAATTTGTGAATCCCAATCTATTTAAAGGTGGTGTCGAATCGACCCCACCTTTAATAGAGAGGGTCTCGATTTGATACTACCTTTAAGAATTCAATTCAAACAGGATAAATAGTATCCATACAAGAATAGACAAAAGAAAAAAGTGGGTGGATAAAAAAAATGAGGGGGGTAGTTAAAAGAATAACTTTTATAATAAAATGTCAGTGATTGAAATATATAAGAATGCCGCTAAAAAATCAAACTACTCATCTTTCAAGGATATTAAAAAAGGAACTTATACCATCTTGGAAAATTTTATAAAAAATTCGGAATATGGTGAAAGCGTTGTCGTTAAAATTGATTATGATGATGAAGAGATATGTTTGTTTTTACCTAAAAGAATTTCACGTCGACTTCTTAATCACGTTAGAAACAATCCAGAAAGACATCCTGAAAAACTTATTTATAATGGAACAGATAAAAAGTCAAATGCCTTTCTGATTGACTTTGAGTAAATATTATGCTTTTCAAAGACTTAGTATCTATTACGTTTTTATAGGGAATCTCTATAAAAACAAACTTAAAACCTATTTTTTTCTTACTCATATTTAACGGATAACACACTAGTCTTTTTTATTGTTTTCTTTTATTATTTCTTCAAGGTGAGTTTTAAACTTGTCTCTACTTATGTTTATTTTATAGTGACCCCAAGCCAAAGTATCTATGCCATTTTTCATTATAAATCTTTTATCATCATGAGCGGAAAGAGCTTTCTTATTCTGTTGTACTGTGGACACATCGTGTTTTTTCGATTTGAATAATATCTGTTTCTGATAGTTTGGTTCTTTAAAGAATAAGCATCTTTTATAATCCTCTATACTTAAACCTTTATTAACGACATTTTTCTTTACTCCTTTAGATTTTTTCTTCACATCGTTAGTTTCGAATATTTTAAAAGCGTAGCACTTTGGACGAAGTCCAATAAACTCATTCATAATCTTACCTTCTAACTCATCTTTAAATTTCCCCAACACTTTTTTATTAACATGTGGAACGTTGTAAACATTATTTTTTGGATAGTCGGAAGTATCGAAATGATCCAACATATTTTTCATATCATTATAAAAATCATCCGTTTTTATTTCCATTATTAAACTATCTGTATCTCCGTATAATAAATTTACATCACTTTTATATTGTTTTTTAACCGTGTTGTAATAAAAATCATACATGCAAGTTTTGGAAATGTCTAGAATACTCATACCAATGAAAATTGGCTGTTTAAGTGTGATATTTACTTTTTCCATGTGTACAGCCGCTAAGTTTTCGGAATAAATAGTTCTACCTTTAAAGTTTGGTTTTGAAATTAGTTTTTCCAATTTAAAACCATCAGAACAAAGCCTAATATCCACATGTTTACGCACATTCATCATTGTCCTCCCAAATACACTATTGTTCATAAGTTTAAAAAAGTCTTTTTCGAAAGGTGTTTCGGCTTTTGCTCTAAGATTTGTATTGTAATCAATATAGATTTTTAACCAAGCACTTTGGTCAAATTCTAAAACCTTATGAATTTTTTCTAATTTCATTCCTAGTTGTAAATACCGTTTTAACGTAATGTAATGGATAACGTATTTTTTCTTATCATACAACGTGGTTAAAAGTTTTGGTAGTTTTTCATTTTCATAGTTATTTTCAGGGGCTAAAGGAAAATCAGAGTGTAAATCGTGGAGTTCTTGAGGATATTTTAAATCAACTTCTAAAATATAGCCCTTGGGTGAATCATCAGGAATGGATTGTATATCGAAATTATCTAGATCCATTTTCCATTCAAAATTTCCATAAGGTAAAAATTTACTCATCGCCCAACCGTAAAGATTATTTGCATCCAAATACTCAATGAAAACAGATTCTTTTTCTTTGTTGAATTGATCTCCCATATATTTATTATTGGCTTTCGCGTATCGTTTTGAACATAGACAAATTCCACCTCTTATTCCTTTTTCTACGAGTAAAATCTTATCATAATCTGTTAACAATTCTATCTTTTGTTTGGTCATTCTCAACATACAGTCCCAAGCGAAACCTGGTGTTGTATAGTACCAAGCGGGGTCTAATTTATATTTTTCTAAAGATATATTTCTAAAGTTTTCCATGATATCTGCTAACAAAAGAACATCAATTTTATTGTAAAGTTCTGTAAATTCTCCCAAATTTTTAATTTTGAATGTAGACCAAATTTCTAGAGCATTTTTATAATCATTTTCTTTAACATTTTCTCCAGTGAGTTTACTGTAGAATTTCTCTATAGGTGGAAGGTTAGTTTCTCGATATTTTTCAACAGAGTCCATATACTCATATGGATAAGCTAATTTTCTAGTAATTAGTTCGAGATGTTCTTTTGGGAAATACTTTCTTATTTCCCTAAATTGATTTTTGGTTAAACTTTTAGCTAAAGAATATAAAGAAGCAGAAAGAAATTTAAAAGAATCTATGAATCTCAATTCTATAGTCTTTTTCTTTTTGTTACCATTTTTATCGAGTTCATTACTTTTATAAGCTACCATTTTAGAAAAGGAAATGTACTTCTCTTCACTTTGTGGTAAAAGTTTAATATCGTAATTATCTTTTTCAAATTCTTTAATAAATAGATGTGCATCGTAGCCAGAAAGATTATGGAAAAATACTGGAATAAACTTTGGATTTTTATATTCTAAATTACAAATCGAATGAGCTGCTCCTCTGTACATTCCAGTCAAATGTGAGTGATCCCTTACTTTTATACAATTATCAGGTATATTTTCCTTCGAAACTTCTAATTCTTCAATATATTCATCTGCTTTAACATCATTTTGTTTATCGATAAAGTGTTTAATTGTTTTTCTCAGTACATCATGTCTATTTTCAATTATAGGTGGAAGTTCATTAAATTTTCTTTCACAAATGTGGCAACTCTCAGCACTATCGTATTCTCTTTGTTGTTCTTCGGTTAAATCTTTCATGGGAATATTAACGTCATAGTATTTTTTCGCCACCATTAAGGCGTCTTTTTTTATTTTTTCGTAAAACACTTTTACCACATCCTGTCCAGAATATTGTACAAGTTTATAATCGCCTACATAGTTTTTCCTACTTTCGTCTTCGGCATTTTTCATGAAGTAAACAAAACTGTACGGTTCATGTTTTTGAATGGCATTTGTATAACATTCATCGGGATTTGGTTTGCAGGTATCAATCTTTTGTAACGTACATTCAAAATCTGCATAAATTGTAAAAGGTACTTTTAAAGAGTGTCTATAATTTTCAAATTGCAAAATGTTATCATAAGGTTTTGGTAGATCTACTTTAACAGCTTTATGAACTCCGCAATATTTTTTATGGTCGTTTAGTTTATCTTGAGTTCCAAAGCTATTCAAACACATTTTACATAAAAATCTTTTGTGTCCATTCTTTGTTAGCTGACTATGGCCAACCAGTTTCCAAAGATTCTTGATCCAACAATAATGTTCAGTTTCCTTGTTTTTCAAGTACAACAAGTCAATGTGCCTTTCCTTTTCATCTTTCGTTATTTCCAAGGGTACTATAGTATTTCCTTCATTCAGACAGTAAACATTAATGGAAATCCTAGTTCTTTTCTCAAACTTTTTCACATCGATAAGTTTCATAGGAAAACTGATATCTTTCAACGCTTCATCAAACTCATGTTCCCATGTTATGTACTTTCCTATTCTATCAGAATCGCGGTCTGCAGGATGTAAAGCCGAAAGAACAGCCCATAGGAAACATTTATTATCATTATTTTGTACATTTATAATTGCTTTCCTACTTTGTAGAAACTTAGGGAGTGGGATGAAAGATGATCCTCTCAAAGGAATGTACTTGTTAACGTTCAGTTCCAAATGTTTGATTTTATGAAGTTGCCAATTAGATCCTTTAATTTCGAACGTTTCCATTTCATTTAGAATTTTCTGTTTCATTTCATCGTAACAGTATGCAACTTCTGCTGACTGCAATATTATTACGTTTTTAGTTTTGAAATTGAGTTCCTGATACTCCATGTTATTTTTGTTAGTTCCTTTTTTAAATTCTGCGATTAAAACTACATTAACTTTTAGTTTCATTTTTCTAAGTTTCCATTTGATTAAACCTGTTACGGTTCTTTTAATACTGTTCAGAAATTTGGAAGCATCTTTAAATCCTTTCGTATTTTTAATGTTGTAAGTCACTAATCTAGATTCAAATGCAGTTTCCATTTCAACAACTTCCGTTTTCGGTTCTATATTTTTTTCAAATACTTTTTCACTAAAATTAAATACTTTGTGCAATTTCCTCGGATTTACAAATACAGGTTTCGCTTTTCTAGGTTTTCTGATAGTCATTGTCCGGTCCGGGTCGTTTTTTCCATGACGCTTAGACTTTAGATGTCTAGCCCAATTTTTATAAGTAGTGCTAACATTGCACTTTTCACAATGCCTTCTCGTATTATCCATTTTATTATAGGATATATAATTTTTTTTCGTATCGTTCATTTTTATTAGAAAATAGATTCTTTTAACTAACCCCTCATTTTTTTTTATCCACCCACTTTTTCTTTTTGTCTATTCTTGTATGGATACTATTTATCCTGTCTCCCATATCATCCTTTTAACTAACCCCTCACCTTTTTTTTTTTATCCACCCATTGAATTCTTATTGGTGGGACCCATTAAATCCAATTATCAAAGGTGGCGTCTACTAGACGCCACCTTTAAAGGCAAATACAAGTCAATTTGATTTTTTAGTCATAAGAAAATCTCGTGCGTTTACTTGACACAATCATGGTCAAAAGTTGATAAACAACTCATTAGAAACAATATTAATTTTTTATGTGTATTTAGACAAGGACCAAGATACATGCGAGATATTTATGATGAATATGTGGGAAGTGATTTCACTTATGGCCAATTCAAAGAATTATGCTATTCTTGTTGGGATGAGGACTTTGGTTTTCTAACGATTGACCTAACAAAGAAACGCAGTAACGGACGTTACCGAAAGAAATTTGGTGAAATATTTTAGATAAAAAATATAGATTTTAAGTTTGTTTTTTATAGGGATTCCCTATAAAAACGCTACACGGATAACTTCAAAAAATCACATTGGGAAACGCTTCAAAAATCGCATTGGGAAACGCTTCAAAAATCGCCTTGGGAAACGCTTAAAACATCGCCTTGGGAAACGCTTAAAAACGCAAAAATAGCGTTCCTAAGCGTTTGAGCGTTTGAACGTTTTTATAGGGATTCCCTATAAAAACGCTACATGGATAACTTCAAAAATCGCCTTGGGAAACGCTTAAAACATCGCCTTGGGAAACGCTTAAAAACGCAAAAATAGCGTTCCTAAGCGTTTGAGCGTTTGAACGTTTTTATAGGGATTCCCTATAAAAACGCTACATGGATAACTTCAAAAATCGCCTTGGGAAACGCTTAAAACATCGCCTTGGGAAACGCTTAAAAACGCAAAAATAGCGTTCCTAAGCGTTTGAGCGTTTGAACGTTTTTATAGGGATTCCCTATAAAAACGCTACATGGATAACTTCAAAAATCGCCTTGGGAAACGCTTAAAACATCGCCTTGGGAAACGCTTAAAAACGCAAAAATAGCGTTCCTAAGCGTTTGAGCGTTTGAACGTTTTTATAGGGATTCCCTATAAAAACGCTACATGGATAACGTCAAAAATCGCCTTGGGAAACGCTTAAAACATCGCCTTGGGAAACGCTTAAAAACGCAAAAATAGCGTTCCTAAGCGTTTAAGCGTTTAAGCGTTTGAGCGTTTTAACGTTTGACCGATTTTTAAAAAAAATTTTTCCTATAATAAAAACATGACAACAAAAATTACTTTAGAACAAGCGCTTAGACAGAAATTCAAAGAAGCGCAAAATGAAGTGATGAAGGAAAAAGAAGTCAAACTTAGAGAAATCAAAAAGATTGATCAACCTTCTGAAGATGAACAAATAATTTTCACAAAACGAAAACGTAAGCCCATGACTGTGGCTGAAGCTGATAAATCGATTAAACTCAAGAAAAATTTACAGAAATTAGCAAAACAAGAAAGGGTTAACCAAGCATCTGATAAGGAAACAAGAGAAAAGGCTTATGAACCTATAACTTCACGATTAGATAAGGTAGAAAAAGCAGTGAAACAGACTGATGAAGATCTTGGTAAAAAATTAGAACTCATTCCTGTAATAAAAACAATTAACCCCTTGGCTATCAGTTCGCCTAAAAAAGTTACTTTTAAAGATGTTGATACCGAGGCCCAAGGTATTGATACTGAAGATACATTAAATCAAAGCTTTTCAAGTGACAATGTAGATAGTGATGATGAAATGGAATTAATATTACAAAAAAGTGTTAAATTACCAAACTCTTCAGTAGGCCCTTTGGGTATTGGACCAATTGCAGAATTATATATTCTACATCCCGATAAACAATTTGGAATATACCCTTTAAAAAATCATATCTTTATTGGAAATAAACAGATACGAGTAAATGGAAATGATATTGAAATAGAAAAAATGAAATATTCCGGTACTGAAGGCTTATGGAAGCTCTTAACAAAACCCATAGCTTCTGATATTCCATCCAAAGATGAATACACTAATGAAGACTTTAAAGCTTATACAAAAATCCTCATTCAAACAAATAGCATGTTTCAAAATAATAATCCCGAATCTAAACAACCAAAATCAAGTGTTAGTAAAAAATGGAAAGAAATCATAAAACCTATCTGGGAGTATAGTAAAAAGAAAAAGATTGGCACTGGGTTGATTAAATATACTGAAAATCCTGTAGAATTTAAATATATAGATAATTTGAATCAACTTACACAAAGACTATACTATTTGTATGCACAAGAGCAGGCAGGAAATAATAATTTTCACAATGAAAAATTGGGAATTATAAATTTCATTAAAGATCAACTGGAGAAAGATATTGATAAACCCAAAGGAACTGAATACTTGATTAAAATTATTAATAATTTACCCAAAAATATGATAAAAAATGGTTCTGGTATTTTCAATACTATTCTTAATAAACTTGGGCCTGTTATTCCAGAAATGCATCTCCCAGGTGGTTATCAATATTGTGGACCATTTACTAAATTGGATAAGAGATTAAATAGAGGTGATGAAGGTATAAATAGTCTTGATAAAGCCTGTAAACAACATGACATTTTTTACAGAGATCATGAGAAAACTAGTGATAGGCATCTTGCTGATAAAAAATTGGAAGTAGAAGCTGATAAAATTATGAAAAGTTCAACAAATATCAGTGAAATATTGGGAGCTGCTATAGTAAAAACTGGTATGAAAGCCAAAAGACACTTTGGGATGGGTGTATATTAATTTTTTATAAGATTCACATCTTATAAAAAAACTTTTTTCCTATAATAAAATGATTACACATCAAATAAATTTGTCAGAAATACAAATGAAAAAAATAAGATCTGCTTATAAAAAACGTGTTCCAGTAAAAGTACGACTGGCTTTTGCAGATATTACTGGAAAAGGAAATCATAAAATCCTGTTGAATGAAACACAGAAAAAAAATATTGATAAAAGTATAAAGAATAAAAAAGGCCTAGAATTGGAACTGAATTATGATCAGTTAAAAATAAATCATTCTGGGGGTTTTTTGCCTTTAATTTTTGCAGCAATGGGAGCAGCTGGAGCGTTAATGGGTGGTGGAGCTGCAGTAGCTTCTAGTGTTGTAGACTCGAAACATAAGGCCGCTGAAGAAGCCGAAATAAAACGTCATAATCTCGAGATGGAAAAACTAGCTAAAAATGCAAAAAGTCTAAGTATCGGCTCTGGAATGAAGAAAAAGAAACCTAAAAAGAAACCTACCAAATCAAAAAACTAAATAGCTTCCAGCCTCTTACCAATTTTGATATTGAAAGATTATCGAAAGAAATGAAAATTAAAAACTTCAGAGGAGTTTTCATGAAGGATGATTTACCAGAGAAAGTGAACCACACGGAATGTGGAATTATAAATCTAGAAAATTCTGATGAGGCTGGAAGCCACTGGACTGCATTTCATAAAAATAACAATTTAAAATATTATTTTGACTCGTATGGAAATGCACCACCACCAAGAGAACTTGTTCAATATTTAGGTTCAGAAAATTTATTTTATAATGAGGAGCAAATCCAAAACCAATATGATCCGCCTATCTGTGGACATTTATGTTTATTAATTTTGAAAAAGCTATCAGAAGGACACGATTTTGTAAATAGCATGAGAACATTGAAGGAAAATCTTAATTTCTTTTATTAAATTTTATAGTCTTGATATTTTTATAGAATTTCGATTCTATAAAAAATTTTTTTTCTATAATAAAATGATGTACACAAATAATAATGAAACACCTTCAGCCCCTGAAGAATTTACTCCAATAACTCATCCTAGATTATATCCAAAAATAATTTTTCCCGAGTTTAATGAGAACAATTATAGAATCAATCGAATTATCAATCAATACAAATTTTTAGAAGATGAAGTGAAAATGAGAAATGGTTTGAAAAAAAAATATGGAAAAATATCCAGTACTCTTTACGGTACTGAATTTTTATTCGCCCTCTCAGAACTCGGCCTGGTTAATACTTCTATAGCATTACCAATAATAATTCCATTCAGTGTTCCAATTTCTGTAGGATTGACAACCTTATCGATAATATTAAGGACTTCAAGCGGATTTTTCAATAAAAAAATTAATAAACACAAAGAAATTGAGCTTTTGGCAAAAGCTAAATTAGATTCGATTGAAGAAAAGTTCAGAAAAGCAATTAAAGACGGTAAAATATCTGATGATGAGTTCAATGATATTGAACAAGAAATAAAAAATTATATAAATATGAAAAGTACTATTCTAAATGAATATAATAAAAATAAGAAAGAAATTAAAAGTGTGGATCCTATCAAACTATCACTTTTGAAACATGGGGAAGTTTTCAGAACTGGATTTTAATATTTTCTATTCCACTATCTTGATATTTTTTATAGAATTTCGATTCTATAAAAAAACTTTTTTAAGAGTTTTAAAAGAAAATTTTTAAATGTTCTCGACTTGTATTCGACTTTAAGGTTAAAGAGGGGAGGTGATTCGCCCCCCCTCTTTAAGAGTTTTAAAATAAGACCCGGTAATTTACCGGGTCTAAAAGTTTTCAACAGTATTTTTACATACTTACTTTAAGAGTTTTAAAAGAAATTTTTAAATGTTCTCGACTTTAACGTTAAAGGTTTAGAAGGGAAATAATACAAAATCTTATAATTATTTTTTTTATTGGGAAACATCTCGATAAAAAAAACACAATAATTCATAATAAAACCGCAAATTTACGAAGTCTCTGATACCTTATCTATTTTATTTTGCTTCAACTCCAACTGGCAATGTTTCCTCAGATATCCTTCAAGAGGCTCACGCGTGAGCCCTCTCAAGGTTACAGGCTGATCTTAATATTACTGTAGTTGAGTCTAGAATATTTCAGCTCAGAATGTTCTCTGGAATGACCTTCTAGGAGCTCACGCGTGAGCCCCCTCAAGGTTAACATTCACTATCACTGTAGTTGAGCCCAAAAATGAAATACTCAACATTTTAAGTTTTTGATGGTCTTTCACAATCACTCCAACTCTTCTCAACTTCTTACTATAACTCAAGGACACATGTAGCTTTTCTTTTAAACAGAGATTCCAATCCTCTCCTGTGATCTTCATATGTTGAAAATACACTTCCAAGTAGTATAAAAAAGTCTTGATGATTGCTTCTTTATCACATCACTAGATTTAATAAGGTAATTCTCTACTTCCACAATGTTATTTTGATTAGGAAGTTTCACCTTTTCCATTTCATGGTCAAATACAACAAATTTTTGTAGGTACTGATGCATTTGATCTGGAGTTCTTGATATATTAGACACTTTTGGGATTTTCAAAAGCTTTTGAAAATCACATTTTCTACTACCTGGTAGACTCACATTGTTTTTCGTGATTAGTTCTCTGGCTTCACTTGCACTAACACAATTTTTCATTTTCTGCACGAAACTCAAACATTCCTGGTGATATTGTTCCACTTTTAAAATTTCTTCACAGAAATCATAATCATCACAATAAGCTAACTTTAAATATTCAGGAGGTTGTGCCATGTTGAACAGTTGAGGACAAACTGATTGTGAATATTGAGATAGGAATTGAAAGCGAACTATCTGAAATGGGAATGCAAGGTCAACTAGCTGGCCTCCTTTGAGATAGTGTACGGAATATTAATCTCGCATTATTTATCATTTCCTTTAGTTCACACGCAACAAGCTAGATAGCATGAGGCTCTAGAAATCCTAAGAGTTTTTTAATTTAAAAAGGTGGCGGCGATTCGCCCCCACCTTTAAATATATTGGGTTTTAAATTATTTTCGTACTGTTGAAAACTTTTAGACCCGGTAAATTACCGGGTCTAAAAAAAAAAAAATATTTTCTATAATAAATAAAGAGATATGGTTTTATGTGACGAGGCATTAGATATATGTGATGAACATGGAGGTTTATGGGAGTTGGTAAAGACACCTGAATTTCGATTTTATGATAGAAACTGTGACGCACTAGACGAGATTCATCGTGTATTGAGGGAGTATAGATTTTCTAAACGGTTGTTAAAAGAAAGTTTATTTGGTGTCGATGGTAAACCACCACTCCTTTCAAAGAAGCAAGTAAAGACATGTCTTAATGAAAAAAAGATTAAGGTTCCTAAAAATGCTACTGAATATCAACTTAGAAAATTGCTTTATAATGAGGATAAAGTCACACTGAAGAAGGATTTTGAGTTTCAGTTTCGATACTGTTGCTAAAGCTCAGAAGTATTAAGGAGATTTTATTTTTAATGAACACTGCTCATTAAAAAGTTCTTATGCTACTAATTAGCAGAAATATTTTTTTAAAGACGATTCAAAAAGTTTGTTTTTATAGAGATTCCCTATAAAAACGTAATAGATACTAAGTCTTTGAAAAGCATAATATTTACTCAAAGTCAATCAGAAAGGCATTTGACTTTTTATCTGTTCCATTATAAATAAGTTTTTCAGGATGTCTTTCTGGATTGTTTCTAACGTGATTAAGAAGTCGACGTGAAATTCTTTTAGGTAAAAACAAACATATCTCTTCATCATCATAATCAATTTTAACGACAACGCTTTCACCATATTCCGAATTTTTTATAAAATTTTCCAAGATGGTATAAGTTCCTTTTTTAATATCCTTGAAAGATGAGTAGTTTGATTTTTTAGCGGCATTCTTATATATTTCAATCACTGACATTTTATTATAAAAGTTATTCTTTTAACTACCCCCCTCACTTTTTTTATTATCCACCCACTTTTTTCTTTTGTCTATTCTTGTATGGATACTATTTATCCTGTTTGAATTGAATTCTTAAAGGTAGTATCAAATCGAGACCCTCTCTATTAAAGGTGGGGTCGATTCGACACCACCTTTAAATAGATTGGGATTCACAAATTCAGAAGAGATCTAGCGTCTCGTCTTTTTAATTTAAGACGATATCATTTTATTTTAAGACGATTCAAAAATATTTTTAGCGTGACGTTATTTTAATTTTTTTATTTTTTCTAGTGAAAACATCAGAGAGAGCTAAATTTCGAAAATATCGACCCCTAAATAGTCCTAAATTTGCATTTTTATTTACGATTGAAAAATTATTAGAGTTTCACTAGAGTTTCTGATGAAAAAATATTTTTTTTAAAAAAGTCACTGGTTCTGATGTTTTGTGTTAAAAAAAATTTTATCAGAGATTCAAGTCGCTAAAAATGAAAAAGTCACTGGTTCTGATGTTTTGTGATAAAAAAGTTTTATCAGAGATTCAAGTGAAAATAAAAAACATCAAGGATTCAAGTGAAAATAAAAAACATCAAGGATTCAAGTGAAAATATGTGTTCTGATCTTTTATGTTAAAACTTTTTATCAGAGATCTAAGGGAGTGCGCCAGGATTGGCTTTTGGATACTACTTATATACATATAATTTTTGGTGTCTTTCGGCAGGGAATTCAGGATGGTCTGAAACGGATTTTGGTATAAAAATCTTTCGGAAATTCGAGTTTTAAAAATTTTGGACCGAGAACAATAGCTTCTTTTTCTTCGAAAATTCGCTAAAAGTGGATAAAGAAAAACCACTCGTTAAACTTGAGAAAAAACCTAATAACCTGCATGCAGTGGTGAATAACTGAATTCAGCCGAGTTGAAAATTATTGACACGTCCTTGACATTCAATACACAATTAAAAACAATGAATGGGACTTCTGATAAAGACTCATTCACATCAATAGGAAGCTGTCAGACGCAAGTGCGTGGGTAGGTGCCAACACAGGCTTAGGTAGTTAATAGATTTTTATGTAGCATCTTCTAATTATTCCGTCTGGGATCTATTTAGCGATGGCGTTTGTTTTTCTGGGCTCGCTCATTGTTCGGAAGCAAGCCCACCTAAAAAGAAAAGAAGTCCACATTAATCATCTCGAGTGTGTGAAGGCCTTTCAGCGAGTACTGGGGTGAATACGGGGCCGTTGATTGTCTCAGTAAACGGTGAAGGTAACATTAATCTTTGGTAGGGTGACACCTGTGGAGGGGAGAATCCTTAGGTCTCCAGACTGGGAACCATAATGACGCCTATAGTCCTCCTGTGGGATCGGAGTCATAATAAATGCGAGGAACTCGGGAAAGGTTTCAATTGAAGAAGTCATTCCACTGTGTTGTGAGCCTCTTTTTAAAAAGGCCTTTCGAACAAGACCCGTGAACCTGAACTCTACCGACGTTATGAATCTTTTATCTCAGTATGGCGATAGTGTGCAGCTTCTGTTCGGATGCTGTCTTGCCGGTGAGACAGGACGTGTTTTTGCGTGACTGTTCGTTTAGGAATTTATAATCAGAAACTCGCCTGAGTCAGAAATATAATTTAAATTATTGTCTTCCACCCCTTCTTATTGCCAGAACCCAACACTCAAATCTGCAAATTTTTAGGCCTGATGTTACCCAAACTAGAGGGAAAGATCTAGCCACAGCAGAGTTGCTGTGACTAGAAGATGGCAGGAACTAGTAGTTCCTCTAATAAACAGAGTAGGAACAAAGAGAGTTTCCATTTGTTTCGTGCTCCTGTAGAGCATCTTTCCCGCTGTTCTCTTCGTTCTACGTGCTCGAAGCTCAAATCTGCATATTTTGAGTTCGATTGCTCTACACTGCTTGCTCCTACTTGCAGCCTCCTACAAGGTCCTTCTGCTCTTATACGATTATGATTCCCTGTACCCTTCTACAGAAAGTTATCCATAAAACTGTGAAGTAGGGTAGGTAATGTTCAGGCAAACCTTCGATCTTCGAATCGTCGTAATACTGTAGATTCTATAATCTGTAGTTCTACTACGAGGTTAGGTAATTGGTGTTTAATTTATGTACCTATGACCTTTCACAGTGATCGAAGTACTATTTCATATCATCAATACCGTGTATATAATGATGATGAAGGTTTTAAAAAATCGGAGAACTATAACTATATTATAAGAACTGCCATGCTACTATAACAAATTCTTCTATGCTTGACAGAGAATGTTACCGGTATTTAAAAGTTTGCTGCACGAAATCAAGAAAGAAAGGAATGAACTATTGAGATTTGACGCATAATGAAAAGAATAAGAAGGTAAAAATGAAGGCGGAAAAGTGGAGAGGAACCTAGTTCTAATGTAAAGCGGGTTTTATCTGTGGGTGGACCATTAGGACGGTTGGTACTCCTAATACGAGATTGGTCCATTAGCCCGAACTATCTTCAGGGGTCCACTTTGAAGGGCCAGGAAATCGGGTCGAGCTCATCACGAACTTAGTCATTTCTTTTGGGGTCCCCCTCCATTTGAATATCCTTGGCAACGTTATGGGAACGCGCCAAACGTCAAGGTCGGTGAACCTTTACGCTCACCGGCTTAGGTTGTGTTTCAGTTCGAGAAATGTTCAAATCATTGAATGCCGCATTTTGACTACCAACTAAGTAGGTAGCTAACTTGAAATGCGTCGAGGTTTCTTCGTGCCTAAAACTCCCGTCTTCCTCTGAAGCATAATCTTACCCGGGTATTAGGTGTGAATGTAATAATTACACTATTAATCGATTGATTTTTAGCTACTGTGTTACAATCTCAGACATTGCATGGGTCTCGTGTAAACGTTATTGATCTTCATTGCTTGCTGAATTGTTTACTATTTGCTATGTTTTACTGAGCCAGATTGCTCAGTACTTCACCAACACCTTGAACGTTGATGAGGTTCCGTCACAAACAAACGTACAGAATGGAGGCAGTTCTCACGTCATGGGTTTATCAAAGTAACGGTAAAGTTGGTAACGTTTCTTGACATCCAACTATAAGCCTATGAGGATACAAGTACCTATACTTAACGCTTCTAAAGGATTTCACTACCTGAAAGCTGACCGTTAGGCTTGATAAATTTATCTTCCTCAGTCCTTCCATTAAAGAACTCTTCTTGAAACATCGAGTTGATACAGTAGCTGCAGAGCCATTGAAGTTAATTTCGTTCTTCCATAATGTTAGAGTATAGGTATTTTTATATCCTGCAAAATGAAGCGACAAATTGAACTCGGGAACGGAACAAATTCAACTAATCACATATTTCACTACCCAAAACCATCTACTTTTACTAACCGTCTGTTAAATGCAACAAGCGTGTTTATCAGGTCAGCACATGGTAACATATACATGATAACATACCTAATAAGTCTGCTTCCAATAAACACCGCGAAGGATCCTCACAGATTTTCTCTTTTCATGATTCAGTCGATACATTGTGTGACAGGTGGGAAGGTCTTTCAAGTGAGCCACAAATTGAGGGTATGTTATCGACTTATTTTCTTTGGGATTCCACTCCAATAATCATGGCAATTCCAAAATAGGTGGAGCCGAGGCGCGACAAGAACAGGGCTAATGCCATACATAATATACAGGCGGGGAGGAGAGGTGTGCTGGCTCGCGCTGGGTGTGTTAGTTGAAAACGTACATTTGTGGCCGTTCTTCTTTCTTAAGTGGTGGCCCCCTAAACTATCTCGGAAACATCTTGTTGGAATCTGAGTTTAACGCGGTCAATCATACTTGTTATTGTTAGTCCTACGAAATCTCGTAGGCGTTCAGGTCCTATGAAATCTGTTGAGGTTGTTTTAGACAACAAGCGCCAGAATATTATCATGTTGAAATGGACCTTTGCAATTTGTGTGCTCAAGTATAATTTACGACTAGTTTGAAAGAAGTAGGTATATGAAGGTCTTGGTCGGTTTTGATGTGTAATAATTCCTTGATGACTGCAACATAGGACCAACTGTAACGCACATATGCATGCATATAATCAGATTGTCTTGAGTTCTTCTTGCAAAGCACTTTGAGATGTCTAGTTGCAATCACACAGCACTTTCAACAAATATGTTGAACTTCGGAATGAAACAGCTTTGTGGTTGGTTTGGAGATTTTTTGCAATGTTCGTGGACTAAAAATACTTGTTGGATTTTTTCATGTTGAATGTACATATCTCAGCTACGTCTAATATTGGACACATAATTATTGTCTGTTAGGCAATTCAGAAACTGTTGTCATCTTCATTGCCAATTCCATTCTGTTGTGATTCAAAATTATAAATCTCGAGTAGGTTATGCACAAATGATGGTGAGGAATTGATCATTACATGGAAGTAAATCATCTAATCTTTCTTAGGAGAACAGTTGGACAAGATGTTGTTGGCGTTTAAGCTGATCGTCTGGTAATGTCATGGTATTTAAGGAAATTTCTTCCATCTGAGCAGCGTTAGATCATGGATTGTGTCAAGTGTGGCTCTTTGAAATCTTTGAAAATTCACAATCTAATAATATTTCTCGCATGCTAACGAATATCATTGCTGTTAACTGAGTTGACCAATTGATCATAATTTTAATTAATTCTTTTTAACAAGTAACCAGGATTTGTCCGTGCTTGGAAGATATCTAATCCTTGTCTCTTCTAAGTTCTGACCGCATTCCTCACCGCTGTCCATTAAAACAACTGATTCCGAGTGATTAGGAGGACCTCCCCTCACGCGTGCCCGAATACCCCCTTCCCCGCAGGCAAGGCCTCCCCTATCATCGCTGCCTTCAACTCGGCCACATCGCTCGCGGCCGTTTCCCACAGCCCTCCAATACGTACCCCCGGGTTCAATACTCTTCTTACCAATCTGAATTTTTCTTTTGCTCCTTTTTTCCGGTCTTTTAGACGTATTTTCGTTTGAAGGAACCCGGAGAAAGTCGTCTGATTACAGTGAAGGAAATCAACCTAGAAATGGTGGTGTCGGATACGAACGACTTGAAGGCTCACGAACTTCGTTTAGTAACAGTTTAGTACGAATTTACGAAGTATGTACCTTTTTGCTGAAATTCCAACTGATTTAGGTCAACGCAAAAAAGAGCAACACTGTCTTATTGGCGCATAAGTACCTATTCACGCTCAGGAAAT
The DNA here is from genome assembly GCA_954871275.1 of Leptopterna dolabrata. NCBI lineage: Eukaryota > Metazoa > Arthropoda > Insecta > Hemiptera > Miridae > Leptopterna > Leptopterna dolabrata. The sequence goes on from OX940981.1 coordinate 38,273,244, forward strand.
TTTATTCAAAAATCATTTTGCCTCTACGTTTGCAAGGTTACGAGTAAAAACGATCAGAACCTATTTATGGTCGAAAATGAGTGCTGTAGCTACTCTTTTGTCAGTCTTTTGATATCGAGTCGAAATCTTTCGAGTCAGTAATCACTTTAGGAAACGAAGATCGCTGTCGAGGTAAAAATAGGATCGAAAGATGGAATGGATGGATGGTGGATGGCTGTATGGGTGGGTGGATGGATGAATGGATGGTGGATGGATGGCTTTGTGGATGGACGGATGGGATGGTGTTCCCTATCATGCTTAGTTATGGATACTGTTGGTTGATATTTTGTTACCATGGGAACTTAGATTTGGTGCTGGATTGTTAGTAATCGTAGTCTTCGAAGTTTCTCACCACGAAAGTTGTTCATTAGACTGATTAAATTTTGTGGTCAGCATTGTCACAACATATATATGAGGTGTCGTGGTTTTCTGGAATTCTTCAACTTTACATGTGGAATTACGCAAAATCGTGAAATAATATTACTGTGATGGCTTTCATTCCGGCAAACCTTCAAACACATGGCTTGAACTATGGCGCGTTCAGGCCGTCATCCTGGGGGTTGCAAAGTTGCAAGATTACGTATACCTGGTCGTAAGAGCGCGATTAGAAATAGAATATGGGAAGGTTGGGTAAACATGTAATCTTTCGAACGTGTGTTCCGTATGCACTGAAAACAGGTCAATGCTAGTTACCCATGCATGGTCATATACAAATTCCGCAGAATACTAATGCAGCTTTTTCTGCGCGTGCTTGCTACACACAAGTACGAATCCTGTTGGTCGATTCTGATCAAATTTTTGATGTTTTTTTTTTTTTAAATGGGGTTGGGCTCCTAAACGGCAGCACCAGGGTCGCTTCGCTGGTAATTTGCTTAGTTGCAAACTGGACTTGATCGTTTGATTCGGGGTAAAAAGAATACACCGCAATAATATCGTTAGAAAAGGATCGGAAGGGTTTTATTTTTCCCCCCTATTTTTTTTCTCCTTAATTTCTATCCCACAAACGCTGTGCCAACCTATTAGTCTAGCGAGGGTATTTTTCATGAAATCTGTCGTTTAGTCCAAATCTGCAGTAAAAAAAAAATCCACTTAAAAAATAAAAGTTGATATCTACTACGCACTCATTCGAAATATATATAATGCAGAAAAACTGAGAGGGTTGCCATAGTTGCCAATGCCATTTCAAAACATCCGATATTTGAGAAGGTAAATACGGGCCAAAAGTAGTGAGCACTCTGTAAAATGTACCTAGTACCTAAATCTCCAAGGACTATGCATCCAAAGCTTGTTGATTCTTGATAAGAGTGAATTTGCATAAACTGCATGACTATATACCTCTAGTTTCTCACCATCAAGTGCATATCTGATTTCTAACAACATAAGCCGTTCTCGAAGGTGTAGTTACATAAACTCTTAGCGAAAGACTGATGCTATCGGAGGTGTCAATCTATGAATGAATGCCGTCATTCGTTTTGTTATTGAAATTCCCGCGCAACGTAAATTCAGGTAGCCAGTGGCAGCGTAGGAACTACCTTCGTCGAGGGTACGTTGACAACCTCCAACCTCATCCTGGTGCCGCAGGTGGCAGATGATTCCGCGGGTTTCTTTCGATTTATAACTGGATGCTAATTAAAAGTGATCTCAACGTTTGAAGAAGTTTGCGTAAGTGTTCGATTGTCGGGAGCCTGCAATGGCTTTACGGCTCTTGATGGAAACCAAGGACACCATATCAATTATTCTCGCGGCGAAGTAATATAGAAGAACCGACGGCTTGGACTGGGGCAAGCTTTGATAAACGGGAGAAAACTCCTCAATGGTCGGAAATGACGAAATTCAATGTTCTCGTTTCTGTCAGCATGAATGATTATGCTCAGATGTGAAATTACGAGCTGTAACAATTCAGGTGCTACGAGCTGCTTCTCTGGAATATAACACTGTAGGATCATTCACTTCGATCCATTGTAACAAATAACATCCAGTGTTTCATATGAGATGGTTCACAAAATTTTATATCTGAATCGTTGAGACCAGGCTAACCCAGAACTTACTACTAGTATTCTAAGCATAATGGGGGGGTAATTTAAAAACAAAAAACGAGCTCTCCTATCAGCTGATGAGAAAATTGAGCTCACAAATCGGCTGAGTAGAAAACTGAGTTCCCAAAATCCCGGATCAGTTGAGTGAAGACTCCTATCTTTTAAAACCCGAAGAGCCGAAAACGTTTCTACTGAATTTTCCGGCGACACGTGACAAAAATCCTGCAGTGTTTGTCTTATTTAGTTCGCCGAACATTTTCAAATCCCCTGAAATTCTGTATCCCATCCACTGTGGATGAAAGCGGCACCCGACATGTCGTAGAAAGAAGACTAATATTCAATTCAATTCAGTTCAATTCTTTATTCAGTAGCATATTTAGTACACAATGAAGAATATTTCAATTTCAATTTATTGTATTTCCACTTGGTAATGAAGAATATAAGTACAGAAACATGAGAAAACCAAGTTCATGAATGGGCCCCTGAGGTCTTGACGACCCGTCCAGGGGCTGGTTGTCACTGAACTAGATTATTAGTTGGGATTGAGCGTTTACTTTTAGCTGGAAACAATGCATTTACAGACAATATTCCACTTGAGTGAAGAAAAAAATTATATATATATATATATATATATATATATATATATATATATATATATATATGTAGTACCTATGCCATCCACATTCCAAGGTAGTAATTACCTAAATACTATAACGTAGTTACAATTACAGATCAAACCTATTCAAGAAGTCAGTGTGCAGGTCAGATTTGTGCATTTGCAGCAGGTATGCGCCTATTCTTTTTTTGAAGGATTTAGTCGAATGATCTGATTGTAAGGTAGTCGGAAGTGAGGCGTATATTGTGGGAAATCAGTGGAAGGGCGGGGAACTCTAATTTGACTACCCTCGCATGTTGCTCGGGTGACTCGCAGGACAATGCGGTGGGGTAGACATTTTTTAACCTTGTGTACACGAAGCAGAGAGCGATAAACAAATATCAATCTTGGTGGAAAAATATCAAATTTTTTAAAAAGATCATTTATTCGCGTTCGGGAATGCGACCGAGTGATGATCCGAAGGAGGGAGTTGCACACAACATTGAGCGAGCCGAAAGTTTGGGCATATGCTCCACCCACAGAACTGCAGTTTTTGGCTAAAAATGGTTGGTTATGTCAAAATTCCTTCGTGACTGCGCAAAACGGACCTCAGCTTCTTGTTTACCCTAATAAGCCGTAAGAAAATCATGAACCATCATCGTTGAATCATTTCGTTCTGATTTAAACATTTTCGGGGTGTTTTCGACCTCTCTGAAGCGGCCAACACGCCCATTGAAACTTTTGTGCTATTATTTCCATTGCGTTTAGGTTGTTTGACGGCTTTAGTGTCCGAAAAAGGCGGGGAGTTGTTGTGGCGGCAATAAAGTGCTAGGGTGGGAACACTTGGCGGGATGAATGTCCGAGATAGTTCTTCCCCACCAGCCGAAGGATGGATTGCTCTGATAGTGCTGTTGACAGAAGTTCTAGTCGGCGGCTACTTCCCTGTTGCTACTTTCCAGTAAATCACACAGAGAGGGGATCTGGATCATCCTTCACCCCCGAGAGTTAAAACAACTATACTGGAATCCCACTGGTTTGAACGAAGGAAGAAAATTTCTTTTTGCGCTACCTAACTGAGGAATCTTCCTTTGATCTCACGTTAGCTCACATTTCTGCATTAGAAAGTAGAATTAACCGTGCATGGGAACGTAGGTTTACCATTCCATAGTTAAAACCACCAGTAAATGGTGGTGATACGGTTTTTTTGTCTACACAATTAATAGATTAAGCATTTATTCTCTCAAGAATGAAAATGTCGAAGGTCAATTTCATTCTAATAATAAAATTGTTAATTTCTTATGTAACTTGCTGGCGGCGGAGTTCTAAAATATTGGCTTCAAACTTGGATTCAGAGCCCCTGACAATCTTCGATTTGAAATGTAGCTAACCTAATGTGCTAATTTCGTCCAAGAAACACGCAATCCAGAAATTACTCTTCAACGTACTTAAGTCAATGAAACTTTCTTAACCATAAAAATCCAAATTTGAACAAATTATTGCCCTTCAGTTTTTCTGTGTACTTTCTCACCGGACTTGGAAACGTGTGGATAATTATTTTTCGTGATTTGGATCAAGAACCATTTCAAAATTGACTTAATTGATTCCAAGCTGACAGAAAGAGTTGGACAGAAGGAAGAGTTGAACAAGCTGACAGAAAGAGATGAGCGGGGGAAGATCCTAATTGGACTGCTTAGTGGGCAGCAGGTTATTTTGGAGAACAGTTTACATTAACGTTGACATTTCGCTCATTGTACGGATGTCGTTGGTGTAGGTAGACGATTTCAAATAAAACCGATTCCATGTCCGAGCGTTCTATCCTTCGCCTTTTATTACGAGCGACAACACTGTTGTTTTCATCCGCTGCAGTGTGCGAAGGAAAACAATAAAGTTTTGTCTCCTCGTAGAAACTGTTTGTTCTAGTTGACTGTTATGACAGAGCTCACTCGTAAGTTATGTAGCTCATAAAAGTGACTGCCTTGAACCCCCAGCTAGCACCCCGAGCTGCTTGACACTCGCTGTCCGGATTTATAGAAACCGCGCAAACTGTTGTACGCCGGTCGTAGAAGTCGTTTTGCCCTGGTGATTCCGAGTCGTGGTAACGTGTGAAATGGGTTCATGTAATTTGAATTTATTTCGATCTCCTTTCATCTTGAACTTGATGTACTTCTTTTGTGTTAAGTACATACATAAATAATCCGTACGTACGTTTAAAATGACCTCGTAGGTTTCTGTAGTTTGATCAGTTCCAAAGTTAGGTATGTATGTATTTACTTTATACCACCGTTTTCTCGTTGGTTGACTCGAGAGCGAACGCGTAATAAAAATTTACCAGTTATGCTCCAAATGGGAGAATTTTAAAAGGGTGGGGGAAGGGGGTACACCTGGTCTTATATATCTGCTAAACTTCAGCACCCTCTACTCCTACTTGTAAGATATTAGGGTAGTCATTTTACTGTAAAGACAGTGGCTATCTCGCTACGTTACGACAGGCCTGTAAAGGCTGATGATCCGTGGCTAAAGAGAGCAGTGAGCATTGATTTGCACTGTCTCTTTCGTGATTCCTGCGCTGCTTCTATCCCGAAAGCTTGACCTGATCTGTGAAACAATATTGTGGTCTAATTTGTAACGTTCAAAAGGCCGAAATGAACCCCTTGTTCCTCATCATACCTAACTCAACAAACATAATGGAACAACGAAAGGCAAGGAGTATAAACACAGGTTAAAATTAAACATCCCATATTCCTTTGTCCAAATCTCTAAGAAACACTATGACCCCAACCCAAGTTAACCTGTCAACAAATGCACAGTTTTCTGAAAGGGGTTCCTTAGAAAATATCATAGAATTAAATATTCCCTCTTACGAAGTAGCCTCAATTCGAGTTCCTTACTTCAAAATTTATTTATTTCAAAATTGGTAAGAATTATTACGAACAGTAACCCGTCTCCTGAAACACCCTGTATGTATCTACAGTATAACAAGGTTACAGTGAATCTCTTTGAATAGGAGAACCTTTAAATAAGAGAGCAGTGTTTTGCCCTTGCATTTTTTAGGACACCCCTCATGCAATCCTAGAACTTCCTTTACCTTATAATATAAGGTAACATTTTGCCCCATCATTCTCTCTTTCATTATCAGTTATGAGAAAGATCAGTTTCATTATTACACTTAATAAGAAAGATGAGTCATTACATGACCTCTGTAAATGAAAACGTTTGATAGTAAAACAAGAAGAAGTTATTGATTTCATTCAACCCAGGTACGAGTATAACTTGTTTGAGTGATTTTCTTCAAGCATTGAGTATATCTTCAGAGTTTCATGACGTTGATGATTTACATTGTTTCATATGAATGAGAGAACGAATTTTTATTTCCCTAAACTGCATAAACACATTATAAAAGGAAACACTGTATAATAAAGTTTTGTAAGATGTACAATATTTATGTTTTACAAAATTCTGTACAATCCACATTTTCTATTGAACAGGACGTCATGTTTACAATAAGTTTGCAGATATTAACTTTAACCTATTATACTTACGTTATCTACGAAATTTTATTTATGGACGCGCCACTTAGCGTACCTACTAGTGTTCGGCTCGTTCTTGGTTGGCCAATATTTGCAAATTGTGTTAGTTGTAACTAATACAGTAACATAGTTGCAATTAACACTAACCATGGTTAGTTTTAGTTGGTTACTCAGTTTATATTTATATTCTTCTTTTTTATATCTTTATTTATGTTGTACATGTAATATATTGTATGTATACATAGATTTAATTAGTTTTTGTGGAATAGTTCTTCTCTTATTTTTAAGGAATGCTTGTCGATTTGTTTCGATATGAACTTGAGACATTCTTTCATTATATATTATATGGAATGGAACAATTCGAAAAAGTTGTTTATAACTACTTTTGTCTTGTAAAAGGGAGTATTGTTTATGAAATGTTTGTTAGCTTTTGGTAGTTGGAGTCTATGTGATTTCCCTCTTGTTTATCGCGTGTATTTTCAGTTATTCTATTATCAACCTACCTACTAGCTAAAAAACTTTCATAGAAGGAAGTTTGTGGAAAAAACTTGTATAAGACTGTGATGATCCAGCGGGAGCTATAATTAGGAATGAGTACACAGGACTACTTGAGTCGGTTGGTGACTTGATGAATGCATGTTTATTAGATAATTACAACGCCTTTTATACCCCTGGTTACAGACCCGGAGGGGGGTAGGGGAACCCCGCTCCGGGAAGCCGCCAAGACGCGGCTTATACCTTATGTGACGCTAGTTACATTGTTAGGTAGGGGGGAGCAGCCGATCACTACAAAGACCAACTTGGGTTTAGGAAAAACCTCTATAGAAGAATAACTATCTTTTCCTACGTACCTACATACTTTCCCACCACAAGCGCGGTATGGCATGCCATGAGAAACGCGAGGTCTCCTGGTTCATCCGAAGGCCGCACCATATGTATACAGCGTAAATAATATGATGGATGGGGGAGAGGCCTCTAAGAACCTGCCATTACCGAGCTTCTCGCCATTGTGCGGTAGGGGGTTCGACGCAAACTGGTGGAGGGGTCCCACACAGTTTGAAATGACCAATCTGCCATAACTTGTCGCCTTATGCCATTCTGAGGGCAGGAAGAGCCGAGGTCCATATCTCCTCACCTTTTCCCATTGTCCACCTTTGTACACGTCCGCTAAATACCTTCTCGACAATATTATAACTGTTGCTCCGAGAGCTCTAAGCCGAGATTTACTCGGTTAAATTGGATTTTGCGAGCGGGTTTCGTGTTCGTTTTTGCGCGGCCTTGCCCCGCCACCAGGTTCGCAGCGCATGGACCACCACATAAATATCGAATGGCTGTGAAAAACGGTGATTGCTTATTGTGAACCTAAAATACTTTTTCTCGTCTACAAGCGAAATTCACGTATCTCACGTTTTTTCTTTACATGATCTTATGGCTGGCTGTCAGTCAAAAATTTGTAACTCGCGATTACAAAATCCAAAATAATCGTCTTCCTTCAAATTAAATAATCACGGAACAACAAACTCTTCATTAATTTTTATGCTCCTGGATTGCCTAAATGGTTATTATTAACAGATAAATGCTAGTATAAGTGCATAAAATGGTGTTTTAACCTAGCCTATCTAAGTATGTAACTAGGTGCCTACTCTAAAAATGTCGAAGGTCGAACCGAATAGACCGTGACGAGTGGTCAACAACAGGACATGAGGAAAACTAGTCTTTCAAAGGAACACGGATTCTCTCAATCATGTTATGCCAAGAAATATGTGAAGAAGAAGATAAGAACGAACATAGATGCCCGCCACGGTGCTCACGCGTCCGGGACAGGACAAGCCAGTCCACCGGCTACAATTACAAAATTATGAAGAATTCGGCTTCTCCATCTAACAGGTCAATCAAGATGATCTGAATGAACTGAAGCCGGTGTCTGAGTTAGATTGAGGCTGTTATGTTAGTATAATATTATTATTTCAGCAATAAATGCACTTTTTTGTTAATAGACAGATTTAAAATAAATTTATTCTTCAATTCCTGAATCATTTATTCCTGTAACACTAAGGAAACAGCATTTCGAAATTCCAAACTTTGGGTAAGCCCTAAAATGTTCATAAAACAGGGCAAAACGATTTTATAAGCTATAAAAATGAATTCCCGACGAAATTCTCGTATCGGGAATTTATATGAGAAATAAATTCCCAGGAATTTGCCTATCCCAGGTTCGGAATCAAATTAAAAACGCCATAAAATCCATACCCGTCTATTGAAAGTTTTCGAGCTACGGCGTTTTCGACTTACAAACCAAATTTCACTAATTTTGGTTCATGATAACTAAGGATAGTGAAGTGCGGATTACCTATGGCGGACAGACGGCAAGTGTTTTAAATTCAATTCTGCGGTGTACCTTCAAAAGCAAACCATAAAATTTTAGGAGGCTTACAGAGTTTTTTCCATGCTCGATTCCCAAGGTTCATTATTGAGAAAAATGGCAATGCTAATTCTCTCTTTTAGTAAACAGAAGGTAGCACGAGCAGTGTGCGATGATTGGGCTTTCTATGACCATTATCAATGTTTTCTAGTACCGTTACCCCTCATGTTCCTTTCAACACCCATCAGTTACGGGTATTAGTTGGGCGAATTCAGTAAAATCAGAATTCAATGAGATACTGGGGTTACTGCAATTATGCTCATCCGAAGAGAAGCATTGTCGTATAACAGGCCTCGAAATCGTTACCTATGCGGTTCTCTGAGAATGAGAAGGAAGCTAAATGAAGTCGGGGTGAGATACGCGTCGGTGGCAACCAACTAGGAAGCTAATGGCCTGCAAGTGATGAGCCTGCGGCGGTCCCTTGAAGAAAACTTCTGGAGAAAACCCTGAGAAACGGGAGTTCAACTAGTAGGCTGATTTCCTATTGGGGACCTTTCTTCGTCAGATAACCATCTGCATTGGAGATCCTACCTCTATTCCACCGCACACACACCTTTAACTTGTCAACCAATCAATCCTGGATTGAATCAGTCGTTTCGGTCTTCAGAACGTTCATCGTCCATCGCATCATCTCATCAGGATTCGTTTTATCTCAGAGGTCGCCGGCTGTTTTCTCAAGGTTTCTTCATTCGGCAGATAACCCCAGATCGTTGTCGCGAAGACCTTTACTCGAGATTTACACGTTGAGGAAAGTCGAGAGTGAATTCATTGTAGACGTGACTCTCAATTCCGAAAGTATAATAGGTACGTACGCGGGTTAGTTGGACAACTACAAATCCTACGTATATCTTCCGTTTAAACGAAGTCATTGGGGATCGACACAAAATGAATGCAGAGAAACGACAGTACTGTAAGGAAAGTATCGAACGCATTGAGAGGTCTCAAATTGTCCCGAAACGCGCTCCTCAAAAATTACGTTTCCCTTCGGATCGAGAGAAAATGACATCACCGGTTTGACCGAGGCGATCGGTGTGGGCATTAAAAATAATTAAAATAATTGATTCCTGGTTTGAAGGCAGTGGCTTACCGGGGTAGGGCAATCATAGTAGGTAATTACAGCAGTGGCGTAGATTCGGGGTGAAGCGTCCTTGACGTGCCTGCCCGACAAGGCCTCCGGGGGGATCCGATTGTTGAGCAGAGATAGGCCCTATGTCTTACGATACTTAGTGTACCCTTAGGATTGACGAGTACGGTACCGAGATGTTTAGTTTGGTCCCTCTGTCAGGTGTAGTAGTTTTGAAGTTGAATCTATGTTAACTACACTGTGACGATAAATGATGTCCGTCCGTGAATCCGATGGAAGTGATTCGTCAATAAAATCGTCCGTAGGTGATATTGTGGATGTAGCCAGTCACCACCATCCCGGACGCCGACGTCATGAACATTGAGCATGAACATGGACATTGAATTATTTATTTTCCACGTGTGCTTTCATTTTGTTTTCCGTACCCCAAGGCGTTGTGTCCTAATAAAATAACACTCATTTGCCTGACGTCCTCCGTTCGCCCTCCCACTAAATATGTTTACCTTTTCGATTTGATTTCGCTGTGTGACACTTCATATCCCCATCCCAATTATAACACCACTTACACTGTTACTGTTGAACTTACACTGTTTTACACTCGAAACTGTGATCGAAACAAAAGTGTGGATTCTATTTTGCGTTTGAAATGGACCCCAGAACAGACTAAGAAATAATCCTATTCGTAGAGCCAAATGGAGCGCAGTTAATGAACTGAACACTTTCAAACCGCTGTTTGATCCGCATGTTGGTTAATTTGATGATAACAGTTGAGAATAGTATGTGGGTTTACACACTGAAGTGCCTACAATAAACTTCATCGTGACGCGATTTACTTTCTAATATACTTGGTTTAACGGTAAGAGGAACTGTCAGACGTTTCGTACCCGTGTTTGGGCTTATAAAAGAACAAGATAATGAACTTTAAAGTTGAATGCCATCGTATATCAACCACTACGAATGCCATAACAATCAACGGAGCGAGTAAATACGCAGATGATAGCGGGATTTGTAGTGTCTGCAAACGGAGGGGGTGGAAAATGAAGCTGTGAATAGTTCTAGGGGCAACATCGTGCTCGTTTTGCAGCCGTACTGCGTTACCTGCAAATGTCACTCTTTCAGGGATCTCGATAACGTGGCCGAGACTGCCAGAGTCTTCCACCTCGAAGATTTTGCAATATCCGTGGAAACCTGAGCTTTGTGATTTGTTCACATATATCTTGTGAACAAGCTAACCCTTCTGACTATCTTAATTTAATTGATTCGAGTTTACAAGGTCCTCTAATGGGTTCTTGTTTCACGTCTCATCCGCAGATGTCTCCCCTTTCTCTGTTGTGAGCGAGGATTCACAGATAGTGCTGTGTAGGTTCATGAACGTAACCACCTTTTATATCGACGTTTCATGGAGGGACGAATTCCAAACAATCCACATTGCGCTATGACATCACTAAAGTTGATATTGATGTTGATTGATCATTGAAATCAGTGATGAGTGACTTCATAGGTAAACAAAGAGTGCCATGTTTTCGATAGTAGGTACCAGTTAACCATTTCCCAGGTCACCTACACCCACCATCACCTAGTTGGCCCGAGGTTTGTCGCGGAACACAAGGCGATTACACAAAGTGTGATAATATATGATAGACATAATTATTATGAACTACTTGCTAATTCCTTATCGTGTTTCTGACTGTTTTCCATTGGCTGATTTGAAATTGTGCAACTGCTGTGGTTACCGAAGTATTCGCTCATAACAGGGTCAAGTTATAAGGATGGCACTTTAACCCCTACGCTAAAATGGACGCCTTGTTTTAACATCACCTGGGAGTTACTTAGGTAAAACTTTCTATATAGGTCTGTACATACATGATATTTAAAAAAATTAAAATGTTTGCGCATAATACATTCAGAAAAATGTTAATAATATTCAGTATTACAAAACATAAAAGCTCACAAGCGTGCAGGTGAATTTTGAATAAGAAAACCGTGAATATCTAAACACGAGGAACAGCAGTAAATAAGAACATTTGGAAGAGATTGCTGCAATAAGCACCAACCACACCACTTTTCATTTTTCTTTTCAATCAATTTTTCAAATTTCACTTATTTTTTCTTTATTAAAAATTGTTTTACCTATTCAAGACCAGGTCATTACATTTGTAATTTTGGTGCTTTGCACGCCATGAGGGCCCATGAGGCCTATGTGTGTTATGATTAATAAACAATTCTTATACTATTCTATTACCTAAGACATGCGTGGGAGGGTGGAAAACAATGCTGGTGGAATTTTCATTGAGTATTTTGCCACTCCCTGCTTCGGAATATCGTAATGTTGAACGCAATTTGGAAAATCTGGAAGTCCATTTGGAAAGTATATAATTCTGACTAGAAAATATTGAATTTCAATCGGAAGGGGGCGAGTTTTATTGGAAAAAGCTTCATGAAGCAGACTGATATTATTGGGATCCATATCAAAACGGTAAGACACCAGTGGACAGTTCTCGAGGAATGAAACCCATCGCATAATTACAAATCAAAATATTTCTTCTTCCTTAGGGCTCGAGAACCCGAGGACCTAATAGTGTTTGCGTGCTCGCCCCCGGCCACACCGTGAGAATCCAACCACTACCGTATTACACGGGCGGCCCCAGATCCACCTTTACACCCCCCCCCCCCCCCCCCCATTACCACCCCTCATCACAAACGTTCCTCCTCTTTTTTTTTCAAACAGATCTAAGTATGCAAATTCGAAGGTGCTCACCAATAGCGTATAAGTGACTACTCGTTCATTCCTCAAGACTGTCTATTAGCTCCTGCATGGGGATCCTCGGATCATCCCAGTTGGTTTCTGGTAATTATTTTATTGGTTATAAGATAGGAATTTTAACAATCGGGTCGATTCTCACGGGGGAGATAATTCAGGGTGTTAGCTCGCATTTCGCATTCCAGTACGGCTTTTGTTTTCGAAATTTTCCTCTCCACTCGTACTAGTATAGGTTGGCTGAGCAAGTAGCTACAGAACTTTGGATGCATTGGTAGATACCCTGTACCTAATTGAAACCAAATGGATGGTTCTTTGCCGTTCAAGTCAATTTACGTTAGGCAGTCCCTACAAAAGCATCCAATAGGTACACTTATGAGGAACATTTGAATTAGAATTTTCAACGAAACTGTAACTTATCCAACCCCTTTGGTGTGATGAGGGTAATGTCGCTATCTTCGTAAGCCACATACCAAGTTTTTACCGTCTATCGTATTGAAATTTAGATACTGTATTCCAAAATCACTCGCCTCCTTGTTGTATAGTTATAGGTATTGTTTAAGTGAAAAGTGCCTATTTAATATTTCTTCGCATGCCCGCCATTCTTGCGCAGCACGTAGTTAGAATAATTGAGAATGTGGAATGCATTAAAAAATTTCATCAGTTACAACCTGAACTGTTTTTTAGTATATAAAATCTCGGCGGTAAACGATGGGACTTAATATTTGAAATACCTGCTCAGAGACACTTTTCGTACATCTACGGAAAGCAGATAAGTTCGTATATATTGTAGCTGGTCATGTCCTTAACCAATTCAACTCAGTGGAGGTGATGAGAGCGTTAACTGAATATCCGCGTGGCCATAAGTCCATATGACGAGTCGTAATGAACACTATGGAGGACGGCAAGAAAGGCGGACTAACCAGCGGTCCGACCACACCTAACAAGGACAGTCTGCCACTGAGATATATATTGGAAGGAAGGTAACCACCACATGAGAGCATCATTAGCGCAGCCTCATTAGCAACATCACTTGTTAATAACTCCTTTCTATATTTCCAACTAGTGGCAGCAAAAACACCGTACCCCATCGCAATTCACCCTACGTTTGCACTCGGGATCGCACGTTATCGAGATATAAATCAGCGTTTCTCCAACCGCCTTCTCCCGACCGCGTCTATGTGACTTTTCCAAACGTTCCGGCCGGCTCACGGGCATTCATCACTTGAAAGAATTATTAGCTCGCGAAACAATGAGTGGACTCATGGAGAAGGTTCCCTTTGGGCGAAATGGCCGGATCTTGGAGGAATACCTATCTTCGCACTCTCTGTGTCACTCAGTACCTAGATTGATCTACACGTAGAGAGGCACTTTTCCTACGATTTATCAAGAATTTCTAACATTCTGATGGCAGTCATATCATCGTGTTGTGTAGGAGGCATGTCACGGCATTAGATTTACTGACTGATAGAAAGGGTTATTGCTAACTTGATTTGATTCAAAACCAGCTCGAATTGTTGTGTCCTATGCGCATTTTGGATGGTAATTGTCTGTCTGTAGAACTGGACGATAATACCATCTAATTCACTGAGGTCAAGTTCCTTGATTAATTTACCTACACGTTGAGGCACTTGAATTAGCATGAAGGCTAATGTGTACTTCAATACTCACCACAGTCTTGTCAGCAGAGGATAGGATATGAGTGATTGGTGGGGGAGGACGATTCATAACTCGATGCGATTGGAAAAAACCTAGTTCAGTATTTTGGACTGTTGTTTCCTATCCCTATAACTGGAAAAGAATTCCTATTTTTTCACTACGTCATTCGTATACGTATAGCTGATTCGTGTAGCATTGCGCAACGTACACCAACTTCGTTTTTTCAAATGGAAACCCCATTTTTTTATTGCAGATTCGAATTCTTCGCAAACTTTCATGAAAATTTTACCCCTCAACCGATTTTTTTTTTGTAGCGCGCAACCCGTTCAGCGAGCGCGCAAAGATGAGCAACTCCATGGTAGTGCCAAAATGCTGATGTACAAAGTGCCCAAGTGTGACACATGGTGGTTTGGAATCACGTGGTGGTTTCCGTTTCCTGATTTGACGCATTTTAATCAAATCATTACCGACAAAACTCATTTTTCTGCCAGAAAAACTGCCTTTTTTTTAAGAAAAAACCATTCTGTCTACCTGGAAACCTTTTCAGTGAATTTCACGAGGTTTTATAGTAAAAGTCTGTACTACGAATTCTACTTTGCCTCCTCCTTTCTCAACACGGACTGGGGACCGTCTATGGCGGGGTTAAAAGTAAAAAAATGAGTTTCGTCGGTGATAATTTTATTAAAATGCGTCAAATCAGGAAACGGACACTACCAAGTAATTCGGCGTAAAAAAATACTACAATATCATCTGCTACACCATATCTGCTATATCATCTTTGCGCGCTCGCTGAACGGGCTGCGCGCTATTAAAAAATTCGGTTGAGGGTCAGATTTTCATGAAATTTTACGAGGAATTCGAATCTGCAATAAAAAAATGGGGTTTCCATATGAAAAAACGAAGTTGGTGTACGTTGCGCATGGTTGCGCAATTGCGCAATGCGCAATATTTTCATGTTTGAGATCCTCACAAAAAACATGTTGATTTAAAAAAAATTTGTTTTCTAACTCTATAAATAGCGATTTGAGGGGGAGGGGACGTTTTCCACATACAACCTCTATCATAAAACTTCGCACCATATAGCTATGTAACTCAGATCAGGGGAAGTGGTCTACATTACAGATGCATTACTTATCTGTTGTTGATTAATATAGCACTTTTTAGATGATCAAATTTTTTATCGGTTCAACAAACAAATCTTTTCGCCTCGCCCTCTTTGTCCATTATAGTTGTTTAACATCCATATTACAAATTCATTTTCTTTTAGTGGGATTCTGTATGTATGCCAGATGATGCCCTCAAAGAGGTTGAAATGCTTCGTTTTTTTATCCAATAAAAAATTCTGATAATCTAGAAGGTGTGATATTTTATTCCAAACTAGGTAAATACCTAATGTGTGATTATTACACGAAGTCAGTGGGAAACCCTTTCCGCTTTATTACAAATGCAGTAGGTTTACCTATGGGCCATTTTGTGGCATTCCAACTTGACTGTGATTCGAGACGAGTGAAAGGACGATTGGTAACTTGAGATGCCTAGATTTCTATAGATAAAACATTTTCATTTGCAGCTACCTGTCCATTGACGATCTGATAGTTGGCCTGAATCTGTGCGTAGATAAATATGAAGAAAAATCATTCGCTAATGTAGGTATATTCTTCTTCTCTGATGAATATTCTTGATCATTCGGATAAACTAGCTCAACCCATTCAGGTAGGTCATAGTCACTGTAGGTATTGTGACTAGCAATTTTGTCAACCTAAATAAACTATTGCACTATGGCCGTCGGAGTGATTAGTGAGGACCACTGACCGTCATTACCGAGTCATAATGTCAGACGGAGACACTTCCCACCAATGGATAAAGACGAGAGCAGCTCAGCCGTGAAGCGTCCGTAAACTGAGATCAGGAAATGAGAGGGTACATTCGTATATGTGTCTGAACCGAAGGACAAAGCTCGATTTGACATCGTGTGGTCGAACGAATCGTCTTCCAGTGTCAAAGTATTGTAATTTATACTTGTAGCTGAGTGGGTTTAGGCCTGAAGCCTTAGGCTTTATGTTTACGCCGATATTTCGATGACAAAAATGTTAGGAAATCAGTACATTCTTAGTTTTTGGTTTATTATTCTGGGAATAATACGCCTATGTATTCGCTCAGCAAAAACGTTTTATAACACCCCCTCAAAATTTTTCTTTTGCGTTTCAATGTGCGTAGATTCCAAAATTGCAATGTCCGTCCACCGTGCGCCGTACGCCCATCATCCATATCTACTTCATTTTCGGTCTAAAAAATCCGTTCATTCGCACCCAGGCTTCATTTGGGCCCTAGTTGTGTCCCGAAACTTTGCAGCCCGATTGTGATATACCCAAGGGTGTTATGGGTGAAAAATGGCTGTTCAAATAGGGGTTTTTCGACGTTTTTTTGAGGTTTTAGTGAACATGAGCTTGTGATGTATCGTTTTCCATTTTTTTAGGGCGAGAAGACCGAGCATGAAGTTGATTTTGACCAAAGAGTGAATAATTGAGGTTGTAACGAAGGTTCAGCTCCCAAAATTCATTTTTTATGAGTCAGAAACCTGGGAAATTGTCTGAAATCGCCATAATTAGTGGTTTTGGGGGCCAAACTTGGTGGAAACCATCAAAAAGATCTATTTCAACTATTGCATATGAAAGAAACAACAGCCAACATTTCTGTATAAACCCATGTGATAAGGACTTTGCAGCGTTTTGGTTTATTATTCTGTGAATAATACACCTATGTATTCGCTCAGCAAAAAATTTTTATAACACCCCCTCAAAATTTTTTCTTTTCCGTTTCAAGGTGCGTAGATTCCAAAAATGCAATGTCCGTCCGCCGTCCGCCGTACGCCGTACGCCGTCCGCCGTCCGCCGTATCACGTGTACAGGCTTCATTTTCGGTCTAAAAAAATCGTTCTTTCGCACACATGCTCCATTTGGGCTCTAGTTGTGTCCCGAAACTTTTCAGCCCGATCGGAATATACCCAGGGGTGTTATGAGTGAAAATGTGTGTAAAAATAGGTACTTTTTGCGTTTTAGCGACATGTTGGTAAGATGAGCTTTTAAGGTATCGTTTTTCATGTTTTTGGGGACGAGAAGACCGAATATGAAGTCGATTTTGACCAAAGAATAGAAAATTGAGGTTCTACCAGATGTTCAGCTCCCGAAATTGATTTTTTATGAGTCAAAAACCTGGGAAATCGTCTGAAATCACCATCAGTTTGTATGATAACATTGGAAAAAGTGTCAACAGGTGGATCAAGACAATTAAATGGTACTATCAATGATCAGAGATAATTTATTTAAAAAAAAAAAGGAGCGTACCTTATTCGTGTTTTGGGGGCCAAAATTGGTGGAAACCACCAGAGATATAGGTAGCTATTTCAATTATTTTATATGAAAGAAACAATAAGTAAACAGCCAACATCTCTGTAGGTATGTCCAATAGAATAATAAACCCATGTGACAAGGACTTTGCAGCGTTTTTCTGATGGGTTCAAATGAGAAGAGGATAGTAGGTACGTGCAAATGGTGTTTTAGGACCGTTTGGGGAATTAACCTCAGAGCCTCTCAAAATTTGATGAAAATCAGGGATTTTCACTTCTGCACAACCTTTTAGATCCTGTGCCAGACGTTTTACGGAAAATAGTTCTTCACCAGTTGAGAGTGAGCGCTACTACTACGTCACTGGTAGTTGTTGGTAGTTATTTATTACCTACTCATAATACGAGCGTTATGAATAACTACCTCGTTGATTATCAGTTTCTTTATCTAGACCTGTGAGGATGTCATCGCTCATATCGAAGGAGCCGGGACAGAAACCAGCGGGCGCTTATTGCAATTCGATGATAGTGTTGGATTTCTGCCAGTCAGCCAGTAATGTAGTACTTATCGATTTTCCTCGATGTTTCCGAGAATAGGTTCCGAGTGAGTTATAGGTATTCAGAAAGATCGTTGATTTTTAATATCAGTTATCCAAAGGAAAGACGAATCTTCTCAATTTCTGAGTAGGAAAAATAAGGAATTTAGCCCTTTTGAACTCAATCTGAATAGGAGGGATACTAGGTACTTAGTAAAAGCACAAATCAAAAAACAAAAACAAAAAACACTGTTAACAATCCCCCCCCCCCCTCCCGTTTAAAATACTTTATTAATCATACTTCAATTACATATTTTTTATCATCGCCAAGTAGGAGCCTCCTTGTAGGAGATCTTGATAAGCTATTGTGGATCCTAAAATTTCGCCATTTATTCGAATACAAACATTTGCAGGAGTTACTAGCTTTGCAATTCTCGTGGTGAACTTCCCGGGTATACCCACTGCTATCATCCTTTCGCATAAGTATATTATTGTACTGGATCTGGTCATATGTTACGACGTCTAAAAACAAGCGTAGGGTTATCCTCCTGTTCGCCAGTGAAGGTTTGCCATGTGAAGGTTTAAACCTGGTAAGAAACCTTTCTTGAAGCGAGTCTATGCATACAACCAGGTACTCTTTGTTTCTCATTTGGTTGTATCTGTGACTCATTATGTAGTGTTGAATGGTGGTTTTCGCGATACGTATGTTACCCCTGCGTTTACGAATCTTTCTCTTACTATTGTGAACAGTTTCCTTCTGTTACAAGTATAACTGTTATAGTGATGGATTGTTCCCGTTTTGCCATTTGAAGCACCTCTGAAGCCTATTTGAAGCCTGTTTTTATCTCTACTGTACATCTGTATGTTTGTTCGCACATCACTGCTGAGATGTGTGTGGCTATTTGGGAGTTAGTTCAACCTAGGATCTGCGACTATTGAATTTCACGAAAAAAGAAAAATCGGACCGTGAAGGAGGGGTTTGGGGGATGGTGAAGCGGTATTAGAGAGGGGTGGGGAAATGCTGTTCTGATAAGAATGAAATCTGGGGACCTATCTATCGCATTTCAGGTAAGTAGGTATCTGACAACTCAGGTAGAAATAATGGTCACCGAGTGCGGGTGACTGCAAAGTTGTAATAAAATACCAAAGCGTAAGTTCTAATTTGAATGAAATGGGAACAGGTGGGTGGTTACGGGTGAAGGTTAACTGGTTGTAATCAGTATGTTAACCCAAGCTATTCTATAGCAATCCAGGGTCACCCCAGTTTTGAATGCATTCGTAAGTAGGTAGCTGTGTTGAATTTCTGGTGATTTCATTTTGAGAACCTCTTCATCCTGTGCAACAGAAACCCAGTAGTAACGGAGTCTAAGTGGAGTGGTTGGTGGACTCGTTCAAGATTGCAAAATATCGGCTCAAGTAGACTGAAAAAATCCGAACAAATGATGTCCAATAACTTTCCCAAATCTCATTCATTTCATCTTATTCTTACGAACGGTTTGGTTGGATCCAGAGATATTGGCTGAAGATCCCAATAGGGTTTCCATCCCCAGACAAAGATAACAAGTCTCGTTAAGACAGCACCACACAGAGCGGAGGAGAGGCGGACTATTACAGTCAAAACGGCTGGCGGAAAGGCCTCACGTGAGGGCGATAAGCCATCGCCGGGACGCGCTCTGAAACGTGATAAGTCATTAAGAACTATACTTCGCACCTTCCTGATATCATGGGCTGTTAATAAGTTTGAAAAAACCCCTCCTCCTTCCCGACTCTTCTTCGTGTTTTTTTATTTTCCTTCTTCCTCATCGTAGATAGTATCATTTAAATAACTTTATGGTCGTATAATGCGCCGTAAATATAAATACGGGCTCATTGCGAAACCAGATATTAATACGACTCATTGAGTTCAAGGCCTCTACCCAGCCTGTCACTGATAGTCGTATATTGCTAGGCTTGTTTAAATATGTTCAGTATTGTACATACCTATACTCCTGTCTTACCACAAAGTTCAACCTAGTATTTTTGTGCCTAGCTAAATTTTATTTAAATCATTCTGGCGTCTCATCCAGTAGATACTACACATCTCTGTAGTTTCCGATATGCCCGCTGGACCGCTGCTAGAGTTCTAGTTGCGTCGTCTCCTCAATAACAAATCGTGTGGACAAGAAACGCAGGCCGGCATCATTTTCCTTCGTAGTACTGGGACTGTTGGCCATCTCTGGAAAGGATACCACTATTGCGTTTCCATGAGGAGATGCCTCAACTAGACCTCGAGCGGTTTAGATGTGTTGTGCGGGACGAGCTGATGAAGATTTCTATAAAATTTGTCGCAAAACCCCAACGTAGACTGGTCACAATGGCCCACCCATAGCGCTTGAGCAGACGGAAGATTTTGAATGAAAGTATCTCTTCAGGATTTTGGAAAAAGCTCATTTTAAATCATCTAGAATGCCGTTGTATATTTCTTTGAAGAAGCTCAAGACTGAAGTGTGTGTGACAAGGATTTAAGCAGTTCGACAGGCACTGAATCAAACTGACCGATATCCTGAAACTAGTGGAGATTTTCATTTAGAAAACAAAATGTCCCGCAATTCAAAATTATACCTGAGGGATCGAAAAAGGGGATATTTTTCTTAATCATCTACATATTTTGATCCAATTTCGCTCAAAAATTTCCCCTAATATTGCGGGAGGTCTAAACTCAAATTGCCTTTTTCTTCCATCGGTCACATTAGTCCATCTCTTTCACCAATAGTATTTTTTTCCATTTGGGCTCAAGGCAGTGGCTATAGATTAGGTCTATAGATTGTAATACTCGTAGCTATTTTGACTATCCGCCACTGTGATGGAAAGATTGGTAGGTAAATAATGCTACTTATAATTAGGACTTTATTTAGGATTTTATAATATTTAGTCTATTGGCTTTCTTTATTCATTCGTTGTCTTTTCGGAGATTTATCAAGGCATAGCCTGTGCTTCGATGCATTCCTCACCGGCAACTTGTGGTTGCTGATGAAATTCAACTGTCTGGGCGATTTGTAGGGATTTTACCGTGGATACCAAGTCAACGGCAAACCTAACTCAGTTCGAGGGGAAAGGTCCGGTCTGATCTGTATTGATGAAGATGTAAAACCAACCCACGCGGATATCTCGGGTGGGATGGCGCCTTTCTCAGGAGATTTTGAGAGGGAAAGACCGTAGCCGTACTCACCGGGTCAAAGATCTCCCATGATAAAGAGATCGACCGCGTGAGTGATGAGTGATGGTTTGTTGTTAGAAGACCAAGAAGATTGTGATTTATGCCTACTTCTAGCCACCCAGGATTCCTCCGTCCACTCGGCGGAGGACCTAAGCTCTCTCACACAACTTGATTTCGCTGAAAACTTTTTCCTAATTTTTTAATGAACTGAGAGAGCAAAGTGAACCACCGACTAGCAATTGCTGAACCGGCTGTAAGAATCTTTCAGTTACCTTTTAACAAATTAAGAACTAAAAAACAAAAATCTCCGATGAAATATGATGACATTGTCAATAATTGACGTCTTCTATATATGACGTGGAAGTCCGTTCTTTCGGCCGTTCAGCTGCTCTTTTTTTCTCTCTCTAAAGCCGGGTTTACACTGGTCGAGTCGAAGGTAGAGTGGAGTGGTAGAGTAGAGTAGAATTATTCTACCCTAAACATTTTCAGTGGAGTAGAGTTGACTCTGCAGACTAGTAAGTGGTAGAGTTGGGCGACAAGCACGGTGGTAGAGTGACTACTCTACTGTCTCCCCCACTACCAAAATTTGAGCTCTGCTGTTCACTGTACCACCTACTCTACCCATGTAAACGGTAGAGTTGGAAGGAGAGAACGAAGGGAAGAGACGCAAGTCTCGATAAGAAGTGTCCAACATTAGGAGTTATGGCATCCCTCATTACAGTGCTTACATTGCATTGCTTTTGAGCAGTGGTGACACCATGTCAAGTAATTGTTCACTGCCTCAGGACACATTCTCATCACAAGTTTAAACGCATCCGGATCTTCAAACCCCTGACTCATCTCCTTCTTCCACTTCTTCCTTCCTCTTCCATTTCCTTCAACAAAACACAGGAAAAACGAAGTAAAGACTCTCGATACTTTCTTTGTAATATACACGGCACAGAAGAACTAAACCGATTAGATGAGAATAGAAAGCAAAAATGAAACTCAACAGAGAGAATTCTCTACTATAATTTTCTGGAAACAGCACTCGACTGACATGTGAATGATTCAGGTAGAGTAGATTCGAATTAGAAGAGTGGTCGGTGGATCAGAATGCACTCTACTCTACCTTCAACTCGACCAATGTAAACCCGGCTGAAGTCCTACCATGCTTGGATTTCTCATCGCTCTGAAAACTAGTTGGGTAACACACCAGGTCTAATGTTTTGTCCAGATTCTGGTCCGGATTCTGGTCCAGTTCGTACATGACTTCATAGGGTTAATGAACAGAAATACTTGTTGTGACTAAATTAAAATCATGTTTTGATACCAAAGAAAATAAACATAGATAAATTAATAATATATACATATATATATATCACAAGATTAAGTGATGTACATAAGTATACCTACTGCTGCTTTACCGAGTTCCCCTAATTTGGGAGAAAACTATAGGAACGAAAAATGTTCCTTTGGGAAGCCGTTAACTTCACTGAAGTGATTTTTTCACCTGACTCGCTCCCTCTTATCTAAACGCTCCTCGGACCGATTCAAGGTTTTCGTATCGAACCTGTACGCTTAACCCTACAACCCGGTTCAGCTAATTAAACCGAATTCGTTCCCAGGTTTTTACATTCAAATCGCCTTTTGGAGTTGAACTGTTCGA
The DNA here is from genome assembly GCA_954871275.1 of Leptopterna dolabrata. Taxonomy (NCBI): domain Eukaryota; kingdom Metazoa; phylum Arthropoda; class Insecta; order Hemiptera; family Miridae; genus Leptopterna; species Leptopterna dolabrata. The sequence continues at coordinate 38,296,087 of OX940981.1, forward strand.
CTCAGATCAATCGGGATAGGCGGTGCCAACCAGGAAACCTTTTAGATCTCGGAATACCTGATATTGCTTTTGAAGCTCCGAAACTCGAATCGCGCATCTATTGCTTCAGACAAGGGCATTCTCCGAGAAAAAAGGAATCCTAATTATTTTCTATGTATTCGAACGCTCTTGGTCGAAAAATAACACCGGTTCTTAGCGGGAGCGGGAGGCTGAGGAGTTCCAATTAAGGATAAGCCGACGTTACCAAGCAAGGAGATTATACTGTAGGCATCTCGTGGCGGCAATACGGTGGAGCAGGGACCTTACTGGGGCGTCTTAAAGGGCGATAAAACTGTGAAAATTGAATAATTGAACAAAAAGTATATTCCTCCAAGGAACTGGAGGACTGTTGCGAACAAATTTTAATATTCATCGGCCATTCAATAATCGTGAGGTAGCCGATCGTCAAGATACTGTGGATCATGAGGTAGCCGATCATGGAAACTGCTGTGGATTTCAACTTATGGTTCTAAGTACGCCTGCTATTTTGAGGCAGCGCCGTGAAAGTTTGCGATGTGATAAATACAATGATTATAACCGTAAAATAAAGGTAGGTGCAATCAGTAGAATTACATGGTTAGGTAGGTGCTATTCAAACAGAATCTCGTGGTTTTTGACAGAGTTCATAGAGCAACCCGTTTCCAGAACATTGTGTGGCAAGACGAAGGTGAAGGTTGGCTTGAAATCACGCTCCACTAGAATCTCTGAAAACACTGCCTGTGATATACCTATGTTTTACATGAAAGCTATTTGAATTTGTCGTCTGAAATTTTGGTCCATTTAATGTTTCTCACGTATTAATTATATATTTTTCAGGTTCGACGCAACCAAGTCGACAAAGGGCGCCAGCAAACTCCGGAGGGACCTTATAAACGCCGAAATCGCGAATCTTAGAGACCTTTTACCACTTCCGCCCTCCACGCGACAACGACTATCGCAACTCCAGTTAATGGCCCTTGTTTGTGTTTACGTGCGGAAAGCGAACTATTTCCAGCAGGGTGAGTTTTGATATTGTCATTTCCTAAACTTACCTTTTGGTTTATTATTTTTAACAATGAACCTTTGTAATAGAGCAAGAAAAAAAATTAACTCTCCCTCAGAAATTGGTGGTTTGCGTTTCTATGAGTAAGTAAGGTAGTGTACGTAGAACCCGAAAATGGAATAACAAATTTCTGCCCGAACGCCGTGGTACTTTCCTTAGTTCCCTACCGTGAACCAAAAATAATGAAATTTGAAATAAAGGCTCCATTTGAGATCTAGTTGGTCCTCGAAGCTCGGAGTTACTGTCAGTCATCTCTAGGGATGAAAAATGGGGTTGAAATCGTCAAAACTCTGGAGTTCGAAAACTTATAATAGGTAGTAGGGTATGGTTTTATGAGTTTTTAAATAGATACCAAACTAGAGGATTTCTTGAGACCACCCGGAGCATTATGCTCCCAGCCGTTCGTTCTCAATAAGACCCTGAAATTTGAACCGAAAAGTTTCATCAACATGAGTGTGAATCAAACGGGAGCCATACATCCAGCCAGATAAACATAATTGGTTGGGAACAGCTGATTATAACCACGCATGGTTTTATGAAATCGAGTTTGTTGTTCCGTGATATGCCTTATTATTTTTCAATTGGAGAACGATGGATATTTTTTATCCTTTTTATACGCACCTACTGATGATTCGTTTGTTGTCCACGTCCACATTAGGCGAAATTGATATGTCGGTCCCGTTCAAGTTCAGCGACCATCAGAATTTCAAAACTGACCGAGTGAAGGGGGGGGGGGGGGGGTGTGAGGCCGAAATGGCGAGTTACAGGAGATGGGGGCGGTGGAAAAATGTACATTTATGAAACTGCAATTTATTGCCGAACGTTAGAGAGCTTATACCTGTTTGGACTCCGTGAGCATTTTTGTCGCGTCCGTGTGTGTGTGTGGGTAATTATACACCGCACAAAACGACCCTACAAAGAGTTGTGTAGATTAAACATTTGAAAACAATAGTGGGATGACAGTGGTGGCAAAAGTAGTATAATGGTGGTAAGGGCGATGAAGGAAGGATGACTGGAATTGGCTGATACGCTATCCTACGCGGTCTTGATCTTCTGGTTTCGGCATGGATGCCTCGGGTCACACGATGGTTGTGAAGACCTTACCCCGTCCTTCTTCAGCACAAAACTTTAACTGACTCCATCTTGTTATTATAAAATCCTGTTCTGTACGGCTTTTTATGTAATCAAAACACGAAAAGACAAGCTGTCTAACGAGGAGCAGAATTATAATTCACAACATTTCCTCTCTCAGACGTTCAACACGTCCTGTGGACCAATCGATCTGTCGGAGGGGAAACTCCCTCTGGCAAGAGAGCCGGGTACGTAGGAAGTGCAACTCTATTTTTCGCACGGTTTCTTATTAAGTATTATCATTCGTGTTGAGAAAAAGGTTGGCAAATTCCCAACCACGAGTTCACCCTTACGCAACTCGCCGGGCGAAGTTTTTCGGCGCGTGATGGTCTTTTTAAATAGGGGTGGATGTATCTTTCTTGGAAGAAACATCCGTACAGCGGGAATGTGTCCGAGTTCAAACGGAAAGTGTTATCGATTAAAGTAGACGGAACGACTTCGGTGCAGAGCAGGAGGTTGCACAATGTGGCAGGCAGATTATTCTCTGGGCTTTCTCCAGGGGTCTCCGGCATCGCCTTGGGGCAAAATCGGTCGCTCCTCCCACAGTCTACCTGCTTGACCTTTGGTCTATGATAGTTTGAGCCAATTAATTATCCCCGGCCTATCGCTTATAAGCATGCAACTCTCCAACATCACTGAATTAGGCATGAAAAATGTCACAACTCAAAAATTCTCATTATTGTTCTTAGGATGTAAAAATTTGTTCCTGAATGAAGATTCATGAATAAATAACTTGATAAATCACTTTCCAAGTGAGAACATCTACATCTCACAAGACTTCCGTTCTCCAGAATGTCCTTCAGTAGGTCCTTGGAATTAAATTGGGTTTTACGTGGACATATAGTAAAATATTCGTAAAATTTCGTACCTACCAGTTTTGCTTTTGAAACATGAATGTTTATCTTAAATTACTGAAAACATCTGAACTGCGATTCAAATAGATTTTTAGCAGTTGTCGTACGTATACTCTGGCTTAGTTTCAAGTCGGTTGAAAATATAGAGTTTGAGCCTTGATTCGAGTTTCTAATATTACCGTAGTACGAATCGGTATACTTACACTTAGGTAACAAACATTTGGCGACTTCCACCCCTCCCACTATTAACAACAATTACTAGTGAAGATGGAAAAAAATTGCATCATATCCTCTATCCTCGCGACTGTGTGTTTTTCCGGTAGTGTTTTTGATTTGTTGTAGTTGATTTGTTGTGGTAGTTGTTTTGATTGGTACAGATGACATGTATTTTATGGTTAGCCAGTCGCGGTGGTGTGGCGATATAGCTCGTCTCCGTCAACTGTCTCGTATTCCCATATTTCACATTTAGTACCATTAAATCATTGAACTCACAACACAAACGTCAGGTACAACCAAACAATCGTACGCCCTAATCTCAATAACCTAAGAAGACAACCCAAGAAAACCGACTTAATTACACAGCCTAATTGCCTTGATAATCTTAATTACCTTAATTACCTAATAACCTGTATGAAGCTTTAATTTAGTAGTTAATTTCACATTCTCAGCCTAGTAAGAACAGTTGTTCATGTCAGTAGGAGATCAGCACTTCTAGGGTTTCACCGTTTTCATGTGGAAAACGCTTATAACTTCGGACATGAATAAATTACACATTTAGTTTTCCACACATTAAAGTGCAACTGTGTGGAAAACTAAAGGTGTAATATTCATATTTGAAGTTAATACGTAGAGATGTCTGACAACCCATGTCAACCGAAGATAACCTATCGTCTTGCAAAAATGGTTTTGGTGCCGTTGAGTGCTGAGGGCCATTTTCTTTCTAGCAGATGTCACTTCCCACTTAACTTTATTTGAAGTGAGTAGTTTACAGGTTCCATTGAGTTCTTGCTGAATGAGCAACATTGGAATCCTAATAAATTATAATGATTGTAATTGAATCCAGAACGAGTAAGACTGGAATCGTAATAAATTATAATAATTTTAATTGAATCCAGAAGATGTTTGCCATTTTCTAAAACTCGATAATGAATAGGTTTTGAACGGTTTGACCGGGATGGTTGAACATACAAACTTGTGATTGTATTTATTATGTGAGGGCCTTGGAGACACCATTTCTTTAACTCTCAGTTCACCGTTGGTCTCACGCTTTGGCAGTACGAAGATAGCTGTATTTGACGTAGGTATGTGTGAGAACGGGGTTTGGAGCGTTGAAAATCGTCTTCCGGGCAATTTACGACGGTGGGCGAAAGCCCACCACGTCCATTGTGTCCCCGCGGACTGAGTGACCTCAGATGGACATTAGGTGCCAAACAGGCTCGTAGCTTGAAGAACGCGGGATTTGTTCTCGTCAGCGCAATGGCAAAGGTCCTCATCAAGCCGGCTAAACTCTCATCATTGTTCCTCGGCTGTGACCACGCCTCCTGCGCCGCCTACGGTCTCGTTCGGCAATTAGATATCAAATTTTCTCACACATCCACGTTGGGGATGGATTCATCTGATTCCATGGTTAGCTGTTCGTCTTCTTCTTAGGGCCAGTAGGTACCTGTTTTCGTAAAGGATTTAGACTCGCGCAACTTGAATAGGTATAGTTTGCACAACCCACCATTACTCATGGTTGATTCCAGTAGTTCATAACTGAAAATAATAAACCGAAATACTGGTCTTAGAACTCATTTTCATTAGGAATTTTGTAATTTTGGACACGAATGAGCAAAAATAGATATGATAGATACAGGTTGTCAGTAACTAAGTATCGTCAGTAGCTGGGTGGTTCGCTGAATCCAGGCATTCCAATTTGCGAAACCTATGGCCTCTTATAGTGACATAAATGATAATAATCTGTTCCTGATTTGATCCTTTAATAGTTTTCTCCGTAAGCTACGTTAATAAACCTCTTCGAAAACAAAATGAACAAGCCTCGAGCCCTATTCGTTACGTGAATTACGATTATAAGATGAGCAAGGGCTCGCCGAGTGTTCTGCGGAAGGGAAATAGGGTCATTCAGTGTAAGGGAGGAGGGTTGTTCAATGCTCAGGGATGTTGGGTAATCTCCTGAATTATCGTCCACCTTTTATTACAACGGCCTCTCCTGGACCTCTTCTTCATCTTCGCCTTCGCAACTTCTCCGGTCGGCAAAAGGCTTTTTGCTTCCTTTTTCCTTTCATTGCCCACAAGTTAGTTGGCAAGAGAGTTGAAACTCGCCCTCTTTTGTGTCTAATCTACTGCCAATGCACCCATTTCACTCATTCTGCCGCCTCTAGTCCGCATGTAATAACCAGACTCTTTATCTCACCCATGACCATGATGATCATTTCTTCCCTCAGCGTGGATTTAACATGGTTTTTATTTCTTCGTCATTGAACATGTTATGAGCACTATAACACCAAGGTACTTATATCTAATAGTACAAGTCGTACAACTATTTTACATGCAAATGCCAAGTAAATTTTGTCTTGTTTTACCTGCGGCTACCAATTAGCCTAGAACTCTTCAAGTTTTGTGTCACGCCCTGGTATCAACTCCCAGAACCCCTCAGTTTCGAGCAAAAAGCCACAGAAGAGCTCATGGAGAACTAGAAGTACTTACCTATATTTAAAAAAATTGGACTTGGTGATACACTTGAGCTTAATGAACTCAGTTTTTACCCAAATCCGTCAAAATAGTTAGGGTGGGAATGTGCAGCATGAGAATAAACGAGATGTAGATGTAGACAATTGTCAAGCGTTAGTAATGCAGCCATGTTTGAACTGCCCAATATTGATATGATGATGTGCAGGCAAATAGTTAACGCAAGTGGTAATTAACAGCATTGAAAGTTCTGTGGTCTGTTCTGGTGCACTTAATCGTACCTATACGTGGTAATTAACACTAGTGGTAACTAGCACTATGGAAAATTCTGAAACTATCTATCTTAACTACCTGGACTGGACACGTTGAGATATTCAGCCATTATGGACCCAATCGAACTGCCCAATACTGAACATTATTCGATGGACTTGAAAAAGTCAACTCCTAGTTTTTCGAATAGTGAATTTGTGTGGTGAATCTTACTAACATTGGTGAATGTCCATTATAACTTTCAGAAACTCTCTGAAACGTGCGAGCTGGAAAGGGCATCGGGCCTCAAACCAATTGAGGTGGTACATGGGATTTTAGGTCGACCGTTTACCAGTCAGGATGGAGAGAAACATGCATGCAGTCCTTCCTAAAAATTACTCGGCAATCTCCTGGCCATTCTGTCTATATATTAAGTACTTGGTTACACATCCCAGGTTTAATCTACATTTTGTATAGTTTTTTTGTGGTTTTTGGCGAATGTATTTCCGTACTAGACCATAAATGAAGACAAGACATAAATGAAGGCAATTGTGGGAAAGAGACAAGGCCTGGAGGCCAGAGGGCGGCGAAACCGATAAAAGCGCAAAACCCGGTAGTAGATGCTCCATAACTTCATCCGAAAGATTCAATTTCGAAAGTGCGATTGATCGATACCAAAGAATCGATAAGGAGCCGTTTGAGGGCGGGAGGAGAAGGGACCGGTACTTTTCAAGTTCGAAAATGTTTCCCAGCGCTGGAGCGCCCTCATGAATAAAGATGCAGTGCCTCGAGGACCCATCTCCCACCGGCTGGGTGAGTCACCTATCCCTCAACCTTCTTTTCTATGAGGGCTCTCATGGACTGAACTCCTTCAACTGATGATCGACCGCCGATCGGTCCCGATCCCAATCCGTTCGATGGCCAGCTTTTCCAAGGGCGGGCGTATTCGTAACTTCCCTCGAGTACACTGGTACTCTGCTACATGGGTTTTTTTTACTGATTTTTCAATAGCTCTACCAGACGCTACCCATATAACGAACAGACTGTCTTGAAACCTATATTTTTTTCATCTCACTACGAATAATAATCATTACGTATCTCTCTGTTACGGCACATAAATATGGTAGTATGCATGGGAAGTGATAGGTACTCAAAATCTCAGCTCAAGCTCTTAGAAACTTTCCAGAAACTGCCCTTAGTGTCTGTATCGAAGAAATTCATAACGACCTGGGACTCTTCACTATTGCTGACTGCCGTTGCCATTTACCATGTTTCCTAACCCGCTCACCAGCTCAGTGCAACTACGCGTAGGGTTTCAAATCCAAGTTATCCGGTAATCCTACGCCTTGCATGCTGCAATCATGGGAAATTCTGGGTAGGTAATACTGGGTTGTTTCACTAATCTGCAATATTTTCCAAGCTGAAAATACTTTCCATCACGTCAAATAATAGATCCGACCTCAGCAGTAAGTGGATTTTCTATGTCTGGTTCGTCCATTTCACCAGTAACTGGAATACAGGAACGAACCCACATTAAATTCTATTATGAGAGATCGCATTGTGGGCCTCATTCATATGTCAACAAACTTGGAGCTATCACCTAGTTTCGATGAAAATCCTGCAAAGCATACTGAACATGGTGCAAGCCTGCAACGTGTGTTTTGCAGACCCGCCAGAACTCCACTTCGGTCAAATGACTATAAAGCATAATATTATTGGACTTGCAAGCTTTCATGGTTTCAAACTTCCATCGTTGAGTCCTTAGTTCTAATAAGTTGTCAGTTTCATTCGCCACAGTCATCAAAAATTTGCTATCAATGTGTAAAGCATTATTGTCTCTTTTAAACATTCGTAATTACCAGTAATACTTGTGCACTTGCATTTGAGATTGCCTGTGCACTTAGTAGATGGACCTTCATCATTATTTGAAAGAGAAAGTTGGACCTATTAATTTAAATAATACTACCTATGTCCTCTTCCGTATTCATTTTGTACCTACATTGATCTTGTGAATTACTTACACATCCCCGTAAAAAGTAGATAGCCGGTCGAATGGATTCGTTCCATAAAGACGTGCCATGCGTTTCTCAAAAGGAGGCTCGTCGAGCTATGGAGTAATTTATACATGGCCTTTTGAAATCAACGTTTGATCTTTGACGGCTATTACATCATTCATCTGCGACCAAAAAGTCATAGCACTCAACCGTAACAGTAGGTATATTAAAAAACCATAAGTAGGGGAGTTACAATAGTGATAATGTAGCTTAGGAGTTTCCAAACATAGTGAACCATAACAGATTACATGACGAAATCATCATACATATACCTACAGCTCTGAATGGAGTGAGTTTCGAGATGGCATTCCTGGCATGTCTGGAGAGAAATAAATATGCCGATGACAGTGAGGTTCAGGTTTAAGGATTGACGTGATCCTTCTTAACGCCAGTGATCCAACTGCATAACATTTATAAAGTTTTATGGTAAATAACAAGTATTGATCGTACAAATCATTGATTGTATCGCGATTATTGAAAGATTCTTCGTTTCCCCTAAAAATATGATGGGTAACAACCTAATTATTTATTTGTGTATGGATATGAAATTATTGTTCTCTATGTGTCAATGCCAACATTGAGACATAGAGATTCGCTATCTAGCTGCGGTCAGTATTTCTAGAATATCAGCATGATTATAACGTAGATTATAATTTTTCGTATTTTCGCATGATTTGAGGATTTTTAGGAGCTAGTTTATTCCATATTTTCGGGACAAGAAACTCATCCATTCGCGTCTATCCGTGAGATTCATCATTTCCTTGGGAAGTGCTCACGTGTTTTGAACCGTCTCAAATAATATGATGAGACTTAGAAAAGAATTCGGATTGGATGAGTCGCATTTACAAAAAGAAGTCGGAAGCGGGTGATTACATGTTAGTTATGGTTTCGATTGTGCTACCGTTGGGCCATAGGGAAGACACATCAATCTCTATCCGTCAAGGGCTGCTCTCAATCAGAAGGATTATGGCTTATTCACAGCTCTAAACACATAATTAAGCGCAGCCGAGTCATTCCCCCTCATTAAAGGTTCCCGAAGGGGGTCTCAAGGCCTTGCGCAGCATCCCTGCTCCAGAGATGTTTGATAACATTTCGTCTCCCTCTCAGCCCTTCTCCCTACCTAGGGAACCTTTTAAAGAACTGGTCCGATTATTTATATACTTCCAGGCCCTTTTGCTCTAATTAACAAGTACAGCGTAGCTGTTTGTTTCATCGCGGCTGTGACTGGGAGATAGGAGTTTCCAAGGAATCGGGTAAACGAAGGAAAAGACAAGTCTGGAAGTCGGGAGATTTATGAGGTTCCCTAGCGAGGCTCATCAATCAAAATCAGCCCCACTCGATCGCCCACCCACCTTAAGGGCAAATCAACTCGACGTCGTTTAATGCTGTAGAAATAAACTAGACTGGTCAGCGAGGTTTGCCAGGTTTTAATGATTATGAAAAAGATTTGGATTATAATGGGGATAACCTATCCGCATGCACCAATTTGAATGAAATTCAAACTTGAAATGCTTTGGCCGTTGGAATTTCGGGATTGATACCTTGAATGAGGGACGAGGATGATAAAATCAGCATCCTGATACCTCGTTTTGTGTAAAACTAGAGGCGTGCACCTAGACTATTTAGATCTACAATTGAGTTGGCACACTGCTGTTTGTCACCGCATCGGTTTTTGTAGAATTAGAAAACATAGATATCATGTGGTCATAAGTAATCAGGCAACCATTACTTTCAGGGGTCATTCAGCTAGTTAAATGATATAGGAGCTTATAAATTTGAACAGCAAAATTCACCTATCCTAACCCATAGATTAACTGTGAGTATTGTTTTATTGGCCGTAATTCGAAAAGGTCATATCAGTCCGGTCAGTGGTTACCGCGCTAGTTAAGAGGACCTTCTAACTTGTTACGTGAAATGGATGGGAAGAAGATGGTAATTAGAAGCTGACAAAGATTCACTTGTGGAACTCCCTTGGGGTTTTAGTGCTATTATTTCCACTCGTCCTGGGACAGCCTTTGTTTAGAGCTCGACAGTCATCGCCCACATCGCTCTGCTCTGCCTACTATTAAAGTCACTTATCATCACTCGTTTCCTTCATTCGAGCGCTTACTTATCTACCTGAGTAAAAATTAATTGTCAGAAAAAGTCCATGTCCCTCTGTCCATAAACTTGGATTGATTCGAGTTAAGTGCCAGTCTCCGCCAAATCATGAAAAATACGATAAACGGTTTGTTAATACATAGGTAGTGTCCTGTGCTCCAGAGTGAGAAAATGACTCTATTTTCTGCGATTTTATCCCTGAGCAGTAAAACACTACCCCATGTGTTACACCAAGGTTCTCATTGTTCGGCTCTAGATTTAGTTCATATTTACTCCAAACGTCAAAACTATTTATTTATATTTATGCACGTTGGTAATATGTTTTCAATGTGAATATGGAAAACATTATTAGTCATTAGTAGGTAGCCATATGAAGACATAATGTTCATGAATTCGTGACTAATGGGAAAAATGTTTGAATTTTTTTTTTACAACCCATAAGCGTCACCATTGTGATTGGTAGGTAAACATTTTCATCAAGAAATTGCGTCCAAATGTTGACCAAAAATAAACCAGATTTCCTTTACAAATCCTTCATTGCATTTCCTATCCCAAAATAGCTATTTTTGCAGCTCGCCACCCAAGTACCCATTCAGTGGCTTACTATTGATGAAGAATCGAATTCATTTCATTTTTTTCCATGTTAATTTTTGTTAGTTGGACATTGTCATGCCAAGATCGCGCTTATTGCATCAGCCTCTCGAATAGAACTAACTCAAAGAATAAAGCTTTGGGGTAATTTTGGGTTCCAGTAGTACTATTCTCTGTATGAGCTGTGGTTTATGGTGCAAGTTAGTTTTTGTTATTGTATTTATTGGTTTTTGGAGTTTAGACTTGTTTTTGGAACGTCTAGTCGATTGTGCCGCCTTTAATGACGCCACTACCATCGCTCTAGTATGAGAAAATGCGTGTGGTGTCGTTGTCTTTAACAGTTTTTGATTTCCGAGTTCTACAGCAAAATAACCTTAGCTCTAAACATCTCTATTAGCTAGCATAGGTTGGTAGGTACGTTCCATAATTTCCTGTATCAGTAGGTATTTTTTTCGTCATTCAACTGTAATTATGAACGGCTAGGAAGGAATTATTCATGTTCTTAAGCGTAGTGGGTAACTACCAAAACAGATAGGCGATTTGACGATTTTCAAGTAGGTACCTTTTCAGGCGATTTGACGATTTTCAAGTAGGTACCTTTTCAGGCGATTTGACGATTTTCAAGTAGGTACCTTTTCCTCGGTTGCTGTCATTGCTATCTCGTTCAAATTTTTACAGCATGTGTCTTTCTTTTCAATCAAGATGGATAGTTTTTCGATATGATTTTAAAAAAATTTTTACATGCGATCCAAAAAGTGGCTTTTTTTACCCCGATTTTTTGTTATTCATAAGTCGTACCACACACGCCAAGCCATATTTCACAAAACTATCCGAATTGTTTGAAGCTCTTTTATTCCTCTATCAGGCAAAAATTGGATCACCACGCTGCGATGAACCGTTCTTGGGAAAACGATACCCAAAGTTGAAAAAAGGCAATTTTTCAGGAGAGCAGTTTTTCTGAAAAGCTTGCCTCCACGCATATCAACACAGCTTTCAGTGTCCTGCACGATACAGTGATGATGGAGGATGTGATGTTGAATGAATGAAGAAGAATAACATTGCACTGATGTTATTATCACCTGATCTTATCTAATTATTGAGTATCCATATACTGTTATACCCACTTTCTGTTTGTCATCTTTACGATGTTGCGCGAAGCGGACAACCCATCGTACGGCGCCGGGCAGTTCTAGAGCCCAATTTGTTATATTTTTTTCATGCACTTAGGAGCACCCAAAATACGTTTTCAATACCTACGTCATTTTATTCGTCACATTGTGTAGTTTTTTAAGGCAATTTAAAAAAAAAAGATTTTTTTTCTTTCATTTTTTACCTACCCACTACCCTTAGCAAGAGATCCTAAGTATCAAAATATAGCTTGGCAAGTGCTCAAAGCCTCTTGAGGCACAACCCACTAAAACGGAATGGGCTCATTGTGTTTCACGCTTGACGTAGCGACGAAGCGGTTGGGCGTTGGGAAAGCCTCCGACCAATGGAGGCCCGCAGTGCGTGCGAAATGGTGCCCGTTTCCGTTTGTTTTCAATGGAGGTAGGTACCACATTTACAGCGCGTTTTCTTCGACAAGAAACATAAATCTACGAGTTCCGAGCTCTTTTATGGGCAGGGGAACCTGACTCATTAGATTTGTGGTGAATAATCGTAGAATCTCCTTGTTTTGTAATTGAGAATGGTTTGTAATGGAATTCTCCGATGGAGAATGGATGAAATGGATGGATGCATGCAGCTTTTAGTGAGAACAGACATGAGCGTTATACCTACTCGTTTGTTCGCTAGGCATTTAGTTGCGTATGCGGTATTGTGCATTAACATCTACTGTATAACTTTCATGTACGAAACCAATTCTAAGCAACAAAGATGCCGATTACTTACAATATTTACATGTATGAAAATCTCGTGTAAAGTGAATTCAAAAGATTTGAACAGTTTCTACAACAGAGTTTCCTAATGGTACCAACTGGGTATGTACACAAGTCATGGTCTTAGTATGACTTTGTTATAGGTACTTTTTTATATTGTACATGTTCCGGCTTTGCTCATATTGCTGAAGTTCCCTTTTTATTTGTTATACATCATATGATATTGGGTATTTTGAAGAAATCGTTTCTTTTATATTATTCGGATCGAGGAAACCCTACTACAGGTGCAACCGAGAGAGGGAGAGAGGTAGAAGGGTTGAGTCTTAAATGGAAGAATAATTTTTTCTACGTGATTTTCCTTCAAAAACCAGTCGGTTTGGTTCTTAAGGTCAGAAAGTGAATTTTTAGGTTTTACTCGAGCATTTCGCTACTAAAACATGCTTATTTCATGTGACGGAACATGTGAATATAAATAGGATTCAGTGCGAAATTTCTCACAAGATTGGTACGTCAAGATAATATCTTCAGAATCAAATCTAGTAGGACAAATAATATTATTATTTGTCATACTAGATTTGATTCTGAATGACTGTGCCAGGTTCTTTTGGGCGTATGATTTATATAGCCCTGCGGTCAATATCGTCCACTGTGTGCCCAGTGCGGGCTGATGTACGTTCTGCGCGCACCCGGGAGTCAATTCCTTGGCTGGAAACGAACACTTCCAGGTCTGGACGGTGCACGCCATCAATAATTTGTTATAAAATAGCCAGTAAATAGAGATTGTGATAGAAGAACTAGAAATGACATGGATGACCGAGCTGGAGTAGTGCGATAACAAGATAATCAACAGACTGGGCTTACAGTTTTTGTAACAGTCCTGTTAGCCATACAGCCGAGACTCACCTACGTGAATATTATAGACCCATTCCTGAAACGATTTTGATAACTTAGAAGATCACCAAAGTTGAACTACTGTAGATATACTTCATTGTCCACTTCTCTTCGGTCGGGATATACAATAGTGCCATAGTTAGGTTCTTCATGCTAAAAATTTGAGCATTTCTTGAGAGTTCTACCAAAAGTCAACATTTTTTATTCATCAAAATTGATAAACATGCTTCTTTTATTTCCTCAATCTAAAACCTTTTGACACATCTTCGTATTCATGAGAAGGCACCACACCACCTATGAGAGGAGTCGGATCTTGAAAACTTAATAAGCCGCCGCATTTAAAGATTACGGCCGGAAAAGGTTCCTGATCATAAGACGAATGGCACCGGAACCCTGTAATGGTTGAATAATGGGGATACATCCCTTCGATCCTTCGTTTCACCGACTGTTTGGTATTCATGTGCGCTATCCGCCGGCAGCTTTTGGGGAGCCGAGATTTCCACCGCACATGTAAATGATTCCGATGAGAGAAGAAGGAAGCAATATCAGACCTGTAAATCATATCGGTGAAATCAACTTTTCGAGATTAATAGGCCTTCATCATATACTACTGTAGATAGAACTGAATGAATGCTGAAGTAATAAATCTGGGGAAAATACGCTCCTTGAAAAGAAGTTGGTAGCGTTATTTTTTCGGCAACCGTTTTGCTTTTGATAAAACATGTGATAGGGAAAATTAACAGTAACTGTTTCAATATTGCTTCCTTGTTGCTTTCACATCTTGATGAATAGGGGACGTGCAATAACTAGGTATACTTGAAAACTATTTCATCATAATAATTATGTCCAAAAACCCTTTACTCAGAAATCGCAATAATTGTTTTTGCTGAGGCAAGAAAAAAGAAACCTATACAATATTTCTCAATTAAAATTGAACTGTTATGTTTGGAAACAATGAATCTGAAACCCTAGTTTCTTGTGGCAAGGGTTTTTCTTGTTAGAATACTTTTTTCTGCGCACGGTACCTACAGGGTTCCAATATCCTAATTGTATCGATAATAATTATGGTATATTGTAAATTTCGAATCAACTTTTTATATTTTTACTGGAATATTGCACATTATTTCTCTTTCAAAATTCGTTGTGCTTGACTAAATCTGGATCAGTTTGGCTTGTTCATAGATGGATTTCGTGTTAGTTGTGAGAGAGGATAATATATAGGTATATATAGCACTTGGTTACGGTAGTTGATGGAGTGAATGTGTAGAGCCCTGCATTACATTATCTCAGATCTACATTAGATTATTATAATGCGTGCCGGTACGACAGGTCAGATGTTGGTTGTGAAGTAGAAGGAGGTAGGAATGGTTCGAAATGTATACGGTTAACTATTTAAATGTATACACGATCCCGACCGAAGGGGATGTTGAATAGGGCCATTTGTAATTGGGCGTGTTGCCCTAATAAGCCGCCCGAGATAAATAACCCGAGAAAAAGTCGCCGGATTCACACCTACACCAAAAAGGCTCCGGGGCGCAAGCGATATTTAGCCACCCCTTTCGATATCGGCCAATCGATTATAGATGGGGCGATACGTTTTGAATGATAAAGCGAACGATTTCGATCTCATCGTTTGACACATATTCTCGCACTTATGTAGTCAAATCGTATGCTGAGCAGGAGTGGGAATGCTTGGTTCCAAACAGTCTGGCCATTTCCTAATCAGTCTCATGACATTCATATTTCATCGGATGGAAGTAGAATATTCAACAGCTTCGTACAATCACCGATTCCCTATTAGATGCTTGAAAACTCTGTATTCATTGAGTGATACAAATGATATAATTTCGAAACCCGGAATATGGGTTTACTTGATTGAGCAAAGCTCAGCTTCCTGCTAGAGTTGCATGAGTATGCGAATGGGAGGCTTTTTTATTTCTATCTGCCCCTATTGGTTCATTATTTCAATAATGAACTTTGGAATCGAATAGGTGTAAAAAACAATTTTTTTTTGCATTTCAAGATACTACCTACGTGGAATCCGAAAATGAAATAAAACATTTTCTGTCCGTCCGCCGTACGCCGTACTTGGCACTTTCCTTAGTTACCATGAACCGAAATTAATGAAATTTAGTTGGTTGGTCCCGTTTGGGGTCTCGTTGTTCAGCGAAGCTCGGCGTTACTATACCGTTTTATAATAAATGTGCACAACATACTGCATAAAGAATCAATATTGAATGAAAATCCGTGAAGTTATTGAATTAGAAGAGTATTCACTACAAGTGCGTTATTACAAGTGCGTGGTAGCCTCCACCGTCACCCATTCTCTCGATAATGTGAAGTGTATAGTTGGTTTTAGCTTAGACCAAACAACTAAACCGGCAAAACATTGAATGAACCGATCTGCAAATTCACCTGTGGTACACTCGACACAGGCTAGCTATTTCCCGAAGACTGTTATACATATCAATACCGAGTTATCAGGTGGATCAATGTACTCGTAAATGGCGCGCTGTGGAAAATTTTTGCTATGGTGTTTTGTATGGTGTATGGTGGTTTTGCTATTTTTTATAAATCTCTCCATTGCGTAGGAACAGACCACAATGAAAAATCTGGTTCTACGTTAATGAAGAAGTTTTCGTTCCCTCTCACCATGCACGGTTTTTACTAAGTAAAAGGAATATTTTTGGACGAAAAAACCCTACCAGCTCGACCTTCTTGCGCCCCCGCCTCGAAGAGCTGATTAATTGACGCTAACGAAGCGCAAACCCATGAACAAGCTCAAAATAAATCACGGTTGATGGATGTGAGAGAAGGAAGCTTTTCTTATGTCATACGGTAGGTTCTGCCGAAGGAGTTGAGCCCAAATATAGTCAGCCATTAGAGGGTAGCGTGGAACACTGCTAAATCACTCTCCTTTGCCTTCGATTCGGTTCCTGCGTATACCGTTGGGAATTCCGAGCTACACTTCTTTGAACCATTTGGTGGCTTGTCTGGCTGCAGTGGTTCATTTTTTACTCCCAAAAACTACGTTTCTGTCATGCTGTGAGAGTTCTAGTCTATCGAGGCATATTCTGATAACGATTTATACAGTATTTATAATGCATTCAAACTCTACCGAATTAGCTCGAGGCATTACCAATTAATATTTTTATGTTAGTATCTGCGTTGAGGGTTTCTCCTAGGCTACGGGCATGGGTCACATAATATGTACTTAGATGCTAACGAGTTGTCTGCGCTTCTGCAAACGAGTTTTTCTTGGAAACTTATATTTTATCCCCAAGTTTAATTGGTAGATGGGAGCTATCTCATAACAATAACTAAGTTGTTAACTGTAACATGCATAAATATGATTGCGGTGGACCTGTTGTTTTTCGTAGTATTGACCATCGAGCACTTGCCTGGCTATCTCTTTCAATGTGTATCTACCTACTAACTGTACTATTACTACTTGTCTCTACTAGTAAGACTGTAGTTTTTTTTTCATTTCATATTTTTATTCATTGAGCAAAAACTCAGTTCACAGAGTTGCTTGCACATTACCTACTGATAAGGAAGCAACAAAATTGTAGGTCTCTACAAACAGTACATATACCTACCTATCCAAAATCACCTTCTTTCGTCGGTCTCTGATTCTAGAAATTGAATTTCTAGACGGGTTGTTTGGCTTTGCAATGCGTATAAAATTGCAAAAATTCTTCGTGTCGAGCTGAAATTTGTTCACAGGGTCTGTAGGCATTGAGTGAATGCTTTACAAAAGGCGTCAAAATCAGTAGGTCAAGTTTTCTGGAATAGAAATTGTAGGTTTCTCTGTAATGACGGATAAATGCCTCAGGGAAATATGGCATGTTCCGTGTTCTCAATTGAGCCCTAGCCCCTAGATCGTTGAGCTGTAGATCAAGGAAAAGATATCAACCCGTCAGAGCAGAGTAGTATGATTTAGATTGTCCATGCATAACACTGTACATCAACGTTGATTTCCGCGTAATTGCAAATTTTGTCTTGGATGTGAATGCAACAGGGGAAAAAAATACTGCTTTCCCCGCCTTAATTCCATCATAAGGTACGAAGCCATTATGCAGTTGGCATTCTCTTCATATGAGGCTTCGGGGCGATTCAGGTTGCAGTGCTGTACAATCATCTCAACCTCTGTAGAAATCGATTGCAATGGGTCATCGTGACATTTGACGTCCTGCGAGGTTTTTCTTCTTCGAAAAATGCGAATATCGTGGAGAGTGGAGGGCGTGGAAATGACTGTGGTCCACCCCGTTGGAGGCGTGTGAACTGATTTTGACTTCAAAGTGTGGGAGCCCGTTCGGTTTGCTCCACTGATAGTGACACCAACACAATTAATATTCAAAAGGCGGTACCGGCAGATAAGTCAATCAGACAGTCAGTCATGTCAAAAGGGGCTCCCAGGTACGTCGGACCACACAAATTACATCAGTCACATCCTTCTTTTTATTTTCGTTCTTCTTTGATTTTATTTTTTGTTAATCCCATCACATCCTACGAGGACCCCATGCGGGCCCATATAGGCCTCTTAAAGGCGGGCCTACGTCACTGGATAACATCCGTGAAACACCGTGAAAATATCAAATCCCGTATGCCCGGGGGTCATTAAACATCGATCATATTTTTGAAACAGATTAACAACATAACTAAGAAGTTGACAGGAGGCTTTGGCCGGCATCCCAGAATTGCTGCTCCTCGGTGATATTTCATGATTCAATGACGGTATCCTTTTCGTGCGTCACAGTCCGGTCTTATGAATAGTAAAATTATCATCAAGTAGCTGAGCAATTCATTTCTGTCAATTGGGAATGATGCAACGCTAAACTACTCACATTGAATTTTCATTCCAATTTTCATATATTCTTATTTTAAGCTATCCACTTATGTTTGTCTCGTTTTTCGTATGTATTTTTTACTATTAAATAGCTACCTTCCTATTTTCTTGTGAATAAATAGTGTAGATTATAACATAGTACAAAGTTGTCTGTTCTATAAATGAGTTCTGTATATACTAGATTGCTGGCTTTCCAATAGTTGAGGGGGTGGGTGTCTGATTTCGTGCAAATAAAATTATCAATTTTCCACCGGAACTTTCATTACTTCACTCGTTTTCCCTTCACTTTTGATGGTCGAACTGGATAGGATTTTTGGATGAGTATTGAAGTCGATTGGTTGGTGGGTGGGGGGGTTACAAGATTAGGTACCTCCTGAATCTGATTTTCGTCATCAATCCAACACTCCCTCACATGCACGTTGATGTCAACCCCTTTTCCTATTATAGAGTTGGCTTACCATCTTTGAGTGAATCAGTGGAACTTCAATATTTTTGGTTGATTTTGAATTACACTTTATCCTCACACCTTCTCTTTAATTCTAAGTGGGAAGGTAGGGGATTCGTGATTCGAGAGCGGGACAGTCCCTTGCGACTTAACTGTTCTCTGCTGAAGTCTCTTCTTAAAACAGTCATAGCTGATTGGAGGATGGACAAGAGGGTTGGAATTGGCCACCCTAAAGGACTGGGAAGTAGGGTCGATAGCCCTGATGCGCTGTCCATTTCCAAAGAAGAAGGAAAGACGGACAATGCGGCCAGTTTAATTGCGGAGGGCCAGGTTTAAAGCAGATGGGCGGGGGCAGATAGGGCGGGCTCCGTCCTGTCATTTGACCTGAGGTAATGAGGATGAGGTGACAGTGGGACATCACCTCCCTTATCCCCTTCACCTGAATACACAAGAACCGCCTGCGGAAGGTTCCCAACACAAATCAAGGTCCTTCCACAGGTGTCTTTACATCACCTCCTACCTACAAATCACCCTCCTCTTTCATCAACACTCTTACATTGTCCACACGTTTTCCTACTGTTCATCAAATCATGCGTCCAGTTCTTAATCAACCTGTCTTTTGCCATTGGGCTATGGGCAAATAGAAAGCAACTCTTACTAAGGTAGATGTTGCAATACTCAGTTTCAAAACCATGATGTATTGTAATTCAGCAACCGTTCAGAAATTTTCAAATGATTTGTAACAAATTAAGTACGGCCCTCCTTAGATAATTAAATAGGGTCCTGCTTTGATTAGGTGTTTAGTCCAAGTTGAATACCAATGCTAATACATAATATAATAATGCAATCATATATGTCAATCGTCCCGATGTTGCTACACCGAAGCTGCTGTACGTAGCTCTTTAACCTCTAAAGCTTATTCTGGGATCTGACAAATTTTTATAACTGGAACTGAGCATTATTCCGAAAGATTTCACTATAACTTTTGATCATAGCAAGATGGCGCACACTGATCATAAAGATATTGGTCTGCCATTTCTACGACCTCTAGTCAGAAGTCGGCAGTCATGTGTCAGAACACACCGTTGTATGTCATTCAACAGATGACAGTATTAGCCCAATTTGGAATTATCTATAACTCGGCTTAAAATAATTTGCTTAAATTCACTATTACATTATTTGTTTCTGATGTTGTATTATATGGACCCTGTGAGAAGACCCTGACATTATAAAACTAAACGGGGATTGAATGGAATATGCATGTGGTTCTCAAACACAAACACATCTTCACGAGCCTAAGTAACTCTGATGTATTATGCATGATTTAAATAGTATTGCTGTATGGTATTTACTTTTGAATGCAATGGCGTGTTTCTTTTGGCTGGTGTTAAATGTCAGCTGTGGGATGTTGAGTGATATATAAACAAGTCAGTTGCTCACGCGCAACGTTCCAGGAGTATATTTTCTAGCGGTTTGTTTATTTGTGATGGTGCATGGTGAAAAATGCACAAAAATACTCCAACTCATGTGTAATGATCGGTTAAAACCCTTGGTTAGCCTTAACAGACTTAAAGGGTCTTAATAACAATATCAAGATAGTGCAAGTGCAAGGGGTGTGGTGGAGAAAGTAAAGCAGATTATCTGGCGCGTAAAGGGACCCGAAAAATCTGATGTAGGAAAAAAAGGGCGACACGTTCCGAGGTTGGAGCCGTGGGAACAGTTCCCTTGCATCACAATATACGCTAGTCCGAAACGTCAACAATGGACGATATTGGGAAGTTGGTTATGTAAGGTGAAGAAGAAGTTTGACCCATATTCTTGAGCCACAGGAAGTCCTCTCAGGGCTGAAGGGAAAGGCCTTGTCTTCGACGAGAGGCATAGGGCACTGATGCCATCCGTAGATGATTCCCTGATAACATGGAGATTTTCAGCGATGGGCGTTCCTCCCTTCTATTAGCAATGCAGATTGGCCCGGCACCCTATCTTGGACATCTAGAGTGGGAGATTTGCCCCCAAGCTCATATCACATTATATGGTAATAACAGGAGATCCCCTTCGTACTCCCCCATTTCATAGGAGTACGGTATTGTTTCATTTAGGCCTCAAGGGATCGTCTATTATATTATTTCCATTGTGACTTTATTAATATTGCAACCAATTGTTCCTCTTGTCCTCTGATATTTACCTTAGGGCTCTTCTAGACGACCTACACAACCTTATCCGTTACCCGATCGCCATAACAATCTGATCTTCTTCTTTTAGTGCCTCCACATTCATAATTCATAATAATCCAATACCATTCTTAGTTTTGATAGTAATCCATCCACTTGTGTTGCTGCCAGTAGGTAGACCTTATGAATGAAGAGTAATGAAATTATTCCTTGATGATTCATCTAATTCCTAACTTGAATTCACTTACAAGAATGTGTGAACAAACACTCATTAAAATGTGAAAGTGTGGTCTCCACATACTAAAACGATAACGGAGAA
Organism: Leptopterna dolabrata; assembly: GCA_954871275.1. NCBI lineage: Eukaryota > Metazoa > Arthropoda > Insecta > Hemiptera > Miridae > Leptopterna > Leptopterna dolabrata. The sequence goes on from OX940981.1 coordinate 38,317,387, forward strand.
CAAGTGGTCGAAAGTTATTGTGTACAAAAAGCTCCTGAGTCACTATTTGCAGACCCGACATGGTTTTGCAGGTCCTAATATATTCAGGCGCCTAAACAAATAATCTTGGCCTTTTAGGGAGGCTTCTTATAAAGTGTGTCGTTCTTCAGACTTTTAGTGGTTTTGGGCCTCTTTTTCTGGTTGACAAGCCATGGTCAAGTTCAGCTAGTGATATACAGCCTACACTGGAATGTACCTACTTGAAATGTGTTTTTGAATAATTTATTAAATACTGTTGTATTACTGCTGTAATGATCTCACTCGTTGTTTTTTGTTTGTTTTGGATTCTACGGGGAATTGCTAAACAAACCACCCTCTTGGATATTTTTCTTCTTTAGATACGCGAAAACGTGATGAGATGATATAAATACCATTCGGAATAGTGAAGTTGGTGGTGTGATTGAGCACAGTGATTTGCTGAATTCTTCTTGAAAATCTTTGGATCCATATATGTTTTGGAATTGTAATAAGGTTCCGTTAAGAACGGGGGTGTTAACTGTCTGCTAGACCACCCTGTACACTGCTCAAAGATAATAATTGTTAAGCACGTGGTGTCCACAATTGTCTCCAAAGCGGGAACAGAATCCCATTCGAAAACCGAGGGTGGTCGCTGACTCAGCCACCCGTTGAAGTCACTTCGGCCATTTCAATTGGCCGAGGAGCCGAAATATAGCGGAAGCACCCAACACCCTTTCGTTACACGCAGTTCCGTATGACTCAGCTCGGCAACACAAAAAACAAAGCCGTCTCCAGAGAATATTAATCGGCAGATTTTAATTGTGGCGACTAGTGGAGCTAGGTACAATGTATTCACCGCCGTTATAGCTCATCGTGGTGACGCGGGCGTGCAGTGCATAGTAAACCGCGTGACACGTGTGCATGACCCCACAGACCACGTAGGCCTATTCTTAGGCTCGGTTAGGAGAATACAAAGTTGTCGAAATAAGCTTGTTAGCTCGGGCTGAGTGATCGTTTAGCTTCTGACACGATTTTCAAAGTGCGCAAGGTGATAGTAAGTTTTGAATTGAATACAATGCTGAGTCTTGCGTGACTGTTATGTTTTGAATGCAGCAAATATAAACGAAGAAATATCCAATATCAAGAAAGTTTGATGTACAGCTACTTGAAGAATTCCCATTATCTTGGTAGGATTTTCCTGAAGAACCCATATATATTCTGGTTTCTGGCTCATTTTTGTTATTTAATAGCACACACATAATGGGTTCCTACTGACTCAGATGCAGAACGTATAGCCGGAAGGCCCAAAAACGATTGTTCATTATTTAATGCCGGATTTGGTTTGGAAAGAGTGAGCTCTAATTTGTTTTCGATGTTTCCATGAACAATTTGTTTCAACAGAAAGTGAACTATAGGCTTAACCTTTTTTGGTTCGTATATCGTACCGTTAACCTTTTTTTGGGTACTTTGTGAATAAATGGCGGTCTCCACTTGAAGCCACAAGGGTGAAGTGTAAACTAAAATTTTTCCAATTTTCATCAAATTTTGACTACCTAAGTAAAAAGGCTACTATTTAAAAGTTAAGTTAGGGATTTGAGAGTGGTGATGAGGTGATTTGCTTAAATCTCATCTACCTACTGGTCGAATATTTCTACTGACCCACTTGGTTGAAGAGAGCAATAATTCCTCACTGGGATTCACGTTTCGGAGTCGGCTGGCAACCTGCTAACAACATTTGAAATTATTCAATGAAACTTGGACGTGATCTCTATGAATAGGCAATGAGATGGTGTCTGATGGTTAGCGTAGGTGGTCTAAGTGTTTGCCGCCAAATTTCTTCCGGATCATCACAGTACCTGTTACCTTCCCAGAGCACAAGTGTAACCTAATAAATCTCCAGGGGTTAACGTTTAGATGATCCCACATTGAGATAATAGGAATATTGAAATCAGATTCGACCTATGAATGAGATTAAACCAAGACCCCAGACGGCGTGGGCGCGAGTTTTGAACTGACCGCTATATATATTCTTCCAGACAATGACAGCCTCTCTGGTGTTGCAATACGCTGTTCTTTGTAACTATGATACGTATTTAGGAAATACTTTACGGAAAATCAGTTTGTGAGCCAACTAGTGAACTTTTATAGCTTTGCAGTCACGCAGTTGTTGCCGCGATAGTAACAACACTGGTAACAGCTCATCCGATGGTTTACGAACGTCAGCATCAATAAACATTATGAGTTTTAGTGCCTGGAGTAATTCACTTATTAATTGTATGATGCCTTTTCAGATGTTATTACGGTTTAATCGGAAGCCATCAAATGCTATAGGCAACCTTTTACGATCATGATTTCTGTCCCTAATATCTTACTTAAACTTGCTATCATCCGATACGTTCATAGGTGGGCACTTCCGATTCGCCGCAGATCGTGTTACTGACTACATAAATGGTTGCAATTTGCAATGTGGTGACAATGTAAGTTCACGCCATTCCCTTTCGTAAAATTTTCTGCTGCCCGAGTGTTCCATCCACACACGTGGGATTCGAAGTTACCATAGTTTTTTTGTAGAATATGCTTCAACCAAATGATTTTGTCTCTCAGGTAGAGTTGTAATTTATCAGCTAATGCTACAGCAGTTGGTTCGTTTCAAGTCCAAATAATAATAATCAGCGTGTTTTCCACACTATTAAACCTGAACTTGAACTATATACACTCTGATGTTGTTCTACTCTTTGCATCCCAGATGAACCTATGTGGTTCACCACATTTTTCACTTTCAAGTTAAAATTTTACTTCACATTAACAAAACAACTACACAAACAAAACGTTGCAAATTATTACACAACGGTTTGCTATTTTCCGTTTTGTTTTTCCCGTTCTTCGTAATCACTGAATTTATATTAGTGTAAGACCCTGATTTAGTAAGGCATTTTTTGCGGTGGATAACGCATGTGCACAAACACATAGTTAAAAATTAGTGGCAAAATTGCCACTATAGTTGTAGTATATAAGCTCTGTAACTTCGGCAATTACAATAATTACATAAATATGCATTTTTCCACCGCCCCAATCTCATGCAACGCGCCATTTCGGTCCCACGAACCCGGTCATTTTTGAAATCTCAATGGTCGCTGAACCTAAGTAGGACTGTCGGGATATTCCCGCAGTTTCACCTAATTTGGATGATTCGTTCGGCTGTGAACAACAGTCTTCGGCTGTTATCAACAAATATGTTCAAAAAAGTAGGTACCTACTTACATATCAACAAAATCCATAATAACCATCTTTTTTCAAGTGGATTAATATCATGGAACATCATTACTTGATTGTTGTCGTTACAGTTATGCTCCGGATGGTCTAACAAAATCCTCAAATTCGGAAACTACTTAAAAACGCCCTAAGCAGCCATAGGTGCCCTTTTCTTTATAGTACGATTCCGGGGAAATTCATGCGAGACCCGCACTAACTCTCCAGATTCATACCTACCCGTTCCTTCCATAGTTATACCAAGTTTACATGCTAAGACATATATTCCGCTACCAAATATTGCGTTCTGAATTGTCTGAAACGCGATGAGAAATTTACGTTTGGTAGGACAACGATATTCTCCCTCCCGGAAGAGGTCACAACTCTAGACTCGAGTGAGAATATTATTTTGATACGCAGTATACCCGTTCTTCAACATTTCCCCACGGGAAACGAAAAACTCGAATCAGCTATGAGATATACCAAAGGAGCAGAAATGGGGTTTCTTTGAGATTTCGTACGGGCTGCCCCCGCAACTTTGAAATGATGAGAACTCAATACCCGGTCGATTCTGATGGAATTCGTAATACTTCATTAAACGAGCGGTCAAGAAAACTGTGGGAATCAAAGGCCATTTTCTGTTGAGCTTGCGCGTATGTATGTTGCCGAAGATCCATCAGAGGGTAACTGAAGGGATTTCGAAGTTCAATCTTGGTTCGTAATGGGATGCGTTCGGGAATTGGATCGGGTTCAGGATTGAAAAATAAGAGAAAGTCTGGGAAGGGTTGCGACGTGCTTGAAGCCGGTGCCCTCACCATGCGACCTTCTGTATAAGCCCATAAGGTACCGTTGTCTTAGGCTGACATAAGTCTCCCAAACACAGGTTTTCTAGTATTCTGACACCGTGATCTGATGATTGATATAAGTAGTCTTTGTCCAGATGTTTATGTTTGAAAATCCATAGCTACAGTTGGCACTCACTGTTGAGCTGAAACCGTTTTAAATTAGTACGGATATTACGTTTTAAACTAAGTTATACAATCTCCGGTGAAGATTGGGGCTTGAATAATTTAATTTACTGCATTCATCACTTGGTAACATTAGTAACTTGGTAACATCACTTGGTGATCATTCTTGTACCAAATAATGACTCAGTTGGTTTCACTGTTTCCAACCTGCATTTCGGCATTTCGCATAATACCAAGAAAAAGTGAAACTATTCGCAAAGGGTTAGGGTCAAAAGTTAGTTCGTCCGTTAAAACATTGTTTCCCAGGGGATGCTCAAATTCGCAGATTTCGCTGTGAGGTTTCATTTGGCTGATGAAGAGTCTCGAAATCCGCTCAACCAAGACAGCAGGCATCACGCGATTGAGAGCTGGAATAGAGGTAGGTAAAGCACTCGAACTTTTTTCCTTCGAAGCCCTGAACAGGTAAATTATACGGTCGAGCTCTAATCCTTGAACTCTCTAAAATCCGGTCCGCCTCCCTTACATTGGAAGATGTGTTTAAATACAGGCTGTTGGTATCCCGGAATTTTTGGAATAGATGAATTAATTATTGGTGGTGATGGAACTTATGTGAGTTACGGGAAGATGAGCGGTCGAGAGAAGAGTATACATTTGACTCAATTACTGTCAGTTTTCATTCTTCTGTAGATTTAATGTTTTTCCTCTTTTATTGTTTAATAAAGTTTATCTGCCCAGATTATCATTCTCGCATTTCTATTGACTTGAGATTTCTTTATGTACCTACCATATATGTTGGTAAATAGGGCTTCAAATATTTGATTTTCAGTATGACATATAATCAAATTGAAATTCTTATATAATTATATGAAGCCCAACTTGAAAAATGGATGAATATTTTTGAAGAATAAAATTTATCTTATTGAGTTAATGTTGTAGAACAAATGAATACTGTCTAATTTAATTAAATCTCTTGAAATCGCGATCTCTTATAGTTATGTACTCTTATACTCTTACGATTACATATATAATCTCTTGGAATCGGGAATGCATCTTTGAATTAAATCTGGATGAATGATGTGTCCAATTTGAAACCATCCTACCTACTTCTTTTCCAAATTAGAAACAAAAAGTGGTAGGTACCTACTTTGGGATTATCACACCGTCTCTCACGCCGAAAAATAGTTATAGAATGGGGGTGAGTATGCTCGTAGTATTATGAGTCGTCCGAATCAGTGGATTTTGAGAGGTAGGTACTGAGTTTTCATCACGGAAAGATGCTTCCCCTTAAAAAATGGTAAACTAAAATGAACACTTCCACTGATTCTTCAAGTAGGTATGGTACGGAACATCCGAAAAGTTCATCAAACCTTATTCTATCTGATTATTAGAGACGGTAGTGTGTTTCCCAAAGGCAAGTAAAGTAACCTCTTCTGGAGGGGGGTGAAAAGTAATGGTGAAAACCATTAGGTACTTTTTCTTCTAGATGAGATGAATTAGGTGCCGAACTAGGTTAGTATCAGTGGATAAATAACGCGCTTAATCCAATTATTGAAGCAGCGGTGTACGATCCGGCCGGTCGAAAGAATCCAAGAAAGTTAACCTTTACAAGGGGAAGACATCGGCGGTAATATAGTGGCGCGATTCATTTACCTGAGAAACTGGATGTCTTATCTCTGGAATCATAGTGCCGTCCATTAGAAGGTGCAATTCAAGATGTTGAAATCAATGTGGTGGAATGGGATCAGAAACTTCTTCGGCCACCCACGCACTTTACCTATATCGTTTGCACTCAACTAGTTCCCACGTCTCCGCTTTCTGTCTCTTAACATTCTCCTGTTATTATGTATACAGGTGGGATAGGAGAGTGCTGCTACCAATACCGACTAATAATTCGGGATTAGGTACGTAGTTGTTTTCTGAACTTCAAATGTAACATGACACTGGTGAATGAAAAATCCTGATGGGAATCATCCAGGGCCAACGAATAATGAAGAAATACGTGGCGAAATTGATAGATACCGATAGGGTGGTCTTTGGAGCGGCCAAACAAGTGAGAATTTGGTTGACCGCAATATCAGGAGAAAGAGGTGTTCAAAGGGGAGTAAATGTGCGTATCCTCGGACGTTGGAAATCAAATGAAAATATACGCGAATCAGTCTTGACCTTTGGTGAAATCCTTTCCACCGTGCACTGGTTGAGCTTCCTTTGCGTGGTGTGTAGCATTCAGATTTGCTCGAAATTCGACAACATTTTCGGTGAAATAAAAAACAAAAATGGACAGAAGGACAAAGTTTGGTGCGTTTTAATGTTTTGAACAGTCATCAGTTGGAAAGATAGATTCTTGAAGACTGTCTCGCCAAAAGCAAGTGAAAATGTATCTTCCTGACGAATATTGATATGTCGTCCATGAACTGGACAAAGCATCTGTGCCTTTTCTAGGGAGGAAGCATATCTAATGCATCTATCATGGTGATCATGAACATAATCGATCAATGCTCACAACTAGGTAATAATAATATATTAATGAAGATTTCTTGTTGTGCTTCGTTACTAATGCCATTAGCTGTGATGTAGGTAGGTGCACACCTGCAAAAATGAAACTACCCCATCAGTTGTCACAAGCGATTCTATAAATCCACTTATCGAGTCGTACCTAGCCTTCCAGCAGTTACTATTCCTTCACATTTCGTTCGGCAAGGCTGTAAAACCCACAGAGCAGTAAATTACCCTTGAAACAAGAGAGACGACCACAACAATCGTACTTCCGTCATAAATATTTTATTGTCCCTTGTATATCATCCCTGGGGAAACGATTAAATCTCCTTACTTCAACGATATAAACCATATAATCGTCTGTGAAGCATTTAAAATCAAAATCTCCTCCAACGGTTTGAACTTCTTTCGAAAGGTTTGAAATGTTTATGGTGACATTCTCATTAAACAGCTTGTTGATTATCCCGTGAGTTGCCGAACTGCACTCATGAATTATTAAGCAACTGCTATCCGTTTATATTGAGTTTGATGTGCCTGGTACATGTTCATAGAAATTACCGCTTTGACTTCTCTCATTAGAAGAACTCATATTGACATCAGGGGTGAGGCTTGAGAATCCTCTTGGTGCGGATTAGTGCCCAGGTGAAATAATAAATCTGCAGTTGAATCAAATACTGACTCCCATAACTATCAGTAGGTATTTAGAGGTCATTGCCCCGATAGTTATTCCAGTGTTGTTGTTGTGGATGTGGGGTTCATTAGGTTCTACCATTCTACCGTATACCTAATGTGAAGAGGCATTTTTTCCGACGCCAGAATGCCTTCGCGTTTCACGTCAATGACGCAAAAAAAAAGAAAAAAAGAGGTTGACTCGGCTCGGTGGAAAGAATGTTTCTGCCATGCAGCGTGACTTGAATGAACGAATTTTCGAAGTTCGTACTCGACCAACGTAACTACTATACGACTTATGGCCCCAAAACACTTTTTTGTCCTGTAAACTTGATATAGGTAATTCAAATGTGTAAATTTCATCCTCGTATTCAATCTGGCTAGAAATACCAGTTGCTAACTGCCAGCTCAAAATTCCACAAACAATTAAAAAGTTTTGCATGATGTTGGACGCCGTACTAATAAGTGATTTTCTTCGGTTACTACAAATAGACAAAACTCGCTAACGTGAGCATTTTTTTTTTTTTTTAAATAATATTATTATGGTGCCTTAATTAATCACTGAACACACTGTTCTCTATTATTTTCCCAACACTAAATCATGTGGCTCGATGCTTTTCACTTGTCTCAATCTTATCGACATGCCTTTGTTGCCTCAAATGATGGGCTGTTGCAAATTGTAGTATTTTGGATGAGACCATTTTCACTCCAAGGCCGCGGTGGATGTTGTTATCACTAACGTTCCACGTCGACAATATTTTCCTGAGTTACCATATTTATTGCTGAAATCCTTTAGTCCACTCGTGCTTTAGAATTTGTTTGTAACGCAGTTCATTTTCAACTGGTGTGACCGAGCGGCGTCCCATGAGCCAGTAGAATTTCCTGGATTTGATTCGTAACTTCTCCTCGCTCTTTTTATTGACTTGAGCCTCCCAGCTCAGTTTGGCATCCATTGATCACAAGCCTCAATGACTTGTGAGATAATATAGGTATTTCCTTTGGGGAACGTCGGAATGAAGCGTTCTATACTACATATGAGCTTGAAATTACAAAACTCAGTTTTAAGAATGGCCATAATAGATAGGCCCAATTTGACGACCGTATACTGTGCGCTGCTTCACAAAATGTCATTCCTATGGCCCGAAAGATCTTGGTGGGTGAAAACAAAACGAAGAGGAAAGAAAAACATCACATACCTATCAGGAGTCTTGAAAGGCGTATTAAACTGCCACTTACTTGAAGAGCAAATGTGTTCTGATATATGAGGCGGGCCAGCGCCACGGACCGAGGCTCCAGACGTTTCACCACGTCTCCACCAAATGTGAAATGACATGAGAATTTCGTATGTTGATAAGTAATTTAACAAAAATCCACCTTGTAGAAGAAGATTCCTCATCGCTAAACAATAGCACGATTTTCTTCAAAGTGACGCAGATCCCCTTCGGGCGACATCCGGGATGAGATGGCTGTGAAATGGGTGGTCCGTCCGCAAGCCATTATCTCCTCATTAAAATCATCGCGGCGAGAGCTTATGTTTTTATCACATTAACAGAAGCCTATGGACGGTTGGCTTTTTAGTTTTTTTTCCGGTCCAGGATTTAAAAAATATTTTGGGTTTTGCCCAGATTATACTAGGCTCTCCGTTTTTAGAAAGCCGTCGATGAAAGACGGGATGGATAAAATGACAGATCTCTGCTAATTCTTCCTCTCGGAAATCTCGAATTCCCAGGAAAACAAGATTCGAACTCGCTGGGTGGCGACTTGGTGAGATCATGCTGTAAATGGAGCAGAATGAAAATATTTCGTGCTCAAGGGATTGGGCACTGCGCAGCATCTCGGCAGTTTACTGTAGTAACGCCGAAACCGTATATTTTAGATTTTGCAGTTTTCATTCAAACTTCGATCCATGAACCGCAATTTGTGTGTTTGGTACACACAACTCATATCTGTATGAAAAAAATTGTGTGTTAAAGTGAAAATTTGGAGTCTTCGAAAGGCTTGAAATGTTGACCCAAATGCAGAGCACTCATTTTTCTCCAGTCTCCCATATTGGACTGTGTTATTCCGTAAGTCGCACTAAGCCTGGTGTTCGAAAAATATTGTGGGGCAAACTTACGTTTGACACGCATGTTTCTTAGTAATTAAAGAAAACTTGGTTTGTTAGGCCAAAAAATAGTACATAATAGAGAGTAGCTTTGTTCTAGGGCGATAAACTCGGATGCTAACTATTCAACGTAAGTTCCCTGAAAAAGTTAAGTGTTCACGTAACTCCGGAAATATGTTTGTCGTGAGTCCCTCCCGGAACTACTCCTAGCAGATTTAAGTTCTCACAAATATTTCATAAGCCAACTTTAGTTCTTACCAAATAAACCATACGAGTGGGGAACAAGCCGCAGGAGTCAGAGCACAACCTGGGTCCCCACCAACCCCTACCAAATAGGGGATGGAGGGAGACGACTCCCAGTAACGTAAATACTCGCCTCCTTCGACTTTTCATTCATTCGACGCTTCCTCTAGCCGCTGGCTACTCTCTCTTCCTACCCTGCTCTCTCTCCTTAAACCTAAAAGATCCTAGATGACGGTGGTGGTCAGCCCATAACCGCCTAGGCAACTTCTCCTCAAAAGATTCCAGACGTCGGTGGTGATTCGCTCATAACCGCCTGGACACAACCCAAAAGATCCTAGATGTCGGTGGTGATTCGCTCATAACCGCCTAGGCAAAACCTCTTCCAAAAAGATCTCAGATGTCGGTGGTGATTCGCTCATAACCGCCTGGGCAATTCCCTCACACCACCGTGATGAATATAAGCCAATTTAAATTCATCACAATGTTGAAATGACGTTAACGTAATAATTTGTCAATGATATAATATAATTTACAATGAACGTGCCATGTTCCTTTACAACCGTACGCACGGCACGGTGAGACCTTGGGTCATTTGTATAATTTTAAATACCCACAGTACTTTCAAAATATAAGGCAACTCGCTTACTGGGCTCATGACTTCCGGATGGCAATGCTCAAGATGAATAGGTACACGAACCTAATGAATTTCGGGCTTCCCAATACGTATACCTAAGGAGAACGCAAAATAAGGAGAACGGAGGAAAACCTTCCCGAGGCCGGTTCCTCCTGTCTTTCTACAAAATTCCGGGAGACGCGATAGCGCAGCCGTGGAGGTTGATTTTGGTTATCCGTGGAGAAGTTTACTTATCGAGTTACGTAGAACGTGGCATTGAGATGCGCGATACGCATCACCCCAGTACTTACTTGGTACTAGAAAACGCAAGTCTTGAAAACGCTAAAACGTACGTCTCGAACTAACACTTGCGTTTACGTACTCTCTCCCCAGTTTTTGGCTGAGACAGTTCCTAGTATTATGAATAACACCTTTAGGTACGATAAACGGGGAAGAAATATTTTTGCAGTACCAATGTGTCCACTATATTGGTAGATTCAGGAGTAAAATTTATATCACCCTGCGCCATTCATGAGTAGGTTGAGGTCAAAAACCACGTCAATTTATCCCATCCAGTTAACAACCGCATACATAGCATTCTGCTCAGCTGTCGTGCAGAAATCCACAACGGATTCCCTAGTCTAGGAGTGATAAGATAAAGTTCCACTGGAGCTCGAAGCAACGAAACGGCGCCAATGTCGGTACCCAGTTCCAGATGTACAGGCTAATTGTGCAGTGTCCTCTGGGTTCCAACCCCTAGCAAGATACAATTAAACCTAATGTAGGTTTAAGGTCCTCTTAGTATCTGAGATAACGTACCCGCGTGAAGTTCCCTACTAATTACGCGAAGTCTCCTTCGGTTTCAGCACTGGAATGGGTGGACCCCAACATTACAAGACATATCTGATCAGAGGGGCACCCAACAATATCTTAAACTCCACACGAACACTCGTTTTTACCCTTTTACTTGCCCCTTGTGTTTCGTACCGTATTAAAAGTCGTAAATGTGCTCACAGCTGAACACACATCACATGAGACTTCATCACTTTCCCTGACCTCCTCCAACGCTCCTCCGGATCGGCAGGCGTGATAAATCCTGGCCCCTTTAAGGGAGAAGCTCAAGAAACTGATTTACATCCGCGGCCACCTTCCTTGATGAAGTGCAGCGGCAAAGCGAGTCCATGGAGTTAAAGGATACCCACATTGTGTTATCCCAGACCACAGCTATGAACTATGCGTGTTGTAAGTCTTGTTCATCACTAGCATTTATAACCATTCCACGAGTCGTGAAAAACGCCGTCCTTACAGCTTTCCAGTACCTGGTCTATCGATTAATCACAAATACAATTGCTGATTGAAAAAAGGCGCCAGTAACCGCAGAAGCGAACGTTTAGTACCGTCGCGTCGTCTGTAAACACAATAGAATATTCATTTATAGTGTAAACACCGGCTGTAAATCATCTGTTAACAGCTAGATCAGGATCATTTGGTTGACTATGCGCGTGTGCATCATGGATTGTGTGTGATTGGAAATCATACGGAAATTCCAGTATATTAGTAAGGCAAGGAACGTTGGCAGTGCCCTTATAAATTTCTAATGAGAATATCTAGTGAGACCTTGGGGAGGGTATTGTTCAGATCAGGTTTGCGAAAGCTCGTCAGCTGAAAAAACATTAACAAAGGTCGTTTGTATAACGACGTTGACCATCTTGGGAGAACCCTAGGGATGACAGTGATGCGTATAAACCTGTTCACATTGGCATGGCAAGATCAATTTGTTGTATTTTCTGAGAGAACAAAACATTAATTATTAATATTACCATACCTTCCGGAGGAGTCCGTCGTCACTAGCTGGTTGAGTACTGGAGGCGAACGCTTTCGGTGTAAGGACATCATCGTCAGACCGTCGCGAGAATGCGAGGACTCCTCTGGAACGTATAGTAATATTACTTCATACACTAGCGGAAATAACCCTTTAGATTTAAAACAAAACACTAATTTAAACACTAATTGTATAGATTATGATGCTGAAATTATGCTAAAAAATTTGAATACATTGAAAATGAACGTTGTTGTCCCATGCACGCCTGACTGTTATCACTTTTTGTGTGCATCTGTGTAGAAGGTGGGCGTCTGTTGTCTTATTTGCTTTTTATACTGGTGAGACTCATTCAATGCAGATAAATCACATCTTAGTTGCAGATACCCTAAGAAGGCATAGTAGATTCAACTGCTCGTTTCACCTCCCTAACCAAATAGGACAACCCAGATTGGTTTTATATGGAAAGAGACCGTGCGATCCTCCACTGCATAGGCAGCAGTGCATTTCGGATACTTGAAAGCAAATGCTCTGAGCTGGGGCAACACTATTGTTTCCACAGAATCAGGTCGAGAAGGATGGATGGGGGTCGGTGTTGCTGCCAACTCAGACAGTCACGGCAACAAATTAGACGAATCCTTTCCACCCCCTTTAACCGAAGAAACGAGGGAAGTCGCCCGTGGGGCGTGGAAATGTGGAGGTCTCGACACGTTGTGAAGAGCTTGCTTCATGGGGTTTCCAAGAGAACGATTGTCTGGGAAAATGAATGGTGAGTTTGTAGGTAACATTGGTCTTTCAAAACAGATCGACAAAGTTGTTGTTGAATATTGAAAATTGAATCCATATTTGTCATCCTCCGTCGATAGGATGAAGGGAACAACAAGAACAATAGGATAAGTAGAAAACCTTGAAAAATAGCGACTTTCAAACTTTCATAACTCCATGTTCTCGAGGGTTGATACGTGGTTCACGTCCTCAGGGGATCCTCGAAAATGGGGGTACGAAAAATCAACACCGGAGACCCCCGTGTTAAGGGGGACTTGTTCTGTCGTGTAAACAATGCTCTTGGTCGCTTTCGAGTTTTTCGGTTTTCTTGGCGGTTTCCTAGATATCTATGGCACTCTGTCTACCATAATGATTTCCTGCCAATCTTGTATATGTCTTGTATATTTATGACTTCAGCGTAGCGCCCAACGCTCGAAAAACTCAGCCGGAAACTTGGAAACCAATTCTATGTAGGGTTGAGTATTGTCTTGAAGGAACAAGGTAACAACAACTCTTGTATGTGTCTGTGGCTGCCGCAGATAACCGATCCCCTTTCACCTCCAGGGCTGACCCCGCCAAAATCGTGATACAGTCTTTGATTTATGGTTCTGAATCTCCCCGCCTTTCTTTTCCACCCGCGTTTGTATAGCAGGTCATTTCTCGCTAGGGTACTGCTTTCACCTCGTCTCTAGTTACTAATATGAACTACCTACGAAAACGTTTCCTTAGAAATAAAGTCCGCAGATCTAGATCACAGATATCCGTCGTGATGACTTGAGTTGTTAGTAGGTTAATTTAATAGGTATATGTTAAGATATATAATTGTTCGATTTTGACACTTTGAGTAGACCATTGCCAAATCGATCCATCCTTGAAGTTTACTTAGTAACTACAAAAACGTGAATCTGCTACGATAACCATAAATTCAGTATAGACAACACCACCTAGAAAATTATTACCTACGAAAATTATGTACGTCTGAACTTTTAAGTTATACATTTACCTACTGAAGTAGATAAATTTGAACTGCATCGTTTAGATACCGCACCATCCAAACGTCTGAGGACACGATGGGGGTCGCGTGACCTTCGACACCAGTATTTTCCAAGGTGAATAATGATATTCACGTTTACACATCAGGATAATACGAGTATAAGGTGTTTTCTATGTGAACAATCAGTTCTCCTGACTATCTTTACGACCACTCAACTTCGATTTCATCGTCAACAATCCCTTAATGTCCGACCACAGCCACGCATCTCACTCCTTCACAGCGCGCATTCCTGTTTTAATGTTTCACGAATATCTTTTCGCAGCTTCTCGGAGAGGTCCTTCCCGCACGTGATGTGACGGAACGTCTTTTTCCATTGTGGAAGTACAAGTATCTTCGTGGGGTTTTTACCGCCGGCCATTACTTGATGGCACAATGAAACTCAAATTGATAACTTGGAATATGGCATTAACATTCGAAAGTACATCGCTTTGGTAATCTGGAAGTGATAGTGGTTGATGTAGGGTTGTCTTGACAGTCAAAATACATTAATTTCTATGAGATTCGGGACAGCTTCGACAATATTATTAATATCGACTTCCATTACTCAGTTATGCGGACAGATTCAAAGGTTAAACGTATCTCGTTATGAGGTTTCGACCAGTTTCAATTGAGGTAGCGAACAGGACTAAAAGGTTTCTAAACAGGTGAGTAATTCTACACTCCCGCCCCATTAGGAGGTTTATACAACGAAACGCCAAAAATTTTTCGCAATATAACCCGAATTATTTATGTCCTGTGCAACGTACGAGTCTTCCCGCTCGTTCCTTATAAGATAAGAAACTGGTTATAATGAGTCACCATTAAGATTGCAGGTGCCGAGCTTGGCAGATGCCCTATCATAAGATTTTTCGATGTTAAAACCTATAGTTAAATGAACCTATAATTAAAACTATAGTTAAAACCTATAGTTCTTTCTACGACCTTTTAAGTCTTATTACGGCTCGTTGTGCCGCTGTACCTGGTGAATCAACACAAGGTGATTTAGATCTAACAGTTGAATATTTCCTGATTCTCGGTGGTTCAACCCTCTTACTGATGTGTACCTATCTATGTCATGAGAAAGGGGAGATGATTTTTATTTATTCCTAAGTGACCTTAGGTCTTTATGGAAAGATACCGGTTTCCCATTGTTGGAAGGGTAGTAATAACAGTGTTGCATCTCCTTTTCTAAACCACCTGTTTTCGGTTCCTTCGGGAATGGGTTGTAGGGACCGAAGCATCCGAGGGGGGTGTTACGGTCCCTCAATGGTGGGCGATAATAAACACCAAAAAGGACGATAAAAAAAAGTCGTTCCTTTTGTGACCCCCAGGCCTGAGTTCCGTCTAGGGTTCAATGGTAACCATCCTGAATCGGAAGCATAATGATCCCATGAGCATCAAACGCAGTTCCTGGAGGAATAATACTCCTTAGTTTGACTCCTTGACCAGCCATAATTCTGCAACATTCCTCAGCCGACCAGTGTCTGGTCTCCATTGAATAATTCAAACGACCACTTATGTTTAGCCATGGTTTTCTAAAACGTGGTGGTGATACAGTCTGGTACTGCATACAACACAAATTAGTTACCTACTATTCACAGTGTCGTTGAGTCTCAGTAATTGCAGTTCATTTGATAACTAGTGGAATTGCCGACCAAAAGCCTCTGGTGATATTTTGGTGTCCAACCGTTAGGGGACCGTGATTTGATTCATAGGGATAGATACATTAATTTCATAAAATTACAAGAATTTTCTCGTTGGTTATAATGTATAGTTACAGATATCGCGTCATACGTCTGTCAGGCACGACACGTATGAACATTTAAAGCTACGTATATTACTCATGTGTGATACAAGTTCCGCAGGTCTTGTCCTGTACATTCAGTGTGTTGTTGCGTTCAGCAACCTGCACTACATGTACTCGTATTTGAATTCTTGGGGGAACAAAAAGGCAAGTGGGTTTTGTACTCCATAGAACACTCATGATGGGTACAGTAAGGCTGCCCAAACTAATTGAATAT
This sequence comes from Leptopterna dolabrata, assembly GCA_954871275.1. Lineage (NCBI taxonomy): Eukaryota > Metazoa > Arthropoda > Insecta > Hemiptera > Miridae > Leptopterna > Leptopterna dolabrata. The sequence goes on from OX940981.1 coordinate 38,333,361, forward strand.
ATAGTTTCGCAGTTTATCTGGGAGTGGGGTAGAATTCGTAATTTCCTGGTCCTCTTCATCGAATATTGAGACTGATGATCGCATAAGACGAAATCATAAAATTGAAACAAAGTAAAACTATATCCCAACAAATCCATGTAGGGACCGCAATAGCAGTAGATGGTGATCCAACCAATCCCAAGGTGTATGAGAAACTGGGTCATGAACTTTTGGCATCTCACATTTGGGCAAGGTCGTTTGGTTCAGTATCGTTTAGGATATCAATAATTATCCGACTAAAGCAACAGGTGAACTGCCCATTCAATCCGTATCAAACGTCTTGTTTTTAAACAGTATAAGGCTCTAAAGGGTGAACATTCGTTATCTCCGAAATGTTCCTACAAGAGAAGAACAGAACGCTTGGGGAACTCTGCATCCACACGCTTCACCTCCTTCCTTCCTTTGAAGAGACTCAAGAAGAATTCCGCTGCGGTTTATTATAGATATTCTTCATAACCCATCTGTATAGGCAGCTGTTCTGAGCTGACAATGCTGAAAGATTCCAATCGAAAAGTCCGTTGAAAAATCGTTCGAGCCACGGAGGAAGAATTATAGGTGTGACTAATAATTCGGTAACACCGCGGGATGTGATGGACGGGCTCTCGAGGGGTAATGTGTTTCAATTTATGATACCCGAACAAACCCGCAATTAGACACCGTCTAACCCAGTAATTTTAAGGTATCTATTGTACAATTATAACGTATTTAAATCATCCGTTTTGTAGTTTGTAGTGAGGTAGAGGTTTCGTATCCAACTCTTTTGGTTCCTTGTGGCTTACCGTCTGTTTCAGAACCCATGTCTTTATTCACCCGTCCTTCGTTCGCTTCTCCCAAATTTTTCGTTCGTGGTTGTATCATCTACGGCATATAGTAAAATCAGACTGTTTGGTACGCGAGGTGGTTTGCATTTTTACCTCAAAGATTCTTTTCTATTCAAAACAGTTGAACAAGAATAGTTTTTTTTCCTTCGATGAGTAATTGTCATGAGCTGACCATTTCGAATAAACTTCTGTCATGGGTATCCAGAGATCGATATAACCAAATTATGAATGGATACTGCATGAACTGTATGATAGTTGCATATTATAGGAAATTCACACCCTGCCTTAAGATCTCCATTGCGCTTTTTTTAACATTTGATTCGTGACCGTTAATTTACATAACATACCATATTGACAGGGGTGCAAACACAATTTTTACTTAATCATAGTGAACTTGAAGCTTTCCATTCCGCAATTGAAATTGGGTCGAAGATGGCTCTCACTTCCGGCAGAAAAAGCATCAGCTCTTGTGGAAGTGCTAGAAGCACGCTTCAAGCCCCATCCTGGACCACAAGATGACCCAGTGACGGCTATTTTTCCTTCCTCAGCCATATTCTTCTCACCTAAAGAAGTGCTAGGTATTATAAGAAGGCCTTCTTCGCGAAAGGCTCCTGGTTCTGACCTGCTGCTTCGGCCCCTCCAGGCGAAACCAGTTAAGCCCGAAAATGACATAAATTCCTACAGACCAATCAACTTACTCTCTCTCCACTCTCAAAAACCTTTGAACCCCTTCTTCTCTCGCATTTTCTGAACTTTACTGGTAATTTAATCCCGAATCAGCAGTTTGGCTTCAGAGAACCCTTCACATCCCTTTCAACTGCAGCGCTCCACTTCCTACATAAAATCGTATTTTCAAAATAACCACATATGCAGGGCAACTTACGAAGGCCATACAGGCCTTCGACCGTCTGTGGCACGACGCCCTTCTCTTTAAATGAAGACCTCAGCTGCCCAACAACTTATTCAGCATAATCACCCACTACCTGACTGGCAGAACATTCCAAATGGAAATACAAGAAGAAGCCTTGACGATTAGACCAATCCTAGCCGGAGTTGCCCAAGGGGGATGTCTCTATCGCCATACCTTTACACTGCCTATTGCCCCGACGTAATCCTCCCAAATTCACCAGGTTTCTCTGCACTATATGCTGACGATTTGGTCTATGCGTTGGGCTAGGGCTACCCCAACTCAGAATCAGCCTCTGCTCGCCTATAACAACTGCTTGACCATCTGAGTCAATGATGCGCCATTTGATGTGCCATTTGGCGGCTCAAAATAAACCCAAGTAAATTGCAAACGGTAACATACACCTACAAACGAATCTTCACTAACCATCCCTTACATTACTACAACGAAGCAGTTCCATCAGCCACCTCTCACGCTGTCTTGGTCTAACATTTGACCAACGACTCATTTATCATGACCAGATCACCCAGTTACTCCGAAAATTAAAAATCAGAACCAACCAACTAAAACCGCTCCTAGATAACCCTAACGTACAGATGCAAAATAAAGTACGGATTTATCTAACTCTCATTCGCCCTATACGGACGTATGATATGCCCATTTGGGGAACACCCTATGTCAAATTACGACGATTTCAGTATCCTTACACCCACCGAACTCCTCATCAAACAACCTTTCATCCGCCACGACCAAGGCCCTCTCAACCCACTACCTGCAGAAGGCCTGTCTCCACCACCACCGACGCCTTCCCCTTTGTGAAGCTGTTCGCGAGATTCCAGTTTACAGGCGCTTCCGCTGCTCTGAATGATGTGGCATACGGAATATATAATATAATTCAAAGTGCATTTATATGGATTCGACAGTGTCATCAATGTGTTGAATAAGACCTGCGCTCTATGGATTTCACATTAGCGCATGCGGAAGTAATCAGTCATAGCCACTAATATCTATTTAAATATAGTGTTTGTAACCGATTCATAAAATCATGATACCTATATCTGTTACTGAAACAACTTTTATTGGCGTATAGCAGTTGTGAGTAACCGTTTTTCTCGACAGTTCTTAAGTACCTACTTGAAAACATCACATTCCTTCATGTAAGAGTCTTTCTTCGACAAATCCTTTTTCTGACCGTTCTACCCAAAATGGTCAAAATGAATCTATAAATTTGTTGACGGTACCTCCTCAAAGCTACCGGATCCTGGCGGTTAGTTGGTAGAGACAGATAAGGATGCTGAGCTGAGAGGGAGGTCGCGATGGCAAAAAACCACCTGTACTTTTCCGTTGCGAAGGTAAAAACATTAGTTGCCACCACTAGAGGAAGTAGCGTTTTTTCCATCCGAGTCCACAGGTTTCTGTGATATACCTACAAGCAGTTTTTATCTGGTAGGCTAGCTCAATTCTTTTAAGAAACTTAATTGAATATATTATATGATCGATACAACCTATAACCAAATCTTTTCTGTTATAAAGGTTTCCATAGTATCTGTAGAAATATCACATATACACCCATCCGAACAGCGCTAATCCACCGGGACAAAAAATGTCGTATTTTCGCAAACCTAATAATTCTTTATTGTTTTCTGTCTAAGTAGGCCAGTGTGCCATTTTGGCTCAAAACTCCGCGTAGTTTGGCTAGCAAACGGATAGGTAGTAAAACTGCGCGTGCCGTAGGATAATGTTTCGAGTTTGGTGAAATTATGGTAATACCTAACGTATTGCAACACCTTGGAAACCACTTCCTGGGATCTGTCAGTATTTAGACGAATAAATCAGATGGATGGAACAGCTTATAAGGTAATTATTTAAAATGAATGTCGATACTTGGGGTAAAGTAGGAAATTTTTCTGAATCCGCAGATGGAATAGTAATAGCCCTTTGCAGTGGGGAATGCAGGAAATTGCCATCGCCCGGGAAACAAAAGCGCATCCGAACACCCGACCAAGGCATGAAAGGGATAATTGGAAATACGGATGGTGACAATACGTGGTTTTACAATTCTTGGTACCATAATAATAATAATTAACGTCTAATTACAATGGGCCGTGGAATACACGAGAGGCCGGACAATGGGCGGAATCAATCAGAGCCTCAACGGCCCACCGGTGGTCGTGTTCCTGCGACGCTTCTAGAGTTAGACCAATTAAATGGCTCTTCTCGTTAGTGGAAAACCCCGCCCGTTCTGTACATTATGCTTGAGTTTGTGGTATCAACTTTCATCAACAGTTGGACCAATTGTTTACAAGTAGAAACCAATTCATTGCCGTGAATGCAATAATATTTTGGTGGTAAAATCTTGTTGGTTTCCTGCAATATCGTCAGGATTCAGAGGATGTTAGTTTTCCGTTGTGTTGCTTTTTACATCTACGTGGGGGGCCGGATCACATGTAGGTAGGTATTTATCGATACAATATGGTAGGTACGTACTTCATCAATAATATTCCGTCGCTAGAATCCCAACCTCAGGGAAACAGCATAATCAAAAAATTGCGTTTGTTGCTATGGGTCTGTACCTTCTCAAGCTGTGTAGCTTCAGCATCAGGAGGGATATTTCCTGAGGATAATCTTGGGTCTGAGCATGTGATTTGAACAAAATCAATTCAAGGCAAGTTAGCTAAATCCCGCAAGCAAGTAGGTAACTAGGACACACTCGTACAGATGTAGAGAACCGTAAAATTGTTAGGAACATAGACACCTAGTATATCAGTTCTCGTTTCTCAGCATGAAAGTTGCGATGTAATTTGACATCTGCACATATTTGAACTGTGGAGGGTAGGAATAGAACTGGAATGTATCAAACCGGCTTTCAAGTAGGTAAGTTTTTGGTAGATAATTAGGCACTAATCGTTTTTTCTAAAACTAAATTTCTTCTGCTAGAAAACATAAAATTATTGAAACTACATCAAACAGCAACGGTTTACGTTAATTATTTTTTAGGTTAATTATGTAGGTTGAAGCTGTCGAACCCCCGAAAAATTAAAAAGAATACCTAATGAATAAATTTCGCGTTTGGCAAGTGAGAAACTGGCATTTAGACGTTATTGAGGTTACTGGGTAGATATTACTTGTCTGACCACGGAGGAAGTTTCAAAAGCGATGACTCGCAAAAGATATCTAATTTGCCTGCCTATTTGAATAGGTATTTGAATGATTGCATTTCCCCCTCAGACTTCTAATTCATATAATGCTTACTGCTACTTTTCGTTAAAATCCTCTATACTCTTAAGGGTTCTATCGTGTTCAACTCAATGTCCTAATCAATTTAAATTGTAAATTTAGATTTAAAATTTTTTTCATTAAATTAATAAATGTAGGTAACTGATTTAGAAGTGCAGCACGTTTATTTGTATCAAATTTGAACACCTCGGGGTTAAATTTTGTACTTGGTTTTTTGCCTTCGACTACACAGATAAATTATTATCACCATATACTAATTTACGCATCTCCATAGTATCGCACTTGAAGGCAATATAGTACACAGGTAATTCAAAAAATGGCGTTTGGCGTTATTAAGTTGCACTGCGGGAACCATCCAATTGGTACGAGGATTATGATAGAGGACAACCTGCTGCAGCTGAACCGTATGGATTGTGTTCCCATAAATAAGGTTCAGAGCTAAACAAATCAGCAGCGGCACGATTGATGTTAGAAGAACGGCAAACTCAAAAACATAATACAATTAAATAAAGCAAGTTTTATGTTGTCTCTTAGTACCAGTAGAACATATAGCTCGCCAGGGCCAATTCGCATTGTTATTTTTACCGAGCCCTATAGGATTCTGGGCCACCCTGCAGATTAACATGTCATTCTGAGAAGAAGCTATAGGATGGTAATGGAGCCCGCACAGGAACATAAGGGTCTGACCATATTCCAAAGAGCACTGGGCCAAACGAGTAGTCAAGATATGCGGCTGAAGCACAATAGAGTTGTACACGAGAAATACCATTAGAACTCCCCCTGTCCGGATGCCTTTCGTTCTATGTTAATAAGGAGTGGATGAGAATAAATAAAGGTAAACGCGGGTCAGCCATTTCGGACTCGCATAGATCTGAGTTATTCACGCGTGGAAAGTACCGCTTCAGCATTCGGGTCGTAACTATTCGATTGGATATATAGCCGGTTGGGAATGAAGTGGACGAGTATTGGATTTTGCCTGTGAATGTGGCCTCAGGGTGAAGGCTTTATCTCACTTGTTCATTATTGAGCAGTCAGTAGTGAATGCCGGAGTCAACAAGTAAAACCTCATGCCATTTAGTACCCCCCAACAAGTTAGCAAGGGTGGATCCAGCTGTCGATGGGGCTTTTGAACCTTGAATCTTGCGCTAGATACGAGTATTTTGACATCGCCATGGTACCATCCAACAAGTGAGGGGTACCCGTGACTTCTCTTTATACTAATTTCCCATTTTTAAATGAAAGTAAGTTCCTTCCTACGAATTTTGAGACCAATCGCACTCTCCTACGGTGAACAGTTCTTTTAATGAGCTTTCAAAGTTGCGGCAACAAATGGCTGCACCCCTCTCGCCTCGGCGGGACCCCCTTGCCCAGTGTAACGGCACTTGTTGTCGAAACTTTGAAAACTCATATGAAAAGAATGTTTATCGTAAGAGAGTGCGGTTGGTCTCAAAATTCTTTGAATGAAACCTACTTTCATTTAAAAATATAAGCAGAATCATGGGTACTCCTCATTGTATAAAATAGATAGGTAACGTTTCCTTCATATTAATAAGATAACCTCCATACTCCTTCAACATGAGTTTACGCTATACAGGTTCCACAAGAATGCTCTCATTTAAATAAGTCCCAGTTTCGCTTCTCTGCTGTTTCCTCGTCAGAGTTATTTACCATTTCATGTTGTTCGAACTTTGGTACTTGAAACTGAAAAAATTACGGTTCACATCTTTGGAAGTATATTTACAACGAGCCATTCTTAATCACTGTCGGGGTGGGGGACGTACGTTTTGAGTAAAAATTGTTGTGTTGATCAAAACTTATAAAAAATAGTTGTTGCGAATTTTCCTATAGCTGGCGAAATTCTTACTTCAAAAATTGCAGAAAATTCACAGAATTGTGTCTCTTCCTGAGCACATACTAAAAACAACAAAAGTAATAAAACAAAACTAAGAACAAAACTAATAAAAAATAGTTGTTGCGAATTTTCCTATAGCTGGCGAAATTCTTACTTCAAAAATTGCAGAAAATTCACAGAATTGTGTCTCTTCCTGAGCACATACTAAAAAACGTGGTTGCACCCTTTAAGCACCCATGTACCAGTTATTTGATTCACTGGAAACCCTTACTTTATTGTGTGATTTATTTATTCAGCTACTCTCAATATAGGTACTCTATGATCCTTGTAAACAGTTTAATCGTATTGAAAAAAAAAAAAAATGTTAAGACTACAAAATCGATCTTAGGTACCTACTTATATAACTAAGTCGGTACGTGCCTACTATAAAGATGACAGAAATACCCACTGCTTTTTTTCTGTTTTGCAAATAGTAGCTTATTTCAAGTCTCATTAATTAAGTCTCATCATCTAACCCCAATTAATGATCTTGCTTCCTTTCCCCCAGCTTAAAGGGCACTCGCAATTTTTTGTAGCTTACAAATCAATCAAAGTACCTTGCGCCTCAGTTATTCATGCTTATGTTCCTCATTACATCCATGTCATACGTTTTATCCTCTGCTGGCATTGCAGTTCAAGGCTGCAGTGCAATGACCTACTATGGTCTTGCTCACACAACACACAAGTCGACGTAATTGACCAATAACTTTCTGGGGCCGTAAACGTGCGATGTTTCTAACAACAGGCCCTCTAAGATTTATAATTTAATTCCAAGACTCTAGCACTTAATTTCTTTATTTTACATCTAGAAGGCTTCGCCACTCCTTCAAACTCACACTGTGAGGCTCACCAACTTTTTCCTAGTCGGCCCCAAACCCCTAAATTGAATCTATGAAGCCAGACTCGTTTGAGAAATGGATTTTGAAAAAGAAAGAATCCGGGCACAATGTGATATACGGAGAGCGATTATTGGGAGAGAAGAATGTTCGATATCGAACCCAAAGGGTCCAATTACATCTGCTCAGCTCCTTCCCGTGGACGATGACCTTGGGGTCCTTGTACCGTTCCGAGAGGTCCGTCGAGGAGGTTTTTACTCTTGAGGAACAGCCCTGACAGGTAAATTGCGATGTTTTTGCTGCACCAGCAGTGCGGGACGACCTATGTGGATGACTCAGAACTCAAAATAGATTCAATCATTGCTGGAGTAAGCAATCATCGGTAAAAAACGTCCGCCATGTGTCACACTTCATAAGCTACTTCCAATCCACACCATGATGGCATTGAGTCGTGGGGATCATCTTAGGACCCTCTATTAGGTTTATTATAAGGGTCATCATTTTCCTTTTATTACTCCGAATTATGACGCCTTTTAACTGTGTAAAACTTATCATGGGGGCGATCGAACGACCACCCTACAAGACGCCCAAACATAGATGTGCTTTCATTATTTTGATGAGTTTGATGAAAGGGCATACGAAATACTTAGTTAATGATCCAATAATCTTGCATCACGTTCATGTGTTTGGTGAAGATACCTGTACCCTATTCACTACGAAAATATAGGTAATATCAAAACGTGGCGAATCTAATATTGACGAAAATTATAGCGTGATGATATTGTGCGTTGAATGTGTAGTCTTTTGTCTAAAACCTCGATTCGTAACTCCAAAAATCGGAACGTGGGATGGTTAATGACGGAGGGGAGTTGAGAAAAACGGCCTTACTCCACTTGTCACCTATCAATTAATATCACCTGGGATGACTAAGAACAAACTTCATAATATGAACATAAATTTGACTTACGCGCAAAACGTAATCCTATCGTACATTTTTCGGTCATTTCATTACAACATGCACGTGAAATCCCTGCACCGCCCATAACTCAGAACTAGGTGGTTATGAATTTGATAAAAAACGCACTAATTACTCAGACTGCATGCGCAAACGGGAAACGGCGGCAAAACTCATAACTCTGGTTTATCGTCAACCGGTGATGAAATCCATACGGGGTTCTTCTACTAGTTACATGGAGGGCCCCATGGCAATGTTTTTTCACCGAGACCTCGCATGCATCATCGTGGAACTTCGTACCAGTGCACTGAAGCTATATGAACAATGATAGCTGCAGTGCTCTGTTGGAGCACTGAGTGGTTATGAATGGAGGTTTCACCAGATGTGCACTAACCATTTTGGTCGTGGGTATAATATATATGAGGAAGCCATTTGCCACACCTTGGAAAACGTATTTTGTCCTATATTATACTCACTTCTGGACACTCTACCAGATAATTTCAGTGGTTATAATAGAATGAATGAATGAATGAATATTTTATTTATTGACGCACAAAAATAGGGTCTGTTGACCCTCTCTGAGAGAGAAAACGTCATCGGCAAATCACCAGCCTTTACATTATAAAGATATCATTCCTTTTTCTCATCCTTGCTTGAAGGTGCAGACTCCCACGTTCCGTTTAAACTATGTAACTTCATCCTGAAGCAGTTACCGTTGAATAAGCTGTTGGAACTGTGCTCCTTACAAATTATACTTTTTCTCGAAGAAACGGGAGTTTTTGAGGTAGATTGATTTTTTTCTTCGTAGACCGTCGTTTAATTTTGTTTTTTTAACTTCTTGTTGCAGTTTTCAAGCGGCACGAAAGTCACCACGGCCTTCACCAGATACCCACCCCCAACATTGGGTTTTCCAAGGTAAGCGACCTATGGGGCCCAACTATAATCATAGGAAGCTCCGCAGCGCACCCTGTAATCTTGGCGAGATTTACTCCTTCGTCTAGCCGTGTAAAAAACGCACCCTCCTCCATATCATAAAAACTCTTCCTTTCCAAAAGTTTCCAAGGGTCTATGAACCAATTTACTTTTTGCTTGCACCCTTCTTCCTCTACTTGTACGTGAGGAGGTTTTGATATCGATTCCCACGAGGTGCAACTTGTTTCTAATTAGTTTGAGCCAATTAAGATTTTCAACCCGGCTGATGTTCTAGTGTTGGTACCTATATATTGTGCGTATCAAGTCCATCATGCACGCTTCATATGGTAAGAATGTCTCCCATTTGAGTTGGCATTATGGTTTCCTCACATCTGTGGTACTTCCTCGCATGAGTGGTATGAGTCATATAATAATGTGTTGTAGCCGAGATGTTTAATGCAAAAAGACCTCCTCTCGAACTACCCACTCCCCGACAATGTACTTATCGGATTTTGGCGAAACTCGATAAAAACCACGGGAATTTTACGATTTAAATTGTGGTATTTCCTGTTCGCGCGTGCGCAGAAGCTATTGCTTTGATCATTGTCGAATTATTAGGGAACGAACTGAAAATGTATCTGCATGGCTCCTTGGGATTTCATAGAACCGGGAATACGAGTTGCAAGGATTTCGTTTTTGTGCACGCGTACAGACACGGAACCCAATTCGTTTCTTGGCGTCTGAAAAGCAACATTCAAGTGTAAATTTTAATTTTGTGAACAGTTTTTGTTCCGAAGCAATTAGTATTTCAGAAAACCATAAAACAGAAATGGTACTTGAATATAAGTTCCAGTTAATCAGGGCCAACATGAGTTGAACCTATTAAAACTTGCCCGTTTATGCAGAGACAGTGCGGACTAATCTAGAAAACTATAATTTATTTTGTCGCGGAATATATAGTAGGCTTCGGAACCTAAAAGAACTGAAGTTTAGCATGAACAACCAAGTGGGACTGTTGAAAAGAATATAATTTTTACGTCCAAAATTAGGTATATTCCTTGTGGCGCTAATGGAAGGATCAAGCGAACCGCCGCATTCACAGTCCTTTTCCGAACCGCATTATTATATTCAGCGGCTCGCCAATTACCATAGAACAAGATTACATTATCTCTAGCGGGAAAAGGTGTCGAAGAGACGTGCGGTATGGGTGGGGGAAATATGTATATAGAACTATATAATCACCGTTAGTGGGTGGTTGCGCTAACGCTCCGACAATATCTAATAAAGATATAAAATTGCTGATAAGGCAGTCGAAATTAACATAGCCTGCTAGTCCTGTTGTAAAACTCGACCGAGTTTAAACCGAAGGCCGGTTATACTCAAGAGATTTTGTGAAGGTGCTCGAGAACTAAATACTATCACTCAAGTGCCTGGTTGGTGGGGAACGATATAAATATGATGAAGGAGAAGGGGGTTCTGTGCGACCTGACCTTTGACAATTCCTCTCTAAAAGGGCAAGGATCTCAAAGGTTGACTGAGCAGCAACGAGTAAAAGTTCACAATTAAATAGATCCCTTATCGGACATAAAACGGGAAGGGATTCGCCCTGCGAACAATAGATAAAAGAACGATTACCGAAGTCATGTCACCCGAAAAGTGCACCGTTTTCCCACCGCGGTTACTCACACGAAAATCATCAATATTCCGAAATCAATGTTCTCACGCGAGGCCCTATATCGTTAGCATATTGCAAATTAGTTGAGCACTCCCGCTTGTTTATGACTGCACATGATGTCGAATGGTGCATGTCGTTAATTTTTAAGATAAAGCTTGCCCGTTACTTATGAGTTGGCCGGGGGATTTTTGCACCGTTAAAATATTTTATGGCTTCACCTGCCGCTCTACCGATCAGTTCCGTGTTCTTTCACAAAGCGGCATAAAATCTTTCGATCCAATCGGAATTGACTCCGTTTCAAACGCCCATGCTATGTTCATTAGGAGAATCTTGACTGGGCATCCAACACGTACAACCTTATTATTCGGTCGCAGTAGGTGGGTATCTACCTACCTACTCAACTCGCCTCAGAATGATGATTTCTATTTATATAATCTTCATGTTATTGCTTCCAAATCAAATAAATTTGGTATCGGAAACACTGCTATTGTAGTGTCACTACTGGGAGGAGAAACATATTGTGCTCTAAAATCAAAATATACGACTTCATTTTTCATGTAAAAAGATAATTACGTCTTAAAAATTAACTTCGCTCTTTATTTGTACTGGTATTTGCTATTCATACGCTAAACAAGATTCCTGACGGAAATTACGAGGTAGGAACGATATTGAAGGGCAACAGTAGGCCCTCACAGCAGCAACACTACATTATTTTTACAAAAGCGGGATGTTGTTAAAATGAGACGCAGTATGATAAAGTGACGTAGCTGAGCGACAGTGTGCATTAAAATACGCTGCCAACTCTTTCAAAAGTCATCAATATCATAACTTTTTGCTTAGAAGACAAAATATAAAAGTTTAATGGGTACAGATATTTCAATTGAGTTCTGGAGCTACGGATTTTTGTGAATTTCACCCCTTCCTAATGACCTAGGTTTATGAAACGACCCATCAGACAAATTGAAAATACCAGAATTTGGTTCAGGTTGCCCTGAACAAACTAGCATTTCGTTGAGAAACAAAAATTCCCGATGTAATTATGAATCAGTTACAGTTGCTCATTCTCTTCAATAATTCCTAGATAAAATGTTAGAACCTTTTCGATTTTCAAATTTAACAATCACCGTTTATGAAATTCTAATAAATTTTGTCTTAAAAGTTTCAAATGTACAAGTGCTACGCCGTTGAGTCGTTTTTCCTCCAAACCGTTGGCTTCAGGATCGGAGTCCAAACCGTTGGACTCAAAGGGGATTTGAGTTGTTTTACTCCACAAACATTTCAAAAATAAACCATGAATAATCGATATTCGACTCAACTGCAATAAATCGATTGAAAAAACGTGTGTTTGGAGTATTTTTTGACAGCTATCGATCAATTTGAACATGATTGGACATTTGGAAAAAAAGGGGGTTCCGGGAATGCCCTGTAGTGAAACTATAGCGAGTTTTCGTCGGAAAACTTAGAAGCTGATTTCTGAAAACTCAGTAATTTTGAGTTGAGTCGTTCTTCCTTCACACGGCATAATTCCTCTCCTTGGTTTTTAGTGATTTTTTCTATTCTTCGATATTATTGTCCCGCGTAATTCCAATTAGTTACAGGCTTTGTTTCGTATTTTGTAAAAATGTTGTCACTCATTGCAAAGGAAGCCTGGTCGTAAAACTATTGAGAGCCACTCCGGTGGGCGTCGCTAACGATGTGCCATAAATAATAATATAATTGGATAATTTAAACCATGTTAAAACAATATGCGTTAATTGGTATGCGGCCGAATGATGCGCGTGGGAAGAGGATGCGCGCGGGTCTGCAATTAGACGAGTTTAATTTGATTAGGTCAAGCGGAGGGCTCTGATACTGTGTTCCGACCTGTCAGGTTTCTGGCGGGTGGCTGCGCACACAATGTTCCGCTTATTACATCTACACGCCCACCCGAACTTCCCGAGCGGCCGTTTGGAGGAGTCCATTTGGTTATGAAACCGCTTATATGCGCTCTGTTGGGATAATAACGGGCAATTCTACGGTGTTGGGACGTTATGCATGTTTGTATGTTTTTAACGGCTAATGAAAAATTGCTACATGCGAAGAGCGTTTAGGGAAGGTTTTAGAGACGGCCCCGTCAGAAGCGCCTTGAAGATGAGAATAACAGTACAATTGCCATCGAAATTGGTAGGTTCGTCTTGGGGAAATTTCAGTGTAAACTTTTTCTTTTAATAGCCACCAATACCTCGTTTGATCGTAATCTCAATTTTAAATTACATATTTCTTCATTAGTTAGCCGACTTCGTAAATTGTTCTATGTTTTTAGAATAGCCAGAGATTTTCTACCTAAAAATATATACTTCGCACTTTGTACTATGGTTTGGCTCATTCTTTGTTAAAGTGTGGTATTGTTGTATGGGGGGGGGGATCATTTAAATCATGCTTAAAACATATAAAAATTGTTGTTAATAATTAAGATACTGCTTAAGAAACCATTTAGATTCTCAACTGATCTCTTATAAAAGGAATTTAATGTATGTAATGTTGATAACATCTTTTTAATGGAATCTTTTATAATGGTACATAGAAGTGGCATTGATCCAATTAATTTAAATTTTGCCAACCTGCATTTCACTAGGAATTCTGAACTTTCAAATATATCGCTCCCAAAATTCCATACGGAATTTTATAAGCGCAATGCGTATGTTAAGGAGTTATATTTACTTTGCAATATAATATAAATCTTAGGAATTTTCTTAATTTGAGATTATTCAAGGACCACTTAGCCAAAATTATCAGATCGAACCTTGCCGTTATATAAGTAACTTCGTATTTTTCCATTTATCGGGTATTCTTTTTATTTATGAATTGATTGACCATTATGGTCGTTTCCCATGTAAATTTTCCTCTCCTCTATTTGGTTTTTAAATTCTTTTCAGTTCAATTTGTTAATTTTAAAATACTGAAGGCCCACTTCACTGTTTTCCATTGTAGGTATCATATCTGTTAATTTTTTCTAGAACGTAAGGCTCCACTGCGAGGTCACAAGTCTGTGACTTACTCTCCCGGTGGGCAAAAAACAGTTATTATGTTTTGTCGTGGTATCCTCCCAGAACGTCCCCCTGTAAATATTAGATCTCGCAAATAAAATCATAGAAGTGAGGACGAAAGACGCAGGAGCACCGAGGAACCTAGTGGGGGATCCCCACCATCCTCCACCTGGAGGATGGTGGGAGATAGCCCTCAGGGCTATAAAAACTCGCCTCCTTCGCCTTTCTAGCCATTCTACGCTCTCCTCTAGTTGCTGACTACTCTCTCACCTCACTCCTCCTCTCTCCTTAACCTAAAAGATCCCGTCGAATTGGTGACATCTGATAGTGTGGAACCAGCCGGGCATATGCATCCCAAAAGATACCCGTTGAATTGGTGACATCTGATAGTGTGGAGCGTGAACTGGTGACATCTATTAGTGTGGAACCAGCCGGGCACAACCTCATGCGGCCCGTAGTGAATTATCACTATACCTATTCACTACATGTTTTATATTTGTAAAGTACTGTATTATTGATGAATACCTGCATGCAGTATTTTTTACTTATTCTATTCGAGAATCAGTAGTTCATTTTTATATTTTTCCTATGTATAATTTATGCTATACATATATTTTTTATATACGGGTTTTCCCCCAGGAGTTGTATTTTCATTTTCTATTTTTTGCCAATAAAGGAATTCTATTCTACCTTCCACCACAGTCAAAACACTCGCAATTATTGCTACTCCTTGAGAACAAGCGAACTCCCTGAGCGATGTCCCTGATCGGTGATGTTTACTCGGTCAAACCGCTAAATCGATCGGGATGCTCTCCGCACCGTTGATGGGTCCAATGATGACGAGGCCGATCGACGGAAATATTCTCCGAACCGCACAAGAGGTAGCGGGCCCCAAGGAGGTTTGTGATCCGGAGTGAGCTACCAGTCATGTATTTTAAAGTGAATCGAAGGGATCTTTCATGTCATGTTACAAGGACCCCGGGAGCGGACTCCTTGTTAGTTTCGAGTTCATCATGCGGCTGCTCCCAACTTGGTCCGCTCACCTCTTCCTCCTTTAACAACGTCCTTGCCCGCCAAGCACTTCTGATTGTCACTTGTGACGTCGCTTGGGTTCAGAGGTTGCAAGCAGTAAACCGATTGTGAGAAACAAATAATTCATCACACTCATAATTTATTGCAACACAGCAATAGCAATAATTGAAAACAAATAATATCATCGCTTTCATAATTAAATTTCAAAACAGCAATCACAGTAGGTACCTAGTTGAAAAACGAATAAATCATCCTAAATATTATAACCAGAGACGTCAACTTTATGATGTTATTTTTTTCATTTCATGACGTTTATTTTCAAAAATTGGCCATTTTATGATGTTTAAAAAAAGTATGTCATTATCGTCTAATCATTTTTGATCGAAGAAGGATGATATATTAATATTGTACAACTATTCATTACATATTGACAACATTTATTATTTATTGTTTACAACATTTACATTACATAGTTACGTTATTCAATCTTCAAAATTATCAATATTATCATTATAAATACAATTAAATGTTGTTCGATGTTCCCGATTGTCAAGTTTGTAAGTGCACATGCACGAACGAGAAACCTTGTCACCAGTAGGTATAATTCCAGTACGTTCACCTTTTGAAATTAATTGCACTTCGAGGGGTTGGACGCCATGTTCGACTCATGTTGGTGATCATAAAGTAATGTGGTCTTCAACTTGAATATAATCAGTTTCAGATTTGCATCTCCATGTGCATGGAGACTGTGAAAATCTTCAACCGCTCGTAAAGTAATTTAACATTCTATCATGATCGTCATTAGACCACCCCCCTGCTCGTAAGCTAGTTACACCCCTTAGTGGACGTTTTATTCGAAAGCCTCCAAGATGGAATAAGGGAAACAGTTATTGGCAATCACCTAGTTATTGAATCCTAGTTTTATGAGAATGATTTATAGTTTCTAATGATGCTAAGGAATCGTTTTGGCATGTTTCATTGAATTTTATCAAAAGCTGTGGGATTTAAAAGTACGTAGTTGAAGCTTACCGATCCAGCGAGAATGCCCAGGATCATAATGTTCCTAGGATTCAGAAAGAGTGTTGACGCTGCAATAATCGAAGCCCAGAGTATTCCTCCATTTGAAGAATTATGATATTTCGTACATCAAAATTCACAGTTAGTCTTTTTCTCAACGGGTTACAGTATGCACAAGTAACCGCCTCTCAGTGAAGTCTCAGTACGAGACAGACGCTAATGGTTAATAAATAATTATATCCAGACTTACAAGAAAGTCCGTCGCTTGGGTTCTGCCACTGATAGTAAAAATCAGGAGGGAAGGAAATCTCTCTACGAAGCAGTCAAAGAGTGATGAATCGCTAACTAGTCTGATTCAAGTGCTAAGACCCCGGTGACAAGGACTTAGTGAGTCCGCGACCGTCGGAGCTCGCTTTTACGATCAGTTGGCTCGAGTTGGGAAAGTCGAAGAATGTGTCAATCCTCAGTCAATGGCAGTTTTATGCGCTATTACAGCTTCCCAGTTCACAAAAGACTATTATTTAAATGGGGACGATAAGAGGGGAGAAGAGGCCTCTTGTAATATTCAGGAGAAGCCTCTGCCTGTCGACGCCTCGAGTTCCTAATGTACTTTATAGGCCCTCCTCGTTTCTTCTCTTCGACTGTCACATGGCCAACGGATGTCAATAGTGAAGCGACAAAGTTAAAGAAAGCTGTCAGCTCCATTGACTCGGCTCACCTCTCATCTTGTGCTACACCGCAAGGAAGACCTTCTCCTGTTTAATATTGAACGGATTGGCTACTGCCTAGAGCGGACGGAGACATCGCGATGGGAAGCAGTTTTTATGAAGAAGGTGAAATTCAGTTGGTTGGTAGAGGAGCTCGGTGCCCAGACAGTAGTATATATGTATTGTGACGTACGGAATCCTCGAAATGAACAGAAGTATGCAAAATACCTGTGACTGTGTGGTCTTCAAACAATGATCTTATGAATCGAACTTGGTCTCTATAGAAGGTAGTACCTTATGCTTTCCAAAGAAAACCATATTTTTTCGATTAATTTTGAGTATTTATGTCACTGAGTCTAGTACCTTGTTATAAGAAAAAGGAGTTGAGAAATGCAAATTAAACAACACAACACACTGCCCAAGGTGGGAGAAAACAGCAAGAGGCGCTTGAACTGCTAAATGATGAAACGATCAGTCAAGGGAAATGACCACCCGCTTTCCCCCCATGTTCCCTCACTTTGTTCAAGTAATTATTAAATCCTCCGCTGTTTCAGCATTTTCTTAATTTGAATAATGTATTCAGCCATTATTTTACTGTTTATATCTTCTATATTAATAATAATTATGAACCTAACTCTCTTGAGTAGGTAATGTTTCGTTTTGTAAAATGGGCTTGCCCATATTGTATAATAAATAAATAAATAGAGCTGTTACTCTCACCTTGATAGAACAGTTCAGAGGGGAAAGGGCTGGAGTCGTTACTTGAAGCACTGCTCCACGTAACTGTTCCCTTGGCGATGCGTTAGCCCTTCGTCACAATTCTAACTTTTAATTTGTCTTATTTGGGGGGGGGGGGGGGACGTAGTGAGCTGAAATTCGGAGGGTACGGATTGATAGCGTCTTTTCATATAAATATACTATCTCAAACGGACCGCAGTTTCGTTTGCGCTTGCGCTAAAGGTTGTTCTTATGACGTTTGACATACAACATTTTGAATCATGTCTTGTAATCCATGGATTACTTACACCAGCTCACATCCTTTTTCCCTCGATCGTTGGAGAACTGGGTACCATTGGAGAAAGAACATTCTCAGCGATGCACCTCCTACTCCTGGAAAGTTGAAATCCTAGAGCTGCCTTTTTATGGTTTCTCAATGGATCCTGGTCTACCCTGTAGCGTCCGAAGGGTCTAGCAAAAATTAGAGAAGGGGTTGGAGACCGGTAAGCGCCAGTATAAATCCCCTATTGTCGTCTGACTCTGGGGGACCCCACACAAGCCTCAGACACGATCCACCAAACAATGCCAGTCCCAGCCACATAAACATTCCACTACATGACTCGGCTCGTGATTAATAATAAGTTGAACTACTTCTATAAACAATAAGGGCACGATTGCTAACTGTTCGGGTAGCTCCCAGGATCCGTAGTGTCTTCTGTGACCAGCATATAACCTTCAAGAGACACGGCTCCCAACAAGAGCAGAAGGGAATTTCCTTCTTCTCTTACCAGACAACACATCAATGGGAGTAGAAATGTGACGATACCTACAATAAGGACAGCAGCCCGCCCATGTCGCCACTGATGTCAACCTCGGCAGAAAGCTTCGTTTTTAGAGCACTGAGGTGAATATAAGTGTAGTGAGTTGCTTGAAAAATGTAAATATAAATAGTAATTGTTTATAATGTAGGTGGAGGGGGGGGGGGGATTAAATTTTGTAGTGAAAGCAGTGATCAGTAGGGTCAAAGTGAAAGGAAGGAGGTGGTTGGCTAGATCGACTTATAGATTTTAAGGAGTAGTCATTGGGGGTAGGGGATGTCAGAGTGGAAGCAAAATATAGACGTCTCTTAAATTAAAATGGTATGCTACTGCATCATCATTTGGCAGGCGCCGATTCTATCTGCATTGCTACGTGATCAGCGTTGCTGCGTTGCAACGTGATAAATTGTGTTGTATATTGAGCAGCGGTGGAAAATGTAATGATGAAATAGAGAGGTGGTACTGTTCCGCTGTGAAATAAATCGATGATGGAAAGCCATATTTTTCGAGTTTCCGGTGACAAGAGACTTCTTCATCAGGCCTCCAACAACTTGAACTGGGATCTTTGTTGCAACCGCGGTCTCGCTAGTGAAGTGATTGTAAAAATAGCTGATGTACGAGCCGGGCTGTGAATCTTTTGAGTTATGAGCTCGGAAGAAGCACTTGTCAGGCGAGTAAAGCAGTAAATATTCCGAGTCATACAACACAAGGCTTAAGTCGCTTGGCGATGTGTTCTTGGCGGCCTTTAATGATTTTATTAGCGGGCCTGCGTCTAGCGATCCATCAATGAGGATGGCCTGCCGTGGCATTCCTTGGGCCGGAGGCGCAGCTGGTCGGCGCTTCCTCGTGCTTCAAAGGGCGATCTAGATTTCGCGCACAGGGACATTCCTCAAAGAATGAAATAGTAATCTACAAAGGTAAACACATTTGGTGCCGCTTTACATCCCAGTGGGGATAAAACCCCTTCATATTCCGTGACACTGCAAAAGCTGCTTTACGACTTCAGTACTATTTATCAGCTGTATCCATACTTATTTATAAAAATAGTTCTTATACGTAAATGTTTTAACTAACTGGTTATATTGCATATGGCCCATGCATTTATTTTTAAAATTATTCTTACACAGGTAATGTACTTAATCGGTTAAATATGGTTAAAAAAATTCGTAATCATTATTATATCACCCCCTCAAAATTCGAGGATTGTTGAACATCAGAGATGTAAGATATTAGCGTTTATGGTATTCCAAGTTCGCACATCCGCTGGGCTGCTGAATGAAAGTATCTATATTTTGAAGTATCTAATTTACAGAAATATATTTCGACCATTAAGTATATTTAGTGAAATTATTAGTGGCCGAAATGATACTGATCCTTTAGTTAACTTAATAGCAAAACCATCAGCTTCCGAGCTGGACTATTCACTTCTGTGTCCCGAAATGGGGTAAAGTACGTTACTGAGCCATTATTGTAAAAGTTGTGTAAATTGTGGGAGATGATCATTTTGCTTTGTTCCTTAGGATAAGCACTAGTTGGGGGTGCTCCGAAGTTCAGTATCTTCGTAGAGATCTTAAATTATGAACGATATTATCATAGGAATGGTTAATCACCAAAAATGCTTCAAATTGGCACTTCTTTATTCATTATCATAGCGGAACAGTGAAACTTTTTCATGAAAATATGAATCAGCAGACTGCCGACGCAGCATCCCCTGAATATGCTACTGGTCGCAAGGATTAGGTAGGTACCTACCCACTAACAGTTGCCTTATTCCTATTACTAGAGGGCAATCAGCGGGTGGATAACTTTAATAAAATATAATTTGAAATTGAAAACGCATCCTTTCTTCAAACGTATCGGCCTCGGGGTGTTCAAAAATCCCGTTGAAATTAATCACTACCTGTTTTCATTTATAAGAGCTCAAACCATTGTCTGTTGGAAGAACATGCAGGAATCGGTCGAAAAATGTGTCTTCAGGCTCATTACCCACATTGATTGCAATTATCGGGAACGGGTTTGCTTTGAGCCTCTCACAACCTTTCCAGTGCCAACAAATCATACACCAAGCCATGAGGATCGCGATTTGAAGAAAAACAACCGCCGGCACCACTGAAGAGATGGTGAAATGACAGCGAAATGATTAATAATCAGTAATAAGACATAATCTCAGAGCCTCGGAGAGCCCAGAAATGTCTACTACCTACCATCTTCGGTGTCCGACGTGTCCATACCAACAGGTCAGCCTCTTGCAATGGCTTTCTTTTCCTCGCTCTACTACATTGCTAAGATGCATTTAAACGGCCGCCGTTGAGAATAATGAAGATATTCGAAAAACAAGTTTCAGAGAATTTAATATGTTGGCATCTGCTACACCACCTTAGGACTGGATTTACAGACTGAACTAACGACTAACATTCCAAGGAGTGATAAGTGATTGACGTAATTGGAGCTTTTAAAACTGGTATTTGCAGATTGAGAGAAACCATCACGTACTTGAGCATAGTATATTGTGTACCTAGTAATCAATGTGGACCTTTGTAGGGAAGTAACTCCCTACTCATCTTGTGTTGCTGTAAAAATATAGTTTCAATATTTCATTACATAGACTTATAAAATGGATCGTTCTTTTCTCAAATGAATCACTACTCACATATTTGTGCAATGAGTGAATACCATCACAAATGAACCATCGACTGAGGAATGCATGCTCTGTTATTTATCTCTCGCCTCAGTGGGTCCGCACTCATTCAGCAAAATGGTCCTGTGTCTATGAATTCAGAACTATTATGTTAACATGACGCTGTGAAAAATTCAGAAAAACAAGTGTTTATCTCCACTTACTGCATTTGTGTATTGAGGAAATGATTCAGAGTTAGGCACATGATCTCAGACTCGTTTCTAGTTCTACTGAAAAATAATAGATCATTCCCAAAAGGGCAAGCGGAACTGTTGCCTCTTGGGAAGGTGAAATCCTGGGTCAGTGGCCTGGCCTACGGTAAGGCCCTGGGAATCAGGGCATTTTTCCACAATTACACCCTCGCCATCCAAATCAGACAGCAAAGGAAGGAAGGCGTATTGGATATCCAACCCCAGGAGGTTTCCTCTAACTTGCCCAGGAGGCTAACGAGCTGGTGGTTCCCACCAGGCGGGGGCCCGAGCAGTTTGCGTGTGGTTTGCGGGGCTTTGGTGCCCCTCGACTGTTATTATCGTTGGGTGGGGGGGAAGTATTTTCGCACTAAACACCTAAACGAGGATGAGCCGAAAGGGCGGGATTATGTGGGAATGTGTTCTCTCACTCCGTCAAGGATTTTCTCGTTCTAGAACTATTTGCATACGAAGAGAATATTGTGCACGCCACCTCCTGAATGTCAGAGTCTGAGGCATTGTGTGCTGGTAGCTTATCCGTCCATTCCTATTAATCTAGGAAGGATTGTATTAAGCCCGTACTTCAATATCCGTACTCCTATCTATACGTTTCACAATTGCTCATCTAGCAAAACGTTGTAAACATGAATTTTCTGCCTTGCACATAGGCCTATTTCATGCTCAACTTACGATGTGGATTTGAAGGTATAATCCAAATTAAACCTTTATTCAAAATTAAACGTAGGATTATAAATGGAACCGATTCATAACACGAGAATGATACTCTGATTCATATGGGCTACAAGAGAGAAGAAATGCCCAGTTTCACTTGAAACTGGGCATTGTTCAACATTGGAGGTGAAAATCGTTTCATAACAATATGTAACTCTGCATTATATGTAAGACATTATTCTGAACCAAAAGATTATGGAGTACCGAATAATGCGAAAGGCTGAATCATCGTCGATCCAGGATTACGAATTCAAGGATTTACTCGTGTTTTTGCGAGTTGAAGATGGGGAAGTGTAGGTGATGACTCGGTGTGCATACGCTATGACCTTAACAGCCTATCGAATGCTGGAAGCTGCTTGAGTGCTTGGCACTGTATTCCATCTAAGATAGTATCTAGATGAGGCAAATAACACGGTCCGGTCAGTATCTCACACCAGAATATGCCGAGGGCCCCCCTCGTTGTGTATGCAGAGCGAGGGTGTCCCTCAGGGCAGTAGCGGACACCCTGGGACCGCCGGTCAGATCGCTTCCCTTATAGGCGCTAGACCCCTCCGATAGGCCCCTGTCTTATAGAGATTCTTATCACTTGTTTGGATCCTTTCGCCGCTGTTATCTACTTCATAGACTACAAGGGCTGCATTGCCTTCTCAGTGTCATCCCATATTAATTGAAGGCGCCAATATTTGTTCTCCTCCCTACAATAACACTGGCTGCATAGTAATCAGCCAAGGAGTTCGCTATCTTGATCCTGAGAACGATTCTCGAGAATGGTATGCAAAGTCTGTTTTCACTCTCTGTACCAAAACTAAAAGTGAACAAATGTTCTTTTAATGTAGCAATTACAACAGTACGAATTCACAAAAAACGAAAGCTGGATGTTTGGGTCCAACCAGAGTGTTGTCCCGTTGAGGTGCTACTGCCTTAGCTCACAGTAGACAGTAAACTTACTGTGATAAAGAATACAATTATTACTATACTACTAATACTACACAGATCATGCTATGTAAAGAATAAAATTACGAACGATATTGGGTCATTGAGATTCCGAAAATAGGACCTGTGAAGTGGGTTTGATTGGGGAGGGGCGAAATGGCCGTATGTCTCCTCTATTTACTTAAGGCAATACCTCGGCGGATAACGTTAACCATGAATCAGCAGCTATATAGTTGCTTACTAATACTAGCCATCCGAGTTGAAAGCTTGGCGAACGACTGGAAAATAGTTTATTTATTTACATGAACGGGGGAGCTAAACTGTGTATCAGCTGACTGGGCTTCAATCAGTTACCGATCCAAGCGATACGATGAAGAAGCTGAAATACTTTTACTCTATTTTTGTAGTAGAAATCACTGACGAAAACCAAGGTGTAATTAATTTCTAATTAGGTACTAGTCCTGAATTGCTCAAAGCGCAAAAATCGTATTGGACTCAGCCTCTTATTACAAGTACCCATTCAAAATGAGCGCAAATCACCCTTACTCTCCCCTGTCTTCTACTGAAACTTGGATCTCTCATTTTCCTCCATCTCCACCAGGTTCTCGAAATTCTGAGAGCACTATGTGAAATCCGCTGTGTGTCTTGTTATTAGGCGTTAAGAGGCCGTGGATTTGGTCGTTTTTTATAGCCTCAGATTACTCGGCCCTACAAGAAGTTATCTTCCTCCAGTATCTCACTGAATCTAGATCCACGATTTGGAATCTCAGTCGGGCACCACATAGTAACTTGGATTGGTGCTTCCCTCAACAGAGTCAACTCTATTATATTGGGGCGCTAAATTTTACTGGAGCTGAGTGGTGAAAATTGCCGTGGGATGTTGTGGGAGGAATAAATTAGTTGCCTGTTTCAGTTCACCCTTTCTAAATTCCACAAACTCATATCCCTACAAATTCGGTTCCACGTTGTCAACCGTCTAAAGCGTTGTTTCATCGAAATCGTTATTTCTTGAATAGAATACAGTTTAGGTGTTCCTGAAATAGATTTTGGTGACGCAAAATTTAGGTACGGCAATGGTGCCGCGAAATGCTTTTTTCTGCGGCTAATTTTGTATTGAGCAACTTTTAATTCTTGTGCATCCTTTTAATGAAGGATGCACACTTATGTAAAATAGTTAAATATAGTTATAAATGCACCTGACAATTATTGACGCTACCGCTGTCGCCACCGATGCCAGCGAAGGATGACCGTGGGAAGAAATCTGCTGCTTTTGACCTCAGAATCGGATTCATCGCCCTCGAAATCCCCTGTATTCCAATTTTCAGCTCTGAAATCTGAGTAGTTAGGCGGGAGTAAGGTAAAAAAAGAACGCGTGACGTCGTCCGGTATGTGTCTCCCTCTCTCTCGGTTCCCACGTGAGGGAGTGAGAGAGCAATATATACCAGTTGACGTCGCAACGCTTTTTCCTTGCCCTTTTCATCCAATTCCGTTCATTTCCCACCCATCATATATCACCTTTTTGGAAATCTCACCGTTAGACCGACAATTTAAAATTTAAAAAAAAAATGCACGTCTATTCCTCGTAGGAAGTGTATGCGTTTACTGGATCACGTATTTTCTGGATCAAGTATTTAATTCTCGATTGTTTTGTTGAATTTAATAACATGTGTAGTTAGGTAGATGTATTAAATACATGCTGCTTAGATAGATTTATTAAATACATGCTGCTTGGATAGATGTATTAAATACATGCAGCTTAGATAGATGTAGTTAGATAGATGTTAGTTAGATATATGTTAGGTAGATGTAGTTAGATAGTATACGTAGATAGATGAACAGATACACTGTGATAGATGTATTGAATACCAGTTGATAGATGTATTAAATAAATGCTGGTATCGCTTTTTCTTTCTTTATCGCTGGGTCGAAGTCAGCGGACGAAGAACGAAAATTAATTTTTTTTTAAACTGAAATGTGTCCAATAATAGCTAATTGTTTCAGGTTCATATAATCGAACCACCCTCAAGAATTAGGTTTTGATCGGGCTGAGAGTCCGTTTTATCATGTTTATAATGGAATGCGGTCTACCGTCTTCTCCGAAAAGGATTAGCTCGGTGCAATACTATCCAACCTCCTTCTACCGAGGGCCCTCCGGCGCTCCGCTGAAAAGTGTGGGAACCCGTGGCCTCCTTGTATTATGGAAGACCGCTTCAATTTATAAAAATACAACAAAAAAGAACCTCGCGCATTTGCTCACTTACCCCAAAAGATCAGTTAGGTTTAGCACGGCATTTCACAGTATATATCCACTCGTTAACACTTTTTGTTTACCTACTGTCTTGATTGATTTGCTCACTATGATCAAAGTGCTGTCATTGCCACGTCACTGGTACGTTTCCTTGTAAACTGTGACCAGTCATGTATTCGCGACCAAATGTAAAGAATAGTTGGAAACTGGCTCATTGTTGAGTTATTGAAACTTCAAACTGACTTTCCCTCTCCCTTAACCGTCACTGCTAGCCCCGTTCTTCATATCCAGAGTTTCTATATTTCAAGTCGGATTATCCTGTTATATACTCTG
Organism: Leptopterna dolabrata; assembly: GCA_954871275.1. Lineage (NCBI taxonomy): Eukaryota > Metazoa > Arthropoda > Insecta > Hemiptera > Miridae > Leptopterna > Leptopterna dolabrata. The sequence goes on from OX940981.1 coordinate 38,359,062, forward strand.
TGTTTTTATATGCTGCCGTTTTGATGTGGTTGAAGAGGTGTACTCGAAGGAGTTTACTACCTGCTACTTATGGTTTCATTGTGTGAGGATTATCATGTTGCGATATGTATCACATCGAAATGGGAAAATGATGGCAGTTATTCTAGAACTTCCTTGTTGAATCCCAACTCCTTTACTTAAAACTGTTCCTATCGCTGTCGGTAGCGTTCAGGAAGCGGTGGCTCCATTGAAGAAGACAGATCTGATGACGTGACGCCATGTGTGATACCTCGTCGCCCGAAAGACGAGAAAACAAATGGATCCCAACTCCGTGACTGTCGTATCGAGACGAAATCTTGTAACCCATTATAAGAGAGAGAGAGCGATCCCCATTCATTTCTCGTACAGCCTAATGATAAATGAACAAAAAAAAATCTGAATATCACAGAAAGCCCGAGCTTTCACCATAGATATAACTTAAGTGAACCGAGACAACCATATTGAAGCTCGTAATGACGGTGTCGTGAAAACACATTTTTCCACACTACAAGACAAACAAGACGATGATGTCACAGTCTAATCGTTACAGTGTTACGTGTAGGTCGAAGCAATTTTCGTTCCCTCGCACAGCGGTGGCGTGAAACCAGATGATTCTGAGCTAATAGATGCCGGTAACTTCAACATTTGTTACTATTGAAATCTCGTCGAAAGGGTTTCAGTTTCTTAATCGTCCGATTAGGGTTTTTCGGGAAAAGAGTGATGAGGCATGATTAATTAAACTGGTTGTTGAGGGATGGTTTCGTGCTACTGTATTGCTTGGGGGCATACCCTAAGTGACACTATATCAGTCAAATCCGGTGCCCAACACCTAGTTAGGGCTCCCGGGTCCCGGCGCGGACTAATAGTTTTTCGCTTCGTTTTTAAACCGCCATTAGACTTTTTTTTTCTTCTTTCGGATCTTTGTTGAATAGATGTGGAAGTACAACACTCCCCATTTGAGAGTTCCTCTTATTTATGGCCTTAATTTCAACCTTCCCTCGACTACCATGGAGGTCTTTCCCCATACAACCCACGCTTTCCCATCACCTTGTTGTCAAAAGATCCCTACGATACTAGGTAGTCCCCTGCTTATAACCATCCTCTGGACGCCCTTACCACCTATAGCTCAGGTTTCGATTAAAAGCAGCTAGCTGCAGCGGACCCGACTCATTACATCTCTGAAATAAACTATTGGCACTGCGTGCCCGGCTGACCTCAACTGCTCCTTTCATCGCGATACTATTATGTTTACGTGTACCTCTTTACATTCTGCCTAAATGTAGTCTACCTTTTTTTTTTAAATAAACATATTCACAGATGAGCAGAAAAAGCAATCAGGCTAGTTCTTTATGAAGTTTACCGATTCTTGATACTTTAGCTCATCATGGCCTGCTTGGGGTGCACATGGACCAAAACTCTGTATGTTTAGCGAATTTACAAAGAAAATACTAACGCTATTGCAGTGGGTCCAACGTTTTAAGAACATGATTTTTTGAAATTTTTTTATAGGCAAATCCGTTCTAGAGCATCTTGAAGTCATCCCTAGATTTTAACAAAAACGTATATGCATATATATATTTATTTATTTACTAGCTGTGTACCCGCGCTTCGCAACGGTAGAACAGACACCCCCTGTATCCCCCCCTCCACAACTGATCAGAAACCTTCCCCAATGCCAACCCTAACTGCCTTTAACCCCCCCCCCCCCCCCGTATCCTATGAACCCTCCCTACCTGGTTAGAAACATTCCTCAATGTTCACACAACAAATTCCCAAAGTTGCACTCCAATTGGTCAAGTAGTTTTGAAATTTCTGTAGACCCCCCCCCCCCCCCTCTCATAACCTGTACCCCCCTCCCACTAACATCCTGATTGAAGTACCACTTGAATGTACTCGTCGAGCTGAATCCAGAATCTAATTACAATCGGATTTACGTCCAACCGTTCAAAGTTATTATAAGCATAAACGTCCTCATAGAAGTGATTATAACACGTTTTTTAGTAGTATTTCATTCATAGCGTTTCAACGGATGGACAGATTCAAATGCGGATTTTTCATAAACCTTCCCAGATAAATTCTGCGTCAAATGGTACCAGCCGCAACTTTCTACGTTCAGCCGTTCTCAATTGATGCCGAGACAAACAAACAAACAAACAGACACTGTTTTATTATATGTATAGATTTATGTGTCACTCCATACCGTTCCTGTCCTTGAGTAGGTACATGATAAAAATGTCAGAATTCGCCAAAACGTTCGTATTGCCAACAAAAAAGATGAGTTGGAAGATGAGCATTTTCAAAAAATCTAAGGGGGTCAAAATCGTAAAAACGGCTAAAATTGCGAACAGTTGATACAAAATCACTGAAAATGGTGTGGAAGGGTGAGTCAAGACGGAAAAAATCCATTTCCTTGTTTTTCATACAGAATAGAGGTTAATTTTGGATTTTTGGTATCAAAAATTGGCACTAAAATCAGTATTAATTCACCGGACGATGTGTGGGATGGTGATTCACGACCGATAGGGGAACTGTTTCGATGATAAAAATATTTCTCTCGAAGAAGAGTGGGTCAAATTTGACTTCATAAGGGTAAAAAAATCGGTAAAAATAGCTGAAGTCGAAAAATTACATAATTTCACGGAAAGTGGTATGGTTTCTCGCTATATCATATTTTTATACAATAGCACCAATATTGCTTTGAAAATTCGCTCTTTTAGCTGCACGTTTTAATTCAAAATCGGATCTGTCTCTCTCCAAACACATTCCCATAACATTGATCGGCGTATTAACAATCGTTTGGGTTTGGGTATATGTTGCACGTAACATGTTGTATAGAAAACTATACCAAGCATCTAATGCAACTTTCTAATGTGAACATGTCCTGTTTATAAGCGTTTTCTTGCAGAACGATCAGTAGTAGGGCATTTATGACAGAGCTGCGCCAATTTGCAGGCATACGGTTAGGCAAAGCCCGCAACACAAATTGGCGCAGCTCTGTCATAAATGCCTTATTATCAGTGTCCATAAAGATCCAATTTAATCATAATGTGCTACATTAGAATGAGCTAGTCTTCATCTTTCACCCGAAAATCTCTTGTCGATACATTGGGATAAATATTATCTTTGGTACTCAAGGAAGAAAACTTTTCCCAAAAAGACGTAAAGAAATGGTTTTAGGCGTTTGGACGTTTATACATGCACCAAATGTATTAGGTACTTATGGAATAGAGGAAAAACTATTCGTGCCTTGGATCTTGATTTAAGAAGATTTTTGGTTTATGTTAGTTTACTAGCTGTAAAAAATCTAGACGTTCCGGTTTGCTTTAAGTTAGACGTTCGTTCCCGCCTCATATTTCTATGATTTCATTAGCGTGGGTGAAAATTATTACCACTAATCCTTCGTTTTTATGATACAATCCAATAATATTCTTTCGGTTGTTTGCAAGTTTGTTTGAATTTTTATGGTCTTTTAATGATAATTTAATGTCGGATTATAGTCCCCTGTGGTGGGAACGGTATCTAGCAACTCCGGGTACTAGGCTGAAGGTATCTGCTCCATAGATCCACTGATCCCGCTGTGTTGGGGAACAATTATTTCTATCCTATAAACTCCAAGCGCCGGAGCGGGCCTGAGAGCCCATTTGAAGGAAAACATCATTATCTTCGGAGAAGCGTAAAATTAATAAATTTTAAAAATTACATAATATTACGGGGGGGAGAGAAAACGAGGTACGTGCGCAAAGAGTTTTAATGTAATATCGTTAAATGGATGAGAAGTGGAAGAAGAAGGGTTCTCTATGGCGAGGAGAGGAGTGGAAGGTGTGATGATGGCTGACCGATTACTATAATGTTTGGTTGTTGTAAGGCTCACATAAGCTTTGGAAGTACGAGTTTTGCCAATTATGGTTTCCCAGACGGTTTAACCCCCATAGAGCACTCGAGCTCGTATTAAAGCAATCAGAGATCGTAGCGGCGCTGCGTAAACCACGCGTGCCTCCTCCAACGGCCCCAACGCTTGGACATGCGATACCATCTTCTTCGTCCCCTTCAACGCTGTCATTATCATAACAGCGGATAAGTGCTCTAATTACGTGTATTGTGTGTAATAAATTACGGGTACTAGGGTTAACCGAAGAGGAAGGTGTGATGATTGTCCATTCGAGAGTTAATTATAATACCAACTCACCTATATTAAGATGAATTCGTCTCGTACAGTAATGTGATGTCTCCGATGTGCAGGTGTACTGTCGTTGCCCTCAAACCATAATGTTATCATAACAACCATCATCTGCAGAATAGACTTATTTTTCGTGATTGACCGCACGAATCATCTTTCCATGTCACTTGTAAATTGTGGCATACCAAATACACCGTGTTTTTCATGTCTTCACCACTTTGGCTTTATCTACCAATAGGATCTGGACCAGTGTTTACCCATCAATAGGAAATCAAATGAGCGATTAGTATACAAAGTAGTTAAAAGCAAAGGAGGTGCCTAGGGCGAACCCCCGTTGTTTCCATTGTGTGTAATAGCCGGTTGTTGTCTTATGAGAAATGTTCTTTCCAATGTGCGTCCTCATTAGAACAATATTAAAATCAGGTTGTCTGAGCTTATTTGAATACCTATTATTATAATGCCAGTAAACTATTCAACAGAGTCCTTCAACCCGTGGTTTTCTTTGTATTGGATTTTGTCTCCCCAGTTCCGGATTTACCTAACGGTTAGTTTTGTAAAATTATTTATGGTGGTACATAATACGATGGTACGCAGTCCGATAAATTTCTGGTGCTTCAGCAACGATATTTGCCCTGGCTCATGGTATAAATTCAGTATATTCTTCCATTTTTCCCACAAATTCTGACAAGAACGAACCAGATTGAAGGTTAGGTTCCAAGGCACTAAAATCATCATAATATTCATATTATAACCGATTAAAAGCGTTGTATCAGGTATTACTGCTATACCTATTCCGGAAATTCGCTCATTAGGTAATGCAGAATGACTGGAATTTTTTTGGTATCCAAGTACCTAATATCTGAAACCTATCAGTGTAGATAACGAGTGTTCCTATTTGAATAGGATACCTTTAATGGTTAGGGGCTGGTACAGCGAACTGCTGCGTGCATTGAACAGATGAAATGAATTTTCCTTGATATGAGCTTAAATGAACGTAAATACAGCAGGTGACAGAAACGCACTTGCCACTCAACAACCTGTGTCCCACCCTTCAGTGATTGATACGTGTAGCGACGGTGGTGGCATCGTTCGAGTTCTGTTGGTACAAGACAAATATATGATTGTTATATTTATAATACCCATATCACTGGGTGGTGGCTGGAGGAGCTTTGGTTGAGGAGGATCTAAAATTTAAAAGAGAGTTGATTATCCAGTATATCGGGCTGAGTTTTTCAAATCGTATCATGAGGGAGTAATTTTTCTGCCAAAGTGGTCGAGTAAAATTATTATGGCTCTACGAACATTACCTGTCGATGTTCCCTTGTGTAATCATCGGGCGAGGCCTTTTCTATTTACGTTCTCCCGTACAGCAAACCCAGCAATCCCCGGTAATTCCGTCTTTCGGAAATAGAAACAATCGAGTTCGAAGCCCTTAAAAGGCACGTAGCATTGGAAGGTTTCAGATGTCGGAGTATTCATTGGGTAGCAATGGGTAATAACAGTTGTAAAAGATGAAGGGCTCATTACAGTACTGAATTATCTACCATTAAGGGCATGTAAGAATTTTTGTGTTCAAGGGAATGATGCAGGTACGTTATGCGATTGGCAGGTACCGCTTGGCCAATATAGGATAACCGATGGGACAGGTTATTGCACTTTTGACGCCATCGACACTAGAGGTAATAGAGGACATCGACTTCGTTCACCAATTTTTTCCCCATACAGAAGCCGGATTGAAAGACACAATCCAATCTATCGAGATTTGATAAGATCAGTCGAAGCAATGAGACGACCGCAGTGAACCTTGATGTTAAACCACCATCATTCTGAACGATAGCCATTTTTTTAATATATTTCTTCATTACAAATTCTCCGATTTGTGTATTATGGTCAGAGCATAAAATATCATGCTACATGTCCTTTTCATGTTGTTTGAAGAGGATTTCCAGTGATATTATCAGTGGTATTAATCACTTCGATTTATTTCATTATTTCATGTTGAATTATTTGATTATTTCATGTTGTTTGAAGAGCATAAAATATCATGCCATATGTCCTTTTCATTTTGTTTGAATAGGATTTCCAGGGATGTTATCGGTGGTATTAATCACTTCTATTTTTCACTATTACCTGTGTCAATAACAGTCCGTTAGACGCTCAAAAAGAAAGACAACAGTGGACTTAGGTACTGGACTAAACCTTATGTGTCTCTATCATCCTGAAGCCCCCGTGATATTGTTGTACTATATATCTGTTTTCTGTGTTTCTGATTTGGTTCATACTTATATTATAATTATTATTTATAATTACTGTCACGTAATAATCGCACATGTTACTGTCTGCTTATAATAAATTACTGTCACTTAGTATTTCGAGAGGGACTGTCACTGGGAAACCACCCTCATACATGTATCATGGTACATACAATATTGACTAACTGAGCAAAACTGTAAAGTAACTTAATTACTAAAATTTGAATAAATCACTTCTTTAAAAAAGCCACATCAATGCTGCCTGCCGCCTTCTGCCTTGATGTGTGTTGATGTCTTCTGTTTGTTGGCTACACGAATCTGTGAGCAGCGTCGTAGGTGTACTTTTCCACAGTTAAATTATTCTAACAGTAGGTCATCTTTGTGATGTAGCTAAAATTATGGTCATTATGTATTGAAATTCTTCTTTACTAAAGCGAGTTTTGAAGGTTGGAAGGATATCGTCAAACCTTTGCCTTTAATTTCATATCATCAGGATGCAACTTGCGCGTTCGCTCGACTATTTCGTAGCATGCCGAGACCTCGAGGAGTTGTTCCATAATATACTCCCTGAGATAATAGCAATAAGCTTATCTGAGTGAAAGGAACACATGGAAGATAAGAAAAGTTAAAAACATTCAACTATTAATTACATGGGAGTAGTGCAGTGAGCGCAAAAACTAGTGGGGCCAATATATTATGCAATAGGATATGGCGGTACAGGAGACAGTGGCTGAATAAAATAGCGGCAAGTCAGGTTTGTATTAGAGCACTTGAAGGAGGCAATTAAACAGGTTGAGGGGCGTGGGAACTATAGAATGGCCTACTTATTCTGTTTGTAAAGCGAACGCCCGGTTCTCGCTTTTCCTTTCCTATGTGCCTTCTTCCAAAGCTCATCCTCCTTTCTTGAGAGTTCTTCAGCTTGACGGGACTTACCTTTTCAGGCGTCACAAAGGTACACGCGGTGTCCACGCAGTTGTGCAACGCAACCAACTTCTGATCTGCTCGGAAGTATGGTGAAACGCGAATATCAGTACCCACACACACGCTCCCTCGATGTAAATAGATTCTGAAAAAATCGAATTACCTGTAGAGATATTTTTGAAATTAAGTCAAACGCTTTGCTTACAGGCGTCTGAATTCCTGGCTCATTTAATATTATATTTATGCTTTGATTGAATTTTGAGCGTTGATTTTTGTATATCTTATATGGTCGATTGGTATCCCTGCTTAAAGTCGGAAAAGAATGTATACAAGAAGACAAATTGCAAAAGCTACTACCTAAGTACCTACCAGTTTGTTTTCGAAATTCAGAATATGGGTTGGATTTTAATGGGCATCCCTTTGGGATTAGCACTGAACTTGAAAAACAATGCAGAGTCCACTATACCACTACCTACTACTGCTGCTTTTTTGGCAATTGGGATACCAAAACCCGGAATTCCATTCAAGTCGTCTGCCCAGCCACCTTACCAAATTGGAATTGACGATGAGTGGTCGACGTCTACTTCTTCACCCGTGAAGAAAGCTATCTACTTTTGAGAGAGGAGGAGTCGTATAATTCGTGAATCCATTAATTCAACAACCGTTGGTTCTGCAGAACGACTTTGTCACCTTGACGCATAATTTATGGAGTGCCTCCAAGATTTAGATCTTGTTATGTTTTCACTGCCTCCAAATATTATTTGTCTTTCACAAACAGGATCCAAAATGGCTCTTAACCCCGTAATTAGGGGTAGGCGGGGGGCGACGTTGGCGAAGAGGGGATTGGGGATGACTCGGCAGTGGCCCCAGCTCTGTCGATACTGCTGGGTCATCCTCCTCTTCTTGTTTCGATGTTTGTACTTCCCCACCGACCAGACTGCTTCCAGCTGTTTACCAAACAACTGTATTGTATTATTGGGACTTCTGGAATGCTTCCTCCATACTTTTCTTGTTGACAGGACGGTAACAACGGTTGAATTGTTAATTCTTCGTATTACGAATATGCGTTAGTTCAGAAGAAGTCATTCAAATTCGAAAATACTTTGTGTGGCTTGGAACTCTTCAGGTTCTTTTTCGCTTGCGTTGCATTCGTTTTCTCAGGCTTGCCATGGGAAACACCAACATGTACTATACGGTATTTACCTATATTATCATAAATGAATGATGAAGCTAATGGGTGACGTTCAGAAGATTTTGGTCGATGCCTATTCACCCAGACAATAAGGAATGAATAAGGACATCTGGAGGAGATTTATAGTAACTGAACCTGTATAATAGCACTGAAAAAGATTCAGCATTGGGGGAAGGGGAAGTGGACAGTACCTATAGCAAGAAGTTTGAAAGTAGGCCTCGCGCCATTTCGGCCTCGGCCATTTTAAATTCCGATGGTCGCTGAACCTATATGATCCTCAACAAGAAAACGCTGCAAATCCCTGCACAACGGTTTATTATTTTGTACAGAATACCCTTCTGTTACAGATCACAGCTCTCTGTATAGATAACCCGTCTATATAATATAATATGTACTATTCTATACATATTATGTATATCGCAGACCGTCCGTAGGTTAATACCTAACCCCGTACTCGTTACTAGGTACCTATCTAAATTACGAGTTAAATGTTGCTGAAATAATTCTGTCGATGACAAACAGTAACTAAAATGGCAAAAAGAAACGCGAATAATGATGTTCTGAAGGAAAATTTTGATGTGGAGTAAAATAGATGCCCCTTCTGCGTACATCACTGTTTTCTGTGGTCAGTACCTGCCCTCATGGTCAAGTATAATGAACCGTTGTGTAATAACTTGCCCATCAATAATACTTCAGCGGTTGTTCAAGTTGCATAAGTACCGATCAACAAAATCCAGCCCCTTCTTGGTAGATGAACCGTTGTGTAATAATTTACCTTTGTGTAATAATTTATCGTTATGAAATAATTTACCGTTGTGTAATAATTTACCGTTGTGTAATAATTTACCATTGTGTAATAATTTACCCATCAATAATACTTCAACGTTTGTTCAAGTTTCACAAGTACCTACCTACCTACAAAATCCAATAGTCCACCACTTATCAAATGAAATAATATCGCAGAACAACCAGCTCGACTTCATACAGCCATCCTTGGTTATAATCAGGTGTTCCCTAGTGATGATATCCGGGCCCGATATATACCGTTTGGTTCACGATCGTGTTGACGAACACAATGCTCCGGGTGGTCTCCAAAAAATATTTAGCTCAAGACAAATTTAATAACGTAAAAAAACCATACCCTTCCATAGAGTTTTCGAGCTACGGCGTTCTTCGAGGACCAACTAGACCCCAAATGGAACCTATAACCCGAATTTCATCAATTTTTTTTCATGGTAAATAAGAAAAGTGGCCCGTACGGCGGACAGACAGAAATATTTTGATTGCATTTTCGGATTCTACATACCTTGAAACGTAAACCATCAAATTTTGAGGGGGGTTAGAATTTTTTTTTTTTTTTTTCATGCTCGATTCCAATGGTTCATTATTGAAAATAACAAACCAAAATAGGCAAAAAAGTACCCATCAGTAATATTCAAAATAACCATCGTTCTTCGAACTGAATGATATCACGGATCAACAGTCTCGATTTCATGCGTGATTATAATCCGCTGTTCCCTATCAATGATATTTGGGCTGGAGTTATGGACACCGTATTATTCACTCTCATGTTGACAAAGCTTTTCGGTTCAACTTCAGGGTCTTACTGTGAACGGGCGGATAAACGTACGGGCCTTACGGTGAACGTCAAGGTGGTCTCAAAATATCCTAAAGATATGAATAAATTTAAAAAGTCATTAAAACCATACCCCTCTATTGAAAATTTTCGAGCTACAGCGTTTTCAACTATTTTTCAACCCGAGGGACGACTCAGTTAAGCCGAGCTTCGCGGACCAACTAGACTCATATTGGACCTACAAACCAAATTTCATCAATTTTGGATCATAGCACTCAGGAATCAATAATGAACCTTTGAAATCGAACAAGAAAACAATTTTTAGCCCCCCTCCCCTCTCAAAATTTGATGTTTTGCTTTTCATGGTACATAGAATCCTTTTCAAAGTAATGGAATGAAAACATTTCTGCCGAAAAAATCTGATAACACAGTTCTAGACATCATTAGTACCTGAAACTGTAAAACACCAGAAACACAGCATACTTAAATAACCTTCATTGTTTGTTTCCCAAATGATATCTTACATGTTTTTATAACCAAATAACCCTATTTTGTTGCAGGCTCTCAGTGGTTTTTTAATGATGATGACGCAGAATGGAAAACTTCTGTACATCTCTGATAATGCCGCTGAATACCTTGGACACTCGATGGTAAGTCATATTCATAGTTTCACTTGTAATCGAAAGGACGTTTGGGGATGGTTAGAAACCATCTCCCGTCTCTGACCATCTTCCTTACCATTCCCTAACATCTCTGACAGTTCCCATCTCCAAAAATCTGCAACCGCTACATCTATATAGGTATCTTTGAGTGGTGTTCAAATATTTATTACGAATAATTTTATAAATTATTCATTCCTTCTGTTGATTTCCGATTTACCCAACTTCATTTGATTCACTAATATTGTATGTCGAAAGGTTTCTTCGCAATTTATTCGACATACTAATTTGAGACTTAACACCTTAAGCTATCTCAGTTCTGAACGTTTTGGAGGTTTCAAACACACGAAAATGTAAATGTCCAAAATATACCGTTCCCCTTTTGATCAACCATGTCATCACTCGTTATTTATAAGAACACATGTTGCTGCGATTGTACTTCTCACATGGTTGCAAGTCGGACTCTGAATGGAGTCAAGGCAGAAACTAGCATAACGTATGCAACTGCAGTAAACGACAATGAATTCTTTGATCATTATCACCAACAATAAATATGTACTGTTGAATATATTATGTTGAGAAGAGCTATCACGCGCGCCTGCACGTCAAGGATGCATTCTTTCGTTCGAGGTTTTAGAGCACAATAGCCTGACTTTAAGAGTGGCTATAATTTGAGCAGCAGTCAGGCAATCTTCGTCTTGCAAATAGAAGTTCAATTCCGCCTTACACGCTACTCTTTGAATCGCCATGGCTAATGGTGCCACTGCAATGAAAATTAAATTAAAATAACTAATTATTCATTATGGATAATAGGTAATAATTAGGGACTGGAATTTGCATATTTTGCGTATATGTTTTTTATGTACTTTTCCGTTTTTAGGGTATCTGAAGCGTTTAGCATGTGTTAAATTGACATTTAAATAGCACATTTTGCATATTTTGTTCGATTTCGGTGATTTTTGCATGTTTTGGCCGTTTTGTGCATATTTCTTCATTTTTAATCGAAATCGTGGAATTTACCTATTTTCCGACATTCCAATCGCCAAATCCTATCGTTTCTAAAAAGGGGTCACGGATATTCTTAGGCCATTCACCGTTTAATCCTTGTACCTGGTAGGGCTTAGGCGCGCCCTTACCATTTATCCCTGAATGGGATTGACTTTCATTTTCGGGCTATAAATACGTCACAATTGACAATTTGGAAAAATCAGTTGTGATCCACGGCTGTAGTTGTGATAGCGAGTGACTTTTTTTGTGTATAAATAAAATAATTTAAAATAAAATAAATTTTGTATAAATTAAATAATAAATATTTTGTCAATATTGTATAGTCGAGAAAAAAAGGTGTGTACATTTTCATTTCATTTTCTTCCTTGATCCTTTTCTATAATTTTTGAAGGACGTGATAATAACTGGAACATAATTTATAGACTACCTGTACGTTTCACAGCAAAATTTAGTTCATTTTAGAAATATTTAAAATTTTTTTAAATCGCAATTCTGCTTGGAGTGCATATTTTGCATATCTTGCCCATTTGGAGTGCATATTTTGGCCAAATTGTGCGCATATAATTCCAGTCCCTAGTAATAATGATGAGGAACAGTTGCAATCCTTCGCTTACAAAGAAATTCCGTTATGCCCTCTGAACAGGAGATGGGATATGGAGAAAGATTGAAGAACCCGCCGTTGTTACTCAATTTCTCAAAAATGAGGGTTTTAAAGGGAGAAATGACGTTGATTACCATAGAGAACCTCCGGGTCTGAAAAGTTCTTCTCAAGCAGGTGACAGGGGGGCGTGTCGGAGCCCGGCCCCGGTGCCCATCCACTGAATATCTCCCGTGCTTTGATACTGCGGCTATGGGAAACCAGATCCTAATTGTTTTGCGGAGGTCCGAAATTGAGATTGTGGGAGGGGGGTCCCTAATTACTGTGTGTTAGTGTGTTATGACGTGAGCCGTGCTCGTCTGGGTGGGCCATATCTGACGTCGAAATGCCGTCCGGAGAAGGTTCAATTAAACGCTCATGGCAGACGCTGGTGTACAGTGGAATCCGTTCTGGTTTAGTGCCATCAAATCTGTGCTATTATAGGGTAATTTGATCCTAATCACTGCCATTTCTTTTGAATACACTTATCAACGTCTCTGGGGGCTTATGATTTGTCATGATGTCTCAACTCCAAAATCTGCAATTTTATCATTTTTTCAGAACATTCCAATTTCTTTGGAACTTTCCTTCAGTATTGGGACACGTGAGTTCCCAGTGTTGACGAAAGTTCCGAAGAAGTGGGTAGGTTTTGAAAAAAAAAACTGATAAAATCGCAGATTTTGGAGTTCATGATAAGTTTGGGACACTTGAGTCCCCAAAGTTTGACATGGATAGTTATAAAAATGGTATCCGAATTTCCCCAGAGTTATAAAGTACCATATTTCTAATAATTTAGCTTTTAACTGGATCGATTCAGTTATAAAATAGTTGTACAAATGGTATCCGAATTTCCCCAGAGTTATAAGGTACCTATATTTGTAATAAGTTAACTTTTAACTGGATCGGTTCACTTACTTTGTTTTTATGATGACTAGAGGATATTTTCTTTCCCATGGAAGAAGCAAGTAAGTAATTAGTTTGATATAAGGGTAGGTGAAGTACACTACCTATTGGCCATATAACTCGAGGACACACATTATATAGACATTGACTGTTGCTAGTATAGACTGATACAGTCAAATTAAAAATGGAATGTTCCTCATTTATTAAACTCTGTACGTCACCGAAGCAAAATGTCCTAAATATCCTAAATCCTTATTCGTATGGCCCAACAACAGAATGTTGGTAATTCTTTCTTGTTTAGTTTTTAGTTTAGCTCACATAACATCTGTCAAACACTTTATTAGGTTTCTTATTAATATATTTGTACTGTACGAGTTTGTATTAAGCAGACGAGCTTAAAAGTTGCTCTGGGGTGAAATATTGAGCTATTGAGGTTTGCAACGATTTCGCCACTTCATTCGGGAACTTATAATCGTGGTAATAGAGAAACGACGTAGGTGTGGAAAGAAAGGGGTCGAGAGGTGGTTCATTTGCTATTGCATTAGATAATTCCTCCTACCCCCTATTTCACGGTCGACGGCAACAACTCATCTCTGAGCCAACCGAGTATTTTCACTTGCGACGGCCAGCCAGGCGTCAAAATCGCAAAGGGCATCATCGCTGTTCGCGGGTCGGCTCTTACAAAATAGCTTTTGTGTAAAGATCGGATCGACATACCTAATAGTTGCGAAGCGGGCGATGATTCTGAAACGGAATTTTAAAACATGGGCCCCCCACATAAATCAACGGGTGGCGAAATTATTCCAAACGTGGTCCCATTGTATTTCGTCTGTCCCATGTTTCAACGGAGTTCCAGATTTTGCTGATTTTCTAGCCACTGCCGGCGAAAATAAAATCTACTTGTCTGAGAGTTGGCAAGGCTTGTCGGAAAATCTCGTAAGGTACCTACTGTACTTCCAAGGGATTTCGAATAGAATAATTTATAGATAACCTTTCAGTAGAAATCCGTCTTGCATGTGCTCGAAGTTGTCTTTTTTGAAAACCCCTATTCTTTATACCCATATTCTGAGAAAGTGGGGAACTGAATCAGTAATTTCCTCGTGAATTCGATTCCTTATGGAATGGGTGTTTGATATTCAGTTGAATCGATATGCTCCTAGTAATATTATCAGAAATAAAAAGTATGTACGTGTAACTCAGTTCGAATAAGCTTCACCCCATTGTGAAAATTCAAATTCAAGGTCATTTTGATGGACATTTGATTCCCCAGGCAAAGCGTTCGGTGAAAACAACGAAAATACATTGCCAAGGACATGGTACAGAAGCTTCCTCGTGGCCTTCACAGTATGTCACCATTAAATTTTCAGAAAACCAAAAATTAAAAAATCGTTATTTTTGGGCAGTACAAAGCACGGGGGCAAAAAAGATTTAAACGTTATTATGGAATTCCGTAGCCATAGAGAGCCATAGAGATGGTGGACAGGAATGCTCGACGTTTGGAATGTACGCGGTGCCACTGCCACCGCTGATTCAATCATGATAAATGTCGTATGGGACCTCAAGGGACGTTACCCGCATCATCCCTGAAAATCTGACCGAAATCCGTTCAAAATTGTTGGAGTTATGACCGTAAAAAGAAAATGTCGTTAGCCCCTGCGCAGAGGCTACCGTTGATTCGATCATGATGAAACTGATAGGGGACCATCTAGCGCTAAACATTCCTGAAAATTTGATTGAAATCAGATCAAAATTGTGGAAGTTATGGCTGTGGCAAGGAAATGTGGACAGACGGACAGACAGACACGAAACCAAATTTGTTCAGGAGGCCCTGAAACGCAAAATGCAAGTGGAAATTTTGATTTTGGAGCAAAAAAAATTTTTATTTCGAAAGTGAAAATAAAGCTTCCGCTGCCTTGCAGACTCGGAAGCAAAATCCCTACGACCCAGTTGTGAACCGGCTACGGGACGTCTTATCGCACCTAGCCTTTGTTCTCGGAGTCCTGGGCCATGGGACATGTTGTCACCCGTGTAAACGAGACATCACCGATCATCTTTCGAGCTATCTCTCTGACTAACCAGTCATGTCTTTGCCGTCAAGGTTTCAGAGTAGCAGCACAGGTGAACGAGTAGAGTGGTACACGAGTTATGCTATATAAAACATAAAACTTATGGGTGAATGATGTGTTGTGGCGCTCTTTGACAAATCGCGGTTCTACGGCTACAGTGAAAACCGATAGTACGATTGGTGTACACAGAAGTGAAACCTACGGACGCTGAACTACCTAAACGTGATGCACCCTCTCAAGAATCATTGGGATCGGAAGAAGTACGCGCAGATATTTCATTTTGTCTACATATTTTTAGTATTTACTTTCTGTATAATATCAGTCAGTTTCGGTCAGAGATGCTCCATGATAACAAATTACAATTCTGTTCAGGAAAGAAAGAATGGTTCTTGTCAAGGAGTCGTCCATTGCCCTCCCTACTACCAGCTGTTTACGGCTGATGTGTTCTAGCTATGTTACCTTGTATTGTGACGGGACTTTTAAATGTTTATTCTCCTCGTCATTTTTACCAGCTCTGCACAATTCATGTTTTTAAGAATGGCCTTTGTGTTCCTTGTGCTTGCTTCTTCTTATCTGGGAACGCCGAAAAGGATTACACAAATATGATATTTCACCTGACAGATTTGTGTGGCAATGAAAGGTTTCTTCCTAAGTCATTTCTCGCTGATTTCGAGGTGGCAGTGCACAACGCTATCAGGAAAGTGTTTCCGTCAAGTTCAATTCAAGGGTGCCGATTTCACCTAGGCCAGGCGTGGTTCAGTAAACCAAAGAAATTAAATGCCTAGTTTAGGGGCAAGAGGACTTAAATAATGATTCTTATTTAGGAAGATGGTTAAAGTGGTTTTTCGGGCTTCCCTACATACCTCCTGGGATAGAAATGTTCTAGGTATGTTTTCTGCCATCGTTTTAGAAGCCTCATGTTCGAGAGCCCTGTTTTTTCTGATTATTTATTGCACAATCGCATTTTATTCTGTCCATTTCCTCCTCACATGTGGGTATGTGGCAAACCAAGTTACTCTCACACAACAAACGCTGCAGAATCCTTTAATTCCCATTTTGTTTCTCAATTTTATTAATAAAAACGCTGCAAATTATAACACAAAGGTTTATTATTTACCTGTATAGATGCCCCTTTTGCGCAGATCACTGTTTTCTGTGGTGAAAGCACCCTCGAGCACCCCCTTAGCACCCTCGAGCTCCCCCAAGGAAGCCCTAAATGGAGTACTGGAGCCGGCCCGGAAATTAAATTTTCATACAAATGCGCGGGATTCAATAATTCAGTCAGTTCTGAGCGCTCTGCAAGAAATTCTGGTGGAAAGTAGTTTGAAAATTAGCTCCATCGGCAAAGTGCAAAAACGGTCATTAGAACGACAACAGCTCAGGGCTCAGATTTGTTACATCAGTTCCAATCAAAACAATTTACGTCAAAACGTTGGGAGATCGACTAAAAACTGTTAATCTGGATCGTTGATTGAGATATTGTATGCCACTGTGAATGCTTTATATTTTGTTTGACTTTTTGCAATTATAACAAGCAGATTTGTTTTGCGAATGGTCGTCTTCTTTCCTTAGTGGTTAATCCCTGGTTTCTGCATGTTTTCTTTCGGGTGGTGAAATGACCCTGTTTTTAATCCGCTTCTATGGGCGAGATGATGGTGTCTTGCGCTGTTGTCAACCCCTCTAAACTTGAGGTTTGCTCACATTCGAAGCTCGGGCATGAACTGTGATCTCAAATTATTTTTTATTTTTCAATTTTTGAATTTTATGTGAACCAATGAAATTCTCAATTGTTCTCGTTTATTTCCAAAGTTCGAATATGGGAAATGGTGTAAGCCAAATTTCCTAAGACGAAAATTAGAACAGAATGGACACACTAAATGACATTTCGTTCTTCGATGTATGTACGCACAGATTTTGTTTCAGCTGTTTTGTAGTACTCTTAGGTTCAAGCCCACGATAAATGTAAATGCCTCTTGAATTGTTTACATACGTTTGTATGAACATGCGTAACCGGCGTTCTTGGGGATGAACAATGACA
Source organism: Leptopterna dolabrata (assembly GCA_954871275.1). Lineage (NCBI taxonomy): Eukaryota > Metazoa > Arthropoda > Insecta > Hemiptera > Miridae > Leptopterna > Leptopterna dolabrata. Next base: position 38,376,509 of record OX940981.1, read on the forward strand.
TATAACACTGAATAGCGTACGTCGAGAGGAACCTTTCTAACCACTTATTTATTTTCCACGGTTCCTATCTTTTCCTCCCGTAGGTACAAGTAAAGGCGATAGCAATCGAGTATGAATCCCATATAGATCCTTTCCAACATTGGAACAATAGAGGGTGCACCTTGGTGTGCTCTTGGGCTTAAATGTAATTGCATAATGAGTGCCCCCCCTCCCTGAGGCCACACTCTTCCACTCTCTCGTGTTTATTTATAGCGGGCATCCAGCGGGGACACAGCCAAAGTGTTGAGAGCCCCTGTTCTTATGTAAATTGCGCCACTGCATTGCATTGTGCTCCCGTGTATCCCAGCTTCCATACCTTCTTTCCCAATCGCTGGAGCGATTTTTCCCTCCCGAGCTCTCGTACCATCTTCTTCCTATAGGCAAATAATACGCGAGCCCTGACCTTAATGAGGAATTAAATCTTGCTCTCTGTTTTTTTTTTTTTAATCCAAAGGTGGTAATTTGAACTCATCATATCATTAAATGCTTCGTTCTTCGTGGAACGTGATCTAAACTCACGTCACTCGTTTTTTTTTTTTTTTTACAAAAATCACCATGAGCGAAAAAGTGAATCTACTCATATTATAATGTTTGAAATCGAACCCCAGTCATGTAAGAGGCGGAGTATCAAAATCCCCGACAAAAATTTTTTCTAGCGCAGTTTCACAGGGTTTTTGCTCAACATCTTATGAATTTTTCGCCCCAGTCAAATCCAATTTGTCGGTTTACTACCTATTTAAAATTATAAGCTTTTTAATTGTCTGAGAAACACAAGTCTGTAGTTTTCTGAAACATCCCCTTTTGCCATTGTCTCATTAGCTGCAGAATTTTGTCCCAAATCCGAACGTTACCTAACTTTTATTTTTTCTACCTTCACCTTCAGGTTCTAAGCAGTCGACATTCGCAACCCGAATCACCTAGTTATGAGTACCAAATTTCGCCCAGTTTTCCTTATGATTGGGCTTTCGAACGGAAAACTGGCTTTGCTTCTTACTTTAAACCTTTTATCTGCATATAACGAACTGAAAAACTGGGACATATTACTATTCCCATTATACATAACCGATAATCCGCATAAAAAGGATCCAGAACGAGCCAGTTACCAAGGGAGAGGGGGGAGGCATTTAGAATAAATCTGAAAGTCGAAGATGACCTTCAAAGGAGACGACCTTAAAAGAATCGATTCATAGTATTGCTGTTGATGGTGTTATTCCTGATTCGAGAAGCAGCTGGAACCTGGGAATCATTTCTATATTTAAATGCGATTCAAAACCGGCTGTTGTTGCAGTCGTGGGAGGGTAAACCATGGAATCGAATCACTGAGAATGTGACGAGAGTTGAACTGAGTGGATTATGGTATTTCGCACCTTGACCTCAAGACTTCTCGAGTATGGTCTTTGTATTCGTTACAAGTAGGAATTTAGATATAGCTGTTTCAAAAACTGTTAAATATAACTACGTAATACATATTTAAAAAACTCGGCTTGAAAAAAAAAAATTGTTTCCAGAACTGGCTTCAATTTCAAGATAATCAAGTTAAAAAATACAAATGTAAAAAACTTGCATCCACTTTCATAACCTGGTATCTTAGCTTTTTATGAATATCCTTGCGGAGATCAAATGAAGCCTTAACAGTTGAGAAATACATAAAAAACGCTGCAAATTATTACACAACGGTTTATTATTTACCTGTATAGATGCCCCTTCTGCGAAGGTCACTGTTTTGTGTGTCAATGGCTACCCCCCTGGAGGCGGCCGGGGAATTACAGTTTCATACAAATGCGCGGGATTCAGAAATTTGATTATTCATAAACCCTCGATAATTTCCTCCTCTCCGCTTCCAATCTCCTAATTTCATCATCGCATTGAATTGCATGCAGTCCACTGAAAACCATTGAATTCCAATAATTTGATTGACTGATTGACATCCAATTCCAATTGAAATCCAATTCCAATTAAAATCGCACTGCAATTTAAATATCGATTGGAAAACGTTGAAAACCATTGGAAACAATGAACACCCCCCCCCCCCCATATTAAACCCAATTAAATTTGATTTGCAAATTAAACCGCCAGTCCCAATATTGGGTGCAATATTGTTGCGGCGTCCCTAGAATTGATATCTGAGCTGAATTTATACAATTTGATTCACCCTCCTGTTGGCGAAGCCTGTCGGTGCAAACTTCGGGGCCTTACTCCGGGCGGTCTCAAAAAACTCAAGAAAGAATTCAAGAACTGCTTAACAACGTAAAAACAATTCGAGGTAACGGTGTCCTGGAGATTTCAACCCCTATTTTTCACCCCTTAGAGATGACTGACATTAACGTCGAGCTTCGCGGACCAACTAGACCCCAAATGGGACCTACAAACCAAATTTCATCAATTTTGGTTGATGGTAACTGTATAAGGAAAGTGCGAATTACGGCGTATGGGGGACAGACAGAAATTTTGGTTTATTATTAATGATTGAGTTATTGAATCCCACGCATTTGTATGAAACTGTGATTCCGGGGCCGGCTCCAGTACCGGATTTGGGGCTTTCCTGTGGGGAGCTCGAGGGTATTAACCACAGAAAACAGTGATCTACGCAGAAGGGGCATCTATACAGGTAAATAATAAACCTTTGTGTAATAATTTGCAGCCTTTTTTTTTTGCATTTGCGAATTCTACATATCTTGAAACGGAAACCACCAAATTTTGAGTGTTGGGGGGGGGGGGGGTAATTTTTAAATTTTGGTTTCGCTAATTATGTATTCGCTCAGCAAAAAATTTTTATAACACCCCCTCAAAATTTTTTCTTTTCCGTTTCAAGGTGCAATGATTCCAAAAATGCAATGTCCGTCCGCCGTACGCCGTATCACGTGTACAGGCTTCATTTTCGGTCTAAAAAAATCGTTCTTTCGCACACATGCTCCATTTGGGCCCTAGTTGTGTCCCGAAACTTTTCAGCCCGATCGGAATATATCCAGGGGAGTTATGAGTGAAAATGTGTATAAAAATAGGTACTTTTTGTGTTTTAGTAACATAGTAGTAAAATGAGATTTTGAGGTATCGTATATTCCATGTTTTTGGGGACGAGAAGACCGAATATTAAGTCGATTTTGACCAAGGCCTGGAAAATTGAGGTACCAGATGTTCAGCTCCCAAAATTGATTTTTCGTGAGTCAAAAACCTGGAAAATCGTCTGAAATCACCATAAATTGGTATAATAACACTAGAAAAAGTGTCAGCACGTGGATCAAGACGATTAAATGGCACTATCAATGATCAAAGATAGTTAAAAAAAAAAAAAAAAAAAAGCGTACCTAATTTGTGTTTTAGGGGCCAAAATTAATGGAAACCATCAGAAATAGCTATTTCGATTATTACGCATAAAAGAAACAATAAATGAACAGCCAGCATTTCTGTAGACCAATAAAATAATAGAATAATAAACCCATGTGACAAGGACTTTGCAGCGTTTTTTTTCCATGCTCGATTCCATCCAAAGGTTCTTTATTAAAAATAATAAACCAGCAGATGAAGCTCTAGCATTGATAACCCACTGAAAATGTTTGACACCCGGAATTGGGTTACCACAAAGAAATGTAAACAATAATAATAACAGAAATAATCTGATTTTAAAAACGCATCAAATTGTATGTCTTACCAATTTTCAGGCGAAACCCCAGTTTGGGCACACCAAAAACAGCGCTCAAACCTAACAGCTCCGAAATTAAAACGTAGTAGAAAACTGAATTCTCCTTCGAGTGAGCCCTAATTGTATGGTGTATCAATTCGTACCAGTTTGGTGCCACTCAGTATACGAGTGCGCCGGAATCTTGGGGAACGTTAACAGACTCCAATCTCTCCGTCGTCACAACTTTGCTAGACTGAAATCTCTCTGAAAAGGGTGACTCAACGCGTGATTAGATAATGCTTCTATTATCCTTTATAATCGTAGGCTTGACGGGATGCTTTGATCTGCGAATAAATGCCTTAATACTTCAGAGTGGTTTTTCCACTCGACCGTTCTATGTATAAGGAATCCACCGGGAATCCTCTTCTCCCGCATTCCTTCTGATTGATGCCACATCGGATCGGACACATTGTCTTGCCAGTCTCACCAGCTTCTCAGTCCCAATCCTTCCTTATCAATCGAAACAGCTGATTGAAACCCTCGTTTATCCCTACGGGAAATTAATTGACAACCAGTCCAAGCTGAACCTCTCCTTAACAAGTATATTGTCCGATCTGCTCAATGCCTTTAATTAGCCGAGTATCGCAACCACTTGCTAACTGAACTTTTTCTCAATTTCATTTTACCATTTAGGACCTAGCAGATTCCATAACAAAAGATTCCATTAATTCAGGAAGGGCCAGTAAATATAGTACCTACTGAAATTGGTTTTTTTCTCCTTGATTTGTTTCCCCCTTTTGTGTATCTAATATTGATGAGCAATTCATTCATTAATCGGAGGGAATAAATTTAGAATATTTGTTTCGTTTCCAAATTACCTACTTCCTGGTAGTGACGTCACTTTGTGAAGTTCTTCCTCCATGCCGCAGTTTCAAATTTAACCAAACTGGCTGGTTATAACGTCCTCATCTTCATTTCATTTTTTTAAATACGGTTTTAAATTGATATCCGCCTTTTTGCTGCGCTCCGA